>CM070597.1:72431084-73031084 GCA_036346395.1 Hsuehochloa calcarea
CAAGAAGCGATCATGATGTCACACTCGGTCAGAGGTGAGCTTTGAGCTCTTGCCGCTACCACATCAGATAGCATTTGGCTTCGATGGCTCCTGATTGATCTTGGTGTCCATGTGATGATCCTACACCTCTCTTTTGTGACAATAAAAGTGGCATTCAGATTGCTAGTGATCCAGTCAAGCATGAGCTGACAAAGCACATTGGTGTTGATGCATCCTTCACACAATCTCATTGTCAGCAGTCGACCATCGCCCTCAAGTATGTTTCCTAAGATCTTCAAGTTGTAGATTTCTTCACTAAAACTCAAACTCGAGAACATCATCGACTTCATCTACTCAAACTCAGTGCATCAGATCCCCTAGTCTACCTTGAATTTGAAGGGGGTGTTAAGAGTAGTGTTAGTTGTATATTCTCTCCCTCTGTTAGCCCATGAGGCTCCAAATTACTCTCCCCAAAAATTCTAACAGAACAAACGGTGAAGATTTCATGTGTCACACGCCCTCCATAAACAAGATGAATGCTTAGTCTAGATATTCATGATGTTATTTCCGACATCAATCAGCTTGAAATGCAAACACCACCAACTGTTTTGGCCAACATCATTGCTCGACTGAGATGATATAACAGCCATCAATTTAAGTATTTCTTTGCAATTAAAGAACAAAAACAGTAGAATTAGGCGGGAAGTGGTGCCACTGATTCTCATTTTTAGAAAAATGGTAGTTCAACAAAAGCTTCATCTGAAGGAGTGCATTACAGTTATAGAAGTTCAAGTTCTGTTGTTGGATTGTGCTTATTTTGCAATCTGGACCTACAATAGGAATGAACAGAGTTATTTTGACTTGAGGGAATTCTTATTAGAAATCAAGGGTTGCCTTTCACTAAGTATGTCTTGAACACCTCAATTTAATTTGGGGAACATTATCTCCTTAGCACTCCAAATATGCCTCTTTAGTTAAGTACCACTATAACTTGCATGTTTAATAAAATACGATAGCCGCTGGCAAAAGAACTACCGGAGGAAAGAAAGAATAATAAGACACTGCGACAGGAGAAAACACTGTGGCCAGCTTGGAGGCATGGTCATGAACATTGCAGTCATGTTGCCTGCTCTGACATGAGCATGTCATGAGCATTGAGCCCAGCTTGAAGTCATGGTCATGCGATACAATAGTCTGTGACCCATGTTAGGCGTGGACATAGAGCAGTGCAAGGAGATGGCATGACACGTGACACGGCCAAAGCCCCCCGCACTAGGTGCAGGTTGGGATGGTGCAAAGGCAATGCAGCTCAGGACACATGGATTACCATGGCTTTAAGTAACAATGAGGTTTGTGGTGTCAACTGCTAAGGCCAGATTGTTTTTCTTTTTTCCAAAAAGGAAGCTTCAACGTGGTTCTTGAAACATCTAAGATCTTGAGCTCTTTCATCACCCATGGTGGTTGATAGTCAGCCAAATTGTGCAGCTTACAATGATTGGAAGAGGAATGGTAAGGGAGAAGAGAAGCAGGAAGACTGATTGTGCCCATCAATTTACGCTTTCAAACAATAGATGCACAACAGGCAAAATTGCCCAGACTAACCCAATTGGTCCATGATGGTAAAAGACAAAACGGTTACAACTGTAGTGGTATTTTACTGAACAGGAAACTTTTATTGCTAAAGTGGTATATTTCAAATGTGCTACAGCACTTTTTTTTCCACTTTACAATGACTACAACATGAATCAAATCATGGTTGTGCAATACGGACATGACCAACATGCCAAATAACTAAATAATCAAATGGTTATTGTTAAGAGTGTTGTACATTCTCATTCTCTCTCTCTCTAGCCCAAGAGGCCCATGTAGCCCATGAGGCCCATGTAATAATATCTATATATACCTCTCAATCAATCAATAAGATGCAGAGTTGTGAATAGCCAAACCCTAGTATTATGTTTTCTAACATGGTATCAGAGCTCTCTCCAACCCTACCTCTATTTGCACAGCCGCCGCCATTGTTGTATTTGTGTTCCATCCGCCGTGAGCCGGCCGGCCCGAGCCGCTGCTCGACGGCATCTTCCACTGCTCGTCACTCAGCGTCGCCATCATCTCGTTCCAAGCTTGCTCTGTTCATCCACATTCGCCGTGATACCATCCACATCGCCGGATCCACACCCGCTGCTCGATTCACCAAGCTCCTCGTTGCCGCATCGCCTGGAGCGTCACCTCCACGCCTGGATCCACACTCCATCACCTGGATCTGCTTGGATCCGCGCCGCATCGTCTCCGTTGCTCGATTCATCAAGCTCCTCGTTGCCGCATCGCCTGGAGCGTCACCTCCATCGCCTGGATCCGCACTCCATCGCCTAAATCCGCCTGGATCCGCGCAGCATCTTCTGGATTTGCGCTGCCCCATCTTGATCCGCGTAGCATCTTCTGGATTTGCGCTGCCCCATCTTGATCCACGCAGCCTCGCCTGGATCTGCGACGTCCTCTGCTCCAACTTGGCACCCTTCCTCTGCTCCAACTCCAACTCGGCGATTGCCAGCGTGCTCCAACTCGGCGATGGCCAGCTCTTGGTGCTCTGCTGCTAGGTGCTGGGTGTTGTTGCTTGGCTAGGTAGAAACTGCCACTGCCCAAAAGTGGAAACTGCCACTTGGTCCTTGCGCTTGGTGCTTGTTGTTGTTGCTTGCTTGGTTCTATTACTGTTGATTGTGGTTATGTTACTGTTGATTGAGGTATGTCAACATGGCAAAGTCGGACTCGATGTTTGGGGGCAGTTCATCTCTCGTGTTCACGGACATCAAGCTTGATAGTTTGAACTACCGAGTTTGGGCTTTCTCAGTCAAGACTACTCTTAGAGGTTATGGTTTGGCCTCTCATTTGACTGATGATCCTCCTGATTCAAAGAAGGTTGATGTTGAGGCAGTAAAGGCTTGGCAGAAAGAGGATGATCATGTCATGACTGGCCTTGTCCTGAGTGTTGATGTCTCTGAGGATGATTCTAGACTCTAGAGTATCATACTTCAGCCAAGCAGATGTGGACATACTTTGAGAAGAGATATGTCCAGTCCAGTGGTGCACTTCGCCTCACATTGCTCAAGAATCTCCATAGTATTCAGCAGCAGCAGGATCAGTCAGTGGAGGAGTATTACAGTGCTTTCACTCATATCACTAGCCCATTAGAGTCTATGACACCGAAAGCTGCTGCTGCTTGCCAATCCTGTGTTGCCAAAGATGAGTATGCTCAGCAAGCGCTCATGTATCAGTTTGTGATGGGGCTTCGCTCAGAGTTTGAGTCTGTTCGTACTCAGCTGCTCAACTATCCTACTCCACCGACTTTAACTGAGGTGCTATCTAGTTTGATTGCAGAGGAGACTTGTCTTCATTCCCTTATGCGGTTATGCGTATCTTAGGATCCTCACCATATGCTGTCCTGGGATTCTCACAGTGGTCTGCATCTATCAGAGTGACACCCACAAGAGTGTTGGTATGTTCTCATTGCAAGAGGACTGATCATCATGTTGACAAGTGCTTCAAGTTATATCCTGATCAGCTTGTTTCTTATCGTGCTAGACCGCCATCTGATCGTCGTCGTGGTGCACCTACTGGGCCTCCCAGAGCACTTACTGGAGCAGCCACTGCTGCCACACCCACTCCTACTGTGACTTCTGGATCAGTGTATTCCATTACCTTAGTTGCACCTTCGCTCTTAGCAATGCACATCCTTAGGTTATGGACCCGGGTGCCTCTTTTCATGTCACATCTTACAGCTCTCAGCTTGTTGCTCGTAGACCTATGACCGATGCTGCATATGTTCACACTACTGATGGTACACCTTGCTCTATTACCCATCAGAACATTCTCTCTACATCTCGCTTCTCTGTTCCTGATGTGTCTTTTGTTCCTCAACTATCTATGAACCTTCTTTTTGTTGGTCAACTCACTGATACGAACTGTTTCATTGGATTTGATGATTCTTCTTGTTTCATTCAGGATCGTCAGAGCAGAAGAATGATTGCTTCTGGCCATCGTCGTAGGGTCTTCTAGTCTCTATGATTTGGACACCTTACATCTTCCTTCCACCAGTACATCGAAGGCCTTAGTGTCTTCTGCTTTGTTGCTATGTGATCATCTCAGTCTCCTGTTGGTTCTTCCTTCAGCAAGTGGCATCATAGACTTGGACATCTTGGTGGAGCTCACCTCAACACTCTAATTCACTAGGGTTCCTTAAGTCATGTCACTGTTGAGTCTAATTTTCATTGTACCGGTTGTAAGCTGGGAAAACAACTACAACTTTCATATTTCAGTAGTACCTCTCAGTCTTCTGGTCCTTTTGATTTGGTTCATTCAGATGTACAGTCCAGCTCCTTTTGCTTCGAAGGGTGGTCATAGTCATTATGTCATATTTGTTGATGATCACTTTTATATACTTGGATCTATTTTATGAAATATCGCTCTCTTGTTTTCCATTTATCAGCCTTTTGCTAAGATGGTTCATACATAGTTTTCTTCTTCCACTCGTGTTTTTCGTTCTGACTCTAGAGAAGAGTATCTTTCTTCAGTCTTTCGTTAATTCCTTTCCTCTAAGGATACTCTTCCTCAGCTTTCGTGTCATGGTGCTTATGCTCAGAATGGTGTTGCTAAACGCAAACACCACCATATCATTGAGACTGCTCGTACTCTTCTCATCTCCTCCTTTGTTCCCTCTCACTTTTGGGGGAAGCGGTCCATCTCATCAACCGTCAACCATCTTCCAAGCTTCAGGGCAAGTGTCCTGGTGAGGTCTTGTATAGAGCACCTCACTATGCTCATCTTCGTGTCTTTGTGTAACACCCCGGCCCGTCATCCGGGCCCGAAATGCTACCACCACACCTTATTCATTACAAACTTTGCGCAGCTAATTTAACAACTAGACATAATACAACAAAAGTGAATTATCTAGGGAGGATGGTTGTGACTACATGTGACGAGGATGTGATATTCTCCCTTCCCAGTGTAGATCATCTGCGGTGTTCACCTAAAAGAAAACAAAGTAAACAAGGGTGAGTCCGAAGACTCAGCAAGCGCATAATACAAACGATAAACACTGCCACTATATCACTATTTCCATCGTTAACATTCCATTAGTGCAGAACCTCATTAACCTACATGCTCATTTCATGATCCATGTATGCGAATGCAACATCATGCTCATGCTCATGCTCATATGCATCCTGCAAAGCACCGACACGCCTGGAAGGCGCCGTGTCCGTGTCGGACACCGTGTCGGACACGGACACGGCTCCGACATGGCTCACACGTATTCCAGCGTGTCGGAAATTTGCGTCGCGAAAATAAATAAAACAAATTCGGACACGACGGACACATTTGGTCGCGTGTCGGACATGTATCGACACGTTTGGCGCGTGTCGGACACGATTGGACCATTCATTCGGCCCATTCATTCGCCTATCTCCCATCCTAACCCTACTCTCCTCTTTAGCTCCCCGCCCCCATCCCCATCTCACTCCTCTCCGCAGTCGCGCCCACCCAGTCACGACGCCGCGCTACGCTCGCCGCCGCCGCCGCCTACAACGCCACGCCCGACGCTTTCTTTGATCTTCTTCCGCGCGCGACGCTGCTGTTCGCTTCCTCCTGCGCTGACGCCTTTGCTTTGCTGCCTCGCATGCTTTGGGTCTCGCAACTCAGATCGCTGCTGCTCTGCTCCTCCTTGACGCTTCTTCTGCTCCTCACTCTCCTGCTGCTTCCCGACGCCTTCTTGCTGCTTGCCGCCTGTCGCCAGATTTGGACTTGCTTCGGTGAGTGCTTGACTGCTTGTGCATACTGGCATACTGTGCATTCAATAATATATATATATATATATATATATATATAGCCGTGTCCCCGTGTCGCTATTTTTTAGAAAATGACGAATTCCGTGTCCGATACGTGTCGTGTCCGACACGCGTGTCCGTGTCCGTGCATCCTAGTATGCATCTCATCAGCTGATACCGGTATCGCGGAGTGTTCACCCGTCGATGACACACTCTTCCCCCATCTTCGTTAGGATGGGGTCCTTACATTGTAGGACTTTATTTAGTCCCTACAGATGTAAGACTTTATCTAGAGCTCACCGGATTAGTCATGTAGCTTTCTCACCGACCGCACCGGAATAGCTACATGACTTTCTCACCGTCCTGGCTCATGCATTCTTTCCATGATGCAAATGCATATGTCCATTGTCATTATCATGATTCATCATTGTCAACATTAACAGAGTAGTCTCATTACTCACCTTGTCCCAACATTATTGCCATCAACATATGAACATTATAATGTAAGCATCATCATGTAAACATTATCATGTCGCGCAAACATCACATATTTCATAGCATTCATAGGATATCGCTATATCATGCACTTGCTTGTTAACCAAGCGGGGCGGAGTAACGTGCGGATGACGTCGTTCCCGAACCTCCACCTGTATAGGCAATGACCGACTCAAAACAAGACAACAAAGATAAGTACACTTACAGACAACAAGGTCCTACACGCAAAACGACACAACCAAACCCCTTCCAACGACACTGTCCTGCTGACCTAGTGTCCGAAAAATATTAATAATAAAGGGGTTAAGGACCGCGTTGAAAACTAGCAAATAAAAATTTATCGGCGTACCCAAAATTTCTATTTCCCTTTTTTCTTCTCTTTCTTTTCTTTTTTTTCCCTACGATGCTTCCCTACGGCCTTATCCTCCTGCCGCCTCTCTCTCTCTCTCTCTCTCTCTCTCTCTCTCTCTCTCTCTCACTCTCCCTCGCACTCCGCTGAAGCGGCAGACAGCGTGTAGCCACGTTCCTCGCCGGCTTGACGCCACGGCGCCACCTCCTCGCGCACGCCCCCACTCGGCTAGCGTCCTCTCCGCCTCCTCCATTGGCTGCTCCTCTCTTGCATTCAAGAGACGCGCCTAGAGCCGCCGCCGCCGATCTTTGCTCCAGCGCCTCCTCCTCTCTCTCCCGGCTGGCGTGACCGCGACGCCACCACCGACGCCGCCCCGCTCGGCTCCTCGCCTGCTCGGCCGCACCCAGTGCCACTCCTGCCGTCGTCGCCTGCGGTGCCGCCAGCCTCGCCTCGCCATCGGCTCCTCCAGAGCGCCGCTCGACTGCTTTGCGCCCGGCTCGACCTCCGCCGCCGTCGCCTCCCGAGAAGTTCCTCCCCTTCTCTCACTTTATACATCCTAGGGTTGGCCAAGCTTGTTTGGGTGCTAAGCGTAAGAATGAGGGAAAAGGGATGGTCTACCTGGCTCGCCGGTTTGCCTTGACCCGACACCGCCGTCGGGCTCTTCCTGCGTGCTCGCTTGAGCAGGCCTTCTCCCCGTCTTCTCCGCTCTCTCTCTCTCTATGGGTGTGATTTGGCTTGGTTGTGCTCTCCTCTGGTGGCTAAAGGGGAAAGCTCTGACTGCTCCCTGAGGCTTGGTCTTATCCCCTTCTCTCTACCCCTCTCCTGTTGATTTTCTTCTACTGTGGGAAGGTAAATGGGTAAAATCTATTATCACTATTTACTTTCACTCAATTGCAGCTTCTACTGGCATTACACTTTGGTTGTGTCTGCTATGTCCTTCTAGCACCTCGTGAGCATACCAAACTAAGTGCTCAGTCGGTTTAGTGTCTTCCTGGGTTATAGTCCTGAGCATAAGGGCTATCGTTGCTATGATCCCTCATCATGTCGCATTCACATCTCTCGTGATGTGACCTTTGATGAGGGCCGACCTTTCTTTTATCATCCTTCTACACATTACACTCCTTCCACAGATTCTACATCCTTTTTGTGCCTACCTCTCATTCCCTTACCAGACTTGCCTTCTCCAGATACGTCTTCTCCACCAATTTCACCTTCTAGTGTGTCTCCTCCACCAGCTTCACCTGTTTCAGACACTTCTACTTTTCCTTTTCACTATAGTCGTCGATAGAGAGTTCCTTCTGATCCTCAGTCCTCTCCTCCCTTTGACCCTCTGGCCAGTACCACCAACTCTGACGATCGTTCTACTACATCACGGTATGCCCTACGTGATCGTTCCTCTATTCAGGCACTAGAGAGATTGGATTTTTCTCGTGCAGGTGCAATAGCTGAGCCGTGTACCTATTAGGAGGCTACCAGTGTACCTAAGTGGCAACGGGCTATGATAGAGGAACTCACAGCATTAGAGTATACTGACACTTGGGATCTTGTTCCGCTACCATCTGGAGTTGTTCCTATCACTTGCAAATGGGCGTACAAAGTAAAGAACAAGTCAGATGGGTCAGTAGAGAGGTAAGGCTCATCTTGTTGCAAGAGGTTTTCAGCAGACTTATGGTCAAGATTATGATAAGACTTTTGCTCCAATTGCTCATATGACTACAGTCTGTACACTTATTGTTGTTGCAGCGGTACGCACAAGGACTATATCTCAGATTGATGTCAATAATATTTTCCTTCATGGTGATCTACATGAGGAGGTCTATATGCAGCCACCCCCTGGTGTTGAGGCTCCTACAGGCTATGTCCGCCGCCTTAGGCATGCTCTATATGGTCTCAAGCAGGCTACTCGTGCTTGGCTCGAGTGTTTCAATTCTGTGATTCGAGCTGCTGGTTTCACTCCGAGTGAGAATGATCCTGCCTTGTTTATTCACACTTCTCAGCGGGTCGTACTTTGCTTCTGTTATATGTAGATGATATGATGATCACAAGAGATGACATGGATTATGTAGCTTTTTGAAGAAGTTGAGTGAACAGTTTATGATGTCCGACCTAGGACTATTAAGCTATTTTCTGGGGATTGAGGTTCATTTCAATAGCGATGGCTACTACCTCTCTCAACATCGCTACGTTCAGGTTCTGGTTGCTCATTCTGGTATGACTGATACACGTACTGCTGCCACACTCATGAAGCTCCATCTACAGTTTCGACCTACAGACGGTGTACCACTGACAAATCCTTCTCGCTATCGTCAGCTCGTTGGGAGTCTTGTTTATCTCACTGTCACAAGCCAGACATGGCTCATGTTGTACATGTGCTCAGCCAGTTTGTCAGTGCTCCCACCTCAGTCCACTATGGCCATATTCTTCGTGTGCTGAGATACTTGAGGGGGACTGTGTCCAGACGTCTGTTCTATGCCAGTTCGAGTCAGCTTCAACTTCACGCTTACTCTGACTCCACTTGGGCGAGTGATCCTGCTGATCGCCGATCTATCACTAGCTATTGTATCTCTCTTAGTACTTCGCTCATTACTTGGAAGTCCAAGAAGTAGACTACGGTGTCATGCTCCAGTGCAGAGGCTAAGCTTCGAGCTATTGCCGCTACCACATCAGAGATCATTTGGCTTCGATGGCTCTTGATTGATCTTAAGTGTCCATTGTGATGATCCTACACCTCTATTTTGTGACAATACAAGTATCATTCAAATTGCTAGTGATCCGGTCAAACATGAGCTGACAAGACACATTGGTGTTGATGCATCCTCAACACGATCCTATTGTCAGCAGTCAACCATCACTCTCAAGTATGTTTCCTCAGAGCTTCAAGTTGTTGATTTCTTCACTAAAACTCAGACTCGAAAACATCATCGATTTCATCTACTCAAACTCAGTGCATCAGATCCTCGTGATCCACCTTGATTTTGAAGGGGGTGTTAAGAGTGTTGTACATTCTCATTCTCTCTCTCTCTCTCTCTAGCCCAGCCATGAGGCCCATATAACAATGTCTATATATACCTCTCAATCAATCAATAAGATACAGAGTTGTGAATAGCCAAACCCTAGCATTATGTTTTCTAACCGTTATATCTTAGATGGTCCTAAAAGAATACCAAATTAACAAAAATTTAATGCAAAGCATGTTTCTATTTAACCTGGTGCTCTATCAAAACATACTAAAAAAATATTTGCCACTACTAAATGTTATTGAAACATGCAACAAATTACTTAAGTATGAAATCCCACATCAAGATTCGAGGTTCTCAATTTGAAAATCCATTTATCAAGCCAGCCTAATGTTAGTGCAGATATTAGCTGCCATAACTAGAGCTACAAAATTGTTAAAACAATATTTTTTTGTAATAGAATAACTTTCCTTCCTAATACAACACTGAATATGGTGTGAACTAGTTAGAAATATTTGTACAGTAGAAAACTCATACCAAAATTTTATCTACTCTAATGGGTCATAAAGTTTGAATAACAAAGATAGTTCAATTCGCATAATTGAACAGGGATATGCATAACAAGATAAAACAAATGTACATACATCCAGAGAGCAAACACATAGTTCAAATCTTTAGTTATACAATAAAATACCTTGAAAACATGTGGTGCACCATGGAAGTTTATGCTGCTTGACCTCTTTTGTCCAGGAAATAAATACATTTTGAGTATTGATCCCTTTCCCAGAACAGAACCACTACGAGCTTTAACAATGGCTTCCATTGTTACATCACCTTGCGAAGGTATAGCTGTGGGTTCATCCTGCAAATGGCAAATTATTTTTTAGTAGCATCATTTCCTCAAAGGTGCCAAAATGAAGCTTTGGTGAGAACAGAGGGAGATATTTACAGGTACGGTGAAAAAACGCCCAGGTCGCAGTCTTATGCTCCATTTCATGGTTTGGATCTCCGGCCGCAGTTGCAGCCATGTTTTAAATGAGATCTTTGTTTCTCCTTGCCCGCAGAAACCATCAAATGCTTCACTCCCAAGGTATGCCGAGAATGCAATTAATTTCAGGTACCTCTCCAAATATTCAGCACCACGATTTAATGCAACTCTCCTAACTCTTGGCTCCACATGTTGTTGATTAATTACTTTCGTATACTGCAAAACAGCTTGGCGAATATTCTGCAAAGCTGAACATCTGTCAATAACAGTATCCAAAATAAGCCTACACTCAATTCCATTGTCAAATAATCTTGTAATCTTTCGCAAGAGAAGGATGTCATTAATTCCAAATCTAGGATGTAGTTCTGTCAAAGTATGAGGTTTCCATGATTCTGAATTCAAGTGACCATTGTGGTGTATTGTTTCTTCTCCATTGGAGTAACCAGTATCATTTGTATCTTCAAGATTATTTTGACAAGCTGTCATTCTAATAGGTCTGCCATGATCAATTCGGAGTCTCAGCAGGCAAGCAATCACAGTACCTGTAGTTGTTCTGCCCCTGCCCATCTATAAACACCACAAAGTCAAATTTTAAGTTTTTAAAGCCTTTAAAATAAATCAAGAGTCAACGCTCTGCTTAATATAGAATTCTAGCCCAGTAAAGAAATGAGCTGTAATACCTGGCAGTTGAATACAAAAGCAGCATCCTTGCAGGCAGCTGCAACATTTAAGGCTATTGTGTCAAAATCTGAACTTTTGGGGGCTTTACCATCCGTAATGGGCACTCGTGCATATTTGATTGGAAGGCCTTCAGCCTCCAAATGTTTGTATACCTCCAACGGAGTCAGAACAGCTTCATTATTTACATTTTCCCATGCATCAAAGATCTCACCATTGTCAGTTTCATGAATAACCATTATGGCCCCACCATACCGTTCTGCTTCCCGTAAAATATCTTCCTTCAACCGAGCTTCCATGCGCTCCACCCTATCACGATCAATCCCCTGATTTCAATGCATTGTATACCATTTAGATCACTAAACCATTTTTTCTCCAAATAGGTGCAAGAGAGCATATCACATATTGCTTCCAATAATAGTTTATTCAACATGTTTAGAGATAATAATTGACACCACTAAACCATTTTTTCTCCAAATAGGTGCAAGAGAGCATATCACATATTGCTTCCAATAATAGTTTATTCAACATGTTTAGAGATAATAATTGACAAGTAAAAAATTCTAACATTATAAATAAATGAGCAGAATTCTTTTCATAGAAACAGAATCGACATAAGTCCTTTGGACAGCACCTTCAACATCAGTAGTTGTCTGAACAAATTAACAGAGAATGAAGATAATTAGCTCAGTTGTGGAGGCAAGCTATCAAAGTAATTTACTAATTTATAATAGTTTTGTAATTGGTGCATGCTCCTACATCAAACAAGAGAATATATATATATATATATATATATATATATATATATATATATATATATATATATATATATGACTAATATTTTCTACTCCCGGGTGTTGTTACTCCCACCTTTGATATACCACCTAAAAGAACTTGATATACTCATTTATCACTTTAGGTATACTCATATACTAATTATAAGATACTCTAATGCGAACCATATGAAAAAACTGCAAGAGAGTCCATAGTTTTTAGCATATTTTATAAATACCTTCATATTTGTATATAGAAAGGAGCAGAGTTAAAAAAACCCGACCGGTAACCGGTTTACCGGTCGGAGCCGGGAAAAAAAATACCGCCAAAAAATTTAAATTCAAATTTGAATTTTTGACTCCATAATGTCCTTCCCTAGTTGGTTTAGGCATTGTTATGCTATATTATGTATTGAAACATTAGTTTTTAGTATATTTAGCACTATTTAGTTTACCCCTCCCACCCCACGGCAAACCGCCGCACGCATGGAAAAAGAACTGTCGCCTCGCTTGTCTTCCCCTCCCCTTACACCCCACGTCAAACCGCCGCCCGCATGGAAAAATAACCGTCGGTTGGTGGTGACGGGGGGCGGGGGCTTGGTTCTGAATTATGAATTATGATGTGTTTGACATTATTTTCTTTGTTATGTGTTATTTGGACTTCTTTTTTGAGGTTCCGTTGCAACGCACGGGCACCCTACTAGTAAAACATAAAGGATGACTTTTTATGTATAACTTGAAACACTTTCTCATTAATATTTGCATTATTCCAAATTTAAATTTGCTAATTACCATTTTCACCATTTTCCGGTTTTTCTCGGTTTTTTAGCCGGTTTTTCCGATTACCGGTCCGATAACCGGTCCGGAGAACATGCATATTTAAAATTTGAAATTCAAATTCGGTCCGGTTTTTTTTTTTTTGAGATTTCGATCCCTGGAAAGGAGTATGTCTAAAAAACTGTACATACCACCCCTAAAAATGTATAAATACCACATAAGTGTTCTTATATACTCGTATACTACACAAACATATTCTTGATTGCACAAGATACTCCCTACGTTGTGAGATACGGGATAGGGAGTAACTATATATATATATATATATATATATATATATATGCCCATGTTGGAGAAGCTACATGTGCAAATTTGACATAGGAACTTTTAAAAATCATGTCTTGTTAGCACTAAAAATTATGAGCACCCTACCACAAACCCGTTGATGCAACTGGAGATGGCACATACCGTGTACTCCAGCATATTCTTGTACGGTCTTTCCACTTCACGTAGCACAAATGGCTTTCCATTTATATAGATAACTGGTTCTTCTCTCATATTATGCCATAGTATCGGTCGCCCTCCCTTGCTTGTACTAATGCGTTGAATAACAGCTCGAATGCCATCAACAGTAGGATTTGCAACACCATAGACTGGAAATCCAGGAATTTCCCGAAAATTAGGTGCACCCTCCACTCTTTCAGGTAAATTAAGGTTGTGACAGCCTGGGCAGTGGTCACTTTTTAAAACAGTTTGACGACCAAGAACTTCTCCATTCCTCATGGCAGCAACAACATCCATCTCATGTGGATGTCCATCAGCAGATTCAACAATTTTTGTAAGAGAGGGTTTTGAACTTGAATAACCAAGAGCACCCATTGGATCTCTCCTCAACAGCCTGAATATATTGAAATGTAGAGAAAATGAGTTTCCCAATTATGTCAAATGATGATGTAACAAAAGGGCAGAAATAGAAAATTAAAAAGCTATTGGTGGCAATATTAGAAATAGATGTTTTTATATGGTATTCTTCACTGTGCATCACAATGCATCCTTGCCAATGTGTTAAATAGTGAGCAGTGGAATTGACGTATTTTTTATATAGCGGAGAGTTTATCGTGGCAATATAGCAGGCGCAACATGCACAGATGAAACTTGTTTGCCTTTTCTTCTTTGTTAACATAGGTAATGAACCATGTGAACAAAACATCTAACTTACATTGTGCGAGACTGAATGCTCCAATGGAATCCTGAAATGCTTTTGTACTAAAGTGCCACTACATACTATATCGGCTGTAGCAGGCTGCTGTGAAGACCTCAACTGTACAAAGATGGTACAGAAGCTGCTACATGCCCAAGGTTATTATCAGTAAGCTAGGGATGAGCTCTCAAGTAAATGAATAATGGATTGTGTCGATGACTATTCTAAAATCTGGTCTGTGAATACGAAGAACATTCCGTACATTTTTAATAGTGTCATATTGGAACTTAAAATACAAAAGTGGCTCTTTCGTAATGTATGCTCTAGAGCAGATTTCAGTATCGAATGGCTTACAAAATAATTGTTTTTGAAAATGTCAAACATTCATATAGCAAAAAGAAAAATGTAATCTATTTATAATACATGAAGACTTTCCAGGAATATTGCATTAACTATACAGAAAGCTTTGGTTTAATATTTGGGTTCATATAAGGTTTCAATAACCATTTTGGGGCCAAAAAGGTGGAACCTGGCTAGTTCCAATTTTCACCCAGAGACAGGCTTTTGGCCCCAAAACTGTGGTCCGATTTTGAAATTGCAAATTTTGGTGTTTAAAACTTGGTAATTGGAATATAACCAGCAAGTGATATAACATCTATTCTGCAAGAAGTTGCCAGGGGGGGGGATCTATATGGAAAACTGGGCCAAGGTATTGAAAATGGGAGAAGACCTAGTTCCGTAAACCAAGCGGTATGTTATGATCCTTAGATCATGGGGGGTAAACATCACCAGGAGGATAGCCGGGTGGCGTCGGCTGCTATGGGAGAGAGAAGACTATAGATTGGGGAGACGAAGGGGATTGAGACTTAGACTATTGTATTCTCATTGCTTCTGATAATAGATACATGGTGTCCCTTTTATTGGGATGGCTTACTTGGCCCCTAAGTGATAATCTTATCTCTTAAGCAATCTTATCTCTAACTCAATCTCTAACAGATTGTGATCGACTCAACTCTAATTAACTATACATGTGCTACGTTGTGACTCTTTAAGTGCCAGCTGGGCCCAGGGGCTACGCCCATGACATTACACTCCTCCTGAACATGCAGCTCGTCCTCAAGCTCTAGGTGGTGGCCATGGTTGCAGTCCCAGGAGACCCTTCGACCTTCGTTGATGATAGGACAAGACGCCCGACCCGACATGCACACTTAGGTGCAAATAAACAAAACACAACATTGTTTTGATGCGCCATCCTTGATCCACCTTAGACTGCAAGTGACCCCCCATCCAAGGTCGCGCAAGGAAAGGAGGGTGTGAGGCTTTGGTCTTGGACACACCGGCCCTAGTCGAGTAGCATGAACGACAAAAACAAGAAGATTTCCTGCTACTTTTCCTCCTAGAAAATCTCCAAGAACCTTATCTCTCATGGCCATGCATGAAACAAACTCTGCACCAGATCCGTTTCTATGCGAGAGCTCGGATTCCTTTTGATTTGGTAGCGTCAAAATAGGAGTCCTTTCCTTGATTCAGAATTGGCTAAAAAAATATCCACCCAGGTTCAATTAATTCGATTTCCTTCCATGAAACCCAACGCATGTAGGACTTCCTTCTTGCGCCCTCTTCTTTCCATCCAAGCACACCCATGCATGCACACCTCCTCCCATGCTCCTCCTGGTTCCCACGCAAACAAGTAACGTATAGCTTGCACACACGTACGCACCATGCACACTATGTCAATGTGGCACACTCAACAGACCGTATGCATGCACATCCACACGTGAGAGAAGAATCGTTGCCTCCATTGCGTGATGTGTCGTCGCCGCTACGCCTTGGTGCGCGTCACTAACTCCTCGTTCTCCTGTTGCACCGCCACGGCTGCTGGAAATAGCGTCGTCGACGGCTCTTGAAGCATCGCTGCGACTGCTGGAGGTGGTGCCGCCTCTGCCTCCTGATGCGACGTCGTGACTACAGGGTGCAGCGCCGCCGCTGCCTCTTGTTGTGCCTTCTCCTTTTGATCCGCAATCATTTTCTCTAAAGTGGCATGAATGTCAAGAAATATGATCGCCATCTTTTTGTCATTGTTGTTGGTACTAATGACCATCTTGCTAGTGTTAGCCTTTATCATGGCCAACGACTCAGCGATAGCCATAGCCTTGGTAGCAAAAGTTGTGGGAAGAGATCGACTGCTCTGATACCAAGTGTTATGATCCTTAGATCATAGGGGTAAACATCACCGGGAGGATAGCCAGGTGGCGTCGGCTGCTAGGGGAGAGAGAAGACTATAGATTGGGGAGACAAAGGGGATTGAGATTTAGGCTATTGTATTCTCATTGCTTTCGATAATAGATACATGGTGTATTCTCATTGCTTCCGATAATAGATACATGGTGTCCCTTTTATTGGGATGGCTTACTTGGCCCCTAAGTAATAATCTTATCTCTTAAGCAATCTTATCTCTAACTCAATCTCTAACAGATTGTAATTGACAACTCTAATTAAATATACATGTGCTACGTTGTGACTCCTGAAGTGTCGGCTGGGCCCAGGGCCTATGCCCATGACACGGTGACTGGCCGGTAATTTCGAACTCTGATAGGGAATCAACTACTTTAATTTAACTCTAACAACTATAGTAATTCTTCAAATAAGGCTAGGCCATAGACTAAAGAACTCTGGAGTCTCAAACCATAGATCTATGCTACTATTGTGATCGCCCATGTGGATGCGACGAATGGCTACTCCTCAAATTAAGATTTTTAACAACTATAGTAATTCTTCAAATTCAAGAACTCTTGAGCCATAAATGACAAATCCATGACGCGATTGTGATATCCCATGTAGACGTCATAACTTATTTCTCCCCTATATAACTATCTCACAAAGGTTTATGCCTTGCAACAATTCTTGCAACCATCAAGAATAAGATCACTGTAAGATTGAGGAGCAAAGATCAATGTGGTGTCTAGCAGAGGTTAAAGTGCCTTTAGGGCATCATATGACTTGGTTGAAATTATTAGAATAGGAATTCATTTGTATTTCCTTATATGTCTTTTGTATTTCCTTATATATGTATTGTTAAGAGTATTGTATATTCTACATTTCTCTCTCTCTCTCTTGGCCCATGTGGCCCTTGTAGCCCATGAGGCTCATGTATCTTTGTCTATATATATCTCCTTCATTAATGAATAAGATGCAGAGTTGTGAATAGCAAACCCTAGTTCTATTACTCTAAAATGGTATCAGAGCCATTCAACCATAACCCTAGTTTTACTCCACCGCCGACGGCTTCTGCTGAGAGCTTTCGCTCGGGCCGGAGGGCCTGAGCAGAGCAGCCCGAGCTCCATCGAAGCCTCTGCCTCTCCTCGACCTCGTGCTGCCACTGTCTTGGAGCCACCGTCGCCTCTGCCTCTTCCTCACCTCGCCTCGAGGTCTCGTGTTGCCGCCGCCGGAGACGACCAGATTCGCGCCGCCTGGAGCCTCCGACTCCTTGGTCCGCGTCGCCTCTTTACTCCCCGCTGGCCCGACAGCGCACGAGCTCGTCCTCGCGCACATCGTCTTCCTCTGCTACCTCTGCGCCACCTAGAACCTTGGAGACGATCAGATCCGCGCCGCCTGGAGCCTCCGCCTCCTTGGTCCCGGATCATCGCCGCCGCTGCCGGAGACGACCAGACCTGCGTCGCCTCCTTACTCCCCGCTGGCCCGACGGCGCACGAGCTCGTCCTCGCGCACGCCGCCTCCTCTGCTACCTCTGCGCCGCCCGACGCCTCATCTTCCTCTGCTACCTCTGTGCTATCAGAGCTGCCGCCACCGGAGACGATCCTCTGCTACCTCTGCGCTATCAGAGCTGCCGCCGCCGGAGACGACCAGATACACGCCGCCTGGAGCCTCTGCAATTCCTGCTCAGGCCTTGCTCTGCGTCTAAGTCCCAAATCATCGCCTGAGGTGTAACCGAGTCGTCTGTACTATTGTGGTATGGCTAGATCTGACTCAATGTTTGAGGGTAGTTCATCTCTTGTGTTGACGGACATCAAGCTTGATGGGTTGAACTACCGGGCATGGGCATTCTCAGTCAAGACTACTCTCAGGGGTTATGGTTTGGCCTCTAATTTGACTGATGATCCTCCTGATCCGAAGACCGTTGATGTTGAGGTATTAAAGGCTTGGCAGAAAGAAGATGATCGTGTTATGACTGGCATTGTGCTGAGTGTTGATGTTTCTCTGCGAATGAGTCTCGAGTATCATACTTCAGCCAAGCAGATGTGGACATACTTTGAGAAGAGATATGTTCAGTCCAGTGGTGCTCTTCGCTTCACTTTGCTCAAGAACATTCATAGTCTTCAGCAGCAGCCAGATCAGTCAGTGGAGGAGTATTACAGTGCTTTCACTCATATCACCGGTCCTCTAGAGTCTATGACACCGAAGGCTGCTGTTGCATGTCAGTCTTGTGCTGCCAAAGATGAGTATGCTCAGCAGACGCTCATGTATCAGTTTGTGATGGGGCTTCGATCGGAGTTTGAGCCTGTTCGTACTCAGTTGCTCAACTATCCCACTCCACCGACTTTGACTGAGGCGCTCTCTAGTTTGATTGCAGAGGATACTCGTCTTCATTCCCTTATGCATGTCTCAGGATCCTCACCACATGCTGTCCTGAGTCTCTCACAGCGGTCTGGATCTACCAGAGCGACACCCACAGGAGTGTTGTTTTATTCCCATTGCAAGAGGACTGGTCATCATGTTGACAAATGTTTCAAGTTGCATCCAGATCAGCTTATTGCCTATCATGCTAGACAGTCATTTGACCGTCGTCGTGGAGCACCTACTGGGCCTTCCAGAGCACTCATCGGGCGATCCATCTGCGACACATCCACATCTACTGTGACTTCTGGATTAGTGTCTGCTATAACATCAGTTGCACCTTCTGCTTCTAGCGCTGCTCATCCTTGGGTTCTGGATTCAGGTGCTTCGTTTCATGTCACATCTAACAGCTCTCAGCTTGTTGCTCGTAGGCCCGTGACTGATGCTACCTATGTTCACACTACTGATGGTACACCTTGCTCTATTACCCATCAGGGCATTCTCTCTACATCTTGCTTCTCTGTTCCTGATGTGTCTTTTGTTCCTCAGCTATCTATGAATCTTCTTTCTGTTGGTCAACTAACTGATATGAACTGTTTCATTGGATTTGATGATTCTTCTTGTTTCATTCAGGATCGTCGGAGCAGAAGAGTGATTGGTTCTAGCCATCGCAGTAGAGGCTCTTCCAGTCTCTATGTCTTGGACACCTTACATCTTCCTTCCACCAATACGTCGAAGGCCTTGGTGTCTTCTGATATGTCTTCATCTCAGTCTCCTGTTGGGTCTTCCTTTAGCAAGTGGCATCATCGACTTGATCATCTTTGTGGAGCTCGCCTCACCACTTTAGTTCACCAGGGTTCCTTAGGTCATGTCACTGTTGAGTCTAGTTTTCATTGTACTGGTTGTAAGTTGGGAAAACAACTACAACTTCCATATCCCAGTAGTGCCTCTCAGTCTTCTGATCCTTTTGATTTGGTGCATTCAGATGTATGGGGTCCATCTCCTTTTGTTTCGAAGGGTGGTCATAATTATTATGTCACATTTGTTGATGATCACTCTCGATATACTTGGATCTATTTTATGAAACATCGCTCTCAGTTGATTTCCATTTATCAGTCTTTTGCTAAGATGGTTCATACACAGTTTTCTTCTTCCATTCGTGTTTTCCGTTCTGACTCTGGAGGAGAGTATCTTTCCTCAGCCTTTCGTCGGTTTCTTTCTTCTGAGGGTACTCTTCCTTAGCTCTCGTGTCCCGGTGCTCATGCTCAGAATGGTGTTGCTGAGCGCAAGCACCATCACATCATCGAGACTGCTCGCACTCTTCTCATTTCCTCCTTTGTCCCCTCTCACTTCTGGGGGGAAGCAGTCTATCTTATTAACCGTCAGCCCTCTTCTAAGCTTCAGGGCAAGTGTCCTGGTGAGGTCCTATATAGAGCACCTGCTCACTATGCTCATCTTCGCGTTTTTGGTTGTGTCTGCTATGTCCTTCTAGCACCTCATGAGCGCACAAAGCTGAGCCCTCAGTCAGTTGAGTGTGTTTTTCTGGGTTATAGTCCTGAGCATAAGGGTTATTGTTGCTATGATCCCTCATCACGTCGCATTCGCATCTCTCGTGATGTGACTTTTGATGAGGGACGTCCTTTCTTTCATCATAGAATTTCTGCGTAGTGACATCATCGTCTAGGTCACTTATGTGGGTCTCACATTTCTTCATTAGTTCGTTCGGGTGTTTTTGAACATGTTACTGCTGACACGGCCATGTTTTGTTAGGGTTGTAAGCTGGGCAAGCAGCTATAACTTCCTTATCATTCTAGTGAGTCCTTGCCTTCTCATTTTTTTGACTTAGTTCATTCAGATGTATGGGGGCTTGCATCTATTATCTATAAAGGCGGGCATAATTTTTATGCAATCTTCATTGATGATTATTCTTGTTTTACAAGACTTTTCCCTATGTCTAATCGCGGTCAGTTTCTTACAATCTATCGTAGCTTTGCAACAATGGTTCATACTCAATTTGATTCTTTCATCCGTACTTTTCGCTGTGATTCTGCTAGCGAGTACTATTCTAGCACTTTCAAATAGTTTCTTTCTTAGCAGGTCACTATTTACCAATCTTGTTATCCTGGTGCCCATGCTCAGAATGAGGTTGCTGAGCGCAAACATCGTCATCTGATTGAGATTGCCCGCATTCTTCTCCTTACCTCTCACATTACACAACAGTTTTGGGCTGAGGTTGTTTCTACAGCTGCATATCTCATCAATATTCAGTCTTCCACTGCTCTTAAGGCTGTCAGTCCTATAGAGCGTCTCTACTCTCGAGCCCACCAATACACTCACCTTCGTGTTTTTGGCTGCACTTGTTTTGTTCTGCTGCAGCCTCGTGAGCGCACCAAACTATCAGCTCAATCAGTTGAGTATGTGTTTCTTGGTTATAGTTTTGAGCATAAGGGTTATCGCTGCTATGATCCGTATGCTCAACGGATCAGGATCTCACGAGATGTCTTTGATGAATCCCGACCTTTCTTTTAACGAGATTCGGCTCCCTGTCATGGTTCCACCGTTGAGACGATTTCATGATTCTCTTTCTGACTCTTCACCCATTTCTCCACCATCACAGTCTTCCTCTGGTCTGTCTCCAGTGGTTCCTTCTGTACCTTCGCCTCCGGTGCTGCCTCTTGTAGCACCGCCTCATGTTCCTGCAACACTACCGTCTCGTTTCTCTGGTATTCACTACTCCAGGTGTCCTCGTTTTTCACTAGTCTCTTCTCCTAGTATCTTGCCGACACCTACATCTGATCCTCCTAATGATGCTCCCCGTTACGTCCTTCGTGACTGGACATCCCTTCGACCTCCTGATCGTCTTGGATTTGCTGTGATAGCTTATACTCTCTCTGTCACTAAGTCTAGTTCTTATTGTGAAGTTGCTCCTCATTATGAGTGGTAGAGGAGCTTGATGCTCTTCACCATACGGAGGCTTGGGATACTGTACCGACACCTGTGCATGCTCGCTCTATCACGTGCAAGTGGGCGTACAAGATTAAGACCCAGTCTGATGGTACTATAGAGTGCTACAAGGCTCGTCTTGTGGCTCGCGGTTTTCAGCATGAGTACAGTCGTAACTACGATGAGACTTTTGCCTCTATTGCCCATATGACCACTGTTTGCACTCTTATTGTGGTTGCTTCTGTTCGTCAGTAGTCTATCTCTCAGTTGGATGTTAAGAATGTCTTTCTTAATGGTGTTTTGCATGAGAAGGTCTACATGCTACCACCACCTAGGTATTTTGTTTCCGATGGTCACGTATGTCGTCTTCATCGTGCTCTTTATGGTCTCAAACAAGCTCCTCATGTCTGGTTTGCGCGTTTTGCCTCAGTGATTATCGCTGTCGGTTTGACTATTAGTTCTCATGATCCTGCTCTTTTTGTCCATATCTCATCTCAGAGTAGGACACTGCTTCTTCTGTATGTTGATGATATACTCATTACTGGTAATGATTCCTCGTTCATCACGTATGTGAAGAAGCATCTCAGTGAGCAGTTTCTGATGACTGATCTTGGTTCTCTTACGTACTTCCTTGGGATTAAGGTCACTTCTACGCCTGAGGGCCACTACCTCTCCCAGCAGAAGTATGTCCAAGATCTTCTTAATCGGTCTGGTCTGACTGACACTCGCACTGCCGAGACTCCCATGGAGCTATCACTTCCGCTTCGTACCACTGATGGTGATCTTCTTGAGGATCCTACTCGATATCACTATCTTGTTGGGAGTTTAGTGTAGCTTGTGAGCACTCGTCCTAATATTGCTCATGTTGTTCATATCTGGAGTCAGTTCATGGCTAGTCCTACCCAGAGATAGAAATCCCGGCCGATAACCGGTGGTTACCGGCTACCGGCCGGGGGCCGAAATCCAATATTCCGGCTGGTTTTTCCCGGTTTCGAAAATTCAAATTTCAAATTTCGGTTGGTTTTTAAGCAAATTCAAGCGAATTTCGTCCGATTTTTCCGAAATCCGATGTCGGCCGATTTTTTCCCTACCGGCGATCGGATTTCCGAGGGCGGTTTTGGATCCCTGGTCCTACCCATCTTCACTACAGTCACATTCTTCGTGTTCTTCGCTACTTGAGTGGGACTATCTCTCGTCGTTGTTTTTTCCTAACTCCAACTCACTACAGCTTCA
Organism: Hsuehochloa calcarea; assembly: GCA_036346395.1. Lineage (NCBI taxonomy): Eukaryota > Viridiplantae > Streptophyta > Magnoliopsida > Poales > Poaceae > Hsuehochloa > Hsuehochloa calcarea. The sequence continues at coordinate 72,453,852 of CM070597.1, forward strand.
AGCATACTCCAATGCAACCTGGGCTAGTGATCCTTCTGATCGTCGTTCTCTTTCTGCTTGCTATGTTTTTCTTAGCTCATCCCTGATTACCTGGAAGATAAAGAAGCAGACTGCAATTTCTCATTCGAGTGCACAGACTGAATTGAGAGCTATGGCAGCAGTGACAAAGAGGTTACTTGGTTGAGATGGCTATGTGCAGATTTTGGAGTGTCTGTGATGGGACCTACGACTATTTTGTCTGATAGTGCAGATGTTATCAGTATTGCTCGTGACCTAATGAAGCATGAGCTCATCAAGCACATTAGTGTGGATGCTTCATACACTCGCTCACAGGTGCAGGAGGGTGTACTCGCTTTACAGTTTGTACCTTCCGAGTTACAGATTGATGACTTCTTCACAAAACCACGATCTAGGGTACAATATTTGTGTTTTCTCTCTAAACTCAGTGTGTATGATCCACTATGAGTTTGAGGGGTGTTAAATAGGAATTCATTTGTATTTCCTTATATATCTTTTGTATTTCATTATATATGCATGGCATATTCCTTTGTAATATCCCTTTGTACTCCCAATATATATTGCCCATTGGGTCTCATGAATACATACACAGTATTCATAACAGAAACATGGCAGAAGCTAGAGGGATGAATGGGCATGGTAAAAGTACAAAAAAACTCATGAAGGCATCTGTGGAAGTGTCGGGAGTGTACAAAATGTTACTTTTTTTACTCGTAAGAAGTCCAATTATTTTATCCTTGGCATTGACACCACATTAACATGGCATTAACAATTTGATAGGACCGCCACAGCTCCAAATACATGATGAAAGAAGTGTTACCGTCTAATATCTATCGGACACCGACTGCCTAGTAGAAGTGCCAATGCAACCTAGCAATCATTCCAAACAAACTATAGAAGAAAACAATTAAAATGAAATTCCTTGATGCACTACGAGGGAAAGTACATAGCAGTACTCTGAATATCAGCATTAAACCTATTATTTCATAATAAAGTGAAACCAACAAAAAAAGGGCTAATTTCGAAGAACTCATCTCATGTCTCAAAAGAAACAAAGTTAGCTACATACACTCTTACAAGCTGTATATTGCCGGCATTTGTAAGGTAAGGTGCCATGGCTCACCTTCGAAGAATGCTGTATAGTTCAGGCCTTGCTCTCATCCAATCAGAAAAACTAACTTTTTCCGAAAAAGTTGATTGGTGGGCAGAACTCACTGAATGTACATAGACAGCAAAGCATATAAGGAAGTAGTAACGTTCCAAGTACTCTACAAAGAAGGAAAGTGACGCCTCCCGTTTCATCTCATCAGGTTGCCGAAGAATGCTATTGCGGTAGGTCACAATGGCTTCTCTTAGGTTCTGTTCACAATGACAGCAATCGCTAATAGGAAATTAACTGATAGAGTTGCTTGAATTAAATTAGTACATTTCAGAACATAAAATGGTATACCTGCATAGAGTCGCACTTATCAATAACTTTGTCAACTTGCCTTTTGCATTCAACACCACCCTGCATAAATGTCAATCTTGTGACTACTGAGAAAAGTTAAGGAAAAAGGAAAACAAATTAACATATTCAGGTTATTACCTCCAGAACTCGGACTAAACTCCTAATGACAGCATATTCTCCTCTGAGTATTGCTTCTTCCGAGCTAGACATGTAATCATCTACATCGTTTCCAGCATAGAAGACCTTTCCAATCGAACTTGTCCTTGGGATACCTGCAGCACACAGCACCCCACACCTCAAATATAGGAAACTCCAAGTACAGGCATAAACTATAAGCATATCATACGACGAGCATATAGGAAGTTATGGCAAGCATTAAGTAGACTTTCAGTTGCCATCAGCTGTAAATACTAAATAACTACATGACAGTTCATAACATATAAGTACATAGCAACCATATAGCCTGTGCTTGTGGAGCATTCAACTGTTTCTCAATCAGCTCTACATAGCTAACAGAAGCAACCATGTATGCAAACAAATTACACTAAGTGCTCACCTGAAGCTCCTATCCGATTTAGATAAACCAATGTAGCTATAACCATACCAGTAGTTGTCCGTCCCCTTCCCATTTGGCAATTAAACACAATTTCAGTTTCTATGTCAACTTGAGAGATTCGACGTACCTGTTAGATGCAAGGAATTTAATGTTATATAATGATTGACTTGGCTACAATATGGTAACTTTGATGCTATCAAATTTCAGTATATTTTATTAATTGCAACAGCTGAGTGTCTGCACATAATTCAACCCCAGCTAAATGTGCTTCCTATGAACTGTGGAACAACAGTTCAAACCCTTCTCAACTAAAAAGAATAATTAAGACAGAGAGAAATAGCATGACTTGCACATAGATATCAAGGTAGCCAGACAACCTGGACATGTGAAGGTCTAATTTTCCAGAAAAGGTGAGAAGATATTGGCGTGAGCAGTTAGGTGGCAAACTTAACACCAATATATAAAACTAACCAGGTTGTCAAAATCTCCCTCCTTCGGAGCTTTTTCATCAGTAATAGGAACACGCTCGTAATCAACAAGGTATCCTTGATGTTGTAACTCCTCATAGACCTACAGAAGAATTAGTTTTCTCAAAAGTACAAAAGAAAAGGTAAAAGATAAGTCTAAAACTTTAAATCATAAATCATGATGCTACCTCAAGTGGAGTCTTAACTGTATCAGACATCACTGACTCCCACTGGTCCACCATCTGACCATTTGGCAGCTCATCAGTGACTAGGATCTTATTCCCATACCTGCTCCATCAAATAATCCATAAATAATACCTCTTAATAGTAATTTGGACCGAAAAAAGTTATTTTTGCTAGTGATGTACCTTGAAGCTTCCAGAAGAACATCTTCTTTCAGGCGAAATTCCATCTGCTCCACTCTCTCCCGGTTGATTCCCTATATTAGCAGATATTCAGGATCAATAATAGTTAGAAAGAAAAACAGAAAGGAGAACTATAATGAACTTCATGTCTTAATGTTGTATAAGATGGTATGTCTTATTATCTTCTATAGGATGGTTAACTTTTCTATAATCTAACAAGGAGTTCCCAACAAAAACAAAACACTATATTAGCCTGGGTCTCAGGGCATTTGTGTCATAACTTCCACTGTGGAAGTTTAAAAGGACAACTGTTTGTGGTTTAATACCTTGATGGAATTCTAACATGATGAACAAACATGGCATAAAAACATATCACACTAGACATGATCAGAACAATGCAACCAAAATCACTATGGAAGTCAGGTATCTAGGCAAACCGTATATTCAAGGTTTGAGAAGGGCCTTTCGACGTCTCGCAGAACAAATGGGCGACCGTTGATATAGATAACCTGTTTAGCATTGGTGGAAAAAAAAACACAGAAGTTATTAAATGGCATACCATAAAAAAGGACAAAAGATACCGGTTACAGGGTATACCCTGTTCGATGTGGTAAACAATGTATTTTACATGTTTTGCACTGAAGATGCTATTGCACTAAGTACTCTAATTTAGTAATTAATTTTCTTACCGGTTCCTCCCGGAGACTATGCCATAGAACTCGGGTTTGCTTTCCTTTCTTTTGTGCTCCAATATGATTTAGCACATTCACAATTCCTTTCATCGTTGGCATTGCAACACCATGAACACGCAAGGATCCCGCCTGAAAAACAAATGGTGATAGTGAGCAGATGACAGGACAACTTTGTCAAGCATCAAGACACAGCATATGGAACAAATTTAGGAACGTTAGAGAACCTAGACTAGAGATCATTTTAAATTTACAGGGCCCCATTGAAAAGGAAACTAGACTAGCACATTACTGAGAGGCGTATTTATTTAAACTAATGTATTTTTCAAGCCTTTTAAACCAACACTTTGGCAGCATGTATTTTGTCAAATTTACACATGAATTGTTCAGTGCCTACATATGTCCCATGTGTGCATCACATTGTCTTTCCAAAATTTTATCTCTTCTTTTTCCTCTAAGAATATTAGGCCTTAGTAGGAAGAACAATGGATACACATTGGTGAGATTTTACTAAGAAAGGGATGCAATGCGCCTGTCCCATACATGTGTGATACATTCTGATAATAAGAAAAAACATCAAGACCCCAAATGCAGGTCACACAAGCACAGCAGTCAACATTCTGAAAGCACCTAAACATAGTTTCAGGTCCAACGCCTAGATTACCATAGGAGACGAGCGTGAGAATCAAACAGGTGGCACAACATTGCGGACGCAACCAAAAGAAAGCAACTCACGCGCCGAGTACCGCACGAAACATGTGCGAGATACAGACAACCAAACAAGTTTCCTTTTTTGGGAGAGTGAAAAAAAAACCACCCAGTTAACCTCAAATTGGTACAGATTTCGTCGCGAGCGCAGGCAATTGGAGAATTCGGCGCGCGGAGGAGGCTAACGCGAGATTAGGGTGGGGGGACAAGAGGACGCAAGCGTGTGTAAATAACCTGTCGGTAATTGGGCGCGCCGTCGATGTGCGGGGAGAGCCTCTTGTTCTGGCAGCCGGGGAAGTGGTCGCTCTTGAGGATGGTCTTCTTGCCGAGCACGGAGCCGCCCCTGCTGCTGATGACCTGCTCCGCCGCCGCTGCCTGCACGTCCTCCATCTCGCCCACCTCCATCCCCGCCACCGCCTCCACCAACCCGCTCCCCGATTCCGCGCACCACCCTCTCAGGCACCAGCAGAGCGCGGCGCATGCAACCCCGACCCCGGCTCCGAGACGAGCTGCGGAGGAGACGGGGCGATACGGAGAGGAAGACGAAGAGGAGGAGGAGGGGGAGGGATAACGCGGGGCGAGAGGGGGAGGGAGGGAACAAAAGGACGGGAGAGAGAGCGCGGGGAGGGAGCCAATAGGCGGGCGGGGAGGGGAAGCGATGGGAAGTGGAGGGGGGAGCGGAGGGAGGGGGAGGTGGGGTGGGGAGGCGTTGCCTTATAAAGCATAGATGGGATAGGCGTCCTCTCCTACTTTTGTTGCCTTTCTCGAATCAATTCTCTCTCTCAGTGCACACGCGATACGCGTGCCGTTGCTGTTTTTTTTTTTTTTTGCTCTTACACCTGCCTAGGCTTTATTTTCTTTTCGCTTCACTAGGGATTGGCGTGGACAGATCTTGATTAAAAACTATTGTTTGTTATCATGGCAATTGGCGTGGACAGACCTCATTAAAAACTAGTACTGAGTAGGGGTCCTAGCTGGTGATATTATTATGTAACTAATGAAGTCGCTGTTGATTGATTACTTTAATTCGATGGCGGATTGAGACCTGGGGCTGTGAAACCGAAAGGGTTGTAGGATTAGATTAGATTAGATTATAATGGGATGATGGGTGACGGAATTACTCCAGATGGCGTCGAACCATCAACGAAAGCAGAAACGGCCGGTCCAACGTCGACCCAACCCGTTTCCGTTTTGGTGGTGGTGTCCGATGCCGCCTGAGAATGCGATATGAGTTGGCGTACGCCCCGTGACGCGCGCGTCCCCCCGCACCTTTCCACGGCACGCCATGTTCCCCCACCCTTCCTCTCGCTATCCATGTGCCGCAGCGCTTCCTCCCTCCGGGCGAGAGAAAATCCGCATATCTGACGGTGCCGCGACCGTGCGCTCTGGCATATTCGCCTCGCTTGCTTGTCAGGTCCGTACGGCACATGACGTGTGCTTTCATTCATCAGTGTTTGTGTGTTGGTGGTGTTGTTGGTATTGGTGAGTTTCCCATCCTGATCTGGCGGGACGGGTGAGCGGAACTGATTTGATCATGCTATTCTTGACCGTCCCGATAAGCCGTCGTGTATTTTTCCGTGCCCTTTCCCCGACGGGATTGTCCGACGTTTTTATTGAGTCCCTTAAAGCGGATTCTAATGTAGATAAACACACTGAGTGACATGCATTAGGTTCTTCTTTCCATCTTATGATCTAAAATGAACGATCTAAATCAAATGTTACAGTACATAAAAAAAACAGTAAAATCGATACAATATATTTTGCTATAGTAAATATATCATTGTTTCTACAGCACTGCTGCAGAGGATTATTCATGCATACAAAAAAAAAATCAATGTATCCTTCTTTAATAGATAGCTGATTGATTACGTGTTGCACAGTACTCTTTACAAGACGCACAGTGCTTGGAGATGCAGCCAAATGTATTAGTTGTGGGGATCGGTGTGAAAAGGTTTTGTCAGATTGAGATGTGAATTACCTGACGTTAGTGACGGTGCCCCCCAGCACATCGAGGTAGGTTAGATACAACCAAATCGGATGAGATAACTTCGTCTCACGGACAGAAACAGAGGATGCACGTCTGATCAGCACGAACATAAATCACGTTTGTTGGGTCGAGGCCGTCGGAATCGAGTGGATGAGAAGCTTCTTCTGTACTAATAATCAAAGAGCTTGCACCACCACCACAGGCACAGGTTTGATTTGCACCGACAAATGAGTTATCGCATCTCGCTTGATTGATGTGGCCCATATACAAGCACCTCACATTTTTCTTGTGCCTGCACTTAACCCCTGCTTCGGCAAACCCGAAGTCCATATTTACTTCTAAATAGAGTGCTCTTGCGTTATAATAAAACCACAAGAGATAGTGATACATATCAGTAGATGGAATTCTAAACCGCATAATAAATATTAATTTTTGTTCACACATATATAAATAGAAATATTAACTCCGTCTATTGCATTACCTACTACTACTACCCATAAATTAAAATTTTGAGCTAATAGATTGTTTACCTTTAGAAATTAAAGTTGATGTTGACTGTCCTTCCCGACACACTACACATTTTCAGCCACCGCCCAGCAAGGAAGAGGGCTACACGTCTGTCAAAACCCAAATACCGACGCACTACCCATTTCCAACCACCGCCCGACAAGGAAGAGGGATACACGTCTGTTGGGATCCAAATATGCAAATCTGAATCCTCTATGTATACTGCACTAGTCCAGGATCACGTTAGTGCACACAGTGGCAACATCGATGAAATATCATTCCATATGCAAATATAACTAAAAAATATATGCAATTAATCTGTAACTATCAGAGTAACGATATTAATGTCAAAACTTACAATTAATACCTCATGGGGCGAATATCTCAAATAAGCTACAGCGGATGGAAATATAATAATTTCAGTGAAGCCCATCCATATGCTCATAGGCAACGACTGGGGTAGCGGGACCTAGTTCTTCATGATCCTTCAAGTTGACCTTGTTGACTAACGATGAACTGATGTAGTCTTCATTAACTGAATAACATTGTTTGAAGGACCGAAAATGGCAACAGAGGGGGAGGGGGTGAATGGTGCCTTAAAAACTCTCTATTAAAATTCACATCGAATCACCATATTCAATAATAGCCGTGGTCGAGAGCTGAGAAAACCACCCGTGGTCGAACAATGATCCAGAAAAGCTTATGCCTTGGTCGATCACCAACTCATGGTCGAATCACTGATGACAAAGAGAGCACGGCAAATAAGCTATGGTCTAAACGAAAAACGGAGGACTCAAAAAAATAAAATCAATCAAAACATCTCAAGCAAGGCAAAACTTCAGAATGATACTGATAAATGTATGATTGATCATAGAGGTTCATACGACCACTCCATCAAGATACACGAGCATCCATGCTCTTACCTGCAGACAACTCACACAAATTAGACAAAAAAAGCTCAGGCCGCTCACTAACATCCTCTACTCGCCACACTTCTTCGAAACCTAACATCTCTTGTTATAGCCTCGGCTATCGGGTTTCAAACATCGACAACCCATTAACAGAGCAACAATGCTTTCCTGAGGCATGATGCTTTACCCATTACTATCCGACAACGGCTCCACCGCTTGCCCATTAGCACCAACAACTCCATTGCTTTCCCGGAGGGACGACTTCCCTTTGCGACTTTAGGTATTTGTCCAAAATACTCCTCAACTATCTTCCGAAGCTTCTTCCTCTTGCCTTGTCATCAACTCGTTACGATCACCTTGCAAGACTTGTCTTCTGTGGTTTCCAAATGCTCGACCTCAACATCTCCTATGTCTAGTCCCGACCTCTCCAAACCTCACCAAGACTTGTCTCCAAGATCCTGCAACCAAATCAAACACAAAGCATCACATAGCACTAAGGCACAATACAAAGAACCGCACCACGCAAACAGAGCTCAAATAAGATTAGACGCAACAAGACCTACGAAATGATGAACTATCAAATGCACAAGGTCTACGATCGCAATACAAAACCATACGACGGTTCCCAACTCGAACGACCGATTCGGAGGACATACGACCAAAGCTTTCCTCGTGGTCGGACTCCATTCGCACCACATACGCCGAGTCGAAAACCTTCCGACCTCGGATCACATAGCAACGTGGTCGATACGCACTTTGACTAGCGTGGTCGAAATGACTTCACTCACCGTGGTCGAAGCAGACTTCAACTACCGTGGTGAATGACTTCGACTAGCGTGGCGGAATGCATCGAAGCATGGTCGAATGACTCGACTAGCGTGGTTTTACGGACTTTCGACTACGACCAACGTGGTCGAATACTTCCACGCTCGACAAACGCAGAAAGCCCAAAAATAAACTCAAGTACTCATCACAAACTTTTCAATAATATGTCAAATACTGATCACTCACATGGGAGCACCTCTCACATGGTCTCTCATTGTTTATAGCAAGAATGAGTATATAAAGTACTCAACAAGTTGCACCACATAATGCAATTATAGATGATCAACTGAACAATATTGTTTATAGCAAGAATGAGTATATAAAGTATTCAACAAGTTGCACCACATAATGCAATTATAGATGATGGCTTATTCCAAAGAATATAGTATCTATGGTTATTTTTCTAAAAACAACTGTTGCAGTTGAATATGTATAATAGATTGAAAACAAATAGTAATAATAATTTAACAAGTATTTCACAAAGCTCATTTAGTCTAAATCCATTTATTCACATAGCCATATGAGTCAAATCACACGGATGTCTCTCCCAATTATTTTTATAAAAATCTACCCCTCGTGTGAAATCTCGAACATGTCCATGGCCGAGGACGTGGCTATTCAAATAGATTGTTAACATTCTACATAGGTTGTATATTTTACCCACAACATGCAATCAACTTGTACGGAGAAGATCACAACAAAACCTTTCTGAAACTTCATCTCGATAATTGATTCTCCCGTTGTGCATACTGTCGACCCCAACCTCACTCGTTGGTCTGACGCATACTATTGGACCTGGAGACGGTGAACCACCCCCATAAATATGACCCTACCAAGTAGTCCACACCTCCAACCATCACAGAGCGCTTAACCTACTATCTGAGTAGTCAATGTTGAGACTCCGTAACTTATTAAGTTCGACTTATATCATACTAGGCATGTGGTCATACAGTAAGGCTCAGTTCAATGACGCATAAAATTAAGTCCTTAATTGACCAAGACAAGACTGGCAATTTCTAACTAAGTCACCATAATTCACATTTCCCAATCATATAGCTCCACCGTATCACAATTTTTTCCATTCGCTTCGGTCTAAATATTTTCCACCCTGTTGACTAAATGCATCAAATGCCATAAACAGGTGACAACATACAGCTTTTCACAAATGTTCCATAATCATTTAGTCAAGTATGATATTAATATTTCAAAATGGGGAAGGGTTTTTTCGTTTCATACCACTGCTTCAATTGCACTTTCGGTTTGTGCTATTATTTTTTGGCTTATTCTTCCCATGCCACTACTTCACAAAAATTTATTTTGAAATTACCACTGCCATCACCCTCTGATACCCTAGAGCCGTAACGATGTCAAGTCAAACCGTTTGACTAGGTCTCTCCGTCTGAAACATGTCAATTTCCCATCATGCCCCCGTATCCTTCTCTTACTCTCTCTCTCTCTCCCCCTCCTCCAAACCAGTGGAGCAGCCATGGCAGTCAAGGTGGGGCTTGACGCCGGCGATGGCAGACGAAGGTGACGACGGAGAGCACTAAAATGGAACTGGGGTAGGTAGTAGGGATGGTAATTGTGTCTGATTATCCGTATGTCCTAGGCAAATACCCTAATGGAGTCGAATATAGGAAGCTTTCTTTGCCCATGGGCATGAAATGGGGGCAATTATCTGCCCATAGGGTAAATAGGTGCGGAATAGGTGAGCTCTACACGTGCCTGTCACGCTCATTTACCCGCCATCCAGCTTTGTTGAGCTTGAGCGTTAGGAAAAATATTGCATATATATGAAAGATCTGCTACAACCGACCAGATTGAAGAGGCAGCTAAAACAGCTCATGCACATGCTTTCATCAGTTCACTAGAAAAAGGATATGAAACCCAGCTGTCATACATGCTATATCTCAAATGTCTACTGAAACTGCATATCTTTTATTTTTTTTACAGGTGTAACATGCTTATTTAACTACAACAAAATATGAAACTGGTTGGTCAGGCTGGGCTTTCACTAATAGAGGAACAAAATATAAAGCTTTCCATTGCTCGTGTTGTGCTCTCAAATCCATCCATTCTTGTATTGGATGAGGTTACTGGTGCTCTTGATTTCGAGGCTGAGAAAGCTGTTCAGGAAGCACTAGATATTCTGATGCTCGGGAGGTCTAGTATCATCATAGCTAGACGTCTCAGCCTTATCAAGAATGCTAATTATATAGCAGTAATGGAGGAAGGTCAACTTGTTGAGATGGGAACACATGAAGAATTGTTAAATCTTGATGGTCTTTATGCCGAACTTCTTAGGTGCGAAGAAGCAGCAAAACTTCCAAAGAGGTCAGTGCATTCGTCTTTTCCCAATTGGCAACATGTTGGTTCCTTAGTAACAAAAAAGGAAAAAACTTGTATAGGCGAGGTTTTTCACATGTACACGGGCATGCCCGCAGGCAACGGGTATGGGCGAGGTTTTTCGCCCGTCACCCTTCGCAGGCATGCCTGTGGGGGAAATCGGGGTCGCGGGTATAGGTAAGGGCGAGCACTACCCGTGCTCACCACGCCCGATTGCCATCCCTAGAAGGGAGGGGACCCTATGGTTGGTGATGTCCTAGCCCAGGGTGCTCGGTGGCAGTCGGGCGGCGATGCATGGCGGACAGGATGAGGGGAGGAGAGTGGCGACGATGCATGGGTGGAAGAGGGCGGATTTTGAGGGAGCATGATCACCAGGGGACTGAGGGTAGCTTACTGGCGCAGTCAATGGTGGCGGGGGGTAACCGGGGAGGTCCGGGGACGTAGACTAGAGGCGGCGCGGTGAGGTCGATGTGGAGGCGGTGACCTAGGGGAGGAAAGGAAGAATGAGTGGTGGGAGGAGATAGAGAGGAGCACGGGGATGCTCTGGGTAAAGGGAATTGGAGAGGAGCTCACCCGAGCCAGAAATGGCAACGACGGTGGTGAAGTTCTGCTGGAACCGAGGAAGAAGGTGGTGCGTGGTGCTCCCAAGGAGGAGGGAGAAATTCATTGAGGTGTTTTTGCAGAGGATGGCCGGGAACACAACGTGACACACACAGTTTTTGGTGGAACTCACCGAGACACCCAGAACAAGGAGGCCATGCGGTGGCCGCGAGCGAAAGAGCTGCCACATGGGAGGAAGACGGGGTCGCTCCTAGTGTTGTGACTGCCAAGGGAGGGAACAGAAGTGGGTACGGGGATGCGAGCGCCGAGGCGGTGGTGATGCGCACAGTGGAGCGGCCAGAGCTCACTGGGGTGGCGGTGCAAGACAGACGGGGCGTGGCGGCTCAATTCTACAAGAGAGGGAGGGGAAGATGGAGGAGGTGGTGAACGTGGCGAAGTTGACACCATTACAGCTCTAGGGTAGCAGACGATGACGGCATCGGCAATTTCTGAAGAAATTTTGTGAAGTAGTGGCATGAGAAGAATAAACCAAAAAATAGTTACACAAATCGAAAGTTCAATTAAAGTAGTGGCATGAAACAAAATTTTCCTTCAAAAGGGTATCAATGACCTGTTGTAAGGCTAAGCATACTAATCGTGTCTAACCAACTGACGTTGGTGCTATGATAATACCAACTAGTAGTTATCCAAGTAGGGTGACAAATGATCGTGGTAATACAATAAGCAAGGTCGACATAATCAAGTAGGAGCATAGCTAATCCCAAAGTAATAAAGAATTTAATAATTGAATTAGCAAGCAATATTTTGAATCAAAGTAATTTTGAAAAATTGGGTGCAATATGATCAAAGCACAACTTATCTTTCTATAATAATGGCGTTCTTATTTTATCTTCGATCTTCTACTTCCATGACCTTCAACTCATTCCGACGATTTCGAAATGTCAACCGTCTAACGAGAGAGAAAATGCAAAAACAAACAAAACTAAAAGAACAAATACACTCCAAATTAAAATTTAATGGTACTGAAAGGTAGGGCTTGATTTAGATGAATTTAAAAACTTGAATAAATTCAATCAGAGTTCGTATGAGGAAGAACGAGCTCTCGAAAGTTTGATTGGGAAAGAAAATACTAAAAAAGGAAAAGAGAGAGAGACTAACAGGTGGGTGAAAGATCTAGACCCGCTATTATGAGTTAATGGAGTATTTTGATGATTAATGATAAATCTAATTGTGAGACTAACTCTCTTGTCAAGTATTATCTTGTGTAGTCCCATTTGGATATAAAGGTGAAATTCAACGAGGTATGCATTTGACTCATACTCTTATATATTGTTGCATTCTTCGGATCCAAAATATAGGTTGAACTCCACTACAAGTATATCTTGAATATGTGCATATGTTTTCTTTACACATATGTGTATGCACACATTTAGGGGGAGCTCATTCTATATTTTGTGGTTTCATTAGTATTGATCCACATTCCTTGTTCCACATATATTTGGGATCCTTACTTTGAAACATATCCGTATGAATATACAAAACTTGTGTGGTCTTTGTATACTTATGTTTTGAGTATACAAAACTTGTGTTATTCTTGTATACTCATGTTTCGAATATATAAAACTTGTGTAGTTTTGTATATTCATGATTTGAGTATACAGAACTTATGTAGTTCTCGTATACTCAAGTTTTGAGTATGTAGAACTTATGTAGTTTTCGCATACTCATGTTGTGAGTATGTATACATATGACTTGTGTAGTTTATATATACTCATAACGTGTTACTTTATCTAAATCAATTTATGTGTGATTGAAATGGTTATCATCAATTACCAAAGAGGGAAAGATAGAGGTATCTTGTCCCACCATTATGTGTTAATGGTATGAGGTGGTAATTAATGATAATCATATTGTGGAACTAACATTTTCCATGAGTTGGATTTATTGGTTATGTTCCAGAGTGATGAAGACTTATGATGATCATGAGTTGATCATTAAGTCAAGATTCAAGTAAAGAATGCATCATGTGTTTATACATATGAAGAGCTTGGAGAAAAAGAAAATCATCGTGTGTCGATGATGTTCTAGAAGAGGAGATGATCATTAAGTTGATCATCAAGACAGGAGAAGACCCATTATGTGTTGATGGAGGTCTAATGAGGAATGCATCATGTGTTGATGCATGTCAAGACTCGGGATGAAGAAATCATCATGTGTTGATGATGTTCAAGACAAGATCCCGAAGTGAAGAAATCATCATGTGTTGATGATTGTCAAAGTCAAGGACCCGGACTTGAAGTGTTGATGTGCGTCATCAAGCTTCAAGAAGATGCAAGGCAAAGGTATGACTAGCTGGGGCTAAGGATGTGTTCCTAGTCTTTTATCGGTCTTGGTGTTTGGTTGGAAGACCAGATTGTTAGTATAGGTTGTCGTACTATTAAGAGGGGTCTTACCTAGTAGTTTGAGTCAGTCATGTGTGGATAGCTCATTGTGCTTGCTCTATCTCATCTAGGCATGATGCTATTTATTTGCGAATGTGTTTTGCAAATAGTCGAGGCTCATGCGTAACCCCTGTAGCATGTGACTTAAGTTTGCAAATGTGTTCTGCAAATGGTGTAATTCCATGTACCATATTCCTTGTGATGAGTGTTCTAAAGGTTGGCAAATATGTTTTGTAACCTACTGAGAATATCATCTTTGAAAACTTATTGGAATTGCACGCAAATAGGCGAATGTGTTTCACCATTTGAAGTGAAGCCAATGTGTTTGGCTCTGTAGCCTGGCGGTTTGACCGCCAGGCTCACCGGTCTGACCGGTGGCCAATCGGTCGAACCGGCCATCTGTTGGCGGTTAGACCGATTTTCCTTTGAGTTGATTCTCTATCCGGAAGTTCCGCCATTATGAAAATGGAACTTCCGATGTGAGGAAGTTCCGTGGTTCGTGCGGAATGTTTATTCTAGAGAGCTCCCGTTTTGGGACTTAGTCGAATTTCCATCGGGCGGTCGGACCGGCCAACATTGGTGGTCTGACCGATTTGGCGGCGGTCAGACCGGTCATTAGTTGGCGGTCCGATAGGCCGAAGGCCCAACGGCTAGTTTTATAGCCGTTGGGGGCACGGGCGGTCCGACCGGCCATTAGTTGGCGGTCAGACCGGCCCTGTGCTGATTTGAGATAATCTTCTCCCAACGGCTAGTTTTTGTATGTGGGCTATATATAGCCACCTTGGCCAGTTGGGAAAGGTTGCTGGTGTTCTTGTGAGTGTTATACTCAATCCTTTGAGCCTCTTGATTAAGAGCAAGCATCTATTCTCTTTTGTGCATGTGTTGCACTTGGTGAGATTAGAGAGCAAACCCAAAGTGCATGTGTTGCCTTAGGTAGTGGATTGTGTATCCACTTGAGCGTTGACACTTGATTAGTTCAAGTGAGAGTGGAGATTTGTTTCTCTTGGTGTTTACCGACACCTAGACGGCGTGGAGGCGTCGTGCCTGGTGATCTTCTCAAGAAGTTTGTGAGAAGGCCCAGCGTGTGTAAGATCGAGGTGGTCGACTAAAGGGGGTGAATAGGCGGTTTTAAAAAAAATTACGCTAAAACCAATATATAATGCGGAAGCTAATAACGAATTCGTTTTGCACAATTAAAACCTAAACAACTAGGCTTCCTAAGTGCACCAACAATACAAGAGAGCAATCATACAAAGATGTGTAAGCAATTAAAGCATGTAATGTAAATTGCTCAAAGTAAAGTACAAGTAAAAACAAGATGACACGATTATGTTTTACCGTGGTGTTCGGAGACTTGCCGGTCTCCCCTAATCCACGTTGAGATAAGCCCAACCACGTTGGACCGGCTCCACTAATTAAGCCAACACCTCCGAGGTAAGTCCAACCACTTGGACCGGTTCCAAACCAAACCAACACCTCGCTCCACTATGGTCGCTCTTCCTCCACTCCAGAGATGGTGAGCACCAAACCACTGACAACACGCCGGGCCTTCTCACAAGCTTCTTGAGAAGATCACCGGGCATGACGCCTCCACACCGTCTAGGTGTCGGCAAACACCAAGAGAAACAAATCTCAACTTTCACTTGAACTAATCAAGTGTCAACGCTCAAATGGATACACAATCCACTACCTAAGGCAACACATGCACTTAGGGTTTACTCTCCAAGCTCACCAAGTGCAACACATGCACATAAAAGATGAGAGGCTTGCTCTTAGTTCAAGAGGCTCAAAGGATGTTCACAATATCACCAGCAACAATTCCCAACCGGCCAAGGTGGCTATATATAGCCCACACACAAAAACTAGCCGTTGGGAGAGAATCTGCTGAAAAGTCAGCAAATGCGGAACTTCCACCATACAAAGTCCGGAACTTCCGCACCTCAGCAACAAGCACAATAACGGCTATATCAGACGAGAAACTAGCCGTTGGAAATGAAATCCGGAACTTCCGCCGTTCAACACGCGGTACTTCCGATTATCGAAAGTTCCGTTTCTCAGGGTGGTACTTCCACTTCCACTCAGGTCCAACACATGGCACCCTCTGGAAAAACGTACCGCGCCAAAATCCGAAATTCCGATTATAGGAATGATTGCTCTCTTGTATTGTTGGTGCACTTAGTTGAGCCTAGTTGATTTAGGTTCTAATTGTGCAAACCAATTCGTTATTAGCTTCTGCAATATATATTGGTTTTAGAGCCGAAAGATTTTTAAAACCGCCTATTCACCTCCTCTAGTCGGCCACCTCGATCTTACAGTGGGTTCGAGGGAATATTCCCAAAATCTTTATTTTTTTGAAATATTGGAAAAAGGCTAAGAGAATGAGTTGTGGGACCCATGGAATAAATGAATTTCTAGAATTAAAAGAATTCCAAAAAAAGAGAAAAGAGACTAACATGTGGGCCATTGGTCTAGAGACCAAGTCCACGGAGAGGTGCTAGTCCATAGTGGACCAAGCTCATAGGCGGGGTTTGACCAAGGGTTGACCGACATGCGAGGCCCGCATGTAGGTGAGAGAGAAAAGGATCTAGGGTTTGGTTGGGTGAATGACACGTGGGGCCCACATGTAAGTGAGAGGTGAGTCTAGGGTTGAGAAGAGAAAGTGAGATGGTTATAGTTTTCCACGTGTGCGCTGACTAGGATGGTGGAGATGAGGTGGCAGGGATGTGGCAATGATGTAGCGAATGACAAGGCGATGATGAGGCAACGACAGCTAAGGTGGCGGCAAAGCTGACATGACGCACGGGTGTCACCGAGGTGGCTGCCACAAAGGACAAAGTGGCAACGTGGTGGCGACATGTCACCAACGGCGATGGCAGTGCTCGGGACCCAAGGGCTCGCCGGAGCTAGCAGCCATGGTGACACGAGTGGAGGGGTGGAACGGGATCAGCAAGTAACGATGAAGGAGATGACGCAAGCCTGGAGTCCAAGGCACATCGGAGATGGCCGGTGGCGAGTGGAAAGTAGCAGCACGGGTCGGCCATGGAAGCGACAGCGCTACGATGACACATCAGTGGTGAGGAGATGAGCATGAGGTAGAACACGGCGCAGTGATGGAGAAGGTGAAGATGGTAGAAGAGGAGGATCACCAGAGTGACGGGGAACGACTGGCGAAGGACGGCGGTCGGAGAGGGAGAAGAAGACTTGGATCTTGACGCACGGTGATCCAAACACGAAATAGAAAGATGGGATGGATAGATCGGGGATTGGAACGTGAGGTGACATGAGTGGATTCAGGAGGAACTCACTAAGTTAAGGGAATGCAGTGGGACAATTTCGGGTGTCGCGGCTTGACTGGAGTCGAAGAAGATGAAGACGGCGCTAGACCTAGCAGGCTCGGGAGCTCCAATGGGTGGTGTCACATGAAGGAGGAGGACGAGGCAATGTCGTTGGTGGAAGTAACTCAACCCAAGGAGCGGCGACGATGGAGGAACGGGTGTGGCAAGGCGGTGCTGGCGCTTGGGAAGATGACTGGGGCAGCGGTGCTTCATGGCATCCCGAGCGGCGGCCAGGGCACGGAGGCAGCGGCTTGCGAGACACGCAGCACGAGGATGCCCCAAGGCTTTTATAGCCTTTGGAGGCGGGTGCGGCATGTACATCGGGCGACGTCGGCAGTAGAGTCCGCATGGCACACGTGAGCGCGCACAGTTGCGCCTGCAGTGGCTGCTAGGTGGGGTCTGAAAGATCTAGACCCGGCATTATGAGTTAATGGAGTGTTTTGGTGATTAATGACAAATACAATTGTGAGACTAACATTTCTATTGCTATATCTAGTGTGTAGTCTCATTTGGATATAAAGGTGAAATTCAACGAGGTATGCATTCGACTTATACTCTTACATAATGTTGCATTTCTTGGATATAAAATATAGGTTGAACTCCACCATAAGTATAACTTGAATATGTGCATATGTTTTCTTTACACATATGTGTATGCACACATTTAAGGGAAGCTCATTCTATATTTTATGGTTTCATTAGTATTGATCCATATTCCCTTTTCCACATATATTTGGGATTCTTACTTTGAAACATATCTGTATGAGTATACAAAACTTGTGTAGTCTTTGTATACTTATATTCTAAGTATACAAAACTTGTTTTGTTTTGTATACTTATGTTTTGAGTATATATAACTTGTGTAGTTCTTGTATACTCATGTTTTGAATATATAAAACTTGTGTAGTTTTGTATATTCATGATTTGAGTATATAGAACTTATGTAGTTCTCGTATACTCAAGTTTTGAGTATGTAGAACTTGTGTAGTTCTCTCATACTCATGGTGTGAGTATATATATGACTTGTGTAGTTTATATATACTCATATCGTGTTACTTTTATCTAAACCAAGTTTTGAGTATGTAGAACTTGTGTAGTTCTCGCACTTACTTCGGAGGTGTTGGCTTAATTAGTAGAGCCGGTCCAACGTGGTTAGGCTTACCTCAACGTGGATTAGGAGAGACCGGCAAGTCTTCGAACATCACGGTAAAATATAATTGTGTCATCTTGTCTTACTTATGCTTTACTTTGAGCAATTTACATTACATGCTTTAATTGCTTACATATCCTTGTATGATTGCTCTCTTGTATTGTTGGTGCACTTAGTTGAGCCTAGTTGATTTAGATTTTAATTGTGTAAAACCAATTTTTTATTAGCTTTCGCATTATTAATTGGTTTTAGCGCCAAAGAATTTTTAAAATCGCATATTCACCCCCCTCTAGTCGGCTTCCTCGATCTTACAAGTGGTATCAGAGTTTGGTCTCTCAATTGATTAGACTTAATGTTGGACCAAAAAGATGACTAGAGGGGGCTGAATAGGAGTACACTCACTTTTTCACAAATAATTAATTTAATAAGATTTTACTCCAGTAGCTATGAAGCTATGAAGATTAGTATATCAGTACAACGGAAGACTAATATTGAACCCAATTTAAACCCCTAAGTAATACGATAAAATCAACAAAGACTGAAACAATTCAGTGCATTGCCGGTCGGACCGCTGGGTCAACGGCGGTCTGACCGATGACTTGGCGGTCTGACCGGTGGCCTTGGGTGGTCTAACCGCCGGCCTGAAGAACATCAAAACAGCTCGATGACAAAGTTGTAAATAGATGAAACTTTTGATCTACAACTCCAAACGTGATTAAACTTGGAACACACCTTCTCTATAATGTCAGGAACCTATTCCAATCGAAGATTGTGATAATTCTTGGAAGAATAACAATCCTTTTCCATTTGATTGAAGAACGGTTCAAAACCGGGTTAAAACGAAAACTAGATCCAAAATCTTGCTCGTGGGTGATTGATGATCAAGATGATCCCAGATATGTTCCCACATGTCACAGCAAGCTAGATCATGTAGAGAATTCAATCAAAAACTCGCGAATCAAAGAAAGACTAGAATCATCAAATAGCGAGAAGGAAAGCAATGAGACAAAACATTGATCAATCTTTCCTTTGATTGATTTGATATGATTTGAGATTACAACATCTCCATCAATGGAGGATAAAGCTCAATCTATGAGCACGAAATCACATCAAACTCTCTAAAACCCTCGCCTCCACAAAAGCTCTCCTTAAGCAAAATTAGGGTTTCTGAGATAAAAGAGACGAAGCAAAACTAGAGAGGGGCTGCAGCCACCACCCTCCTCTATTTATAGTAGGGGCTTATACCTTCTAGAAGTTTGACTCAATTGGGCTCCCGTTAAGGCCCAAAACAAATGGGTCATACACGCACGCATTTTAATGCGCCGTCTTTAACACCTTTTGATCTAATTAGCTACACCTTGCGCCATCTTGCACCTCGGATTAGCCAATAGGTCACCCTTGTCCATCTTGCACCACGCTTGAGTTCATTGACCTCACCCGGCATCGTCGATCGTTCTGGACCTCAGCTCTCCAAGCCTAGCCCCGATCATCCTCGCCGTTGACCGTCGTTGACCACCAAGCTTGGCCGAGCAAAGGTGGGCTGGCGGCAGGGAGTGGACCAAGGGGATTGGGCCAGGGAAGGAGGCGGGTGGTGAAGCGGGGACAGGCTGGGCAAAGAAGGTGGACCGGTAGAGAGAGAGAGGAATTAGTTGTTCCAAATAAGCCCACGAATATTAAGGAAAAAGGAAATTAATTTCTAAATTTAAGAAAAGTCTGGAAATCCAAAAGGGCTAAAATAAAAACCAAACGAACTCTGAAAAACCCAAGAAAATTTAGAAAAATTGCTTGGAATACAAGGAACCTAACTAACATTGGTTTTGATTTAATTGAAGTTTACATTAATCAAATTAAATAGTTTTAGCTTCAAAAGTTCCCATTTAAGCTTTATTAAACCAAGAAAAAATTGGTCAAGTTTTTTAGGGACCTAATCCACACAAAAGATTTTTGAAAACCTGGTTTTTAGGACTTTACAGCATCAACGACCACCTTCTTCCACGTTGAACCCACGTCACAACTTCATTCTCATGGTCATTGGCCTCTGCAGCCCTCGCCAGGCACATCGCGACTAGGAGGTGGGAGGCCGGGGGAGGAGGCAGTGGTGGCATCGTGGTGGTAAGCGAGGAGGCAATGATGCTTGCTTGTGGAGCAGGAGGCAGCAGCGATGTAGAGGAGGATTAGGACAAAGAGGCTCGGTGTGATGAACTCGGGACGGAAGGATGCCTTCGTCCCTGTCACTTCCTCGTGCGCAGTCGCTGCCCCTACCTTCCCCGGCGCCACCTCCTCTCCTTCATTCCCTCCCGGTGCCTTCTCTCATCCCTGATGCTACCTTATTGCGGTGCCGCCTCCCCTCCCTGCTACCTCTTCCTATCATTGGCATGGACATGCTCACGAGTTGTGTGGGGAGGAGGTGATGCAGACGGGTTGCCCGATCTTTCGATGAGATTGATAAATATCAATTTTAATAGAGGTGACACTCGCGATCCGACTACAACCGTACGACGATGCTTGCACTTTAACAATCGTTGAACCAACTCCAAGATGTTATTGACCTTGCTGGAAGCACGATCAACCTGACCACGAAGGTCTATTCCTGCATGCAATTGAAGAACACGCAAGAACAAGATAAAACGCAATCTGATGTATTGCAAATATTTATGAAATATTGATAAGTTGGTATTATGAAAGCTGTCTTGACAAGTGGTCATTCGACACAACTGAATAATAGAAGTTTGCACAATGGCTAAACCTTAACTCAACGAAATCCAAGAAAACTAGAGGGGTGCGACCTCCTTATATAGGGAAAGGGAAGCCACACATAACTAACAAAATAGGGGATGATACTATTCATATAATGTTCATAGATATGGTACTGTTCATATGAATAGTATGAGCTCCATTAGTTGGCCGGCTAGTGTATAGGCCAATTCCTGTACGATTACAAGGCCCAAATTGACCCAAATGGGTTATATAGCACCTTTTTGACGATTATAAAGCCCACAAAAGGAATTTAGAGGTTACGCCAGATCCATTGGAAAGGTCTAGGAATAAGCTTTCCAACAAGCCCAATGTAATACTCCCTGTTTGTTGCTTCGGCGTAAGTTTTTTTAAAAAAAAACAATCGCGGAGTCGCTGGTTTACCGGTAAATCGCGGGAAGGGAAAAATATTAATTGAAGAGCAATAGAAAAGAAATATAATATAATATAAATTATATTTAAATTCAGTGTTGGACTGCCAGGGAGGTGGGCCAACCACCCTTGGGCCAAGGGCCCAAGGGGGTGCACCACCCACCCCCCAAGCCGCACCCCCATAACCCTAGCCCTTTTCCCCCCTGCCCTCCCTACAGCCGCCACCATCCCTCCACCTCCTCTTGGGTGCTTCCCCTTTCCCCCCTGCTGCTGCCAAGGAGCTTCCCCATTGCTGCCCTTGGAGAAGGAGAAGAAGGAGAAGGCAAAGAAGAAGGGGAAGGAGAAGAAGAAGAGGAGGAGGAATTGGGGAATTCTTCAGCTAGGTAATTTTCTCTCATCCCAAACCCTCTGATCTTAGGAGTAATTAGGGTTCTTGGGACGGATTTTGATGGGAGAGTTTAGATTAATTGCCCGATTAAGGTTTACCTGCTGTCTGTTAGTAGATCGATTCGCGTAGCACGGCTGTTTCCATGGTTTTAATCTATAAAAAGATTTTTCCTGCGGGTCTTCCCAAAAGGAAAGTTGTAGAGGATTTCCATATGCATCTGCTGTATTGTTTTTAGTTTTTTCTACTGTGGGATCTGGGAAATACGGAGTCGGCAATACCGCTGTCCCTCAGGCGGGCAGATTGGTACAGACCGACTGTAATCCGGGTTTTAAAAATAGTAGATTAATTTTATGGTTTAGGCCGTAATCGTGAAAGTTGTAGATAATTCAGAGCTCTAGTTGTCAAAACAATTTCAGAATTTTTGGACCTCTGTGCTATCGTGGGGACGCGATTTAGTGTCGCTATCCAGTCTGCCAGATCAGAAAGTTTGCTCTGTTTAGGGCACTAAATTACAACTAGTTATGATCCGAATAAAAATAGGAGTTCTACACGAAAATCGTAGATTTTTAAGTCATGATTCCAGAAATATATCACTTGTTGTATTTAGTCCATTAGTTTAAAAGATACGAAATTGTGAAGCAACACTGCTGCAGAAGGGTTCTTCTTTGTTGTCTTTGGCGGAGAGGTTTTGTACAGTTCGGGTTTAGCGACGCTTACAATTATTTTGGTTGTGCTTGTTTGCTGTGGCTTGGTGCTGAGAGATGCCTTTTGGACAGGTGGTCTCGACCTTGAGCGTTCTTGATTGTTTTTGCTTCGATTCGTCGGTTCGAGGCAAGTGATCGTAGCGGTGGATGCTACCGTTTAACTTGTTATTCCTTCTACTTGTATTTTACATTATTATCGTAATTTGATAAATTATGCCATGATTGCAAGATATTGTTAATTGGGGAGTTGATAGCAAGAATTTATTTATTGTATGTTGTTAATATGATAGTAGACTTGTGTAATTCTTGCTTAAGGTTATAATGCGAACATGAAAATAACATGTGGTGGATGTGGATATGTTGAGAGTATGTTAATGCTCCTTGTGGATGAATTAATGTGATTAATGGAATATCATATCATTCATGTCATATCATGTCATTTGCATATGTGGATGTCGCCGCACTTAGCCGCGACCGTACCGGTACAACATTGTATATTGCCGTAATACGATGCACCTCTTCACCCGCGGAAGTGTCGTATATTGCCGTAATATGATACATTGCAATTCCTGCCCTGGCAAGAGTGATGTGGAGCATAGCATGAAGCATTCATATGCATTTAATGGATATTTAAATGACTGCATTCATATGCCATTTAAAAAAACCAAAATTTGATGAGGTTTGATTTATGGTAGTTTGTGGTGGCTTATTAATTGTGGAAACGACTGGTGGTTGTGTATGTATGAAACTATTAATGATGTTTATTTGTTCGTAGTTGAAATAACTTGTTAAACTGTTTGCTTGCTGAGATTTATATCTCACCCTTGTTTTCCCCTCCCCAAAGGTGGACTTTGAGCATGCATTGGGAAGGGTAGAGCATCACCACAATTATGCACATGGATTTTGTCTTAATGCTGAAATAAAGTCATAAGAATTCTAGTTTTGCTTAGCTGTCTTATGGAAGATTGCTTCAATGTTTAATTTGAAACCGTTCCTTTGGTTATTATGTTAAGTTGATTTTTGAATATTTCATTGTTCTCCTTATTCGGTTATTTTCTAGTAGTTTATGCTTCCGCTTATATTATCATGTTAATTAAATGTTGCCAGTTTAATTTGTCCTGCAAATTGGCTAGTGGTAGAGTAGTTCAGTAGCATCCCAGGGTAATGTGGATCTTGGGGTGTTACAGTTGGTATCAGAGCGGGCTTTAGGTCCGTGGTAATTAAACAATTAAATTGACACACTTGCACATGTAGGTTGGGGAAGGGTTTACATATCTTGCATATACCCTGTTGAATTCATTGCTTATTTGCTTGTGTTTTTTTTGGCTTGATGTTTTGTTCTTGCTTGAGCATGGATGGTGGTGGTGCAGGATGTCCTCTACGCGTAGAAGTCGTGGCCGTGCAGCTACGCCAGTGGCGCAGCCAACGGTCGGGGAGGCCGAGGTTACTCAGTCAGCGGGTGGGAGTCAGGAGGAGCTGTTGGCCACTGTGAGGGCCATGCAGCAAGAGTTGAGTGCGTTGAGGCAAGGCGCAGACCCACGGTGTTCGTGCTGCCCAAAGGCCGAGGGTTGCGGCAGCTTGGAGCGATTAGCGCCTCTCGCCTCAAGTGGAGTGGGTAGGTCCGAGGCTGATATGCGATTTTAGTGGTGCGGCCCCTCCTGTTCAGGCCGCAGACTGGCTGTCCTTCGTGAAGGACAAGATGGAGGCTTTCGAGGTGATTGCCTCCGATCGTGTGCGCTTTGCGGCGCAACTTCTGAAGGGGGAGGCTCAGATCTGGTGGAAGGGAGTGCAGACTGCTCGTACAGCTGCTCATGGAGAACTGTCGTGGGAGGAGTTTGTTCTGCAGTTTGAGAGAAGGTTCTACCCTGAGACCTTTCTGGACAAGATGAAAGTCGACCGGAGCAAGTACTCGCAAGACAAGCTATCTGTGGCAGAGTATGAGGTTGGCTTCAACCAGATAGTCCGCTTTGTTTCACATGTGGCGCGGGACGATGCGGAGAAGGCCAGACAGTTTCGTCAGGGGCTCAGACCTTCGATCCGCCACCTGTTAGGTGCTTTCCCGATCACAGATTTTCGTACCATGGTGTAGCGGGCTTCAGGGATCGAGATGCAGCAGGTTTACACTGATGAGATCCGCAAGGCCACTGGAGGAGATCAGCCTCGTGGTCATAGCGAGAAGAAGGGCTTCTCTGGAGGCCCCATGCACAAGAAGGGAAATGTCGTGCCACCACCCTACCGAGGCAAGAGGCGATCCGGCTCTCCGAGGGAGCTCTGCGATCTGCGTGCATCGCGGTGAAGCCCAGGCTGGGCTTGGTGTGTTTTCGGTGTGGAGATCCGCATCGTAGGGCCGACTACACTTGGAGCGGACAGTGTTCTATCTGTGGCAATAGCCACAAGGATGTGGTGTGCAGGCAGAATCCCAAGGGAAAGCTACAATGGGAGTTAGCGCCTTCACCTTCAGCAGGCTCGACTCGTCCTGACGGCACCGTGCGGATGATGGCTGCGGCTCCTACCCTGCAGTTCTTGCCCGCGGCCCCTACATCGCGGTACATGCCGGCGCCATCAGCACCTTCGCCGCCCGTCTCGGCGCCTCCACCTGGAGGATACTGGGTCCAGCTTCCTGCGGCGCCTGTACCTCAGTGGACTCCTACGCCGACTTTCGTGGGCGCGGGAGGTTCTTCTTCTCTAGCTGTTCCCGCTGCATATGCCATGCCAGCGTCTGATGGCAGGGATCGTGGAGATGTGGTGACAGGTACCTTATTTGTTGATTCTGCTGATGCTTCAGTTTTTTTTATTCCGGGGCTAGTTTCTCTTTTGTCTCGGAGGTTTTTGTTCAGCGGGCAGGTCTGTCCATGTAGTTTGTGGGGAGAGCTGTGGTTGTTAGTTCTCCCAATGGCTTATTTCCATGCATCCGTGTTTGCCACAGTTGCGTGGTGGTTCTAGCGGATGAGGAGTTCGTGGCGAATCGGTGGTTATACCTTTGGAGCCTTTCGATGTGATCCTTGGCATGGATTGGCTCGCAAAGATCGTCGTTATTTCTTATACGGAAGACGGTCACGCTTGCGACTCCGTCCGGGCGTGAAGTTGTCTTCCAAGGAGTGCCCGCGACACTCTCTCGTTCTTTGCGCGCTTGTTCCCAATCGGCGAATCGCGTAAGTCGACTTCAGGGGCCATGGTTGAGGGACACGAGGTCGCTTTGAGGTCGAGGATATACCGTGGCTTGCGGTACCTGATGTTTTTCCGCGGAGCTTCAGTCCGCCACCGTAACGGAACTAGATTTTCGCATTGACCTTGTTAAGATGCGCGCCTATTTATAAGTCCCGTGTCGGATGGCACCGTGGAGCAGAGGAGTTGAAGAAGCGGTTGGGCGAACTCCTAGCTAAGGGGTTTATTAGACCGAGCACGCCGCCTTGGGCTGCTCGGTCTTGTTTGTGGGAAAGAAGGATGGCACTAAGAGGCTTTGTGTGGATTATCGCGCACTTAATCAAGTGACGATCAAGAACAAGTACCCTTTGCCTCGCATTGAAGATCTTTTCGATCAGTTGAGAGGTGCCAAAGTATTCTCCAAAATTGATTTGCAGTCTGGTTATCATCAACTGCGGATCAGGGAGGAGCATATAGAGAAGACAGCTTTTAGCACAAGGTATGGGCACTTCGAGTTTATCGTTATGTCTTTTGGACTAACAAATGCCCCTGCTGTCTTTATGGAAGCCATGAACAGGATGCTCCATGAGTACCTGGATTCTTTTGTGGTAGTTTTCATCGATGACATTCTGATTTATTCCAAGACAGAGGAGGATCACGAGTTGCATCTCAGTCTAGTCCTGGAGGCTCTTCGGAGGAATAAATTCTATGCGAAACTGAAGAAGTGTGCTTCTGGCTGTCCGAGGTTGGATTTCTTGGTCATACCATCAGTCAACATGTTATTACAGTGGATCCAAGAATGTGGCAATGGTGGTGCGATGGCGTGGCCAACCAATGTGTCGAGATCCGAGTTTTCTTGGTCTTGCTTAGTTATTATCGGCGCTTTGTGCAGGATTTCTCCATCATCGCCAAGCCAATGACCCGACTCACGCAGAAGGGTGTTCCTTTCGTGTGGACAGATGATTGCGAGTCTGATTTTCAGACCCTGAAGAGCAAGCTGGTGAATGCACCTATTCTATCCTTGCCCGAGAGTGGCAAGCGCTTCACGGTGTACACAGATGCTTCGCGGATTGGTCTTGGTTGTGTGTTGATGCAAGAAGGGCGAGTTATCGCTTATGCTTCTAGACAGTTGAAAGTTCATGAGCAGAACTATCCTACTCACGATTTGGAGTTGGCGGCTGTTGTTTTTGCGCTGAAGTCTTGGAGGCATTATCTGTATGGGGAGCAGTGTGACATCTTTACTGATCACAAGAGCCTTAAGTACATATTCACTCAGCGAGAGCTGAATTTGAGGCAGCGGAAGTGGTTGGAGTTGATCAAAGATTATGATCTGACTATCCAATATAACCCTGGTAAAGCCAACGTAGTGGCTGACACCTTGAGTAGGACAGGAGTCCCTCAAACAGCGATGTCTTTGATCTCAGAGTTTGAGAGGATGGGTATCTCTTTTTGTCTCACTGGAGTTGCCCAAGTAGAGACACAGATGATTATTCAGTCTGCCATTCCCGAGCGTGTTCGAGAGGCTCAGCAGCACGATCGGCTCCTTTCGGAGGTGCGGAGGAGGATCTCGGAGGGGCGTTCCCGAGATTTCAGTTTGGATGAGTGTGGTGCAGTTCGCTTCAGAGGCCGGCTGTGTGTACCCCAGAAATGAGAGGTGAAGGATGATATTCTTCGTGAGGCTCACGGACTCGTGACATCGTACATCCGGAGAGACCAAGATGTATCAAGATCTGGCGTGTCTTTTGGTGGAAACGCATGAGAGTGGACATCGCTAAGTATGTCGCTTCTTGTGGCGTTTGTCAGCAGGTGAAGGCCGAGCATAAGCGGCCTGCCGGTTTGTTGCAGCCTTTGGAAATTCCTGAGTGGAAGTGGGAGCACATCACTATGGGCTTCGTGATCGGTTTGCCACGCTCTTCTCGGGGGCGAGACGCTGTTTGGGTCGTGGTGGACAGGTTTTCCAAGTCCGCACACTTCATTCCAATGAAGACAACCAATACCACGCAGATCCGCCCGTTGTATATCCGAGAGGTGGTGAGACTGCATGGTGTGCCTAAGTCAATTGTTTCCGACCGGGATGCCAAGTTTGTCTCTAAGTTCTGGCAGAGCTTCAGGCTGCGTTGGGCACGACAGTATCCCTCAGTAAGGCTTTTCATCCTCAAACAGATGGTCAGTCAGAGCGGACCATTCTGGACTTTGGAGGATATGCTCCGTGCTTGTGTACCGTCTTGAAGGGCGCTTGGGAGGACCATCGGCTTTGGCGAGTTCGCTTATAACAATAGTTATCGACGAGCATCAAGATGGCTCCTTTTGAGGCTTTGTATGGCGGAGGTGTGTGTCTCCTCTTTCTTTGGGATGCATGGGTGAGAGATCTTTGCTTGGTCGGCACCTTGTTCAAAGAAACCGTGGAGAAAGTGCGGGAAGTTCGTCGAACTTGTTGGTCGCCAGAGCCGACAAAGAGTTATGCGGATGTTCGACGCCGTGAGTTGGAGTTTGCGGTTGGTGACCGTGCTCCTTCGAGTGTCGCCAACTAAGGGCATTGTTCGTTTGGTACCACCGAAGCTTAGCCCGCGGTTCATTGGTCCTTTCCGGTGGTTGCTCGTGTGGGCGTTTGGTCTATCGCTTGGAGTTGCCGAGCTCATTGAGCGGTGTGCATAATGTTTTTCATGTGTCTATGCTGAGGAAGTATTTGCGGGATCCCGAGCACAAGATCGACCTGGGGCAGGCCACGGTGGATCAGGATCTCACGCTGGAGAGTCGCCCAGAGCGTATCTTGGATACTTCTGAGAAAGTCTTGAGGAATAAGACCATCAAGTATGTGAAGGTCCTTTGGGCGTTTGACCGAGAGGGAGGCTACGTCGAGCCGGAGGACCAGATGCGGAAGAAGTACCCGAGCTTTTGAGGTGGTGAGTACTGTAGTTGAGGTCTTTGTGGATTGCACTTTCTTTTGGTGGATCTTTCCTTCATTGCTCTTTTCTTCGCTGTTCTCTTGCCTGAGGTTTGAGGAGCGAGATTCGAGGACGAATCCTTTTTAGGTGGGGAGAATGTAATACCCTGTTTATCGCTTCGGCGTAAGTTTTTTTTTAAAAAAAAACAATCGCGGAGTCGCTGGTTTAACGGTAAATCGCGGGAAGGAAAAAATATTAATTGAAGATCAATAGAAAATATAATATAATAAAATATAAATTATATTTAAATTCAGCGTTGGGCTGCCAGGGAGGTGGGCCAACCACCCTTGGGCCAAGGGCCCAGAGTCTTCACCCACCCCCAAGCCGCACCCCCTTTAACCTAGCCCTTTCCCCTTCCCCTCCCTACAGCCGCCACCCTCCCTCCACCTCCTCTTGGGCGCCTCCCCTTTCCCCCCTGTTTAGGGCACTAAATTACAACTAGTTATGATCCGAATAAAAATAGGAGTTCTACAAGAAAACCGTAGGTTTTTAAGTCATGATTCCAGAAATGTATCACTTGCTGTATTTGGTCCATTAGTTTAAAAGATACAAAATTGTGAAGCAACACTACTGCAGAAGGGTTCTTCTTTGTTGTCTTTGAGCGAGAGGGTTTGTACGGGTTCGGGGTTTAGCGACGCTTACAATTATTTTTGTTGTGCTTGTTTGCTGTGGCTTGGTGCTAAGAGATGCCTTTTGGACAGGTGGTCTCGACCTTGAGCGTTCTTGATTGTTTTTTGCTTTGATTCGTCGGTTCGAGGCAAGTGATCGTAGCGGTGGATGCTATCGTTTAACTTGTTATTCCTTCTACTTGCATTTTACATTATTATCGTAATTTGATACATTATGCCATGATTGCAAGATATTGTTAATTGGGGAGTTGATAGCAAGAATTTATTTATTTTATGTTGTTAATATGATAGTAGACTTGTGTAATTCTTGCTTAAGGTTATAATGCGAACATGAAAATAACATGTGGTGGATGTGGATATGTTGAGAGTATGTTAATGCTCCTTGTGGATGAATTAATGTGATTAATGGAATATCATATCATTCATGTCATATCATGTCATTTGCATATGTTGATGTCGCCAAGACTTAGCCGCTGACTGCATCGCAGACAAAGATTGTATATTGTCAGAATACGATGCACCTCTTCGCTCGCTAAGTGTCGTATATTGCCGTAATACGACACATTGCAATTCTATACAGCAAGAGTGATGTGGAGCATAGCATGAAGCATTCATATGCATTTAATGGATATTTAAATGACTGCATTCATATGCCATTTAAAAAAAACCAAAATTTGATGAGGTTTGATTTATGGTAATTTGTGGTGGCTTATTAATTGTGGAAACGACTGGTGGTTGTGTATGTATGAAACTATTGATGATGTTTATTTGTTCGTAGTTGAAATAACTTGTTAAACTGTTTGCTTGCTGAGGATTTATATCTCACCCTTCTTTTCCCATCCCCACAGTGGACTTTGAGCATGCATTGGGAAGGGTAGAGCAGCACCACAATGATGCACATGGATTTTGTCTTAATGCTGAAATAAAGTCATAAGAATTCTAGTTTTGCTTAGCTGTCTTATGGAAGATTGCTTTAATGTTTAATTTGGAACCGTTCCTTTGGTTATTATGTTAAGTTGATTTTAGAATATTTCATTGTTCTCCTTATTCGGTTATTTTCTAGTAGTTTATGCTTCCGCTTATATTATTATGTTAATTAAATGTTGCCAGTTTAATTTGTCCTGCAAATTGGCTAGTGGTAGAGTAGTTCAGTAGTATCCCAGGGTAATGTGGGTCTTGGGGTGTTACAGTTGGTATCAGAGCGGACTTTAGGTCCGTGGTAATTAAACAATTAAATTGACACACTTGCACATGTAGGTTGGGGAAGGGTTTACATATCTTGCATATACCCTGTTGAATTCATTGCTTATTTGCTTGTGTTTTTTTTGGCTTGATGTTTTGTTCTTGCTTGAGCATGGATGGTGGTGGTGCAGGATGCCGTCTACGCATAGAAGTCGTGGCCGTGCAGCTACGCCAGTGGCGCAGCCAACGATCGGGGAGGCCGAGGTTACTCAGTCAGCGGGTGGGAGTTAGGAGGAGCTGTTGGCCACTGTGAGGGCCATGCAGCAAGAGCTGAGTGCGTTGAGGCAAGGGCAGCAGACCCCTGGTGTTCGTGCCGTTCCAGTGCTAGAGGTTGCGACAGTTGGAGCAGTTAGCGGCCTCTCGCTCCGTGAGTGGGTAGGTCTGAGGCTAGACAGTTTTAGTGGTGCGGCCTCTCCTGTTCAGGCCGCAGACTAGCTGTCCTTCGTGGAGGACAAGATGGAGGCTTTCGAGGTGATTGCCTCCGATCGTGTGCGCTTTGCGGCGCAACTTCTGAACTGGATTCCAAAATAGGTCTAGCTCGAACTCTTGCAAATCAATCACTCTCTGTCTTTTATTCCTAAAAATAACAACATATTTATTAGGCAATATCATATAGTTCATGTAATATAAAGGTACTCCTAAAAACGAGATCACCTGATAATCTAAGTGGAGCGTACGAGCTCTTGTAATTGAAACAACAAGCATAGCAAATATGGTAATTTCCATAGGGGTTATGTTCTCATCGTCCACCCTTCTTGAAAACAAAGCCATCTTCAACTTTTGATAAGCTAAAAATAGGGTAACAAAGAAGCCAAAGTGTATGTATGGCATATGTATATGTCATCTGTTTTAATGGTTCTTCGTTGTTGCACAATTAATGTTATAAAACAGCAGTGATCATAAAAGCTCATTGTATTATTACCCCGAGAATAATCATATATGTTAATGATCAAAATAAAAATTCTTACACAGCAATTATTGCAACTAGTTTTGCAAATATGAATGAAGCATTTATGCAATTCAAATCTCTGAAGTTGTAAACTTATAGTGGTAGCACATAAGGGTAAATCTACCACGTTTGGAATCAAACAAAGTTCATCAATATAATTAGATTTTAATCGAGCAATAGCAAATTCGTCTAGCAAGGGTGAAAAGATTTGTAAGTTCTTCCATACTTTAACATCATTATTCAGATTGTCAATACAAGTTGGTGCAATAAGAGGTGAACACATAGGGATTGAATTATCACTAAATTTTATTTTTCTCTCATAATGAACAAGATTCAACACACAAGAATTGTTGTTTAAAACAACAAACTTCAATTCATCCATGTGATCACAAGTTATGCACATTCGATATACCATAAATTAATTGTCTACACCACAATCTCCAATCAAATTAAACTTATATCCAGGGGTGTACGCACTAGACAAAGAGATTGTACGTGCGATTTCAGAAACTTTCTCCTTAGCATGTGACAATTTCATAGGTGGCTCCTACATAATGTAACATAAAGAATCAGCAGGATAAATTCTAGTCAAAACTTCTTTATGTCTAACTAATTCCACAGTATCATTATATATGATTGACTCATCACATGAATCACTCAAAACAGTAGGCAACTCAATTATGTTATCACATGGTGCACTCAAGACAACAGGTAAATCAACAAGTTTATCACATGGTGCACTAATATCAATACAGTCTGAATTCTCTACGTGAAACATGTGCATATCAGAATTATTTTTCACTATTTTTTGCTCTAAAATAGTATGAACAATGAACAATTGTAGTTCTTCATAAGCATACTCACCTTGTGTGATAATAGCGCAATGATCTTTACCTTTTTGGCTCTACTCAAATGATGTAGGTGCATCCATCTCCTCATCTTCCTTCTCAACCAATGGAGTCGATGGTTCAATCAGCTCATTCTCCTCTTCGACATGTTTTCCAACTTCCTGCAAGTTGTTAGTCACAGAAAAAGACACAAACACAGGCTTGTTCTCATGTTTTCTATCATCAAGTATTCTTAATTTCTCCTCAATCTGACTTTCAACCTTGCAAGCAAGTATAAATAAATGTGAGAGAGAATTATATTCTTCATGAACAAGAAGGTACTGAATTTCTTGATTAAGCCCGCTTAAGAATCTATTTTCTATAGATTCATCATGTTCCTCTAAACCACAACGCAACAAACGAGTTTTCAATTTATGATAGTATTCCCTTACAGTTCTACTACCTTGATTTAAACATTGTAATCCAGCTAGTAGATAATCAACACGATATTTAGGAATGAATTCATCTCTCAAAAGTTTTTTTAATGTATTCCAAGTTTGATGCGCTTTTTCATGTCTATTTAAATACTTCCACCAAAGTATTACATCCTCAACAAAAACGATAGCTGCAACTCTAATCTTTTGCCTATCAGACCAATTATAATATTCAAATTCTTTGTCTAATGCTATTTTTCAGTCAACATAGGCATTAGGATCAAATTTACCAGCAAAGGATGAAAATTCATACTTAAATTTACCTCGTTCAGGCACATGAGATGAGTCAATGGTATTGTTGATCTCATGAAATATCCAACTATGTGATCTTGAACCTGTCATGGTTAGTAGAAAGCAAGCATATGTCCCTAGCAACTACTAGGATATGGTGGTTCAAAAGTCGCTCACACTCAAGCCTTTTATTGAATTCTTACCAATTCTTACCAAGCAACAGGGGTGATCGACAACCAGCAGTGTCAACGTATCTCCGAAGATTGGATGGAGTGATTGCCGGGTGAAGGTCAGCCAATATGGTGTAAAAGAGGTGTAGTTGGGAAAGCTCAAGTATGGTAGTAAGAATTAGCAACAATCAATTCAGCAAATGCAAGTTGAATAAATGATCAAAGTACTAGTCAATGTTGCTGGTCCTAGCCTAGAAGAGCTAGCTAATCATAGCCTACCAAGAGAAGCATACGAACGCACACGCAAAAATCAATGTGACATGATGTAAGCAAAGGAAATTCTCACACCAAGTGCTAGGAGAGATGCTAGCCAACTACTCAAACTTATTTGCAAGGCCACAAGATTGTTCACACGATGTACAACACAAAAATCAGAATAGCGTGCAATGTAAACATCCATCTAGTTTAAGTAGTAAACAACAGCTAGTTTCAAAAGATAAACGAGAAATTTCTTTATATAACTTATATATGCTCGTTTGAAAGGTTTCGACGAGATCTACAACTTTGCAGCTGAGGCGAACCCCAAATTTCGAATGGAAGACTAAAAGAAAAGGCAAAAACAGAAACCGAAAAATTACGACGCAAATTCGGGGCCGAAGATGGCCGATTTTGGGGGCCCTGGAGGGTGACTTTTAGCTTGTATGGAAAGAAAGCACCTCGTCGTTAGCTTTGCAACGAGCACAAGAACGTCCAAAACGGATATCGTATGCAAAAGTTATGTCCGTTTTACTGAAGGTGTCTCGGAAACGGAATCGTACTCGGACTCGAAACTGACTCGGGTTCAAACTTGAAACTATTAAATCTTTGAAACCCGTGGGCCAAACTTGCTGAAATTTGTTGTGGAAACTTGTGGCTATATGTACAAGGACTCCACCAATTTTCACTGATTTTGGCAAAAGTTTGACGCACTTTTCAATTTTTTTCCTCTCTTTTCCTCTATTTTTTTGAACAACCTAAACCAACTAATAAAGGTTTTCCCTTTTGATTCTCGCTTCTTTCCAAAACTTCAAAACGACAGTAGATGTTGTAGTATGCCGCGGCAGCGAAAACGTATGCCGCGGCCGAGAAAACGGTTGCCGCGGCTGTAAGAGGCAACGGATTGTTTGGCGCGAATACGGACACAATAATGAAACTACGCAAAGAAACATGAAGATCAAGAGGCAAACTAGACCATGATAAACTAGATAATAACTAAAACTAAAAATCAATAACTAGACACGACAATGTAAACAATAATTTAACAAGCAAAAATTACTGAAAAGAAAAATTGCAAAGCACAAAAGGGCTCGGACAGGGATGAACTAACTATAATATTTTTTTGATTTTCGTGGACTGTAGGTAAAGGAATCTCACCGATCAACGAAAGAACTGATACCACCTGATGCAGACGGGTTGCCCGATCTTTCGGTGAGATTGATAAATATCGATTTTGATAGGGGGTGACTCTCGAGATCCGACTACAACCATACGACGACGCTTGCACCTTAGCAATCGTTGAACCATCTCCAAGATGTTATTGACCTTGCTGGAGGCACGATCAACCTGACCACGAAGGTCTATTCCTGCATGCAATCGAAGAACACGCAAGAACAAGATAAAACACAATCTGATGTATTGCAAATATTTATGAAATACTGATAAGTTGGGATTCCAAAAGCTGTCTTAACAGGTGGTCGTCCAACACAATTGAAGAAGAGAAGTTTGCACAATGTCTAAACCTTAACTCAATGAAATCCAAGGAAACTAGAGGGGTGCGACCTCCTTATATTGGGAAGGGGAAGCCGCACATAACTAATAAAATAGGGCGTGGCACTATTCATATACTATTCATAGAGGTGGTACAGTTCATATAAACAGTATGAGCTCCATTAGGTGGTCGGCTAGTGTATGGGCCAATTCTGGCACGATTACAAAGCCCAAATTAGCCTAAATAGGTAATATAGCACCTTTTTTGATGATTTCAAAGTCCACATAAGGAATTTGGATGTGTGGCTAGATCCATTGGAAAGGTCTCGGAATAAGTTTT
The DNA here is from genome assembly GCA_036346395.1 of Hsuehochloa calcarea. Taxonomy (NCBI): domain Eukaryota; kingdom Viridiplantae; phylum Streptophyta; class Magnoliopsida; order Poales; family Poaceae; genus Hsuehochloa; species Hsuehochloa calcarea. The sequence goes on from CM070597.1 coordinate 72,489,103, forward strand.
CCAACAAGCCCAAGAACACCCGAATCGGACTCTGTTTGCAAAAGTTATGGCCTTTTTACTACGGGCCTGTTGGGCTATCATAGTGCCGGATTGTTTTGGTGATTTCGACCTACACAGAACGAATTTGGAGGTGGGGCTTGATCCGTTGGAAAGATGACAAAATAATCTTTCAATCAGGTACTCGTGGAACTCCAACGGGCTCCGTATGTGAAAGTTATGCACGTTTGAAGTCGGTGCTATTTCCATAGGTCGAATTGGATTCCAAAATAGGTTCAGCTCGAACTCTCAATCACTCTCTGTCTTTTATTCATGAAAATAACAACATATTTATTATGCAATATCATATAGTTTATGTAATATAAAGGTACTCCTAAAAACGAGCTCACCTAATAATCTAAGTGAAGCGTACGAGCTCTTGTAATTGAAACAACAAGCATAGCAAATATGGTTATATCCATTGGGGTTATATTCTCATCAGAAGGGGTGTGACGATTTTCTGCTGCGCGGGGGTAAACCCTTTCTTTTTTTAGTAGTGAAAATAAGAAGAATAAATTTAGTACTCCTACCACCATGTCATTTACATTGATTGATGCCAGAACACAACATACTTGAGATCAAAATGTTGACGAAACCTCCTTTGATCCAACCAAAATGGAAGAAAACAACATGATCTAACAAGGCTCCTAGTGTTTAGATCCCAGAAAGCCCATGCACAAGAACTCCACTGCTGCCTGCTAAAGGACAACAAACATCTTACCTCAACCCCTATCCTACTCAAGGTCGTGCTACCAAAATAAGAAATACCTAGCATGAGCAAGAAGCAAATCAACGCTACAATGGAGGGACACTACTACCAACACCTGCATTTCTCCTACCACTACCATATGGTGCTCTTGTGGTAGTACATGCTACAATACTGTGTCGTGCACTTCACAGTGACCACGTCACCGGGTTCAGCTGGTAGCTCGTTGCCTCGAGTGGCTATTGTATCATGAAGTGCTGCAACCACTGGTGGAGCGCCAGCAATCGTGAGCTGATCACACCTACCTTGCCCGACCTCCACAGACATGCCTTAACTATTCTTGGCATCGACATCCATCATCTCTGTCACTATCACCGAGGCCGTGGAGGCTGTCTAGGATTGGGAGGGCACCCTGGGACTATGGTTAGGTTTGAGCTATCATCCCTAGATAGCTCCTCGAACAACGTCTGGTGGTTGTTCGCCTCTTACAACACAGCGTATGCATGATCAAATCAACTTCCAGATCGGTTTCAGTAATCCTAATAGTTGGGAACATCACAATTGAATCGAATTGAAAGCTCATAGGTCGCATGGCATGAAGAATTAAATTGGAACAATTTGATGTACGCATGCACTTTCAACATCAATCAAAAATTAACCCAGTGTAAGATCGAGAAGGCCGACTAGAGGGGGGTTGAATAGATGGGTTTTTTTGGCGCTAAAACCGACTTTATGTGCGAAAAAGTAAATTAATTCAGTTTTGCACAGTTATGCCCAAAATCAACTAGTTTCACTAAGTGCACCAACAATCTAAGACTATTGATAATAATAGCAAACATACAAATACATGTAAGCACTTTAATTATAGGAATGTAAATGCACAAAGTAAAACATAAGAGAACAAACCACAATGACACAAAGATATTTTACCGTCGTGTTCGGAGACTTGCCGGTCTCTCCAAATCCACGTTGAGGTAAGCCCAAACGAATTGGACCGGCTCTATGAATTAAGTCAAACACCTCAATTCCACTAGTGGTAGCTCTTTCCCGCTTTGGGTAGGTGAGCTTCGACCTTCACAACACGCTGGGCCTCTTCACAATCTTCTTTGAAGAGATCACTGGACACGACGCCTCCACACCGTCTAGGTGTCGGCAAACACCAAGAGTAATAAACCAAGCCTCTTGCTTGAGTCTCACCACGTGCAATGAATGCATAAACTAGAGTGGATACGAAATCAAACTCTAGGTACAACACATGCAACTAGAGATCTCTCTCCTTACTCACAAGGTACAACACATGCACAATTGAGAGGGAAAACTCACGCTAGCTCAAATGAGTGAAATGAGATGCCAAAGATTGTCTCACAACCAGCCAAGGGGGTATTTATAGCCCATACCACAAAAACTAGCCATTGGAGATAAAACTCAGCAAAAACCAGTATTTATGGTATGTAATACCAATGTACAAACCCAATATTGCTTTTTTACTATTTAATGGTCGAAAAGGATGCATTAACTGCTCAAAAACTAGTCGTTAAAGATTTTTAGTGTGGTAATACCACAGTACAAAATCTGGTATTACTGTTTTGCAGTCATACCGCATCTAAGGGTGGTATTACGGCAGTCAATTTTCAGCACCAACGACACTCGATAAAAAGTCATAACTTTTGACTCCGATGTCGGAATTGAATGATCTTGGACTCTATGGAAATTTTATTCAGAGGACTACACAACCCACCTATTTGATTTATCTCAAAGACATCTGATCAAATAAAAAAAAAGCACAACTCCAAAGAGCCACTACCATGATCTAAGTCCGAAGAAATAGCAATAAGCAATCTTAGACCATGCTAAAGGAAGATGCATGAGTCTCAATAATTTACAAAATATATTTGCAAACTTAGATCATACCACAAGGAGTAGGTACATGGACTTCAACCATTTGTAAAACACATTTGCAAAGTATAGTCACATGCTACAAGGATTAAATGCATGAGCCTCAACTATTCGCAAAACACATTTGCAAATAATATCATCATACCACAAAGAGCTAGAGCAAGCGAGATTGAGCTATCAACACATGATGAGACTGAGGCTACTAGACAAGACCCCTCTTAATAGTACGGCAATCCTATACAGTAATCCGGTCTTCCAACCAAACACCAAGACCGGTAAAAGACTAGGAACACATCCTAGCCCTAACTAGTTATACCTTTGCCTTGAGCATTCTCTTGAAGCTTGATGACGCACATCTTCATTTCAAATCCGAGTCATTATCTTGATATGCATCAACCCATGATGCATCCTTCACGTGTCCTCCATCAATACATGATGGGTCTTCTCTTGACTTGATGATCAACTCATGATCACCTCATCTTCGAGATCTTGATATGTATTAACGCATGATGCATCCTCTTCTCGAACCTTGACTTGATGACAATCAACTCATGATGCCATCCAAAGTCTCCGTCATCATGGAACATAACATATTCATCCAACTCATGAAAAATGTTGGTCTCACAATGATTTACATTAATTACCAAGATATACCTGCATTAAATGCTTTTGAACAAGCCATTTCAGAAAGGTGTGGTACTACCACCAACTATAAATTAGTACTACCGCACAACAGTAATATCGGTCAGCTCGATCGGTATTACCGATTTCCAGAGGATCAAAAAACTCGAGAAAAACACCCTCACTTGAAAGTACATACCGCCAAATAAAACTCGATACTACCGTATTGCGGTAATACCGCTCAGGAGATGTGGTCATACTGTTTTCAGGTTTCAAGAAAAACTCCCAAAACAACCTCTCTGTTAAAAACATACAGCCAACTAGATTCCGTTACTACCGACTTGCGGTAATACCGCTCATCAAATGCGGATATACCGATATTGGGATTTCAAGAAAACTTTAAAAAACATGCACTCTAGAAAATACATACCGCCAACTAGATTTCGGTATTACCGACTTACGGTAATACAACTTATCACTTGTGGTCATACCGATTTTTTTGAACAGTTTTCCAGAAGCAAAACATATGCATTGCATAACAAAAATAGCACAAAATAAACTTCAAGCCACTAGCCATGATTCCTATATTGTCTTTGCATTGCCTTTACCATGTCGCCGTCCTTAATCCGAGACTAAGCCTTTAAAACAACTTAGCACACACATTAGTCTCATAACACAATTGCAAATAATTGAATATAAAGCAATATGAGTATATATGAAGTACACAAGTTTTATATACTCAAAGGATATGTTTCAAAGTATAGATTCCAAATATACATGGATAAAGAAATATGGATCAATACTAATGAAACTACAAAACATAGAGTGAACTCCCCCTAAATGTGTGCATACACGAATATGAAATAAAAATATATGCACATATTCAAGTTAAAAAGGATTTAAAATAGGTTTTTCTTTTAAATAAATCCAGAAAATGCAAATAGCAATTAGAAAATAGCAAATGACTTTGGAAAAATTCGGAAAATTCTATAAAATATATCCAAGCATATAGAATCTAAATAAAATAGTTTTGACAATTGTTGATGTTGGGATTAAGCACATTAAATCAATTTGCCCTTAAAGTCCAATTTAAGCTTTTAAATTAATATTCAAATAATCCAAAAGGTAAATTCTCTTGCTATCAATATTTAAAAGATTTTAAAGCTCAATTTTGGGATGTTACAACTATTACCCAAATCGAACCATATCTGATTGAGTCTTGGGTAAGCCGGTAATAAATCCATCGATCTCTTCCTTCCATTACGGTATCTTTAGCGGTTGTAGCAATCCTGCGGCCTCGATGTTCGGCCTTTACTTTGACACCGTCGCATAAGGCAGCGAACTGCTGACGTCTCGCTTTAGGTTTGGCCACAAAACTTATTCTTAACATCTGATACATCTTAGTACTTCCGGTGAATCGAATACTTAAGTCATGGGCTTCCTTGAGAATCGGTTGTCTTAAACCATCAATATCAAATACGAATCGTCCATTGATCCACATATATCTGATCATCCGGTGAAGTCTTTAAATTTTCCTTACATCTTCTTCTTGAGATGACAAACTTCGGAATCCTTAGGTTGCTTCACGAATCTGTTTCTCGAGTGGTTGCACTTGCCACAAATCGCAGAAGACAACTTCATTGCATAACAAAAATAGCACAAAATAAACTTCAAGCCACTAGCCATGATTCCTATATTGTCTTTGCATTGCCTTTACCATGTCGCCCTTAATCCGAGACTAAGCCTTTAACACATTAGTCTCATAACACAATTGCAAATAATTGAATATAAAGCAATATGAGTATATATGAAGTACACAAGTTTTATATACTCAAAGGATATGTTTCAAAGTATAGATTCCAAATATACATGGATAAAGAAATATGGATCAATACTAATGAAACTACAAAACATAGAGTGAACTCCCCCTAAATGTGTGCATACACGAATATGAAATAAAAATATATGCACATATTCAAGTTAAACTTTTAGTGGAGTTCTACTTATATTTTAGATTCGATGAATGTAACAAGATGTAGGAATATGATTTTGAGTGTATACCTTCATGATTTTCACCTTTTCATCCAAAGAATACTACACAATACGTATAGCAATAAAAGTGTTAGTCTCATATATATATATTTGTCATTAATCACCAAAATACTCTATTAACTCATAATAGCGGGTCTAGATTCTCCACCTAGATCATTTCTACAATTTAGATAGATGAGCAATTCTCTTGCAGAATTAGCCAGTAGGAAGGGGGGAAGAGGGGGGAGGAATGTACTCTTGAGCCCGTGGATCCATTCGAGGCTGACGCGTAGAGGAACGCCCGATCGGAGCGGGCCGAGCAGGAGGTTGTGCACGGCATCTATCTCCCCTTCACCCACCATTACCCCTAGTCAGGCACCGCCACTGCTCCACCCACCCCCTTCCCTGCTCACCCTCGGCTCCTTCGGTTGCCCTCGCCCTCGCGTGCTGCACTTCCCCCGGGCGTCGCCGGCAGGTACTGTACTGTGGGGACCCTAGCATAGAGGCCGGTAGCACAAAATCTGCACGACGGCAGGCGAGGACGGTAGTGCCAAATATTCGTGACGACCGGTGAGGATGGTAGTGACTCGAGCAAGGCATCAGCATTGACAACGGGATTGGGATCGTTGGTGGTGTGTTTATGCAAGCGATGTATGACGGAGGGGATTTGAGGAGGCATGTGAGCAGACTGTAGGTTGTAGTTTTGCAGTTGGAACTTGGGAGATAGGAATGTGGGAGATCGTGGGCAGATAGACAGTTTTAGGATAAGAATTGATTCAACCCGTCGTGAATCAGAGAAGCAATTGGTTGCGGCCACATGGCGACGCATGATGAAAGTAAAGGTGAGACGATTTCTCCCACTGCGCGGGGCAAACTCCTTATTTTATTAGTTAAGATAAGATAAGATTTCTATAATCCATTTTTACTTCTAAAATAAAATGTGAGTACGTGACACGAGGTTACCAATTTAAATCTACTCAGTAACATAGTTTACTATTAGCAAATGCTAGGTGAACAATTTACACGATTTCCATTTGTTTCAAACTCACACAGTTTCTATTTTTTTTTCATGCCAATAAAATAATTCCTCGGCATTCCTAATAAGAAACACATGAACTACGCGTGTTAAATCTGATAAAATCAAATTTAGAGCAGCTTGAGGAGGACCACATGGGTGAACATTATGTAAATAACCCACTCACGAAGGCTCCCACAGACTCAAGTTGCTTTAAGCCTGATCCATTTACTAATACGTCGCACACTCGCGCGCAACAAAACTACAATGGGAGTGGGAGAGGGAGTCAGTCAGCATGGGATGCTTCCCCACCAAAACTACTACTCCATTGCTAACGAGCCAAACGTGCTAATGCATGACACGCATCGTGTTAGCCTCACAGATTCCATGATTACTGTCACAATCAAGGCTTAAGTGGCGGAAACCCCAAATGAATTGGTTTAGTTCCTTCAATGGGGTGTTGGGGACACGGCTACATGTGACATGACACTGTTTGTTTACTAGATAGACCCAACTCATCTAGTATTAGGCATGATTCATTAATGATCGATTCTAGTTTTGGACAAGGCGACGCTGGGTCTACAGTCTACACCACATACCTAGTCTACATGCTACGAATAAAAATAGTTAAAGCCCAGCCGATTTGCTTTCGATTTGCTATACGGTGCATGTAGACATGGTCATTTGTTTAGGCGGATTGAGGGTTATGTTTGAGCCTTTAAAAAGTCATATATTTTGTCAACCAAGCTACGTCGAACCCAAAGAATATTTTTTAGGCAGGGTAGATCATATTAGGTAGCCTGGTCAGCTTTTTTACTTGGCCTGGCACAAGGCAAATGCGCTTAAGCTACTCGACATGTTGGTATTGGGATCGCCAATCCTACGACAAATAAAATATAAATAAAATGAAGGTTCAACTCTAGACAAGAACTTACAAGGTATTGTTTTCTTTCGGGTTAATAGTACATTGGGTCATCAACTATGGCTCATGGCTCATTTTAGTCCCTCAACTTCAACATTTGGTTCGGTTTTGGTTCTTTTGTCGAGCTGGCGTTATATGTGGACAAGCCGAGTCATCACTGAGGACTTGCGCTGAGTCGGCACGTGCAAAAACACCCAAATAGGCAAATAGCCCTTTGTAAGCATCTCGGCTCCTAATTCGTTGATTATGTGGTTTTGAGGATTAATGACCCCTAAATCATTAAGACTAACTTTGGTTTGAGTGTTGTTAAGATTAGTTAGGTTTTGATGATGAATATGGATTGTTCTTAAACTTTCATGGATCTCCATATATGCAAAATGATGGCAAAACATATTTTTCATGAAGATTAAGGATCTTGTGGCTAGGAATGATCCAAGGAGTCGAGTGTGGATCATTATAGTTGATAGGTTTTTGTTTTTTTTTACTTTGGTTGTACTATTAAGGGGGTTCAAAGATAGTAGTTTGAGCTTGGTTAGGTTGAATAACTAGTTGTGGTACACACTAGGTCTTTGTAACTCAGTTCTAGTTAAAGAGTGCCAAGAATTGAGTCGTAGTTGAGAGGATATCAAAGTTTGGATGAAAATTCAGTTAAGTCAGAAAAATCAATAAAGGCATATTATCCGGGTCAGTGGTACAATCGAGGTGTACCATCTGTCTAGATATGGTATTTTCTATGTTTTAAAAAATTTACACGAAACGGATAATCCGAGTCAACCCGTACCATTGAGGCGCACCATTATTCCAGAGATGGTGTTTTTGGTGCCCATGGAATTGTACATTGAGGCATATCATCCTAGTTGAGGTGTACCATTATTTCAGAGATGGTGTTTTTGGTGCCCATGGTATTTTACATTGAGGCGTATCATCCTGGTTGAGGCATACCATTGAGGTGTATCATATCTCTAGAGATGATATTTTTTGGACAAGTTGAGAGGCGGATGATACGGCCCGAGACGTACCATTGGTCCAGAAGGGTTCAATTTGAGTGAAGCACTAAGGTGGATGATCCGCTTTAAGGTGTATCATTGACCTGTACCATTGTTCAAAAGAGGCTCCACGGAATGGATACATTGAGGCGGATGATATTGCTTAGGCGGATTTTTTAACTGTTGGATATGAGAAATATTAAACTGAGGCGAATGATCCAGGTCTACAGGCACTTTTTAGAAAATGTGTCAACCGACTAATTTTTGAATGGAGATACTATATAAGTGGACCATGTGATGAGGCCCTAAGTGCATCTACTACGGTAGTCAATATCCCTAAGCTGCAAGTGTGTATTAAGCCTCAAGTTGAGCCTATTATGCAACAATGGAGAAAAAAACAAGAACCAGGTTCGGCAAAGAGCAAGGATAGGGAGGAATGTCGACCGGGGAGCTTTAGCGGACATGGGAAGACACAAGAACAAAGGACTTTGCATGTTGCAAAGAATACAAGAGAATTCAGCCAAGAAAAGACAGCAGAACCAAATTCAAACTCTATTTCGAAATCAATACATTTTCAGCATAAAAATCCAAAATGGGTTTGGATTGGTGCAATTCCAATTCGGATCATTCTTTAAAAGAAGTTAATTATAAATTACTTGTAATAGGATAGTTTAATCTATTTTCAGCAATTAGAGTAGTTTAAATTTCGAATTAAAGGAGTTTGCAATTAAAAAAGCGTTGATCGTTCATCACTTGCTTCTCGTTCATTGCCACGAATCGAGGCTCGGATCTCGCTCATTGCTACAGTCCGAGACGGTTTTACTGTTCATGGGCTATATATTTAGGGGTAGAGCCCCATTGTAAGCAAGTTAGAGTTGAATAAAATACAGAAAAGTCACAGGTTTATGTGGCGCAAAATGAATACATGCGTTTCGGAAATTCCCATCTAGGGTTTTGTGATTGCGTGAATATTGGAGGGAGGTTGTTCTTTCAAGATCCGTGATTCCTTGTGGATCATCTCACCAATTCGTAGCATCCTCAATTGCTCACGGTTTGGTGTTGTTCTTCCGGTTTGATTTTGTTTCTCTCTTCGGATTGATTCAACATCAACCAAGTGTTACTTGCTTTGGAGATATACTTGTTCTTCTATTTTGCCAAATCAAGAGAGAGGAAAGCGGGAGTTTCACTTCATTCAGAATTGAAATACAAGTACCGTGAAAGATTGGGCCACATTACGCATCAATACACATTGATCCGTATCATCTTGGTATCAGAGCGTGGTTGATCACGGTACGTGAAATTTTTCTTCTTGGTACATTGAGGTTGATCATCATGTCAAAAACTAGCCAGTATGGTTCTAATGGTGGATCGGACGAGGAGCCTACGTACGAAGATACACTATTACCAGACGTACGTGCTCAGTTTGATGCTACTACCGGCTATTTTCTTCGTCGTGAGAAGGTTTTACACCATCAACTTGAAGCTCAAATCCAAGGAGTGCAAGACACACTAAACGATCGTCTCAACGCAAATGAACGTCGTATGATGGAAGGTTTTGACCGTCTGAATCTTGCTATCCTTCGCTTGGAGGAGAGGCTACCACCGCCACGAGGAGCAAATGTACCGGTACTGCCCCAACCACAACATGGACGTGCACAACGTGTTGTACGCCATGCCGGAGATGACTTCTATGCTGCTGATTCGGAGGAGGCCGTTTTCGATGATCGTGAAAGACATCAACGACGTCCACGACGTGAATACTTTGATCGTCGAGGTGCTGGACATGGTGTTCGTCATAATGGAGGTGAATATGAAGATGGCGGTATCGGGAGAATCAAGATCACCATACCGGAGTTTAAGGGCAGATCTGATCCGGAGGCTTATTTGGAGTGGGAGATGCGTGTCAATCAAATTTTTGGAGTGGGAGATGCGTGTCAATCAAATTTTTGACAACCACCACTACTCCGAAGAGAAGAAGGTTCGTGTCGCCTCTATTAAGTTCACCGAATATGCTATTATTTGGTGGGATCAATTGAATCGTGCAGGGGAACGTCCTAACACTTGGGAAGGAATGAAACAAGCTATGCGGGAACGATTTGTGCCGGCATACTATACAAGGACACTACATACAAAGCTACGACGACTTACACAGGGTGCTAAGACGGTGAGCGAGTACTATCAAGAGATGCAAGTGCTCATGATCCGTACAAGTGTGCGTGAGTCGGCGGAGGCGACCATGACACGTTTCTTTGAAGGGCTGAATGAAGATGTGCAAAACCGTGTTGATTTAATGCAATATAACACTGTGCAAGAATTACTTCATCAAGCGGAGCGTGCTGAACAATGGGTGAAGGACACTCAAGCAAGGGTTGGCCGTACCACTCATAGCACTTTGAGACGTGCAACTTCGCATGATGGAGATGCGGGATCAACTCCTAAACCGGTTGCATCCACTATACCGGTTCGTAGTACATTCAAGGAAGCTTCGAAACATATTAGTGTTGCAGGCAAAGATGCCTCACATGCTGATTTGAGTGCATTCTCTACGGCTAGAACTAGCAACATTGAATGTTTCAAGTGCAAGGGCCGAGGTCATATGAAGAAGGATTGTCCAAACATGAAGACGGTGTTGCTTACACATGATGGCTATGCAACAGAGAGCGACAATGATAAATCTGAACCTTTTGATGAATCTAATAAGCTAGAGCAAATCATTTGTTATCCCGAACAAGGTATTAGCTTGATGGCTCAAACGGTGCAGTGTGATAACACCGTTATTGTGAGGAAGGGAGAGCGACATCATATCTTTCAAACCGATTGCAAGATCAAAGAAAAGGTGTGTAAGTTGATTATTGATAATGGGAGTTCGACCAACATGATTGGCAAGAATGTGGTGGAATCACTCTCATTGTCCACATGGAGGCATCCTAAACCATATTACATCCAATGGCTCAACAACGTCGGCAAAGTCAAGATCACATACAAGGTGAGAGTGCCACTTACTATTGATGGCTATGTCGATAAAGTGGAGTGTGATGTGGTACCAATGCATGCTGGTCATATTCTATTGGGACATCCATGGCAATTTGATCTGAATGCTACACATCAAGGACGGTCCAATCGATATACATTCATGCACAAGGGAGAGTTCCATGCTTTGGTGTCAAAGACTGATGAAGAAATCAAGAGTGATTTGGTTATGGTTAGCAAGAAGAAGGCCGTAAAGACTACATTAAAACCGAGGAAGGTTTTGCTTCAAGGGGAGGATGATGAGGCCCTAAGTGCATCTACTACGGTAGTCAATATCCCTAAGCTGCAAGTGTGTATTAAGCCTCAAGTTGAGCCTATTATGCAACAATGGAGAAAAAAACAAGAACCAGGTTCGGCAAAGAGCAAGGGTAGGGAGGAATGCCAACCGGGGAGCTTTAGCGGACATGGGAAGACACAAGAACAAAGGACTTTACATGTTGCAAAGTATACAAAAGAATTCAGCCAAGAAAAGACAGAAGAACCAAATTCAAACTCTATTTCGAAATCAATACATTTTCAGCATAAAAATACAAAATGGGTTTGGATTGGTGCAATTCCAATTCGGATCATTCTTTAAAAGAAGTTAATTATAAATTACTTGTAATAGGATAGTTTAATCTATTTTCAGCAATTAGAGTAGTTTAAATTTCGAATTAAAGGAGTTTGCAATAAAAAAACCGTTGAGATTGTTCATGAACAAGAATCGAGTCGATTCTCGTTCATTACCACGAAGAATCGACTCGGATTCTCGCTCATTGCTACAAATCCGAGATGGTTTTACTGTTCATGGGCTATATATTTAGGGGTAGAGCCCCATTGTAAGCAAGTTAGAGTTGAATAAAATACAGAAAAGTCACAGGTTTATGTGGCGCAAAATGAATACATGCGTTTCGAAAATTCCCATCTAGGGTTTTGTGATTGCGTGAATATTGGAGGGAGGTTGTTCTTCCAAGATCCGTGATTCCTTGTGGATCATCTCACCAATTCGTAGCATCCTCAATTGCTCACGGTTTGATGTTGTTCTTCCGGTTTGATTTTGTTTATCTCTTCGGATTGATTCAACATCAACCAAGTGTTACTTGCTTTGGAGATATACTTGCTCTTCTATTTTGCCAAATCAAGAGAGAGGAAAGCGAGAGTTTCACTTCATTCAGAATTGAAATACAAGTACCGTGAAAGATTGGGCCACATTACGCATCAACACACATTGATCCGTATCACCATGGTTGTTCAAGTTAGTACTCATGTGACTCAAAAACAGTGGCTTGCATATTGAGGAGTTCAAGGGCACTCAAAAGCTTCTAGTTGAGATTTTTAGAGTGTGAGAGATTAGATTAGGCCTTAGTGTGCATCACTCTTAGTTGCTTGACTTTACTGGATTCAAGTGACACTCTTGGGCTTACTACTATTGGAATTTAGTGATTTCTAGACAACTTGGAGGTGATTACTAGACTTGTGTAGGATTAGAACTTAGGTCGCAAAACTTCACTAGCGTGTTTAGGAGTTGATTGAATGCACTAGCAAACTATAAGTACTTAGGTTGGGAGTAGTTTCTAAGTTGCTCTAAATTTGTTGAATTTGGCCTAGTTCAAAAAATATACCCAATTCACCACTCCCCTCTTGGGCATCTGATCCACTTCAATTGGTATAAGAGCAAAGTGCTCAAATTAGGGCTTAACCACCTTGAGTAAGGAAGTCGGGAGCGGATGTGAACCCCGGTAGGCACCTACCTTTGATGGAACAAATTACGCTTATTGAAAGGTCTCCATGGGGTGTTACCTTGAGGCTATGAGCATAGATGTTTGGCACGTCGTTGAGATTGGGTTTCCAACACTGCATAATCTATTTGCACCCACGGATTTTGACGTAAAGAATCTTCAATTCAATGAGCAAGCAAAGAACACACTTTTTTGGCTCCTTGAGTATTGATGTCTTTAACTGACTGAGTAATCTTTCGATAGTTCATGAGATTTGGACCACTCTCCGTGAGATTCATGAGGGCACATCTAATGTGCAACAAACCAAAATGTTTGTTCTAAAAGAGCAATTTGACTCCTTTACTATGCTACCTCACTAGACTGCAAATGACATGTATTCTCGTATGAATGCCATAGTGAATGGGTTGAAGGGCCTTGGTGCACCTCTTACTAACCTTGATATTGTAAGAGTAATGATTAGGGTCTTACCAAAGGAGTACAAGATACTTGTAGTATTGCTCACTCAAGGAGACTTGAACCAATTGACACCAACCATAGTCTTGGGCAAGCTCATAACACATGAGCTCTTCTTGGTGGAATGCGAAGCCAATGAGGTAAACAAGAACATTGCTTTCAAGGCCAAAGGCGAGTGCAAGTATTGTGAGAACAATCAAGATAGTGATGATGAAGGCTCGGACTTGGACTATATGGCTTTGCTCATGAAGAAGACTAGAATACTCCTTAAGAAGATCAATGACAAGGGGATTGACTTCAACATGCATAGAAGATCATCCTTGAGCTACCCCTCAAGCAAGAAGAACCATTTTGCAAGTGTAATTTGTTATTAGTGCAATGATAGGGGTCACATCGCCTTAAGATGTGAGAATAAGAAGGGCAAAGATGCATTCAAGAGCAAAACGAAGTTTGATGGAAATGACAAGAAGCTCAAGTTCAAGAAGCTCACTAGAGATGGAAAGGAGGAAGCCTACATTAGAGAGTGGATCATGGATGAGGAGAGCTCCAAGGAGGGCTCAAGTGATGATGAAGATGATGGACCTACACCATCAAGAGGTCTAGCCAGACTTGCCCTCACTGAGTCCACTCCACTGCCCCCTACTTCACTTTTTTGTCTTATGGCAAAACAAGATAAGAAGGTAAAAGATCTCACCCCTTATGATGATCTAGTTGAGATTATACAGGAGCTCAATTCAGCTCTTGGTAAGGAGAAGCAAAAGTTCAAGTTTCTCAAAAAGATATACACCACACTTAGCATCGAGTTTGAGGAACTTAGTGCTAAGCATCAAGAGCTTGAAATTGAACATGGTTCTCTCCTTAAGCAATTTGCTGTGACCAAGGTTGATAGGGGGTATTACTTGTGATCTTAACCTCAATCCATTGCCACTCAAGCAAGCAATATTCCCATCAAGGTTGATACCTCCACTTCTTATGATGATTTACTTGTCATGCCAAGCTCTTCTAAAATAGATTATTGTTCTTCTTGTGGTATTGCTATGTGTGTGACTAATCTTGTGAAAGAGAACATTTAGCTAAAGGCGAAAGTGGACAAACTCAACAAGGCCTTGGCTAAGTGCTATCAAGGATGATACGGTGGATGCCCGATCTTCACAATACAGGATCAATGATAACTTTGGATCCGTGCAACCTGACGAGCCGATGGCGCCAACCACTGTCAGAACAGCAACCCGTGACAAAAGAATTCGCCCAACCACACACTTGTGATCCCGTCTACCGACCACACAAAGTAGACGTGTCGTTGCTCCTGCAAAACACAAGGAATCACAAGAACAACGGAACGACACAACATATTGGAACTCCCAATTCTAGTGGAGGCAATATTGCTCAAACCCTAGAATTAAGAATATATTGATCTCTAAAAAATATGACGTCTCCCCCTTTACATGTGAAAGATCTAGACCCGCCATTATGAGTTAATGGATTGTTTTGGTGATTAATGATAAATCCAAATATGAGACTAACTCTTTTATCAAGTATTATCTTTGTGTAGTCTCATTTGGATATAAAGGTGAAACACAACGAGGTATGCAATCGACATCTCAATTTCATATAATGTTGCATTTCTCGGATCCAAAATATAGGATTGAACTCAACCTTAAGTTAAACTTGAATATGTGCATATGACCTTATTACACATTTGTGTATGCACACATTTAGGGGGAGTTTTATCCTATACTTTGTAGTTTCATTGGTATTGATCCATATTCCATTTTCCACATATACTAAGGATCTTTACGTTGAAACAAAACCTTTGAGTATACATAACTTGTGTAGTTCGTATATACTCATGTTATGAGCATATAGAACTTGTGTAGTTCTTGTATACTCATGTTAGAGTATATATAACTTGTGTAGTTTATATATACTCATTTGTTCTCTCATTTATCATCATTAAATTTATGAGAATTTTAGTGGTTATCATCAATTACCAAAGAGGGAAAGATTGAGGTATCTTGTCCCACCATTATGAGTTAATGGTATGGTGTGGTAATTAATGATGATCACATTGTGGAACTAACATTTTCCATGAGTTGGATATATAGGTTATGTTCCAGGATGATGAAGACTTGGGATGATCATAAGTTGATCATCAAGTCAAGAGCTTGGTATAAATGATGCATCATGAGTTGATGCTTATCAAGAAGAGATGATCATGGGTTGATCATCAAGGCAAGAGAAGACCCATCATGTGTTGATGGAGGTCAAGTGAAGGAATGCATCATGCGTTGATGCATGTGAAGATTCGGGATGAAGAAATCATCATATGTTGATGATGATCAAGACAATATCCCGAAGTGAAGAAATCATCATGAGTTGATGATTGTCAAAGTCAAGGAACCAGACTTGAAGTGTTGATGTGCGTCATCAAGCTTCAAGAAGATGCAAGGCAAAGGTATGACTAGCTAGGGCTAAGGATGTGTTCCTAGTCTTTTACCGGTCTCGGTGTTTGGTTGATAGACCGGATTGCTAGTATAGGATTGCCGTACTATTAAGAGGGATCTTGACTAGTAGTTTGAGTTAGTCATGTGTTGATAGCTCATTATGATTGCTCTAGCTCATCTATGCATGGAGCTATTATTTGCGAATGTGTTTTGCAAATAGCCGATGCTCATGCATTCAATCTTTGTAGCATGTGACTTAAGTTTGCAAATGCGTTTTGCAAATGGTGTAAGTCCATGTACCTTTTTCCTTGTGGTATGATTCCAAAAGTTGGCAAATGTGTTTTGCAACTTGTTGGGAATCTTGCTTGTGACCTTTGTTGGCATGGCTTGTCAATTAGCAAATGTGTTTTGCAATTGAAGTTGTTGAAAAAGCCATTTCTGATTTCTGTCAGGAAAATCGGAAGTTCCGGCGGCTTAACGGCGGAAGTTCCGCACCCCGGACTGTCCGATTTTCAGCGGCTTGATTTTTCCAGAGAGCGGCCGGTTTAGGGACTTAGCCGATTTTCTAAGTGCGGAAGTTCCGGCGTGTTACGGGCGGAACTTCCGATTATCGGTTGCTCCGAAATCCGGCGGTTCGTTTTTCCAGAGAAGCACCATTTTGGGGACTTAGCCAAAATTCGATGTGCGGTAGTTCCGCTATGTGTTGAGCGGAACTTTCGAAGATCGGAACTTCCGAAATTTAGTTGGCGGTAGTTCCGCACTAAAAATCAAACGGCTAGTTTCTCGTCTGACATAGCCGTTGGGGTGTTTTTCTCTCTCATGCGGTAGTTCCGGTATTTGTACTGTGGAACTTCCGATTTCCCGATTTTTCAGGTTTGTCTCCCAACGGCTATTTTTTGTGTGTGGGCTATATATAGCCACCTTGGCCGGTTGTGAGAGGCTGCTGGTGCTATTGTTAAGTGATATACTCATTCTTTGAGCTAAGAGCAAGTCTCTCTTCTCTTTTTGTGCATGTGTTGCACTTGGTGAGATTAGAGAGTAAACCCTAAGTGCATGTGTTGCCTTAGGTAGTGGATTGTGTATCCACGTGAGCGTTGACACTTGATTAGTTCAAGTGAAAGTTCGGATTTGTTACTCTTGGTGTTTGCCGACACCTAGGCGGCGTGGGCGTCGTCTTGCGCGTGATCTTCTCAAGAAGCTTGTGAGAAGACCCGCGTGTTTGTGAGTGGTTTGGTGCTCGCCATCTCCGGAGTGGAGGAAGAGCAACCATAGTTGAGCGAGTGTTGGTTCGGTTTGGAACCGGTCCAAGTGTTGGACTTACCTCGAGGTGTGTGCTCATTTGAGGAGCCGGTCCAACGTGGTTGGGCTTACCTCAACGTGGATTAGGGGAGACCGGCAAGTCTCCGAACACCACGGTAAAATATAATCGTGTCATCTTGTGTTTACTTGTGCTTTACTTTGAGCAATTTACATTCTTGCTTTAATTGCTTATATATCTTGTATGATTGCTCATATTGTATTGTGTTCATATTGTCGGTGCACTTAGTTGAGCCTAGTTGATTTAGGTTTTAATTGAGCCAAAACCAATTCGCTATTAGCTTCCGCATATATATATTGGTTTAGCGCGATAGAATTTTTAAAACCGCCTATTCACCCCCCTCTAGTCGGCCACCTCGATCTTACAACATGGAAGCGTGGCCTAAGCTCTAATAGCTAGCCAACCGTGCGAACAAATAGTTGGTTCCATCCAACAAAAGGAAACAGACTCCATGTCCTGTTCGGTTCGGAAGCTGATTACATGGCCGAAGCATGCAACCACATGTTTTGGTAGTTTGAATAAAAAGAAAGAAAACATCATTTCCTTCCTTGCATGCATGTTGTGCATCCATCCATTTAATACCTTTCCTTGCTTTCCTTCTAAGCAACTCACGTAACACATGCATGCATGCAGACCTTGCATGGAACCACTTGTAGGACCGTAAAGGCGACTAGAGGAGGGTGAATAGACGCTTTCTTGATTTTTTTGCCTTAATCAAATTCAACACGCACTTTTCTCCTTTAGCTATGAAAGCTAAGAAGATCAGTAAACGCACAGAGGAAGCCTTGTGTTGAATTCAATTACCCCTTAACCACAATACACAAATATGAAGAATTGATCTCACTAGGCGGTCGGACCGGTGTGCTGCTGGCGGTCTGACTGCCTGGCGGTCGGACCGGCCTCAATTGGCAATCTGATTGTCGGGCGGTTGGATCGGCGGTGCAAAATCGGTCATACCGATTTAGTCTAGAGGCAACATACAATGTCCAAATCCAAAATGAAAATTGGTCCAACTTTTGATTCAACCAATGAAACTTGACCAAATTTGGAGCACACCTCCCTAAGGATATCTAAGACCTATTTCTAGCGACGATAGTCCAGATCCACTTCGAAGAAACGATCTCTCAAGGTTTTACCAAAGAAGTGTTCCAAAACCTAGAAATATGAAAATCTTGATCCAAGACTTGCTTGTGGGGGATTGATGATCTAGATGATTCTAGGAGTATTCCCACACATCAAAGCAAGATAAAATTGGTCAAGAGACTAAGCATAAACACTTGGATCAAGGAAGCACCAAAATCATCAAAAGAGAGAGGAACACAAAAGAGACTTCACCCTTAAGCAAACATCAATAGATTTATTGAATCAATATGTTGCTTACAAAAGCCACTCCCTCAAGGAGGACAAGAGCTCAATCCAAGAGCACACTCAAATCTCCTCTCCTCTTCTCTCCTAACCCTAACCCTAGAAATGATTTTTTGCAAATGAGGGCTTAAGTGCTTCTTTCTCGGTTTTTCCATCTCCCCCCTTTCTATTTATAGGAGAGGCTAGGGTTTCTCACATGGGCTCCCATTAAGGCCCAATACAAATGGGATCCACACACACAAATCAATCTGTTGAAGCAATCGTCTGCTTCACCACGTGTAGGTTGATCAGCGGCCCTCATCATGTCGGCAAGTCTCTCCCGTCCGAATCCCATCGGAACCTCCAAGGCACTTGCAACGACCCCCGCGCCGCTAGATCCAACCAGCTGCAACGAACTGCCCGTTCGATCCATCTTGTCCATTCTGCACCCTGCTTGAGTCACACGACCTCACCCGGCATCCATGATCGTTCTGGACCTCAGCTCTCCAAGCGTAGTCCCGATCCACCTCACCGTTGACGCCATTGACCTGCAAGCCACCTGCACAGCAATAGACAAATAAATCGTCTCCGGGAACAAGTTCTTCACAACTTGACCCACGTTAGCTCAACAATGCAATATGCAACAATAAAGCATTGAAACTCATGCATTAAATACAACGAAAACACATCAATGCCAAAATGGCCGAAGTCCAAGTGGAAGCCGGTCTGACCGATTTCCCGGCTCGACCGATTTCCCAATGGACCGATTCTGAACAATGATCGACCACCTAAAAAGACTTAGCCAAATTTCAACTCGGAAATCCGCAAGCTCTCTGGAATTTTCAAACTGATAGAACTTTTGACTGGGAGCTCCAAAAATTATGTGACCACATTCAGGAGACTCCTCTCATGCCTACACAACCTATTTTTGGCCTAGACCCAAACTCCATCATGAACTGTGGCCGGTCGGACCGGCAAGCATTGCTTGGCCGGATCGCCACCACGGCCGGTCGACCGTGGCCACGGCCGGACCGCCAATGACTGACAAAGACGAAGTTTGCTGAAAATGCGAGATTTGACAAACCAACAACGCCATTGCTAATTGACTCATCACTCTAAGATCATGCACATATCCCCACGATATCCACAACAACCAAAACCAAACTGTATCACACATGCATGCGTCACCGTAACACACATTAATGCATGATGCATGCACCGAACCTCCATGCTGCAGCTACCAAAGTTTTTGTTCAATGCTTCTTGCTCCGTTGTTCTTGGTCTCGCATGCTTCTATATGTGTATAACAGCACAAACAAAACATAGAACTATTAGGTAGTGACATATTCTCATTAGTAAGATTAAAATCATTTAAGAGCGAGTTCATATGTTGGTTAATTAATTTATCCCTTGCTCATGTAATCGGCCCAGTCGGGATGTCCTCATCAAAGGAAGTGCCACTCTTGATAGTATTCTTGGGGAGCAAAGGTATTCCTTGGGTAAGGAAGGTTTATGATACGTCCCTAGGAAATGACCCAAGGATGGCGGTTGGATAAGACTCAAGGCTTGATTCATGAGGGAAAGTGGCATCATTTGATACAAGTGTCATGATGTGGGCCACAAGGAGGATGTTTGTCCTTTGGTTACTTCTTCTAGAAATAGTACCTATGATTCTTGTTATTTGCATAGGAAAGGAAAGGATAGTAGAGTTGTTGCTAAGTTCATAGGTGTTCCTATGCTTAATGAGAAGAAGTGTGCTATTTGGGTGCCTAGATCTCTATGCACTAACTCACAAGGACCAAAACAATTTTGGGTACTTAAAGCAAAGATGTGATCTCTATTTTGTACTTGTACTACAAGACCAGAGGCCGGTATTGGGTGTTGGATAGTGCATGTACACAACACATGACCAGCAACAGATGTTCACCTCCTTAGAAGAAAAGGTAGACTCAAGTGACAAGATTATATTTGGTGACGGTAGCAAAGGAAAAGTGATGGGCCTTAGCAAGGTAGCAATCTCAAATGATTGCTTAATCTTTAACGTTCTATTGATTGAATCTCTCAGCTTTAATATCCTTTCAATTGCTCAATTATGTGATTTATGTTTCCATTCTCTATTTACAAAAGAGGAATTTTTGGTTTTAAACAAAAAGAATCAAAAAATTGTTTTCAAAGGCTTTCGTTTTGGAAATTTGTTTCTTGTGGACTTCTCCTCCAACGCTTCATGCATTTCAATGTGCATACTGGCTAAAGTCTCACTTGTTGGCTTAGGCATCGCTGTCTTGGATATATGGGGACGTCTACTTTGAAAAAGCTTCTCAAGAACGGTTTGGTTGGGGGCTTGAAGGATGTGTGGTTTGAGAATGATAAATTGTGTAGTGCTTGTTAAGCCATCAAGCAAGTGACAAACTCTCATCCTACTAAAAGTTTCATGTCCACATCTAAGCCTCTAGAGTTCTTACATATAGACTTGCTTGGCCCAATATCCTACAAGAGCATATGTAACATCCCAAAATTTTAAAGTCTACTCAAGTAATTTCAATTTTGCATTTATGAAATTATGAGCAATTTTCAAAATTTTATGCATTAAAGAAAATATTTTATTATTTTTTAGCAATCATTTTTGAATTTTCAAAATTAATTAAGACTTAACCAGAACCTAGGGAAAATTTATTTGGGTTCTAAATAATTTAAAGAGCCTCTCCAAAAAATTTATAATTTTTGCAGTTGGTTTGCTATGTTTTTTTTTAAGCCAAACTTATTTTCTGGGATTAAAACAATTGAAAATTTGTTTTAAAATTTGAATCTAGCGACGGGCCAAATTCTTCTATTGTTAGCTCAGCCCATCCCTGTCCCAGCTCAACTGCGGCCCGCACACCGTCGTCGTCTCCACAGCCGCTGACGTGTGGGACCCACGCTTCAACAACCTTCTTCCACCTCGTGCCCGCTCGTTCGCCCGCGCCCACGCCCGAGTAAGCTCCACTTGCCAGGCCCCGGAATGCGACCGCCACCCACCATTTTCGTCGCTTGGCAAGCCGTCGTCGTCCCGTCGCGGTAGATGCTATTTACTCCCTTGTTCTCTCTTCTTGTTCGATCAACGGACAAACGAGCTCGCACTCCCGTTTTTCTTGCCGCGGCTGCCAACTTATCGACGCTCATCTCGCGCATTTCTCCTCAGTACTTAAGCCATCCAACTGCTTCATCTTCTTCTTTAGCTAGCCGTCGTTCTGTATTCTGTCGAACCCGAGCTCCTTGCTTTGTAGTTCAGTGGGAACACAAGGTGTACTAATTAATTAGTCATAAGTAATTAGTCATAATTAGTTAGTTGTAATTACTTAGTCATAGTTAGTTAGTCCTAATTATTTAGTAATAATTAATATAATCATAATTAATTAGTGGTATGAGGGAAGTCTCATCGCTTAAGTCCGCACGCCAGGTGCACGGACGAGGGCTTGTCCCCTCCCCAGGAGAGGGGACGAGGGATCCGAGCACCCGAGGCGCAGACGAGGACACATATCGCTTGTCGGCGAGTCCGTGGTGCCATTTTGAACTTTGATCTTCGTAGGAGGCTAGAATTGCTATTTTCGTATGCAAACAGTGCCATTTAAATCAAATTCTCTCTCTCTCTCTATTGTGCGTGTGCGTCAATGCTTCACCTCCATGCCCCCTTTCATATCCACCTTAAATCCAAGCAAATAAATGAAAATGAAGCCATGAATGTTATACCGTTGCAACCCTAGCAAGCCAAACATCTGATCTATCAAACTACTTTCGACATGCATATGTTTGAGAGAGATTAGGGCCAGGACACAACGACACATAAATGGCAGGCTACACGCTGCAGTAGCCGCGACGAGCCATGGTTGGCAAAGCAACCAACAGTGGTGGCTTTCTAGGGCGATGAAGGCCAAAGCAGCGACAGTCGAGAGGCGCTCAGGTGTGATTTGGCGGTCGAAGAGTTTGTGCACCCATCCATTTCGATGCGATGCCAGACTGCAGCGTGGGCAGCAGAAGCTTCGGCATTATCTGCCGGCCAGGCGGCGTGGTTGTCTCGACTGGTGGGAAGTATAACAACAGGTAGCGCGCTACAGTGGTAAAGCGACATTAGTGGCGCAACATGGCATTGGAGGCTAAGGCCCGACGGCCAGGCGGAGGCGACCTGCGTGGTAGCCAGCGGTGCAAGCTAGACGGGCGAGCGGTGGAGTCGACGATGGTGTTCCGACGGGATGGAGGTCGGGCTGCGACAGTTTGATGGCGCATCCTGAATGCGGTGTTGCCGGATCGAGCGATGGCGGCCACCATAAGGTCAAGGATGTCGTTAACGACGCCGCACGGGAAGGCTCAAGCGGAGGTGAGATTGGGGTCAAAAGGAGAATTCACATACGGTGTCGGACACAAGGAGACCTCGGAGGGGGCTAGATCGGGAGGGGATTGGGTGTTGGGACGACATGAAGGGGAGGGGAAGGTATGTCCTGGGGGTTCGAGATGGTAAGGGTGAGGCAAGCAAGGTTCAAGACGCTGGGAGCAAGATGATAATTGTTGATATACAGGTCCCACATGTTATCACTGAGGGTGGCAGACGGACTAGCACTACCAAAGTGGATCATTTAAGTAGAGATGAGAGAGTAGATTAGGCCTTATTGTGTCACTTTTAATTGCTTGACCTTGTTGGGTTCAACTGACACCTTTAAATCTATTACTCTTTGAATTCGGTGAGACACCTTTCAATCTATTACTCTTGAAATTCAATGATTCCTAGATATGACTTTTGCTGTGTGCTACAGTTACCTGCCTTTCTCTCACATATTAGCACTGTGATTTACTGTGGCTCTCTGACTTTACTAAGCAAAGTTAGAGGATCGAATCCAACGTATCACTAAAAAACCCACTACTACCGACCACAGTTAAGGACTGATACAGGTGGGCAAAAGAGAAACACAACTATCCGCCATGGGCAGGGGGTCTCTGAGAGGGCCGGGGTGGGTGGGAACGTCTCCGACGAGGTCGTAGCGAGCTGGGATGTCGGTGAGGCTTGACCGCTGGAGAGCTCACCTCATCCACGGAGCCCGAGGTGTTAATGGATGGCACTGGGGTCACTCGTAGCGGCGAGGTCACCGTCGTGGTCAGGTGGAAAGAGCAAGCGGCGAGGCACGGTGGTCGCTCGCTAGTGTGCAGAAATTGACGCTTTAGGATTGGTGCGACATGGGCTAATCAAACGATCTATTCCGTCGGATTTGGGGGTAACGGTATACAGTTCCCTAGTATTTCACATTTTAATACCAGTAAAGATAGTTTAATCCCCAACAGCACTACCTTAATGGTGTGATCCAGCACATGTTCAGTTCAGCAAAGAATGTAGGCGGCTACAGAAGACATTGCTCAAATGTTGAAATGATGTTGCAGGATTTGAAACTGCAGGTTAAACCCTATATGTGCGACGAGAATATCAAAAAATAAAAAAAGAAAGGCATCTTTGCCTAAAATGGCACACTCCATTCATAATTGCACTTCGACATTGATTGAAGTAGTGCTGCTTCATTAAAAACATGGGGTCTTCTGCACAAACAAAATTCTAAACTATGTATGACGCCAAACTAAAGAGTAGAAAAATTGCATATTTTTTAAATACTGACTTCGGATATTCAGGGGTTTAAAAAATGTACGAAACACAAAATTGCTTACATTCTTAAAGACCGAGACATACACTAGTACGGTTAATTGCAGCCCTAAGCAAGCAAGCCAGAGTTACTAGATATAGAAGTGCTGCGAGCACACCCTTTGATCGGTTTCAGCTTTGCAGACGGCTAATCTTGAGGCTTCATGGCCGGGAATAGAAGCACTTCCTGAAATTGCATGACAAGAGGATTTTTCGTATCTTATTGAATAATATTTCAATATAAGCCAATAAAGCCAAAGTGTAGGGCAATTATATGGAAACACACGAATGATGAAAGGATCAAACCTTGATGTTCTGGGAATCTGTCAGCAACATTGTAAGGCGATCAATTCCCAAACCCCAACCACCTGTTGGCGGCAGGCCATATTCAAGGGCAGTGCAGAATGTTTCGTCCAAAGCCATAGCTTCATCATCACCAGATTGACGATCCTGGAAAATAAAGATCATAAAATTTATACAACTTCTCAGCAAGCTACACACGGAAGTAAATGCAGGTTCCAGTTCACGCAGCGTTCTAGAAAGCGCTAGGTGGGCAGCAGGGTGGCATCTACTGCCTAGGTAAGTTACATGGATACTTCTGAAAATCAGCGTAACAGTTATCCTTTATCCCATCCTTCCAATATACATCTTTTCTCTGCTTCACTGTTCTTGTAAGTGCACACATGCATGCGCATACCAAGCATTGGAAGTAGGCTAGTTTCCGTCATGAAAACATATAATATGCAAGGTCATTAGGAGTTTGCCAAGTTCCAAAACTCCGCATAGGGGGTAGGTTTGTTTCCAGCAAGAATGTACAATTTGCAAGGTTATTTAGGTGTTCAGAAATTCAAGCATGTACCTTTAGTTGTTCCTCAAACCGTTGCCTCTGCACAACAGGATCATTCAACTCTGTGTATGCATTGCACACCTAAAAGACATTTGCAGGTGGTACTGTAAGGCAACATAACGGAGGCCAAGTATCAAAGGACCAATGAAGAATAGTGTATACCTCATGTTTGTTTACAAAGAGCTCAAACCTCTCAGTCAATCCAGGTCGGGATCTATGCCACTTTGCCAATGGACTCATTATCTCTGGATGGTTGATAATGAATGTTGGATTCACACACGTCTCCTCCAAGAAATGGCCAACTAGCTGTTAGAAAACAAAAGAGCTTATTAATCTAGTTAATAACATTGTAAAGTAACTACCACAAAAAGGAAAAAAATCCAAAGGGTAATTTTATATCTTGACATACGAACAGATGACTTCAGATTGGGCTAGCAACCCTTAGATTTCTGGTTTTGTTTCCAAGCCAGCGTAATATTAGAAAATGCAAGTTGTTAATGATCTTAATCAATCGGGGGGTTTACAGAAACAGCACAAAGGATTCAGCAAGCTAGCTGGACAATGTATTTCTCTTCACAACATACAAATATATAGTCAACACTGCAAAACTACGCAACAAAATCATACGAAGATACAGCACCAAAATGCAGTCTCCATGGGGTTAAAAGCAAAACCTTGTCAAGCAACCGTGATGTTGTCTGGGGAGGTGGGCATTTAACATCATACTTGGCACAAGCATCTATCAAGTACTTGTTTGCTTCATCACTTGATAGATCTTTTGGTATATTGAGTTTGGCCATAGCCTCCAATTCTTGAATCATGTCTATCCTTCTGCAGCAAGGTAACTAAATAGTAGCAAGTCCTTGTAGCAACTGAATAACTTGGATGGTCGGTTAAAAGCGCATCTAGAGCATGTAAATGTCATCCAAATACTTTTCAATAGTGTCTATTACCTGAAGGGAGGTGTGAAATCAATCTCTATTGGTGGATTCTCGACTCCATTTGCATGATATTTTATCTTGTAGCCACCTGTCAACTCCTTAACCATTCTTGTCAACAATGAAATGGAAACATTGGGGAAAAAAGAATAGGCTATACCTTCATGTTCATTTCCATAAAAAAATAGCATGACCAACAAATTGCGGAATATAACGGCAATATGTCATGCAAAACAACAGTACAATGTGAAGCATTTGTTTAGAAAGGGTAAATAAATTGTGTTATAAGTACAGAAGGGATAGCCTAAATGGATGCTGAATAATGCATAAAGGATCATAAACTAGCAAACTGTGTTATAACTTATCTTAACAACTATAATTTTGAGTTTACCTCCACCCCAAAATCGTCCACCATCCTCACCCCGTTCTCACCGAATTTGCAGTCCGCCATCCTCCCTAACCGCTTAACCACTTGGACGTCCGTCAACTGCCCACGCCCACGCCCGATCCCCGCGCCGCCCTCCTCCTACTCTCTCTCTCTCTCTCTCTCTCACGATCCCCACCCGCATTCCACTGCCTCACCACCCTCCCTCCCTCTCATCTCTCTCACCGCTGCCGGATCCAGCCTTTCCCCGAGCGCCCCGCCGCCATCGTCTTCCTCTCATGCCTCAGCTCCACGTGTGCCATCGGCTCCCCACGGCGCCACCCCTCCCTCCTCTCTCCCTCCTTCCACCTTCTCCCCGGGCTGCTTGCGCCTCCTCCCCACGCAAGATGAGGCTTCTTCCCCAAATCCAAGCCCTAGCCAACTCCTCCTCTCCCAATTCGCGTCTCCTCCTTCCCGGATCTGCCGCCTTCTCCACGACTGAGTGTTTGGGAGCGGGGAAAACCAAGTGGTGGTCTGATGTATTGGGTCCATAGATGGACCGGTGCATGGCGCGGCTGCAGGAGCTGCAGTACACGGTGGCCGGCGGCACCAAGGTGGTCTCCGGCATCCGCCTCAGCCCTGTAGCACCCGCGGCTACCTCCGCAACAGCCTCCAATGCAAGCAGGAGACTTGTCAGGCAAGTATCTTATAGAGAACTCTCCCGTCCGAATTAGTCTGATTTGATCAGAATTCTTGCGACAGGATGAGGGCCATGCCAGCGTAGAGGAGATCCCCGGACAACAAGTTTGGCGGCGCCGCCGCCGCCCAGTGGCGACGGATGTCACTGCCGGCGATGCTCCTCTGTGAGACCGTGTTGGAGGTCGTCCAGGCCAGCCAACCAGAACAAAGAGCCCCCAAGACCACGAAACCCATAACTAGGGCCAGGAAGGTGATTGCCGAGTAGACGCCGCTCCACGCCCTCCGTGCTAGGGAGAAGCAGAGCCAGCGGGGTGCCGTGCACACCGAGGCCTACACGCTGCCGTCGTGTGGCCTCGTGCGGTCCCGGATCCACCTCAAGCCCACCTCGTCCCTCGGTCGTCCATCTGTGACCACAAACAGGGTGTCCCCCAAGAACCAGCCGTGGGTCAAGAAGACGGTGATGTTCCCCAACCCCACGTTCCTCACTTCCACCTCCCCCGCCACAAGATTTCTATGAGCGTGCTTACTCCAAAATTGCTTGAAAGGTATGGCGTATATTTTGAACTTATTGACTGGATTTATTCGATTTTGTTACCAAACTAAACACATATATATAAGCTTAGTTCTGGGTTTTGATTGTATGGCCTTGTTGCATGGACAGTGGCAGATTTATACTTGAAATGATGTGTATTCAATTACTCATCGCGTCATGACTCTAAAATGTTTAACTACATTACAGAATTTTCTTGTTTGAGCTCTCAAGTCTCAACTGCTTCGTTGATTGGACCTCGCGAAACATTTATCCAACCCAACATTTGTTGCACATTTTCGTCAGCTTTGTAGTGTCTGTGAGTAATACTTCTTCTTTTGCCAAAGTGATTCTTTTCATAACAGCATCACAAATCATGTTGCACTAGCAGGATATTACCTAGGCACAAAATGTCTGCCCATATCAGCTGCCAATTGCTAGAGTTTAGGTGTATATATTCTATAATATAATGCAGGCAACACATCTGCAATTTTGGCAATTTTTGAATATACTGTAAAGAATTAAACAGTACTGCTTGCTTTTGTTGTAGATTTATATAATTATATGTAATCTGCTAAAGGTGAACCTCTCTCTTCACTATTTATTTGTTAGGTGCTTGTTAAATATCAGTATGATTATAGGAACCAGGCGTACCATTTTATTATATGTGTTAATTAACCAGATAATAGATGGTGTGTGCCACCTGTACCAGTTGGTTAGAGCTCTCACTAGCTGGTGTATCTATTGGCAGTGAAATTAACCGATTAAGTGTTGGTTTGCTTTCACAACATTTATTGCAGTACTACTCACTATGTGCTCACATGGAGTTGCTACCAATTAGAATAAAAAGAACATACTAAACTAACACAAAGTGTATCACCAGATGTGCCCAATGCCAACCCTGGGGGAAAATACAAATAAAACATATCCTTCATGCAATCTGCAGGCTTAATTTAAGTGATGGCATAGCATTCAACTTCTTCTGGTGCAATTTAGTTATAAAAAAACTCATAAGCTGGTGCCAGATTTTGAGGTGGAAAACAGCTCAATATGCACACACAAAAAAAGTGTAAGCAAAGATGCCCTTAATCATATGGAACAAAAATACGAACAAAGAATGGTTGGCTCTTGGTAGTAATATTGAAGGTCTTTTTTTTGCAAAACATCTTGATTTGATGGAGGAATAACTTAGAGGCTTAAGAAGCTAAGTTTTTATCCAATGCTTTACTTGGATGTGAAAAATTCAAAAGTTTATCTGTATCTGAAATAAAAATTACATGTGACAAAATTGGATGAGTTCAACTTGCGTTTTTCTTGCACTTGGGGCTACAATTGGTATTTTTATATCACTTGTCTGTAAAGATCTAAACTTTTTAGGAGTTGTGCTTGATATTTGTTGTGATAATAAGATGTTTGGCCCTCCTACTGTTTGGCAGGCCCCTCCTCTGCCTGATGAACCAGTTGAGATTTTCGTTGGCATCCTGTCATCTGGCAATCATTTTGCTAAGCTTATGGGTGTGAGGAAGACATGGATGTCCGCTGTCCAGAAGTCACCAAATGTGGTAACTTGTTTCTTTGTTGCACTGGTAAATCCTGGAGCGTAAATCTGACAGCATTTGTTTATTCATGTGTTTTGTTAACTTTAACTGGACTTTTGGATCTCCAGCATGGTAGAAAGGAAGTGGATGTGGAATTGAAAAAGGAGGCAGAATTTTTTGGGGGCATTGTTTTTGTGCCTTTCCCTTGGATAACTATGATTTCATATTCTTGCAATATGCGAGTATGGGGTATGGCAAAGTGTTTCATATTCAAACTGATTCTTCTTTAAAGTGTTAAAGCCTATAGCTGTTATTTATTTATTTGCTGACAGCGGAGAATTTGGTTTCTCAGGTTCATGTTCTCTGCTAAATATGTCATGAAGTGCGATGACGATACTTTTGTTAGACTTGATTCAGTAATCAGTGAAGTTAAGAAGGTACCAAGTTATAGAAGTCTCTACACAGGGAATATGAATTTTCACCAACGACCATTTCTCCAGGGGAAATGGGTTGTGACTTATGAGGTAAAACACATATGATATTTTGTTTGACTCTGGATATTGGATGACATTGTTCATGTATCTTTTGTCATTCTTTTTTCTATTGCTTGAAATACAAGCTAAACTATTTTGTTACAGTGATGATTCCCTAAAAATGTAATTAGTCGTAATATTTACTGTGTTGA
The DNA here is from genome assembly GCA_036346395.1 of Hsuehochloa calcarea. Classification (NCBI taxonomy): domain Eukaryota; kingdom Viridiplantae; phylum Streptophyta; class Magnoliopsida; order Poales; family Poaceae; genus Hsuehochloa; species Hsuehochloa calcarea. Next base: position 72,518,879 of record CM070597.1, read on the forward strand.
CTGTTTGAAGACAATTTAAACTTCATATAGTTGACATTGAATTTTTGCCCCTGCTATTTAGACGATTAATACATGTTTGTGGTTGGTATTTGAAACTGCTTTCTCTAAAAGTGAATTAGACTTTACAGTATCTACTTTTTATTAAATGTCAATGGTCAGCTCTTCTAATTTGTATTCAGTTTGGGATGTGTTTTATTTGGCCCATGACAAATAAATTGGAATTGTTTTTCTGTCTACTGTCACTTTGAGATCCTTGTGTGTTCAGAGATTTGGATATTGAAAAAAAGTGCATCCGTATCAGAATAGGGGCATCCGATTACTAATGTGATTCATTCTTGTTGGAACTACTATTTAAATTGTTCCTATAATGTTCTTTCTACTATCTACATGAACCAAAGTGAAGGATCACTTACTGCAAGTGATGAAAGGCCCTCTAAGGTGCTGATAATAGAATATGTGACTCTTATCTGGTTATTGTTATTATCTTTAGCCATCTGAGCAGCATGATAGCATTTTTTCGCAGTCAATTGGGCCCCTACTTGCATCTTGATGCTTTAGACTTTTTTTGGCCTAAGCCATATGCCAACAATTAGTAGTATGTTTACAAAGGTTGGAACCGTGTAACTTATCCCAACATGATTTTATCAGGGTATTGTAATGATGTTTTAGTTTATCAATGACTAGATGAGCAACCGTTGAACAAAAAAACTCCGGATGTGCATTTTTTTAACATATAATAAAAACAGATCTTACTTTGTATGATTGGTTCACCTTCTACTGCACTGTCTGCACACATTCTGGGCACACAAAATTGCACTGTGCTGTTTCTTTATAATTGATTTCTTCCTACACCAAAAGTGTTATAAGTGTGCATCTTGATTATTAAATCCACTTTTTATTGCAGGAAATAGTTCCATGTGTATTGTTGTTGGAGCAAATGTCTTCTTATTTTCAACTTCATATGATGATATTACTACATATTGAAACCTGTTGTTAATTCCAAAATGAAGCATTGCAAGATAATGATACACCCCACCACCAATTTGATCTTGTTTTAATTCTGGACATAGGATATATAAAGCAGTTATCTCCCTTGCTCAGATATTGAATTTATAAATCAGTCTTGAACTTTACCAATAAGAGTTGTTAGCATTAATCCTGTGTGCTTGTAATCTCTTAGTATCTCGTGTGCATGCATGCCTCTTAAATGTTGCATGCTTAGTATCCCGTGTGCATGCATGCCTCTTAAATGTTGCATGCTTAGTATCCTGTGTGCATTCATGCCTCTTAATGTTGCTTAGTATCCTGTGTGCATTCATGCCTCTTAATGTTGCATGCTTAGTATCCCGTGTAACCTCTTAATGTTCGGCATGCATGACTTATCTATCTAAGTTACTAGCTATAAATAAAGGGAAAGAAAGGATCAGAAGTTAAGTAGTTCAAACCAGTGCATGTTTGCTGTCTTCAATTGGTATCAGAGCAAGTTCTTAATCCCGAGAGATGTCTGCGCCAGTTCCCGGCCAGTCGCGCAGCCCGCGTCGCCAGAATCGACGCCGTTCGCCTACACCACCGCCGAGACGTCCGCGACACCGTGATCAGGGTGGTCGCGATGTTGTCGTCGAGCGAGTGGTCAAGGAGGTTGGAGGAAGAAAGTACCCAACGCTCACAAAGACGAACTACGCCGAGTGGAGCCTGCTCATGAAGGTGATGCTGCAAGCTCGTGGGCTCTGGGACTCGATCGAGTATGGCGCCGCGTACTTCCAGGAAGATCGCATGGCACTGGAGGCCATCCTTCACGCCGTACCCTTGGAAATGATGGCGGGCCTCGCCGTCAAGCCAACCGCGCAGGTGGCGTGGGAGGCAATCCGCGTCATGCGCGTCGGGAGCGACCGCGTGCGAAGGGGCAAGGCGCAACAGTTGACAAAGGAGTTCGAGAACATCTCGTTCCGCGACGGGGAGAACATCGACGATTTCACACTACGCCTCACCAACCTCATAACCAGCCTCGCCACCCTCGGAGAACCAATCAAAGAATCGAAGGTAGTAGGGAAGTTTTTACGGGTTGTGCCGTCCAAGTTTTCTCAGATCGCGTTATCAATCGAGACCCTCCTCGACATCTCCGTGATGTCACTGGAAGAAGTTACCGGGCGGCTGAAGGCTGCGGACTACGGAGGACCGCCTCGAGCCGCCGGAGCCGCCGCGTGAGTCTGGGAAACTGTACCTCACCGAGGAGCAGTGGGCTCAACGGATGAAGAACCGCCGGCCGAGGGAGGACTCCGCCAAGACCGGTGGAAGCGGAAGCCGTCGGTGGTCGCGAGCGCCGAGGAACAAGGGCATTGGCGCCGCCACTAATGCAAAGGAAGGGCGACGCGATGATAAATGCCACAATTGTGGGCGTAGTGGGCATTGGGCCAGGGACTGCCGACAGCCCAGGAAGGAGCGATCCCATCTGGCCCAAGCAGAGGAGGTGGATGAGGAGCCGGCGCTCCTCATGACCCGAATCCGTGTCTCTCCAATCTGCGAGTCCGCACCTTCCGCGGCGACCTGCGCCGCCAGAGCCCGCACTAATCGCGCCGACTCGCGCCGCGGAGCTCGCGCTACTCCACATCGCCGAGCCGCAGGCGCAAGTTTTTCTTGGCGTCAATGACGGCAGCGATGACGACCACCTCGAAGGATGGTTCCTTGATATCAGCGCCACAAATCACATGACGGGCCGCAGAGACGTCTTCGCCGAGCTCGACCGCACGGTGGTCGGATCCGTTAAGTTCGGTGACGGTTCTCTCGTCGACATCCGCGGTGTGGGACCGTGATCTTCGCCGGCAAAGATGGGGAGCATAAAGCTCTTAACAGGGTCTATTACATCCCGCGTCTGAGAAACTCCATCCTCAGCATCGGGCAGATCGACGAGAGCGGCTCACGTGTGGTGATTGAGGACGGCGTGCTGCGGATTTGGGATCGGCAACGCCGCCTTCTCGCCAAAGTCCAGCGCGGCCGAAATCGCCTCTACGTACTCATCTTGAGGTTGCTCGCCCAATCTGCATCGCTGCGCACCACGACGACGACGCTTGGCAATGGCACGAGCGCTTTGGCCACATCAACTTCGTCTCACTGGAGCAGATGAGCCGCCATGGACTGGTGCGTGGGCTGCCACGCCTGAAACACGTGGAACAGCTCTGCGACACCTGCGTCATCACCAAGCAACGGCGAGCGGCCTTCCCGAAGCAGACCAAGTACCGAGCACAGGAGCCGCTCGGACTTGTCCATGGTGACCTTTGCGGCCCCATAACACCGGCGACACCAGGCGGGCGGCAGTTCTTCCTCCTGTTGGTTGATGATGCAACTCGGTACATGTGGGCAGCACTCCTCACGGCCAAGAATGGGGCGCCCGACGCGATCAAAAGGATCCAGGCGGCAGCGGAGCTCCAGAGCGGACGGCGACTGCGAGTTCTCCGCACGGACAACGGTGGCGAATTCACGCCCACGAATTCGCCGCCATCTTGCCGATCGAGAATGAAGCGCCACTTCTCGCGCCTTCGCCTACGCAGAACGGCGTCGTCGAACGCCGAAACCAGTCCGTGGTATCCATGGCGCGCGCGTTGCTGAAACAAAGAAGCATGCCAGCAGAATTTTGGGGGGAGGCAGTAACAACAGCGGTATTCCTTCTCAACAGATCCCCCACCAAAAGCCTCGTCGGGAAAACACCTTATGAGGTGTGGCATGGACGCAAGCCAGCAGCCCAGTTTCTCCGTACTTTCGGCTGCCTGGCATACGTAAAGGAGCAGGGCCATCTCCGCAAACTTGACGACCATAGCACTCCCGTCGTCTTCATCGGCTACGAAGAGGGGATGAAGGTGTACCGGTTCGTGGACCCAAGGACGCGGCGCGTACGCATCGCCCGCGACGTCGTGTTTGATGAAAAACGCGGCTGGAATTGGGTGGTGGAAAAGGATGACGGCATGCATTCCATCAGCGACTTCTCCATCGACTACACTTTCGCCCACATTGGAGCGACTCCAGTACAAAACAATGGGGGAGACGAGCCTATCCAGCCGGCGGAAGAAGTTCAGACTCCTTCACCGCCAGCTCCAGCATCGCCGATGCCTACAGCAGCCACTCCAAGCACACCGACAGCAACTCCACCTACGCCGGAGTTTGTCTCACCACCAGCAAACGACTCCGCCAGGCTCGACGCAGCACACGACGACACACCGGTGCGGTATCGCACCGTGGAAAATTTAATTGGAGAAGGAGCTGCGCCTCCAGGGTTCGCATTGCGGGAGCTAGAAGAAGCCGAACTACATCTGACAAGCGCAGGCGAGCCTTGCTCATTTGCTGAGGCCGAAAGAGATGAGGCATGGCGTGCGGCCATGAGTGAGGAGATCGATGCCGTGGAGCAGAACATGACATGGGATCTAGTAGATCTGCCGCACGGTCACCGCCCGATTGGCCTCAAATGGGTCTTCAAGTTGAAGAAGAATGAGTCCGGAGAAGTGATTAAGCACAAGGCAAGACTTGTAGCGAAAGGTTTTGTCCAGCAGGCGGGCATTGACTTCGACGAAGTGTTTGCTCCTGTTGCTCGCATGGAGTCTGTTCGCTTGATGTTAGCCATTGCTGCTCAGAAAGGGTGGCCTGTCCACCACATGGATGTGAAATCCGCCTTCCTCAATGGAGAATTGAAGGAAGAGGTATACGTAAAGCAACCACCAGGGTTTATTATTTCCGGAGAAGAAGGGAAGGTCCTGCGGCTACGCAAAGCACTTTATGGCTTGCGCCAGGCACCACGAGCTTGGAATGCGAAGCTCGACCACACTCTCAAGAACCTTGGCTTCAAGCAGAGTGAACATGAGCACGCTATCTACCGGCGTGGCCATAGTGGGACGACTCTGCTAGTCGGGGTCTATGTGGATGACCTGATCATTACTGGACCATCTATGGAGCAGTTGGAGGAATTCAAGGGCGAGATGAAAAACAAATTCCAGATGAGTGATCTTGGCTTGTTGTTATTCTATCTCGGCATTGAAGTTCAGCAGAACAGAAGCGACATCAATCTTGGCCAGGCACATTACGCCACTCGGATTCTGCAGATGGATGGCGTGGAGAGATGCAATCCAGCCCACACCCCGATGGAGGAAAGGCTCAAGCTCAGTCGAGACAGCACGGGAATAGAGGTGGACGTCACTAAGTATCGGCGTATCGTGGGCAGCCTCCGCTACCTCGTCCACACACGGCCAGACTTGGCGTTCGCCGTTGGTTATGTGAGTCGTTTCATGGAACGACCAACAGAGGAGCACATGGTGGCCGTAAAACGCATCCTGCGTTACGTTGCGGGGACAATCCACTATGGACTATCTTATGGACGGAAGGATGGAGAGGCACAGTTGCTTGGTTACAGCGACAGCGACCATGCCGGTGATATTGACACAAGGAAAAGCACAAGTGGCACGCTGTTCTTTTTGGGCAACAGCCTGGTTAGCTGGCAATCACTCAAGCAAAGAGTGGTGGCCTTGTCATCTTGTGAGGCAGAATATGTAGCTGCCACTACTGCTGCAGCACAAGGGCTTTGGCTAGCTCGATTATTCGGCGAGTTACATGGGAAAAAGGCTGAGAAAATTGAGTTGAAAATGGATAGCAAATCCGCCTTGGCTCTAAGCAAGAACCCAGTCTTCCATGAATGTAGTAAACACATCGACCTTCGCTACCATTTCATCAGAGAATGCATAGAGGATGGAAGCGTCAGTGCTGATTTCATTGGGACCAAGGACCAACTCGCTGATATTTTAACAAAGGCACTTGGGCGAATCAGATTTCAGGAGCTACGCGCAAGAATTGGAATGGTCAAAATCAATTCAGAGTTATTGCACAAGGATTAGGGGGAGTATTGTTAGCATTAATCCTGTGTGCTTGTAATCTCTTAGTATCTCGTGTGCATGCATGCCTCTTAAATGTTGCATGCTTAGTATCCCGTGTGCATGCATGCCTCTTAAATGTTGCATGCTTAGTATCCCGTGTGCATTCATGCCTCTTAATGTTGCATGCTTAGTATCCCGTGTGCATTCATGCCTCTTAATGTTCGGCATGCATGACTTATCTATCTAAGTTCCTAGCTATAAATAAAGGGGAAGAAAGGATCAGAAGTTAAGTAGTTCAAACCAGTGCATGTTTACTGTCTTCAAGAGTTTCTATAAATATGGTTTTCTTTACAAGTGGCAACTTGATCATTATTTTAACAACATGAACCATACTGCCGTGCTCTTAATGGTTGTTTTTTCTTCTCTGTTTAGAATGACAAGATCCCCAGATACTTTGTCAGCGGATGTAAGAAAAGGAAAGGACATTCAAGGAATACCATGGGCGAAGCTAGCTATCACGCTTGAAAAACACAGACCATATTAGAGCACTACAAAAATTATGAGAGTATGCCTAATTCTGGAGAAGTAGCAGCAAAAGTGTGTCTTTTAGAAAGTTCAGTTCATGCAAATTTTTCTGTCTGCATGCAGTTAACAGTTGATACTTGTCTTAAAACAGGAATACAAACCAACTGAGAAAGGTGGAATGTACCATGAATTCACATGAAATACCTAATCAGTAAAATCGACTATCCTACATTTTCATGTGGGTCCTTCCTTACCCCCTCATGATAATACGCTGTCGGATAATTACCAGATGTAGTTGTTTAGATATCTACTTGACAGGTGGTATCATGTTTCTTGGTGTTCCCTCATAAGATTATGTTTCTACATTTCATTAGTCGAACCAGCTTCAGACTTATTAAGTTAATTTATTAGTCAACTTTCATCTTGATCTTTTGACTTCGTAGTTTTTCCTGTGTCATTTCCTTAATATTAAAAATCAAAGAATTAATGATATGTTATTTCATTTGTTATTGTTTCAATATCGCGTTGAAGCAAACTATCTCTAAGTTCATTGCATCGTTGCTTATTTCAAGGACTCAATTCATGAATGCGATATTTTGTTATGCATGGTTTGGACTACATTCGATGATAGAATGTTTGCTAATTTTTCATCTGGATGTAAATGACTCCAAATCAATGTTATTTAGCTATGTTTTTCCCTTCATTTGTGTTATCAAAATGGCTTCAAAATAATTCATTTGATTTGCTTCTATAGTTTGTGTTTCCGTTGCAACGCAAGGGCACCCTACTAGTACATAAGTGTTACACAGTTCCTCCCGCACAAGGATAAAAATCTCGCACGGTGGATCGGCGTAACGATAAAACCGCCGCACGGATTTACCGGAAAAAAAACCGGATGAAATTCGTTTGAATTTGCTTAAAAACCAGTCAAAATTTGAAAACTAGAATTTGAATTTGCTAAACCGGAAAAAACCGGCCGGGTTTTCGTTACCGGACCCGACCGGTAAGGCCGGTTACCACCAGTAACTGCCGATTTTCATCCATGCTCCCGCATATCCTCAAAACAAAATAAGAGATGCTGAACTCAGATTAAGCTGAAAAGTGATTCTTACCGGATAACATGGCTTCTGTAAGCTCCATCAAGTCATTGTAATCTGCATAAGCCATATAAAATTCACATGTTGTGAATTCAGGATTGTGTGTTAAATCAATCCCTTCGTTCCTAAATTGCTTCCCAATTTCATAAACACGGTCCAATCCCCCAACAACCAATTCCTTCAGATAAAGCTCAGGTGCAATACGCATATAAAGCTTCATGTTTAGTTCATTGTGGTGTGTGACAAAAGGCCTTGCAGCTGCTCCACCAGCAATCATGTTCATCATCGGAGTCTCCACCTAAAAACATATAAAAGGTTCAAAGTTCTAACATCACAGGATCAACAGAAGTACAACAAAATAAATTGCAAGAGGCCTACCTCCAAAAATTCACGTTCATCAAGAAACTTCCGAATAAAAGAGACAACTTTAGATCGTGTCTTGAAGATATGCCTCACTTCATGGTTTACCATAAGATCAAGGTATCGCTGACGATATCGAGTTTCCTGATATCACAAAACAAACATTTCAATAATCAAAGCACCACTAGTAGCAATTATCAACATTTGAACACAGTACCAAAGGTGGCAAGGTGGGTTATTCAGAATTGACAGCACATTGAGACAAGAGGACTATTTGAAAGCTGCCTGCATCAACATTATGATTTGGTCATGTGAATGAAAAATACCATCAGAAATACCAGGAGCGCATCACCAAATTTACTTGGTAAAGAAACTGCATCGTACTATTCACGCATGCCCACAATACTGTGAATGAATGGATAAGATGTAACAAAGCAGAAAACATATTCATCCCTTAGCATGCGACATGCCAGATATTGCCTCTATGTCCACAGTAAATATATTATGTTAAGAAGTTTGCTAATTCAAGTGGGCTAACATGTCCCACCTATCCACTTATTCAGCCTTAATCTGATGACATGACAGGTTCACCCACTTGAATCAGTTAAGTAGCTTCTAAAAACAACCCAAATAAGTCAACTATATTGCATGGCTGCTGGCAAACAAGGTACAACACCCAAACCCAGATAATCCATTATCTAAATTGTACAACACCCAAACCCAGATAATCCATTATCTAAATTAGATAGAATTGGTTACGCACACAAATGCTGGCTGTTTACAGTTGCCCATTAAGAACATTAAAGCCTGCTTAGTTATTTGTTACATATTTAGGATCTCAATGGATTTAGGATCTCAATGGTAAGCATTTTGCTACCTCAGAAGCATGCTTCATGCAAAAATGAAGTGGAAAAAAGTTGCTAAAATGCACAAAAGGGGGTAATGTTACTACTTTGTGACAGGCATTTAGAGCGAGAAAAGTAACATATCATAATGAGAACAAACCTGGTCCCTCAAAACATACTTCTCGATATTCCTACCCATCCCTGGAGCCCATGGCGTAGGTATTGCACTTCCTTCACTCTTCTGTAAAGGCGTATACTACATATGTAAGTAGTCATTCGCACCGTAAACATTCCGACTAGTATAATGGGCCTTCTTAAGAAACCAAAGGCAGATATAGGCCAAAGCATGGGCCTTTCTGATATGTTAAACTGCTTACAGAGAGACTTCTATTTGCTCACTCTCAGACATTAAGTAATGCATGCATGGGGAAACAGTTCTTTCAACTAGATTCTGATTCACCTGTCGGGGCATCATATGAAGACATGGAGAGAGCACAACAAATTTCCGAGGGAATACACTGAAGCTCCCCTCTATTGCTTTTTCCTGATGTTTAGCAAATTAACAATTCGGAGTTATCAAACACAGTAAAACAGTACAAGGAACAAACATTTTATCGTTCAGCAATTTGACGAACACATACTCTGTGATAATTGTTTTGGAATCGTACAACCAGCTATAGATATAAGCTACATACAAAGTGTAAATAACCTAACTATATCAGATTCAAAAAGATATAAATCAATCATATACAAATATATGTACTTATTTACATTTTTATATGGCTATACACCAATAGCAATATCAATAAACAGCATCCATAAAACAATAATTGAAATAGCTGTTTCAAAGTTATAATTTGGATATGATAATTTCAAAAATTAAGTGTGATACAATCTTACTGTTGTTAATCTTGTGTGTTGATCTCTTAGGATCCACACCTCATTTATTTATAGTCTCAAAACCTAATCCGAGTATTACACAATCTACTAATCCGACTCTAATAGGATTGAGATATCTAACTCCAACTCAAACTCTCCAACACTCCCCCTCAAGATGGGCCGAAAATATCAATTATGCCCATCTTGTTACATATTGTATAACACTTACTAGGACCTAACCCTTTAGTAAAACAGTCAGCCAATTATTCACTAGACTTGACATACTCCAACTTTAATATTCTATCATCGAGCTTCTCCTTAATGAAGAATCTGTCAATCTCAACGTGCTTTGTACGATCATGCTGAACTGGGTTGTTAGCAATATTGATTGCAGATTTATTGTCACAATGCAATATTAAGGGATTATTCTTCCATATTCGAAGCTCAGACAATAAACCCTTCATCCATATCATCTCACTCACACTCAACGCCATTGCTCTGTACTCTGCCTCTGCAGTAGACCGAGCCACAACCTCCTGCTTCTTGCTTCTCCATGACACAAGGTTACCTCCCACAAAGATACAATATCCAGAGGTAGACCTCCTGTCATCCGTACTGCTTGCCCAATCAGCATCACAATACCCTTCCATATTCAGATGCTGGTTTTTTTTTAACCAAAGGCCCTTTCCGGGGCTTTTCTTCAAATATCGTAAGATTCGATAAACAACATACATGTGTCCTGTTCTAGGATCATGCATATATCGACTAACCACACTCACTGCATATGAAATATCAGGTCTTGTATGACACAAATAGATAAGACGCCCAACAAGCCTTTGATAAGCTTCCTTATTGACTGGATCTCCCGACTCAGCACATAGCTTGTGATTCCTATCAATAGGTGAAGCAATAGGACAACACCCAAGCATACCTGTTTCTTCTAGTAGATCAAGAACATACTTTCTTTGGGAGAGAACTATACCATTCGAAGAACGGACAATCTCAATCCCAAGAAAGTATCGAAGAGGTCCAAGATCTTTCACCTCAAATGCCTCTCCCAATCTTTTCTTTAAGGACTTGATTTCCTTGGCATCATCTCCAGTAATCACAATATCATCAACATAAACTGCTAATATAGTGATATGTGATCCTTTATGCCTATAAAACACGGTATGATCTCCATTGCATTGAGAATAGCCCATACTACAGACTGCACGTCTGAATCTATCAAACCACGCCCTTGGAGACTGCTTCAGACCGTATAAAGACTTCTTGAGTTTACATACCTTCCTCTCGATCGCTATTTTCAAAGCTCGGAGGAATCTCCATGTATACCTCTTCTTGTAGATCACCATGTAGAAAAGCATTCTTCACATCCAAGCGATGTAGAGGCCATCCAAATTAGTTGCACAGGAGATCAACGTTCTTACCGTACTCATTTTTGCCACCGGTGCAAAGGTCTCATCATAGTCTATCCCATATGTTTGACTATAACCTTTTGCAACCAATCGTGCCTTGTATCTTTCTATCTTGCCTTCAGGAGTTTGCTTAATTGTAAACACCCATTTGCATCCTACTGCCTTTTTTCCTACTAGAAGTAGAACAAGATCCCATGTATTGTTCTTCTGAAGTGCACTAAGTTCCTCCTTCATGGCATTCTTCCACTTAGGATCTTGCTTAGCAATTCGCCAATCCTTCGGAATATGCATAGTCTGAAGAGATGCAATGAATGCTTTGTATGCAGGTGAAATATGAGAATACGAGATGAAATTTGCGATATCATGGTCATGCTCAAAGCCATACCGGACTGGAGGCTTTCCTGCATTAGCTCTAGTTTCCCTACGTTGTGCAAGTGGTAACTCTGGATGGAAATGACTAGAATCAATATTACCATTCGTCCCAAGGGGAGGCAAGAAACTTGATGGAGAGAGACCCGACGAGGGATTTGGGACTGGATCAACCGGCGAGCCGGGCCGCTCGTAAGGTTGTTCTGGCTGTGGCAATGTCGTCTGTTCAAAAAACTCCACCGTTGTTGGCTCCGGTGCTGACTGCTTGTCTTTTGGTTTCTCCCCCTGTTTTCCGAAGCGTCTTGATAAACTTTAAGTCTTTTTGGTTATCACATCTCTTGCATATTCTGTTAGATTTGGGCACGGAATTGTTCCCACAATAACTTCTTCTCGTTGACTAACACTCTCCTTGTTCTCCCCCCCTTGACTTTCATCCTCAATGATAGGGGAGATTTTAAAAAACTGATCAAGATTACCTCCACTCGTGTAGTAAGGCTCTAACTCCCAGAATGTTACATCCATACTCACAAATAACTTTCGTTCAACTGGGTTCCAGCATCTATAACCCTTCTGACTTGATGAATAGCCTATGAAGATACATTTCACAGCCTGTGGATCCAGCTTGCCAACTGTTGGTCGGTGATCTCGCACAAAGCACACACAACCAAACACCTTGGGAGGCACCTTGAACTCCCACTGACCCAAAAGAAGTTCCGTTGGAGACTTCATCCCAAGTATTCGAGATGGCATGCGATTGATGAGATATACTACCGTCATTACTGCCTCGCTCCATAATCCCTTTGGCACATTCATCTGAAACATGAGTGAACGTGCTACCTCCAATAAATGTCTATTCTTCCTTTCAGCTCCATTCTGAGATGGAGTTCCTGGACAAGTAGTCTGATGAAGTATCCCCTCTTCTGAGAGATATGTTGCAAACTCATTATTAACATACTCGGTTCCATTATCTGAGCAAAGAATCCGAATTTTTGCATCAAACTGAGTAGCGACCATCCTATGGAAGTCTTGAAAACATCGAAGGACCTCGCTCTTGTGTTTCATCATATAAATCCAAGTCATACGAGTATAGCAATCAATGAATGTGACAAACCACTTAAAACTACTCACAGAAGTAACTGAGCACAGACCCCAAACATCTGAGTGTATCAATATAAAAGGTTCATAACTCCGAAGACCAATACTACTATATGTAGACCGTGTATGCTTTCCAAACTCGCAAGCATCACATACAAGTCTACTCTTTGTCTACCCTTCTGAATAAATCAGGGTATAACCGACTTAAATTCTCAAATGATAGATGTCCCAAGCGTCGATGATGTAATAAGACTTCTTCCTCGACTCCTCCTATAGCCACAGCCAATGCCGCATCAACCTGATCAATGTACCACAGCCCATTACGCCTTATTCCAGGTCCCAATCCTCTTCCCGCTTCTCTTCTCCCGTAATGAACACGAATCCTCATCAAATGTGACAGTGCATTTGAATTGGTCAATGATAGAACTGACTGACAGAAGGTTGACTGGAAAGGATGGAACATGCAAAACGGTGGACAGAGCAATGGATGGTGTACATTCTACAGATCCAATACCCTGAATAAGCTGAGCGGTTCCATCTGCTGTTTGGACAGTTTCAGAATGAGTATATGGGGTGTAAGATGTGAAAGCACTACGTGAACCTGTGACATATTTGGATGCCCCTGAATCTATGATCCAATCAATATGAGAGTGCTTATATGTGGATGCAAGTGCATGTGTCTGAGTACCTTCGCTCACGTGGGCGTAGTTTGCAAAGTTGCCAAAGGAGGTGGAATCATGAGAAGTCTTCAATGCCTTTCCTTGCTGCCACTTCTCCCATTGCATAGCTTGTTCGTCTGTCAGAGTGACAGACGTGTTCTCCTCTGTCTGGACCATGTTAGCTCTGGGGCCAACTCGGCCCCTTCCTCGGCCTCCACGACCACCACGATCTCCACCTCGGCCTCCACGACCTCCACGACCTCCACTTCGGCCTCCATACTGTGGAGAGGGACAAGCACGGATCAGATGTCCTTTTATCCCACAGTTGTAGCACTCTCTATCATCAGATATGGCATATGCGGACCTGATCGGGTTGTTGTCCCCCATTTCTCGTAGTCGAACTTCCTCCTGCACCATAGCTGAAATAGCCTCCTCCATTGTAGGCAGTTTTGCCAAGTGAAACATTGCAGCCCTCCTACTCTTAAATTTTGGATTTAGTCCCTTTAGAAAGTGTGTAACTCGTTTGTGTTGCAGCCACACCCTACCAGCCTCAATATCACCAGCACATGTCAACTACAGTGGATCATAATGGTCTAAATGTGCCCAAAGTTGCTGTAATTCACTAGCATATTCCTGGACGGTCTTTTCCTCCTGTTTTAGGGCCTCCACCTTGCCTTGGACTTCCACCATCATCATTATATTTCCTGCCCCGGAGTACATGTTGCTTAGCGTCTTCCATATTGCTGGTGCACTCTGCATCATCTCCACCATCCGAGCTATGGATGGAGACATCGAAGTTAGCAACCAAGCTACCACCACAGAATTGGTGGTGTTCCACATCCTCCAATCAATGCTCGTCTTGTCTGCAGGTTCAACACAAGTCTCTTGCAGATAGTATTCCACTCCCTTTGTCCTCAGAATTAGCTGAGCCCTTCTAGACCAACTCAGGTAATTCTTATTTCCTTCCAATTTTACATCATTTGGCATCAGCTCCAGCTTTAAGTCGGATGACCCTGCACTAGTTCTCGGACCTATCATACCTGTCGCGAAGAGATCCTGTAGCATGCTTCTTATGTCACTTTGAGTTACTAGCGGAGAAGTAGTCTCAATAACTGCCTTTCTCGCAGCCTCAATTTCCTCGGGGGTCATCTTCTCAAACAGCCAGAGATGCCAATCAATATCAAGATATGCCGCGCGTATCTCCCACGATCACAGCAACTCTTCACGCATTAATATTCTGTCGAATCTCGATATTTTCTTTTATCCAATTATACATACCTGTACGTACCTCTTCCTTTTTTTTTTCTTTTTTTCCCGACCGGTTTCCTAACTCCCGAAGCCGTCTTCTTTTCCTTCGGCCTGCCGACTCCTTCGGCCTGCCGACCGATTCCCTTTCTCACTGAGCGAACTCCCGAAGCCGTCTCCTTTTCCTTCGGCCTGCCGACTCGTCCGACCGATTCCCTTTCTCACCGAGCGAACGATTCTCTTTCTCCGTCGACACCGAGCGAACTCCGGTTTCTTCTCCTCTCCCCGAGCGACGCAGCGACGCAGCGACGCCTGCCGATTCCTTCGACCTCTCCTCCTTCTCAAGGCGACCGAGAGACGGCGGTAGCGACGACCATCCTCCTTCTCAAGGCAATCCGGCGGCGTGAGTCCCGCGCAATCCCGCAGGCGGCGGCGGCGGCAGCGGCGGCGGCGTCGCATGACCGGGCGTCGGCGTCTGCTGCTGCGACCGAGTGGCGGCGGTGCCAGCACAGAACCGGGCGGCGGACGCGGTCGCCGGATCTGGACGGTGGCTGTGGACGCGGTCGCCGGATCTGGACGGTGAGTCTGATTAGGTTTAGGGTTGGGTGGGGAAAGGCTCTGATACCATGTTGTTAATCTTGTGTGTTGATCTCTTAGGATCCACATAGTCTCAAAACCTAATCCGAGTATTACACAATCTACTAATCCGACTCTAATAGGATTGAGATATCTCACTTACAAACCTGGATAACCACATATACCAATCATATCACCTCGCTTCACACCAGAGTGGTACCTAGAGAATTCAGTTTCTTCCAACTCCGAGGTCCTATAACGGGTGAAAAAAAGGTCAAAAACAGAAACCAGTTTATTTTATGCAATTGACAACAATAGGTAATACGTTCCAAAAGGCTCAGGCTTATTATATGATGAGATGAATCTAGAATTGGGCGAGCAGTTATCTGCGAGCAACATTAATAACTATGCACTGCCCAATAGATAACCAAGCTTGCAACTAAACAGTTTAGTCAAATAACAAAAAAATGCACCTTTCATTTGTTCAAATGATTAATTAGCTGTAAATTGCAATATAGCAGCTTCAGTACTGTGATACGCGGCTTATATACAGCCTCATATATGGTTTAAGTATAATACAAAACAGCATATTTATGTATATAATTACCATGTTGCAAGATATATGGTAAATATTAGCGACATGCATTAAAGCAACAAAAAATAACATTCGAAACACTAAAATATTACCTTTGTATGCACCAAATAACAAAAAAAAAACAGACATGCATCATCAGCATGTGATGATTATTGCTCAGGGAATATTCCCAATATGAACTATACATAAGCGGCCAAGCGAGCGTCACAGTCGATGTACTACTGATGCTTATGCAGACACATACGCATCACGACATTGATTTATAATTATGATTCCTTCTAATCCTTGACCTAGCATATGGTTGCAAAGCTCCAGCAAGTATTCTACCTCCACGAAACTACTCTCTATGAGAGGAATACAAGTGGACTTTATGACATTCACCAACGTTGCAAATTAAATGTGGGAAATTTTAGTGAAATTTTGAAATACATAGACAACAGGCGTGGTTGAGATTTGAGAACAAAACTGGCTCATGCCATAAAAGGCTAGCTACCCAGTGAAGAAACACACCAAATAAACATCAATCAAAATTGAAAGTTTTACCTGGCATCAGCCATCACTTGAACCTTAACGCCAACACCGTGAAGATCGTAAAAGAAGAGCTTAGAAGATGATGTTCTCTTGTTCATGATCCTCCCTTTGAGAAATAAAGCCACAGATGAGACCCACATGCATCTCTAAGAACACTATATCCTAGGCCAAAAAACACGTATTACCTGCTAGACACTCTGTAATATCAACAAGCTTCTCCCCCTCACTCAAGCTCTTGTATTTCTCAATGTATTCGGCTACAGATATGTTAACCGGAAACTTATGTGGATAGGGGTTAACACCCGTGGCTTTGAGTGAGTCAAGCGTCTTGAGCCTATTCTCATAAAATTGCTGCAGCAACAAACACATTGATCTGAATTTTCCCAAACAAAATAATGCAATTCAGCTAATAACACACAGCAGCAAAGAAGTGCCAATATCACATACAGTGGGATCCATGTCCTCATCGTCGGCTGCAGATGCCTTCTGGGACTTTCCACTGGCCACAGCGGCTGCTGCCTACAACAAAAGGTACACATATATATATATATATTTAGAGTTTTGGCACCGAGATAGAGGAAACCGAGCTCTCAAATTCCAGATGCAACATTACAGCCATATCTACAGCCACTATAGCAAAGGATGGCTTCTCGTAAACCATGACACACGGACATGTATCAACTAAACGCATCCAGAGCTCGCTCTATTAGTAGTAATTAGTACGAACACGTAGCAATATCACGAAGAAAAGGACTAGATATTTCAAGTATTCGACCTTGTTCTTCTTCTCTTCCTCCTTGAGCCGGCGCTCCTCCTCCAGCTTCTTCTTCTTCTCCTCCCGCTTCCTGGCGCTGCACCCAGCAAACGAACACGCGACAACCAACCACGAATCAGACAGAAACAAACAACCCTAACACAAACCAACGAAGCAAACGGACAAAGGACATAAAAAGGGGAGGAGAGGCGGCGCACTTCTTAGAGAGCTGCGGCTCCTCGCCGGCACCAGCCAGTTGCTGCTGCAGCTCCTCGCCGCTGTCCGCCGAGAGCCCCGCGAGCTTCTCCGCCAGGCCGCCCGCACCCGACGATGGGCCCTCGCCGTCCGCCATGCCGCAACCGTATTCCAAGGTTTCGAGGGGCGCGGAGACGGAAGCGAGAGATGCCGCAATCGAGAAGGAAGAGAGAGATGGCTAAAGCGGAGGCGCAAGTAGTAAGTAGTAGCCTTCCTTTAGTTAGGGTTTACTCGTGCGTCGCTGCCGCGCTTGCCAAGTACTTCTATATCTGAGGAGTCTATGAGTCAGATTAACACAATCTGCTAAATAGACTTTGATAGTAAATATGAGTTGAACCTACCTCACTTTGCCTAATAGGTCGTGGTAGTCCTCACGAGCCGATACACTTGGCTTTGCTTCCACTTTTTAGGGTGTCGTGGAATGGTTAGGCTATTATGCGAGGGACGAGCGGGAGGGAGAAGGCCATGGAGGGAAGAGGAAGCGGCAGCCGCAGCTCTGGCAAGAGCGAGGCGAGAGGAGGAGTTCGTGTCCTCCATGGCGTCACTCATCGACCTGGAGAAGGGTTTTTTTTCGCTCCGCCCTTTTTTACGCTTGATGTTCGCTCGGATGGGATTAGGATGGATGGTGATACGTGTGGTGTGATGTGCGCGTTGTGGTTGCGCAGGCGGCAAAGATATCGGCGAAGTCGGCGACGAGCTCCAAGAGCCTGGAGAGGAGGGGTGCGTCATGGCCAACCTCAAGTGCATCGATGCCCAGGTTGGTTAGTTTCCGTGTCTAATTATTCATCATCGGGCGGTGCCCCAGGCTTAGTGTCGTCGGCCGTGGTGCTAATCTGGTTCTAGCCTTTGGTGTGCTTATGCCGGTTGGCTCGTAGAGTAGATGGGGCTGATGGGGAAGACGCTCCTGGAGTTCCAGCCCAACAAAGGCGACATGCTTCCTCCGCACAAGAACTCCTGCAGCGACACCCTCCTCCCCGCCGCGCTCTTGCCGGAGCTGCGGCCGCCGCTTCCTCTTCCCTCCATGGCCTTCTCCCTACCACTTGTCCCTCGTGTAATAACCTAACCATTCCACGACACCCCAAAAAGTGAAAACAAAGCCAAGTGTATCCGCCTGTGAGGACTACCACGGCCTATTAGGCAAAATGACGTGGGTCCAGCCTATGTTTACTATCAGAGCCTATTTAGCAGGTTGTGTTAGCCTGATCCACATAGACTCCTCGAAGATAGGAGTACTTAGCAACAAGTAACCCTAACTAAGGGCAGCATATCCGGTGAACATGATCATATTTGTGAACATATAGACATGGCCGATCTGGGCCGTTCATCGCGAATTTAATGGCCAGGATTGAGGCTCCCTCCCACCCGCGGTCACTTTGCAGCAACACCCCCCGCCCGAGTTCTGGAATCGCCATCTCGCCCCTTCCTCCATTCCCCACTCCGGGCGGCCTGGCGGAGAAGCTCGCGGGGCTCTCGGCGGACGACGGCGAGGAGCTGCAGCAGCAACCGGCTGGTGCCGACGAGGAGCCGCAGCTCTCTAAGAAGTGCGCCGCCTCTCCTCCCTGTTTTATGTCCTTTGTCCGTTTGCTTCGTTGGTTTGTGTTAGGGTTGTTTGTTTCTGCCTGATTCGTGGTTGGTTGTCGCGTGTTCGTTCACTGGTGTCTGCCAGAAGCGAGAGGAGAAGAAGAAGCTGGAGGAGGAGCGCCGGCTCAAGGAGGAAGAGAAGAAGAACAAGGTCGAATTCTTGAAATATCTAGTCCTTTTCTTCGTGATATTGCTACGTGTTCGTACTAATTACTACTAATAGAGCGAGCTCTGGATGCGTTTAGTTGATACATGTCCGTGTGTCATGGCTTACGAGAAGCCATCCTTTGCTATAGTGGCCAGTGGCGGAGTTAGAAATTAGATGATGGGGGTGCAAATTTCACACTCATAATTTTATAGTTTATACAATGATTTCATAATATCATAAATCCAACACATAGATTCTAAATTTGTCAAAAGCACAATACAAATAGTTCAAATAAAGTCTTACATAAATAGAAAATTACAAAATATGCAACTATACAAAGAAAATTATAATACCACTTTACGCATTTTCATGCCTTGAAAACGTTTCATTATATCATCTTCATTAACTTTCAAGAAAATTTCTCTTTCAATAAATGTGACTAAACAATCATTCAAGTTGAATGATTGTTTAGTCACAACTTGTTCTTCACAAGACTCATAGCAGAAAATACTCTTTCAACGCTCGTCGTCGCCACCGGTAGGAGCAATACCAATTTGAGAAGCAAGTATGCTAACTTGTAAACTTCATGCTTTTTTGTTTTGACAAGCTTAATAGAAATGTCACCAAGATTGTTGGGGTCCTTAGACCTATCATCACTTCGCATGTCATCAATGAAGTTATCAAGTTGGAAAAAGAGTCTCATCAAATCTGAACTAGAAAACTCGTTGGGATAAAAATTTGTAAGGTTAAATACTTTCTTCTTATCAAAGGCTTCAAATGAGTTGCGAGGATTCAAGACAAACATGCATACAAGCAAATTTCATGGCGCTTACAAAACTACCTGAGCTCTAGTGTTTCGAAGCATTTCATAGCACTTACAAGAAACTCCAATAATATTTAGCAAATTTGATAGTTGCTCACCAAACACAATTTGCATTGCCCTTAGCAACAGCCACAAGAGCTAATTGGAGTTGATGTGCAAAATAATAGATGTAATAAGCAGAAGGAGGCTCATTCATAATTAAAGTTTTCAACCCTTTAATCTCGCCTTTCATGTTACTAGCTCCATCGTATCGTTGCCCACAGATTTGAGTAAAACTCAAAGAGTGATCAATAAGTAAAGACTCAATTGCATCCTTAAGTGACAAATAAGTGGTATTAGTTACATGAACTACTCCAAGGAATCGCTCACATACCGGGCGGGCGATAGAGGGTCTTGGGTATGCACCTAGCACCCCAATTTTTTAAAAAGCGCAAACATCGTGATTTATTTCATTGACCAATAATTAAATCACAGGCCAGCCGATCCAAATAATCTCTAGCTCTCCTAGTCTGTCTCCTGATCTTCCCAATCCCCAACCGGCCAACCCTAATCTGAAATCTCTCCCCAAATTCAGTATTTCAGTGACTCACCCCGATTTAGGAACCGAAAGGGAAGAGGCGAAGAACCGGGAGGCCGCCCGCTGCCGCCCCTGCGTTGCTGTGCAAGAACCGAGAGCCGGGAGGGGCCGGGTCGCCGGGAGCACCGCCGGAGGCCGGACGGCGTGGTCGCGCTCGCGGGACGGAGGTCGCTGGTCGCCGCCTTCCCTCGGTGAGTCGCTCTGTCATTGAGTCTCGACCGGCCCTGCTTTGGATCTGGATTCGGGCAGTTAGCTCTTGGTGGAGGTGGAGTGGAGCTCGGATCGTCCGTCCATGACCGCCGTCCGCTGCGGCTGCCTGCTGGTGCCGCCCATGGTCCGCTTTGCCGCCGCCTAGAGCGTAGAGACGCCGAGCAGTGCCAGTGGAGCCGAGCCCTTGCCCCTTGGAGTCACCGAGTCAGACTACTGGAGTGGAGGCGTGGTTGCGTGGAGCTTTTGATAGACAGAGACACAGAGTGATGAGATGACTTGATTCATTATTTAATTGATTGCTTCGGTAGTTCGGTTGACAACACAACAGAGCAGCCATAGACTCATAGTGATAGTGCAGAGCTCAGGCTATTAAAGTATTGATGGAGAATTGGAGACATGGAGTACTGTTCATCTGTGTACTTGATTGGTCATTGGATGCTTTAGACTCAGAGTAACGTAGTTGGACACTTGGACTGTTCACTGTTGGAGCCTCTTTTGATCTTTTATTGGTATGTTTGTCTAGTTGTCTTGATAGCTGATTAGTAAACTAGTAATGTACTAATTTAAAAATCTTGTTTTGATATGTCAATGTAGATTGGAAAGATATGAAGAGGAATAGAGACATCCTTTCTTTTTTTGGGGATCGCGAAGTGAAGGCAAAAAATATTACATCTTCTTCATCACCGGCTGAAGGGGTCCAGGGGGTAGAGGAGACTCAAGAAGGTAAAGGAGGAACTCAAGCAAGTGGGAATCAATTGACTTCTTCTCAGATGGATAATATTGATGTTGTGGTTGCTGTCAATGACCAACCCCAACCCCAGTCGAGAAGCGCAGGAGCTTCAAATACACTTATTGGCAGTGAGGAAAACATTTATGATGTTAAGCTTCTTCCACATGATCCAGGGAAAAGGACACCCATCACGAGCTATGATGTCGATGATCAAGATGCAGTTCGGAGAGGATATATTATGAAAGGGCCATGCCAACCTTATACACATGATTTTCCTGTTAGAGAAATATCAGGTAAAAGGCGTCACTTCAGTCTTAATTGGTTTGATAAGTACCATTGGATTGAATATAGTGTCGAAAAGGATGCTGCATTTTGCTTTGTCTGTTATTTGTTCAAGGAGAAAACTATAGGAGGTGATAGCTTTGTTAAAGGTGGTTGGAGAAATTGGAATAAATATGATGCACTTGACAAACATGTGGGTGGTATAAGAAGTGTTCACAATCAAGCTCAAGAGAAATTTAACTTCTTTGTGAAACCAAAAACTTCAGTTGCTCATGTTATTGTGAAGCGAACTAAAGAAGACAAGCGTCTTTACAAGGCAAGATTCAGTTATTCACTTAGATGCTTGAGGTTTATTTTGCGTCAAGGATTGGCATTCCGTGGACATGATGAAAGTGAACATTCTAGTAACAAGGGAAACTTCCTTGAGCTTTTGAAATGGCTTGCAGAAAGTAATGAAGAAGTTAATAAGGTTGTTTTAAAAAATGCTCCTGGAAATTGCATTTTGACTTCCCATTCCATACAAAAGGAAATTATTAATTGTTGTGCCAAGGAAACTACTAAACAAATAATTGAAGATATTGGTGATGACCACTTTGCAATTCTAGCTGATGAGTCAAGTGATGTATCCCAAAAAGAACAACTAGCCCTTTGCTTGCGTTATGTTGATAAACTAGGAAGGGTATGTGAGCGGTTCCTTGGAGTAGTTCATGTAGCTGATACCACTTCTTTATCACTTAAGGATGCAATTGAGTCTTTACTTATTGATCACTCTTTGAGTCTTACTCAAATCCGTGGGCAAGGATATGATGGGGCTAGTAACATGAAAGGAGAGATTAAAGGGCTGAAAACTTTGATTATGAATGTGTCTCCTTCTGCTTATTACATCCATTGTTTTGCACATCAACTACAATTAGTTCTTGTGGCTGTTGCTAAGGGCAATGCAGATTGTGTTTGGTTTTTTGACCAACTATCAAATTTGCTAAATGTTATTGGAGTTTCTTGTAAGCGCCATGAAATGCTTCGAAACACTAGAGCTCAAGAAGTTTTGGAAGCACTAGATTCTGGTGAAATTGAAAGTGGACGAGGGTTGAATCAAGAGATGGGGTTGGCTAGGCCGGTGACACACGTTAGGGTTCTCATTACAAAACTGTTTGCACATTATCGGTTTGTATTCTACAATCCATAAAGTACTCATAATGATTGGAAAAGATTCCTCCTAAAGAATGAATGGGAAAAGTCCATGCTATGGTGGCGACCTTTGAGTCATTTGATTTTGTTTTCATGGCAAACTTGATGCTAGTCATACTTGGGTACACAGATGATTTATGTCATCTTTGCAAAAGAGGACCAAGATATTATTAATGCTATGACACTTGTTAATTTGGCTAAGGACAGATTGCAACATATGAGAAGCCATGGTTGGGAAGATTTTCTTGAGGAAAAAGTTACATCATTTTGTATGAAACATCGCATTAAAGTTCCTGAGCCAAATAAGAAATATGTGCCTTTTGGAAGATCAAAGCGTTTTTTCCCCAAACAAACAAATGATGATCATTTCAGAAGGGAAGTATATCTTGGCATCATTGATAGTGTTCTTCAAGAGCTTGATAATCGGTTTGACAAAGTTAATATGGAGTTGCTTGTGTGCATGTTTGCCTTGAATCCTCGCAACTCATTTGAAGCCTTTGATAAGGAGAAAGTACTTAACCTTGCAAATTTTTATCCTAATGAGTTTTCAAGTACAGATTTGATGAGACTCTCTTTCCAACTTGATAACTTCATTGATGACATGCGAAGTGATGATAGGTTTAAGGACCTCAACAATCTTGGTGACCTTTCTATTAAGCTTGTTGAAACAAAAAAGTATGAAGTTTACAAGTTGGTATATTTGCTTCTCAAATTGGTATTGCTCCTACCGGTGGCGACGGCGAGCGTTGAAAGAGTATTTTCTGCTATGAGTCTTGTGAAGAACAGGTTGAGAAATAGTATGGGCGATCAATTCTTGAATGATTGTTTAGTAACATTTATTGAGAGAGAAATTTTCTTGAAGCTTAATGAAGATGATGTAATGAAACGTTTTCAAGGTATGAAAACGCGTAAAGTGATATTGTAATTTTCTATTTATGTAAGACTTTATTTGAACTATTTGTATTGTGCTCTTGACAAATTTATAATCTATGTGTTAGATTTATGATATTATGACATCATTGTATAAACTATAAAATTATGAGTGTGAAGTGTGCACCCCCATCGTCTAATTTCTAGCTCCGCCACTGTCACATACCCTTCCTAGTTTATCAACATAATACAAGCAAAAGACTAGTTGTTCTTTTTGGGATACATCACTTGACTCATTAGCTAAAATTGGAAAGTACTCAGGTCAAGAGTTAAATAGTAGGACTCTGTACTCATGTCTCATGCACACAGAGATAGATAGCACTACACCAGTACAGCACACATTCACTCATTGAGTCATTGTCTCATTGACTCATTCTGTCATTCAGCTTGGGCAGGCTTAAGCCTTAAGGCTCCACTCGACCGCTCCACTCTCCACTCTCCAGACTGGATCTAGACGACCAAACCTCCAGACTCGAGGACGAGGCGGGCTCGGCGGCTCGAGCGAAAGCGACGAGCCGACGAGGCGTCAATCCAGCGCAGGGGCCGGCCGCCGGGCGAAGGTGCAGCCGGCGGACGCCGGGCCTGAGCACAAGGCGCAGGCGGACGCCAGTCGCCGAACCACTCTAGGCTCCAGGGCCGAGGCACCGGTCAGGTCGTGACCCGTGAGGCATGTGGGCTGTGGGCTATGGCTTAAGGAGTTATGGGCTTATGGCCTAGCCGGGCTGCCGGGCGCCAGCCCAATCAGTGCTAGGCTGCTAGCCTCAAGCCTTCAGCCGGGCTCAAACGCCTAGTCGCCCCTGCTCCACTGCTCGTGAGCGTGTGTGGTGAGTCGTAGACTAGGGCTATGGCGCTGCGTGGAGGGTGAGCTGCACAGCAGGACTGCCGGAGCCCGGAGGGGGAGGCCAAAGGCGACTCGGTGGGTGGCCAACCGGGCGCAGGCGTCCACGCGGCATCGCGGCGAGCCGGCGACTCGGACTCCGTCACACACCGATTTGCTCGGTAGCTCCCATTTCCTCCAGACTCCAGTAGATTCCTCTAGTTTTGAGGTTCAGATTTCCATACATGACTTCATGCGAAATTTGATGATTGGGATTTGGGAATTGGTGGGTGATGTTGTGATTCCGTGATGGGTCATTGCCTCATTGGGTATTTCAGTATTTGGGTGCTCGGTACTGCTTACTGCTCAGTGCTCTTCCTCCTAGGGTGTCTGTCTTACACTCTTACTGTCTAGAATATGATATTCTGATGGCCATTTGTATGGGTTCTCGTACAAATTAGTTGATGTCGTACTCAATAGAATTGCGGTCTTGCGGATACTTATAGCAAGGAGTCCAAAATTGCATACAAGATTCATTTGACTGCAATACAGTAGAGCTCCCCCTCAATTTTCATCATGGATTCGCCACTGTCACCACTCACCAAGGCTCCAGGCGGACCAGGCCTCCAGCCTCCAGCGGCAGTTGGCAGGGCGGCAGGCGCTAGGACAGCAGCCCGGCAGGCAGCAGGCGGCACCGCCACAGCCTCCTCAGTCCTCACGCCGTCCTGCGCCGCGTGCCGCCCTCCCACCGTCCCACGCCGCGCGCCGCCGACGGGTGAGTTACTGAAATACTGAATCTGGAGAGTGCTAGAGGGAGGAGAGATTTCAGATTAGGGTTGGAGATTGGGGATTGGGGGAGATCAGGAGACTAGGTGAGCTAGAGCTGGGCCTGTGATGGGCTGAGCTGAAAAATTGAAAATATGATATCTACTGTTTTTAAAAAATTTGGGGTGCCGGTGCATACCCGGCACCCCTACTGGCTCCGCCCCTGATAGTGGCTGTAGATATGGCTGTAATGTTGCATCTGGAATTTGAGAGCTCGGTTTCCTCTATCTCGGTGCCAAAACTCTAAATATATATATATATATATATATATATATATACCTTTTGTTGTAGGCAGCAGCCGCTGTGGCCAGTGGAAAGTCCCAGAAGGCCATGGAGGGAAGAGGAAGTGGCGGCCGCAGCTCCGGCAAGAGCGCGGCGGGGAGGAGGGTGTCGCTGCAGGAGTTCGTGTCCTCCATGGTGCCTCTCATCGACCTGGAGAAGGTTTTTTTTTTCGCTCCGCCCTTTTTTACGCTTGCTGTTCGCTCGGATGGGATTAGGATGGATGGTGATACGTGTGGTGTGATGTGGGCATTGTGGCTGCGCAGTCGGCAGAGATATCGGCGGAGTCGGCGATGAGCTCCAAGAGCCTGGAGAGGAGGGGGTGCGTCATGGCCAACCTTAAGTGCACCGATGCCCAGGTTGGTTAGTTTCCGTTTCTGATTGTTCATCATCGGGCGATGCCCCAGGCTTGGTGTCGTTGGCCGTGGTGCTAATCTGGTTCTGGCCTTTGGTGTGCTTGTGCTGGTTGGTTCGTAGAGTAGACGGGGCTGATGGGGAAGACGCTCCTGGAGTTCCAGCCCAACAAAGGCGACGTGCTTCCTCCGCACAAGGTAAGGTTGCCGTTTTTTCCCCATTCCCATTTTAGTGCTGTCTATTATGCCACTCTGGTTAGGAATTACGATTAGCATGTGTGTGTGTGCTCTGTGCTCTGATAATTTGTTGTCTCAGACTCTTAGGTATGCTGTGGAAATCGACACTTGCAATTCTTGTGCCGCTTGAGTAGTGCAATCTATGAGTTATCAATGTAATGTTAATTGTGGACAGGGAATGGTGTGGTCAACTGACAGTGTACCAGTCAAATACTAGATGCGTTTGTCAAGTTCATTGTTGAATCACATCGCATGCCTTCCCAAGTTTGTCAAAATTGGCACTTTGTTTCTTTTGCGAGCAGTTACTGAAATTGCAATCAAGACTAGATACACATAATTCACTGCACAATGATAGAGGAACATTGATTAGGGGAAAAAACTCATATTTTACTGTGCCATTGATAATGCTTGCTTATGTCCCCCCTGGGCTTTTGCTAATCTAGTTTGGAACGCACGATGTGGTTGCCCTGAAGCCAAATAAGGCGAACACTGGATCCGCTTCTCTTGGGCAAGGTGTAGTTTATCGCTTGAAGGTACCTGGCTATCATCTAAGGCTTGTCGACTATGTAAGTCTTTGCTTCGGGAGCAGGAGTAATGCTTGCAATTTTGTGTTTGACCAAACAGGATTCTTCCATTACCATTGCTTTTGATGATATTCCCGAAGATGGATTAAATAGCCCTCTCCGTCTCGAGAAGCTTGCAAATGAGGTACTACTATATTTTGCATTCATTTACAAGTTCAGTTTAGAATTGCACAGCTGTCCAGCAATCAGCATATTTTTCGCCTACCACCTCTTTGTTTTTACTCCATATAGTCCTTCATTATTATTACTTGTGCACCAGCATTATTGTGCAGTTTGCTGGACCTCAAATCAAGCATCGTAATCCCTCTTCTAGGTTACTTATCGCAGGATGAAGGATGCACTAATACAACTTAGTAAGGCCATCCAAACAGGACCTTCTGCCAACCTTGTTCCTGTTTTATTTGGAGAGAAGCCACCTATGTGCTCCAAGGATGCCATGAAATTCAGTCCATTTAACAAGAACTTGGATGACTCGCAGGTTACAATTTGATTTTTCTTCTTTTGAGTGCATTTAGTTCTGGCTAGTTGCAGCATTACATTCCATTTGAGTTCTCATCCACACAATTTGTTGTGGTCAAGAAAGGGCACATGCAATTGGGACTTAGAGATGTTCACTAGAATGGTAGGATTTACTATCGAATTTGTTAGAATTACTGTCTTATTCTGCTGTTAGCTCTCAAACATTTAGTTACATTACATGAAGTGATCATATATGAGGTGATGGTTGTTAGAAAAAGAAGAGGCTAGGGTTTGCTATTTACAACTGCACAATTTATTGATGAATGAAAGAGTATATATAGAGGAGTACATGGGCCTCATGGGCTACATAGGCCACATGGGTTGAGAGAGAGGGAGAGAATCAACGATGTGCGGGTACGAGATACCGGTACGCCGGTACGACATTTCCCAAAAAAACTTCGGTACGTCGGTACCGTAGTATATATAATAAAAGCAATAAAAATATATAATATAAAAGATAACTGATAAACTCATATGCATGGTTATTAAGGCGGTAAGGCGAGGCGACCCACCCCCCTCACACCTTTTAAGCGCTAAGGCGCGAGGCGAGACAACGCCTTACACACATCCTAAGACGCTAAGGCAACAAATAAAATGAGCAGTTTAACAACACATGTGTTACATGCTAATTGCCTAATTAAGTAATTGCTACAATGCTAATTCCTAATTGCCAGTCTACCACTGTTACAACTATTTATTAATCACACTGCACTGCTACAGTGCTACTTACTACTAATACTAATTAGTAATTACTGTTTATGTGATGCACACAGCACGCACACACACCACAACACACACACCACAACACATCAACACACCAAACAGCCACACCGCACCACAGCCACACACAACCATCACACGAACACCACACCACAACCACACACAGCCATAACACGCACACCACACCACAGCCACACACAGCCATGACAGGGTGAGGGAGAGGGAGCAGAGGAGGGTGATGGCGATGGGGAGGGTTGGAGGCGCGACGGCGACATGGAGCTAGGGAGGAGCCACGCGACGGCTACGGGGAGCCGGGAGGAGCCGCGCAACGGGGAACCGCGGGGAGGAAGCGCCGAGGCAGTGTGCAACGAGGATGGAGGCGGGACGGTGGCCGCGCAGATCCGTCGTAGCCAGAGCTGCAAGGGATGGAGGCGCCGCCTAGGGTTCCAGGTTGAGTCCTCGCCCTCTCCTCTTCCCCTTCTCTCTCTGGTTTAGTCTCCGCCACTCGTGCTCCTCCTCTGCCTAAGGCGTCGCCTCAAGCCTTCCTGGCTCCATACGCTGCCATATCGATGCCTTCGTCCTAAGGCGGACGCCATAGGCATGCACGGCAAGGCGGGCCGACGCCTTAGCACACCAGCAGCGCCTTACCGCCTAAGCGTCGGTGATTCCTTAATAAACCTGCCATAAGGTGCACATAAATACTAGTACATAATAAGGTCATACAACTCAGTTCAACAACCATACGGTCCATAACATAGGCAAACATAGAGAAATAAGGTCCATAAGACACACATTAACTTGGTACATAACCAGTAGGACTAAAATGATCACGACAGAGCATAGCATATCATCAACCGTAAGTCGTTCCACCTTCACCCTCTTCTTGGGTCTGCTCCCTAGTCGGAGGGAACAAGAGCCACTTCCTTCCAAACTTGTACCACTCATGGGTGCTGGGCTGTTCGCCGGAGGGAACAAGAGCCAAACTGGGGGAGCATCGAAGCAAGCAGTGAAGTGAATTAGTGAACTAAAACAAGAAGGGAACAACCAAACAAGAGAAACCAAGAGAAGAGGTGAGAAACCGAACAAGGGAACAAGATCAATTTCGCTATTTCAGGAAATCGCCAAATCGCCAGAGGGAGCAACAGGAAGAATTCCGAAGCCAAGAAGGGAACAAGAAGAGGGGAGAAGAGGAAGTACCTCGCCGGAGCCTTGCCGGAGCTTCTTCAGTAAGCCTCGCTGGGAGTTGTGACTGGCGGCTAGGGAGAGATGAGGAATGCGAATGCCTTTTGCTGTTTTCATGCTGCTAGGGTTACATGACTTCACAGTTCACACTCACAGCATCTTCATGGGCCTTCATGGGCTAGGCTTCCTCTTCATTTCATTGGGTCGTACCAGCACCCAAGCCGTACCGAGCAATACCCAGGTTTTTTGTTTTGTTTTAATTCGTAAAAATCCCGATACCTCCGGGTACCGTATCGAAGCCGCACTTGAACCCATGCTTATTAAGGCGTCGCAGCGACGCTTAGGCGGTAAGGCGCTGCCGATGTTGTAAGGCGTCGCTCCGCCTTGCGTCCCCCCTCCTTGCCGCCTCCTCCCCGTGGTTCCTCGTCGTGTGGCTCCTCCCGGCACCCTATCGCCGTCGCGTAGCTCCTCAGCCGGCGCTGGGGAGGACGGACAAGCTGCGCCGCCGCACGGGGAGGAGGTGACGCAGACGAAGGGGCACAGAGGGAGAGGGAGAGCCATAGAGAAAGAAGGGGAGGGGAGGCGGCGCGACACAGGCTGGCGCAGGGAGGACGGACAAGCTTCGTCGGCCGGGGAGACCAGACGAGCGGCAGACGGAGAAGCGGCCTGGAGGCGGCGTCGGAGGACGCCGAGGCGAGGATAAAGAGCGACCGAGGCGGCGGGGGTAGCGGCGCGGCGGTGGGGCGGCAACAACAGCGGCGGCCGGATCTTCGCGCGTAAAATGTCTGTCGGATCTTCTGCGGCCAGAAATCTTTGCTGCCGGATCTTCGCGGCCAGAAATGTCGCTCCGGATCTTCTGCGCGGCTCCGACTGTCGCCTTAGAATTTATAAGACGTCACCTCGCGCCTTAGCGCTTAAAAGGTGTGAGGGGTGAGTTGCCTCGCCTCGCCTTACCGCCTTAATAACCATGCTTGAACTGTCTGCAGATTGGTATCGTGATCGGAGCCTTTGGTATGCGACCCATGAGCAATATCAGCGCATCAGGGGAGAGAATACACAACCAACACTCTTAACACCCCCTTCAAACTCAAGGTGGATGAGGAGGATCTGATGCATTGAGTTTGAGTAGACGAAGCCGATGATGTTCTCAAGTATGAGTTTTAGTGAAGAAATATGGAACTTGAAGCTCTGAGGGAACATACTTGAGGGCGATGGTCGATTGCAGTCAATGAGATCGTATAAAGGATGCATTAACACCAATGTGCTTTGTTAGCTTATGCTTGATTGGATCACTGGCAATCTGAATAACACTTGTACTGTCACAAAAGAGAGGTTTAGGATTGTCACAATGGACACCGAAATCAATCAAGAGCCATCCAAGCCAAATGATCTCTGAGGTGGTAGTGGCAAGAGCTCGAAGCTCAGTCTCTGCACTAGTGCGTGACACCGCAGTCTGCTTCTTGGACTTCCAGGCAATGAGCGAAGAACCAAGAGAGATACAGTAGCCAGTGATAGATCGGCGATCAGCAGGATCACTCGCCCAAGTGGAGTCAGAGTAAGCGTGGAGCTGGATCCGACTTGAACTGGCATAGAACGGACGCCTAGACGTAGTCTCTCTCAAGTATCTCAGCACATGAAGAACATGACAATAGTGGACTGATATGGGAGCACCGACAAACTGGCTAAGCACATGAACAACATGAGCAATGTCTGGTCTCGTCACAGTGAGATAGACAAGGCTCCCAACGGGCTGACGATAGCGGGAAGGATCGGTCAGGGATACACCATCTGTAGGTCGAAGTTGCAAGTAAAGCTCCATGGGTGTGGCAGCATTACCAGTATCAGTCATCCCAGAGCGAGCAAGCAGATCCTGAACGTAGCGATGCTGAGAGAGATAGTAGCCATCATCATCAGAATGAACCTCAATCCCTAGAAAATAGCTCAATGGTCCCAAATCGGACATTATAAATTGTTCACTTAATTTCTTCTTGACAAAAGCCACATAATCCATGTCATCTCATGTGATCAGCATATCATCTACATACAGCAGAAGCAAAGTACGACCCCGCTGAGAAGTATGAATAAACAAGGCAGGGTCATGCTCACTCGGACTGAAACCAACAGCTCGAATCACAGAACTGAAACGCTCGAACCAAGCACGAGGAGCCTGCTTGAGACTATATAGAGCACGCTTTAGGCGACAAACATAGCCTGTAGGAGCCTTAACACCCGGGGTGGCTGCATATAGACCTCATGTAGATCACCATGAAAAAAGCATTCTTGACATCCATCTGAGATATAGTCCATGTGCGTACCACTGCAACTGCAATAAGAGTACAGACTGTGGTCATATGAGCAATTGGAGCAAAAGTCTTATCATAATCTCAACTATAAGTCTACTGAAAACCTTTTGCAACAAGACGAGCCTTGTATCGCTCTATTGACCCCTCTGACTTGTTCTTTACTTTGCACACTCATTTGCAAGTGATAGAAATAGCTCCCGATGGTAGCGGAATAAGATCCCAAGTACCTGTACACTCTAATGATATGATCTCCTCTGTCATAGCCAACTGTCATTCAAGTACACTAGCAGCCTCTTGATAAGTACTTGGCTCAGCTACTGCACCTGCACGAGAAAAACCCCATCTCTCTGGTGCCTGAATAGAAGAACGATCACATAGGGCATACCGTCATGTAGTAGAACGATCGTCAGAGTCGGTGGTACTGGCCGGAGGGTGAAGTGGGGGAGAGGAGAACTGAGGATCAAAAGGAACTCTCTGTCGGCGACTATAGTAAAAGAGAAAAATGGAAGTGTCAGAAACTGGTGGAGCTGGTGGAGGAGGCACACTAGAAGGTGAAACTGATGGAGAAGATGTATCTGGAGGAGGCAAGTTTGGTGAAGGAATGAGAGGTGCACGCAAAAAAGAAGTGGAATCTGTGGAAGAAGTGAGATGTGTGGAAAGATGATAAAAGAAAGGTCAGCCCTTATCAAAGGTCACGTCACGAGGGATGCAAATGTGACGTGCTGAGAATCATAGCAACGATAGTCCTTATGCTCAGGGCTATAATCCAGAAAAACACACTTAACTGACTGATGGCTCAGCTTTGTGCACTCACGAGGTGCTAGAAGGACATAGCAGATACAACAAAAAACACGAAGATGAGCATAGTGAGCAGGTGCTCCGTATAGGATCTCATCAGGACACTTGCCCTGAAGCTTGGAAGAGGGTTGGCGGTTGATGAGATAGATTGTCGTAGATACTGCTTCCCCCTAGAAGTGAGAGGAACAAAAGAGGAAATGAGAAGAGTACGAGCAGTCTCAATGGTGTGGCGGTGTTTGTGCTTAGCAACACCATTTTGAGCATGAGCACTAGAACATGAGAGCTGTGGAAGAGTACCCTCAGAAGAAAGAAATTGATGAAAGCCCGATGAAAGATATTCTCCTCCATAGTCAGAATGAAAAAACAGATGGTAGAGGAGAATTGAGTATGAACCATTTGAGCAAAAAAACTGATAGTTAGAAATCAACTACGAACGGTGTTTCATGAAGTAGATCCAAGTGTATCGAGTATGGTCTTTAATGAAGATGACATAGTAACTATGACCACCCTTCAAAGCAAAAGGAGAAGCACCCCAAACATCCAAATGGACCAAATCAAAGGGACGATCAGAGCAAGAAATGTAGAGGGATATGGGAGTTGTATTTGCTTGTCAAGTCTACAACCCTTGCATTGAAAATTTGTGTTAACAAAAATAGGACCAAGAAAACCTTGATGAATCAAGATAGAGAGACGTAAGCCACACAAGTACACCAAATGATGATGCCATTGAGGAAAAGATTGACAAACAAAAGTAGATGCATAAGGGCAAGGGGGTAGATGAACCAACAATAGAGGATGAAGGAATAGGGTTAGGAGCAGTACCAGAAATGGAGGATAAAGGGAGACTCAAACGATCAAGAACATAGAGCCTTGCATAACCTCTCTGACAATGACCTTTACCAATAATAACTCTTATTTGACGATCTTGCACAAAGCATGAACTATCATCGAACCCAACAAAACAGTTCATATTTGCGAGTTGCCCGACAGAGATGAGATTTATTTAGAGCGTGGAGACAAGTGAAACATTTGAAACTGCAAAGTGAGAGGTGGAAAGAGTCCCTTGATGAGTTACTGTGTATGGCATTCCATCAGCTGTCTGAATTTTGATACCTTGTGTAGTAGGACGACATGATGTGAGCTGTGATGCATCAGATGTCACATGGAAAGAAGCCCCTGAATCCAACAACTATGGGAGTGAAGCACCCGACATAGGACATGATGGTGCAGTAACCGATGGATGCCTGCAGCTGACACAACTGGGCCTGAAGATTGCTCATCTGAGTCTTAATTTGACCAAACTGAGTTACCCATGACTAACATCACTAGCAGGGACAGAAGAAATAATAGCAGCATCACCTCGAATAGGTCCAAGACAAGGAATGCAATCAGGAGCCATGATAGGATCAAATACACTAGCACCAAGCAACAATCCTCAGTAGTACCAACACAACAGGCAATAGCAGGAGAGCATGATCCACAACACAACAAGCTAACACAGCAGCAGATCAACGGTAGTATCACTAGCAGAGCAGGACTAGAGTAGTACCAAACAACAGGCAGAGCAATCAAAAGCAGTTGCACAATAGTATCAATACAATCAGCAACAATCAGAGTATCAGTACCAGCAGCAACAATCAGAGTACCAATACCAACAGACTTGAGCGCAGAGGAGGCGATGAAGACCCGAGCGCCAGATCAGCAAGGTGTTGTAGCAAACTTGAGTGCAGATGAGGCGATGAAGATCCGAGCGCCAGATCAGCAAGGTCTCGGCCGATGGCTGTTACCAGTTGAGCTCGGCGTAGAGCTCGCAGATCCGGCGCAAATCAAGAAGCAAAGTTGTTAAAGATGCAGCTCGTAGAGGATCTGCGTCAGGCGAGAAGGTTCTAGGCGCGGCGACCTCCATGTGTTGCGACGCAAATGAATTTTTTGAGGCGCGGAAGTAGATGGATACCACCAGAGGAAGACGTCTACGATGCGGAAGATCCAGCGCAGCGCAAGATGCAGCTCGTCGAGGATCTGCGTCGGGCGAGAAGGTCCCAGGCGCGGCGACCTCCAAGTTCGTAAGCACAAGAAGCAGAGGAAGATCTAGGCGACGAGTCTCAGAGGAGGATCCGGGCGATGAGTTGTAGAGGAGGATCTGGGACGACGATAACACTGATTCGGTGATGAGTCGTAGAGGAGCTCTGGGCGACAAATCCGGATACTCTAGGTGATAATGGCACTGCCGAGCAGCGGCTCGGGCCCGCTGGCCCACGGCAGAGGAAGTTCAAGCACAATCGACGACGGCCATGGAAATAGGGTTAGGGTTGGAAATAGCTATGATACCATGTTGGAAAAAGAAGAGGCTAGAGTTTGCTATTCACAACTGTGCAGTTTATTAATGAATTGAATAGTATATATAGAGAAGAGTACATAGGCCTCATGGGCTACATAGGCCACATGAGCTAAGAGGGGGAGAGAATACACAACCAACACTCTTAACAATGGTTTGGTTCTTTATTATGGGAAAAAGGTTTGTTTTAAATAATATTTATTTTAGTGAAAACTGCATTTTTTTTAGAAGGCGGAATTGCAAAAGGTAGACCCGCAACTTTCAAAAGGGACCCAATTTGCAACTCCAGGATGGGTAGCATTAATGTTGCATGTCATAATACCACAAAGGCTAGCGCTATGCTTTGATACCTGCCATGTAGGAATGCCATGTCAAAAGCTGGCAATGCTAGAGTTAATGGTGTTGCTTCTATTAGGTCTAACGCCACAGGTTAAGGTGTTAGTGACTAGTTAGATATTTTGTAGTATTGAAATAGCTGGATGGTAACACCATCATGTGCAATGGCCTACCTAATGCGTCTTCGATTGCCAAACTGGATAGCTAAACTTAATATTTTCTTAGGAAGTTTGTAACAAGAGGCATACTCATGAAGCAGTGACAGGTCAGTCTGCTTCTCAGTTCCCATGCTAACATAAAAAGCATTCATATGTGAGAACTCGGCATGACAATTCCTTTTCTTTTCTCGAATCTTTGCTTGTGGCACCTGAAGGAATAATGGAATAGTACTGTTAACTTATTAAGTACCAGAAGAAGAAAAACTAACATCTGTTGACTGGTCCATTACATCCATAGACATTCATTATTGCTTCGTGAAGTTTTAAGAAAATTACCCAACATCAGAGAGTATGTGGCATCATCCCACGCGCGGATGTTCCATCGCTTTTGCCATTACGTTCACATGTGCCAACGCCATCATCAATGGCACTTCACCGTTCACCCTCTTTCCTGTTAATACTGGCTGGGCAGACCTTATTCCTAAGTTGCAGTAGTCCAGGTGGGTAACACCACTGTTGATGATGTTGGCTTGGTGGACCCTAACACCAGCTATGCTGGTGGTGGTGTTTTGGGTCCAATTTCGAAATGAAGTTTTGTGAAGGCCCTTGTTTAGAATTTTTATTAGAAATTGTATGTTTAATAAAAGTTCAGAAAAGTTGCTATTGATGTTTTGTTGTGTTGTTTTACTTACTACATGCCTCTAATTTTCGTACACTCGTCTTGATATATCAATATCAATAAGCATTCAAAATGAAACAATCTATTTTTGTAGTAGGCACCTAAAGTCAATAGTTCTAGGAATGCTTTTCAACCAGTACAGATTATATAAAAAATATAACATATCTTTCTTCTGTAGAAAGATGCTATCTCGAAGGCCCTTAGATCAAGGGATGTTTTCTTGCTTCATGGACCTCCTGGGACTGGGAAGACAACAACCATCATTGAGATAATATTGCAGGAGGTCAAGCGTGGATCGAAGATTCTTGCTTGTGCTGCTTCCAACATTGCTGTGGATAATATTGTTGAGCGACTCTCCCAGTACAGGTTGCTAAAAAAGTTGCAAAACATATATTTTTTGCTTGAATATTTATTTCCATGTTTTTTCGGGCAAAATGTTTCAATTATATGTGTACCCATTTTAGAAAAGATGGATTCTGATGACCAAATCATCTGAACCACCCAGTAACTGAAACAGTATTTGTTCTTTTTTCCCTTTTTTGTTTCACCAATTTGCTGATTGTGACATGGTGTTATTGACCTTTTGATAGAACAAAATTGGTGAGGTTAGGCCATCCTGCTCGTTTACTACCCCAAGTGCTGGACAGTGCTCTTGATGCACAGGTATAACACTGCTTTCAGTGGTTCAATTTGCTTCTGTACTGGGGAATTAGGACACGAAGATGTACGGACTTTTCTTTGCTTAAATATTTCATAAGTGGTGCTTTGGCTTTCTTTTAACTTTAATCCTTATCCAAATACATGGTTAAGTGTGCCGCCATCCTTTGCCTTTATGTGAGATTTTATGGGAATTCATATAATGACCTCTATTGTTCTAAAAAAATATAATTTCCTCTATTTGTTTTATTCTACCATGCAACTCAAGTGAGAGTTTTATATTCCCTTCTAGCTGGATTGTTCTCCTATTTGCTTATGCTTTGCAAGGCAATGCCTTTTTTTCCTAACATAAAGAAAGGAATTGATCATATATTATCCAATATTTTTGTTATCAACTGTATAAGCAACTTAATTGATCAGTTTGTCTCACTAAAAATGCTATGAGCAATTTCAAATGAGCAAGACAATTTTTATGAAGTGTTATTGGCAGTTGTATTGTATGCAATACCTTCATGTGTCCATAACTCCATATGACCTTGCGATGGTTAGCCTGCTTAATCTTTTGGGACCAGGTACTGCGAGCGGATAATAGCAGCTTGGCAGGAGACATTCGCAAGGAAATGAAGGTATTCCCAATTCGCATTCTTTTGACATGTCTATCCATAACTGTTAAGGAACCATCTAATGAGACTGAGAAAGCTGTTCTATTTAGATTTAGATAGTACTAATGACACTTGCAGTTTCAATTATTTTATTGTCTGTAGTTAGATATTCCTTGATATGTTCTTCTTCTGTCAGGTACTTAATAGCAAACTGCTGAAAGCTAAAGACAGGAACACAAAAAGGGACATCAGGAAAGAGCTCAAAACCCTTGCCAAAGAGGAGCGAAAACGACAGCAGCTTGCAGTGACTGATGTTATAAAGAATGCAGATGTTGTACTGACTACTTTGACTGGTGCATCTTCCAAAAAGATAAATGACATTACATTTGATTTGGTCATTATTGATGAAGCTGCTCAGGCACTCGAGGTGGCATGCTGGATAGCCTTGTTGAAGGTAAGTTATACCTTACAATCATGAGAAAAGTTGAGATAATCACATGATTTCCTTTAAAAGAGGGCTAATTATTGCATGGCTAAACATATTTGGGAAAAAAAATCCACTTTTCAACCCTCAACTATCGCCTGAGTCCACTTTTCAACCACGATCTTTAAAACCGTTTGAAACACAACCCTCAACTATCAATATCAGTGCAAAACACAACTTTAGCCCGAATCTAAGGCAGTTTTGGTTGACTTGGCGATGACGTGGATCTAAGGTGGCGAGTTACACTGATGTGGATGGACACGTCACTCTCCTTCGTTGAGAAACAGAGGAGGGGAGAGATATAAGTAGGGTAGTAGATATGGCCGGCCTCGGCTTGGCTTGGCGGCGACGAAGGGAGCGACAACGAGGTCTGGTCAAGGGCGAAACGGGACGAGCAAGGGGCAACGGCCTCGGGGGGTGGTAGCAGTGTCGGCGGGGATGTGCAGTGGTGGTATGGCGCCGACCAGTGATAGAAAACCCAGCTGGTTCCCGCCGATTACCGGCAGTAACCGGATTTACCGGTGGGAACTGGGATTTGAAATACCGGTCGGGAAACTTCAACTTCAAATTCAAAATTCTGGCGAAAACATCTCAAATTCAAAATTATTCGGACGATATTTGACCGAGTTTTTTACGAGAATTCCGGTTATCGGTCGGTAACCGTTACCGGTCACCCAGTGGGATTCCCTCTGGAACCGGTTTTCTGATCCCTGGCGCCGATGCTCAACGGCCACGGCAAGGACGCGTCAATGACGAGCCAGCCGGGGAGAGGCAAAAAGTGGGCGACGATCTCGCCGGAGAGGAGTGGCAAAAAGAGGTCGAGGTAGTCCGATGACGATGAGGTGCAGCGGCGGTGGGGGGCGCACATGGTGGTAGCACGTCAGTGCACGAGACATTGGGCCAAGAACAGGGGGAGGTAGAGGACGTCGAGAAGGAGGTCTAGTTACGAGGAATTTGGCTGGAGGACTTGAAGACGGGGATGGCGACGGCGGCGGCGACCTTGGCCTAACTCGAGGAAGACGGTGGCGCCGGCGTGTCCGTGAGGGCTAATGCCAAAATTGATCGAGGTGAAAAGGACTAGAGGAGATGAAACACGTGGTAACGCGAGTGGTTTGGGAAAGAGCTTACCCGAGCTGGCCGGAAAGGCGAGGCCGATGTGGCGACAATGGTGGCGGTTGCGCCTGCGCTGAAGAAGTCAGCTACAGTGAGCTCCTGCACAGGAAACTACAAATTAGTTGAGGGATTTTGGATAGCAAGTGGAGGGACGTGACGTGGCATGGTTGGTACAGCAAGAGGCTCATAGGAGCGATGAGAACGTGAGGTGGGTGGGGCAGCCGACGCGAGGACGCGAGGCTGTCCATCGTGCGCCACGCTGCCGCTCGCCATCACCGTGAACGGCCATGCTGGAGTCGCTCGCCGCCGTCGTCTCAGAGCCACTCTGCTGCCTCGTTAAGCCGCTGTCAAATGGAGTCGCCGCTGCGGCCACCGCCAGCCCCTAAACCACGCCCCCACCCCACACACACACTCGCCCAGTCAGCCTCTTCCTCTCCCTTCCTCTTTCCTCTTCCTCGGTTGTGGGGGAAAGGCAGCCAGGTCGGAGGTAAGGTGTCCAGCAGCATGGAGGGGGAGGGTGCAGGGCATGGCCGGCGTGAGAATAAAAGAGAATAGAGGGATACAGAGGAAGAAGAAGGGGTGTAAGAAGATATTTTTAGGGTCTGACAGTTGGGCCCCCATCTTTTTTTATTTATTGACTCAGGAGATTGTTGTGAGAGATGACGTGTGGGTCCAGGTGCATCCACGTCTTCAGAATTTTGACACATAGGTGTCACGTCAGTCAAAACCAGGGTTGGATGGGTCGAAGGGGGTTGGTTGCACTAGTTTCAATAGTTGGAGGTGCCAAATCAAATGGTTTTACAGTTCGAGGTTGAAAAGTGGACTCGGGCGATAGTTGATGGTGGAAAAGTGGACTTTTTCCAGATTTAGATATGTTTGAGCAGTTTTTTTTTTGTATGGGTGTAAATTGTAGTGCATTGTTATGATAAACTCTGTAAGGATGTAATGTGAATCTACTGTAATCGCTGTACAGGGACCAAGGTGCGTGCTCGCGGGAGACCACCTTCAACTTCCTCCAACAATTCAAAGTGTTGAGGCTGAGAAGAAGGGGATGGGAAAGACACTCTTTGAACGCCTTGCTGAAGCTTATGGAGAGGAAATCACATCCATGCTTACTATCCAGTACAGAATGCACGAGCTCATTATGCATTGGTCATCTAAAGAACTTTACAATAATAAGGTGCACTTTCCCTTGTGCTATTATGCTACCTGTTAGGTAACTTCGTTACAATTTTTCTGTAGACTATGATTTTCCTCATGTTGTTATTTCCTTATTTCTTCTACTCAGATCAAAGCGCATTCTAGTGTTGCTGGGCATACGCTCTATGATCTCGAAGAAGTGAAAAGATCTTCTTCAACCGAGCCAACTATTATACTCATTGACACTACAGGGTCAGTATTCCCTGATGCTTCCCCCTCCATGGCTTGTTGAAAGTACACGTGCCAAATTGTGCACGCATTGAACCTTGGCAGTTTTCCAGTTTCCTGTTTGCTCTCTCTGCCTCACATTATAGTATTGTCAAGATATTCCTTTACAAAAGAGTAGGACTAGTGGTTTCAATGCAGAGAAATATTTCATATCTGTGTGAAGACAATAATTAGGCACAAGTTCAATATTTTAAATGGGCACCATCCTTTGGCTGATTAAAAAGAGGATGTTTGTATTTTCTAAGAGATGAAGTGATGAACAATATGAATGTCTTCTAAATGATACACATAATAATTCTAACATGCCTCAAATACCTTTTAGATGTGACATGGAAGAAGTAAAAGATGAAGAGGAGAGCACCATGAATGAGGGAGAGGCTGCGGTATCCATTGCTCATGCCAAGCTGCTTGTTGAGAGTGGTGTTCGTGCATCTGATATTGGAATTATTACGCCTTATGCTGCGCAGGTTTTTTTCTTACATGCTCTCAGTGTCATCAAAATTTGTATCATAGCTAAATAATGTTATTAGTCATGCCTACTTCACACACTTCATCTTTCATAGTATCATTTTTGTACTCTTTTGTCAGGTACTCATGGCCTAGTTCTTTTGGGGGTCATTGTGCAAGCCTTTGTTGCCGCATGATTTTTTGCTGTTTCACTCTTGACATATTGGGTGGT
The DNA here is from genome assembly GCA_036346395.1 of Hsuehochloa calcarea. Classification (NCBI taxonomy): domain Eukaryota; kingdom Viridiplantae; phylum Streptophyta; class Magnoliopsida; order Poales; family Poaceae; genus Hsuehochloa; species Hsuehochloa calcarea. The sequence continues at coordinate 72,559,488 of CM070597.1, forward strand.
TGGGGGATTGTACATTGTTGAAAGCTTATCTTTTTATTACAAACTCTCTTTTTTTGCAACTTATAGCTTGCAATTCATCTCCCTGTACTGAATTTATGGTTGGCTCCTTGGACTTTGAAGTACCGACTCATTGAATGGTGTAATACTGTAGGTAACCTGTCTGAAGATGATGAGAAACAAAGATGCTAAACTGAAGGACTTAGAGATATCGACAGTTGATGGGTTTCAGGGCCGAGAGAAAGAAGCCATCATCATCTCAATGGTCAGGTCTAACTCAAAGAAAGAGGTAATCTCCCTTCCACGATTCTCCCACATTGGAAGCTATCCTATTTCGAATGTCTGATGTACACGGAGATGGATATTAGACAATTGACATTGATGTAGACTTGGCGCTACACGGTTGATCCATGAAATTAGGATATGGGGACACTTCAAATTTTTAAATGTCTAATAAAATAAACAATGTAAATATGATATGAACGATCTACAAATATTATGTGTGCGCACCACTCTGAGTATCCATTCGTTTATTATTGATAAGAATGTAAAAAATCCATTCGTTTATTAAGAAAAACAGATAGTCTGCCTGCACTATTGAAATAATATTTCTAAATTATGATCAACTATGAAAGTGGAGATTCATGTTGGCTTCTATTGCAACATAGGCGGTAGTTCGGTACTGAGTAAAACCTTGTTCCTTTGCTTTCAGGTTGGGTTCTTGAGTGATCATAGGCGGATGAATGTTGCTGTAACACGGGCGCGGAGGCAGTGTTGTCTAGTGTGCGATGTGGAGACCGTAAGCAACGACAAATTCTTGAAACGCTTGGTGGAGTACTTCGAGGAGAACGCGGAGTACTTGAGCGCATCGGAATACCAGAGCAGCTGACTGATGCTGACCATGATAGCCTGTGCTCCTCTTGGGCGTACTCAGTGATTGCCGTGAAGATATTGAAAGCGGTGCGTGTAGTGGAAGCGTCCAGCAGTTCAAAAATTGATGCACATCCCAGTTAAGAAACACATAGGGAGAGCCTCCTGCCACATTATGTGGCACTCCATATTTAGAGTTTAAACATTGCTACATATTTAGAGTTTAAACATTGCTACAGATGGTCGTACAACTGAACAAACAACTGGTTAAGTTGATGAGTGTGTGGACCAGTATAGGTAGCCACGACTGTTTTAGCCTTTCTAGGGGCCCTACTATACCGGCTCCTGCTCTCCTCTGTCTTGTGAGTTGTCATTGATTTGTCAAATTCTTGCACACGAGCGAGCAAGTAGTGATTTATTTTAGTGGCAGTGCATGTTGCGATGGCATCTTGTTATTAGCATATCCATGGAGCAAGTAGATGATGGGAATCCCAATCTGTTACTATGATTCCCTGTCTTTATTCTCTCATGAGAATATGCTCCATAATTCCATATAAGTGGTGTTTTTGTGCCGTTGGCATCATGGGAATGGAATGTGAACTACAAAGAGAGCAGAAGAGAATGTACCATGGAATTGGATTTTTTTAAATAATATTATTTAAAAAGATAATCACAAAAATAAATAGTCACCCCAAAAATTACAAAACTAGGCTCTTGTTGCTGTTTGAACTGGCGACAAGGGTCTGTTCATGTTGCCAGTTCAACTGGTAATAGGAAGTGAACAGTATTCTTGTCGTCAGTTAACACACTCTCCTTTATAAAATAGCGTTGAAACACTAAAATTTGGGTAAAACTCATTTTTATTAATAAAAAAAGAGAGGAGGGAAGGGAGAGGAATAGAGAGGAGAAGAAAAGCTAGCGAAGTGCTGCTTGTCCGGTAGCTCATCTGTCAGGTAAATTTTTTAACCGAATGAATTATATAGTTTTAGATGTACGGTTACATAGTGCAATATGTTGTACATAATACTTTTCGATAGGTAGTCTAGCTTCAGATATGTGGTTAATCGTGGAATTCTTCTTTACGGTGCAGTGCGTGAAATATGTCGGACGTTACCAATTTCAAAATTTACTATAGTTAGGGGACTATTCTTGAGGGTCCGAGGGGATTGATTTGCGTTATTTCTAATCGGCGACCGTGCCCCTTCCGAGAGCAGGGGCGTAAATGGGGCGCTGTGATGCGGTGATTGTTTCACTTGTTTCTAAGTGGACTATGATGTGTATGATATGAGATTGAGTTGCCTTGACCACCCCCAGCAGCACAGCGCACATGTTGGGAGTTAGTGCAGCTCAAGAGAACAAGGTCATGACAGTCATATGTACGCATGATAAGGGAGGGAAAGTGGGATTTGGTCCTTCTGGCCCAAGCATATGCCAAATCTATTTCTGCATCGACGACTGAAGAAGAAGGGGTGGTGATGCCGAAGAAGAAGTCGGGGACTCCAGCCACAGCGCGATGCATACAATCGCTGAAACTCCCAGAGTTGCTAATGCTGTCGATGAGACCATGCAGAAGTAGCTCCTTCAATCAGGCAAGCTAATGGGCTTATTGACGAGGGTGAGAAGCTAGAAACATAGCGCAAATGATGGATCTCGAAGACCAGAACTACATGGCATTGTCAGAAGATGAAGGATCCCACAACGAGGATAATGTGGACCAACAAGCGGTTCCATCCGAGTGGAACACATACTAGTTTGACAACCTCGTCGTCAACGAAGGCTCCCGTGTACCGTGGGAGTACTACCAGAGCGAGGTCAAGTAAGGAGCTATGTACAAATGCAAGGAGGCTGTGTAGGAGGCGGTCAAATTCTAAGCCTTATCGGTGCGGCGTACATTCACAGTTGTCAAGTCTAACTCAAGATGCTACGACGTGAAGTGCGATATAGAGGGATGCCCTTAGCGAGTACACGCATTCCAGCATAAGTGGGGCATCTACTGAAAATGCTCTATAGTTGTCCCACAAACATGTGTCGTCATTGAGTCAGTACAGTCCCACTAGAACTTGTCATCAGGCTTCATCGTCAATCTCATGTACGGTGAGATCGTGGATAATCTAGATTTTGAGCTACGATCCATCATTCGGGTGGTTGAGGCAAAGTTCTAGTACACAGTCAGCTATGCCAGTGCTTGGAGGGCAAAACAGAAGGCATTGGAATCAAGGTTCGGCACGTTCGAGGACTCCTACGATAACCTCCTCGGGCTACTCCGAGTCATACAAGACAGGAATCCCGGCACTCATATCGACATTCAAGATTCCACACATTCGAAGTGGGCCAATAAGAGGGTACTGCAACGAGCATTATTTGCCTTTGGTCCATGCATCAATGCATTTCAGCACTACCGTACAATCTTATGCGTGGATGACACATTCCTGACTAAAAAGTACAAGGGCCATATATTGACTGCAATAGCGACAGACGGGAACAATCAAGTTCTTCCCGTTGCATTTGCTTTCGTGGAAAGCGAGTACACTGACAGCTGGTTGTGGTTCCTAAGGAATGTGAGGATTTCTGTTGTACAGAGCCGTCCTAACGTATGCATCATACATGATCGGCATGCGGGCTTGCTGAGTGCAATAACTCAGCTACAACAAGGAGAGAACGAACGGCTTCCATGGGCGGATCTGCAGAGCAGGTGGTGCATGAGGCACTTAGGTACAAACTTCTACAAGCAGTTCCGCAACAATGACTTAATGAACCTGTTCAAGCGGTTGTGCAACTAGAACTAGCAGCGAAAGTTTGAAGCACTTTGGAAGATTCTAGATGAGCAGACGCGGACGCACATAAGGGAGATAGCGAAAAAGGCCACCTCAAGCGTTGACCAGGCCCCGAAGCATTGTCGCAACTACCCACAGATGGTCCCATTGTGACGAGGAAGATGGAGGCGTAGGTGAAATGCTTCTCGGATTGGATTGAGCACAAACCTAAGAAGAAGTGGTCATTGCCACATGACAAGGGTGGTGCACGATATGGTGTCATGATAACCAATCTAGCCGAGGTGTACAATTAGGTCATGCGCGATGCAAGGTGCCTCCTTTTGACTGGTATTGTGGAGGCAATTCTCCGCAGTACCACAAACTGCTTTGTTAACAGAAGCAACAACACATTGTTCACCATAGTAAATGATAGAGTTCTCTACTCCGCCATGATCACCAAGTACATGGAGGAGAAGAGCAAGAAGGGTGAGATGCACCGGGCATTCAAGATGGGTACAAGAGAGCTTCGCTTCGAGATAATATACAGGGATAAAGGATACTGTGGGATGAACCGCGAGAGGATCACCCACGAGTACACGCTACGCCGCGCTAGTTGCGTATGCACTTGCAACAAGCCCCTTCTTTTACATAGGCCCTAATCTCATGTCATGGCCGCATGTTCAACAATGGTGTAGTATCCTAGGCAATACCTCTCTAACTATTTCAACAAGGAGAAGGTGATACAAACCTGGAGTGCAGAGATGTATTGTTATACCGTGGTTGGCCATTTCATTGGCCATCCGACCTGGGAGCAACTAATCTGGGCCGCAGACATTGATAGGCTTAAGGGAAAGGTTGGCCGGCTATAGGTACGACGCAACAGGAACAACATGGATGAAGTATAAACCGGGCGTCGTACGAAGAAGTGCTCCATTTGCAAGGAGTCTAGGCACACCTTCAAGAAATGCCCCATGAGAAATCCTCAGGACGAATGAGACATTAGCATTGCAGACGTCGCCGCGGGGACCTCATCTAACCGTCTGATTCGAGGCATGTGAGAACCCGGGTGATTTAACTTGTAATGCTTAGCCCTCCAATTGGTCCTAGCATCACAAATTAAATTTTTCGTTCTCGATTTATTATGTACCCGCCCAGGAGCGGTACACATTAGGAATGACAATTGTGCCCGATTACCCGCATGCCCGCGGGCGAATACCCTAATAGAGGCGGGTATGTGCGTCTTTCTTTACCCACGGGTATGAAAACGGGCACAATTCCTTGCCTATCGGGTAAACGGGCATGGGCATGGGTAAGCTCCACTCGTATCCGCTTCGCCGATTACCTGTAACCTACCCGCATGTGTAAGGAACTATGTCAGTTTGTATTTTTATTTTATTTGTTGAACTTGATTAGTTGTCTTGTCGAACATGATATGTAAATTGTGATGAACTTTATTAGTTATTGAATGTGTGATGCACCATTGATGTGTGAATTATGATGAACTTGATGTATGCATTGCTCGCGGGTAACGAGCATGTCCTGCGGGCGATGGGTACCCATGGGCGGTGATGCATTATTTGCGGGTAAACGGGCATGCCCGCAGGCGACGGGCATTGGAGAGGTTTTTCGCTTGTCGTCCTTCGCGGGTATGCCCATGGGGGGGATTCGGGGTCGCGGGTATGGTATGGGCGAGCACTACTCGTACTCGTCGCGCTCGATTGCCATCCCTAGTACACATACACCATCACAAATATCAATATCAATTCATACAAAGTTCTTACAATATCGAAAGTTCTTACAATATTGAAACTTCGTACTTTACAACATATTGAACTTAGAAGGTTCAGTTTCATACAAAAGGGCCGACCGACCAAATAACAAGATAAATATCAAGTACATTGTGGAAAATAGTAAATAAATTGAAATAAAATTATACATTAACCATTAATAAAGTCTCAATGGCTTGCCATAACCCGCAGAGCAACCGACTGGGTTCAAACCATAGCAAATCGACGTTCCCACGCAATCTTTCTTACCCGATTTGATCTGGATACCTGTTGTCCAGATTAGTAAATAAAAGCAAATAGTGAGTACACGAATGTACTCTGCAATACTTTACCAAGCCTATACATAGCTACATGCAAGCTCTGCTCAAAGGAGAAGGCTATAGGGTTCATTTTCAACACAAAGTAATATTTCAATTGAATACAATGTAGTAGATTCAAATGGCAAGTGAGCAAACATTTTGAATACATCAAATGACAGTGAGTAAATAACTTTAGACAACAACTGAACATCAACAGGTGGCTGCCCCTGTAGCCCAAAACAATAGCATGAGAACCACTCTCAATACCATTGATTAAGTTTTAAGTTTAAAATTCTAAAAAGTTGAGTCTAATTCTTGCGGGAAATAACCAAGTGTGTCCATAACCTGGGACGAGACTATTCGAATAGATTAAACCCTGCAAGGGTGTACAATTTTACCCACACGTCAGACCGCTCCTTTTGCCACGCGATAAAGCACACTTCTGAAGGTATACCGGCAGAGCTAAGTCCTACGAGACGTTTTTCAATGTAATACATTAACTACGAGCCACCTGTATGGATGGAAACACATATGTTGTGTCGGAGTCATCGTAAAGCTTCAGTCAACTACCCCTCATGGGTAAAGCCTTGGACAACTACGATGCCCCTCGGGGTAGGGAACCTAAACCTGGAACTCATCCCGCAGACCCAACAACAATAGAATATTTTTTTAACAGAACAACAGCTACCATACGACCCGGAGCTAGCACACGCCAAAGTATTAAGTCAAGAGAGGTCCCATATCCCTCTCATGTGGTTAGCACATAATAATGCTTGGATCAATGGTGTAAGTAATTAGGTCCTTGTTGACTTGGGCACGAGCCACACACCCAATAACCACACCAACAACCATTTGCCCGAGTCCAAATCGTTTTGTTTGCATTTTTAGTTTTCAAACTAACATAGCACATGGTACTGAACATAGTATAATAAAATAATTTATTTGATCAAGGTTATCGACAGAGTCGACAACCGCCCAATCTACCAAAAACTAAGTATTGCTAAGCATGACATCGCATAAGCATAATTAGAGCATATAACATCCATCGGGCTCTAATTCACCAGTGTAATTATTAACTTAGGCTAGTGACAGGGGATGAACAATTTTAGAAAATTCATGCAAAAGGATTAACTACCTCTAATCGTAAACATAATTTGACAAATAAAGCATGCATACATACAGTTGCAAAACAAGATAATAGTTTTTGAATGTATTAGGATCAACATGCATCAACGGAATGGGTGCTTGCCTTTGCTTGCTGGTACTCTGGACATTCACATGATCATCTCCATTGCACTCACGAATCATCGTCATCTAATGATAAGTACTAACAAATCGAAAATACCGAATAAAGACCAAAATTCCAAAAGTCTCAAAAAATATGAAATTAATATAGAAGGTAGATTATAATTTTATATGAATTTATAAATAAAAATTATTTGATTTGGAGTTCGGATGTGAGAGTTATGCGCTAAATAATTTCTGCCGAGAGAAAAAAGCTGAGAATAGTGCTTTTAGGTTACTGTTCATCCGAAACTAATTATTTTGTGAAAATTTCTGGAATTGTGGTTGAGATATGGATTACAAGGGTAGGTAGAGAATAAAATTTTAATACTAACACAATTTGGTTCACCTCATTTGGAGTTCAAATGAATTTCTTATGAATTTTCAAAGTTTAACCAATTTCATGTTGTAAACAATTTATTTTGGATTTTTAAATGGGGGGGGGGCATGATGTTAGACTTTAGGCCATGATCTTATGACTTCATGCTAAGAACAACTTATGAGTTTTTATCTTTAAGTGTTTACCAAATGGTATTATCTAACTCATTATCCTAGTGCTACTATTCTATTATAAAACCATGGCATGCGGTTACTGCCATGTAATATGCTCACTAATTCTACAACACAGCTTTCAACTAAAAAGGTCATTTGAACCAATGACTTCTTTAACTACTATTAGGGACTTGCCAAAACTAAATAAATTAGGACAAAATCTAACCACTAGAGTTAAACCTATTATTAGCCTACTGACATTTCTAATAAATTTTAGTATACTGTTTATGTGGATATCGTGAGGATATGTGCATGATCTTAGGATGATGAGTCAATTGGCAATGGCATTGTTGGGTTGCAAATTCTCGCATTTTCGGGTTTGCTTGAGCTATCAGTCGAGGCGATCGATCGCCAGTTCTTTGGCCGGACCGGCGATGGTGCGATCGAGCCGGCCAGTCGCCGGTCAGACCGCTCATTGTGTTTGATGGAGTTTGGGGCTAGGCCAAAAATAGGTTATGTAGGCAAGTGAGGGGAGTCTCCTGGTTGTGGTCGCATAATTTTTGGAGCTCCCAGTCAAAAGTTCTATTCATTTGAAAATTTCAAAGGTTTCGGATTTTCAAGATGAAAATTTGGCTAAGTCTTTTCAGGCGGTCCGACCGCCGTTGTGGCAGCGGTCTGACCGGCCTGAAATCGGTCAGACCGGCTGGTTGGGGCGGTCAGACCGCCAATGACTTGGAGTTGGCCTTTTTGGCATTGAAGTGTATTTGATTGTGTTTGATGGTTGAGTTTCAATGCTTTACTGTTGCATATTGTATTGTGGAACTAACGTGGGTCAAGTTGTGAAGAACTTGTTCCGGACACGATTTGTTTGTCTATTGCTGTGCAGGTGGCTTGCAGGTCAACGACGTCAACGGTGAGGTGGATCGGGACTACGCTTGGAGAGCTGAGGTCCAGAACGATCATGGATGCCGGGTGATGTCGTGTGACTCAAGCATGGTGCAGAATGGGCAAGATGGATTGAACGGGCAGTTCGGTGCAGCTGGTTGGATCAGGCGGTGCGGAAGTCGGTGCAAGTCCCTGGGAGGAACTTGACGACGTGATGAGAGCCGCTGATCAACCTACACGTGGTGAAGCATGCGATTGCTTCAACTGATTGTTTTGTGTATGTGTGTGTGGGTCCCATGTGTGAGTGGGTCCCTTAAGTGAAACCCTAGCCTCTCCTATAAATAGGAAGGGGGGAGATGGAAAACCCCAAGCATTGTAGCCCTAAACACTCATTTGGAAATCCCTTGTTAGGGTTAGGGTTTGGAGAGGAGAGGAGAGGAAGATTGTGTGTGCTCTTTGGTTGAGCATTTGTCCTCCTTTGAAGGAGTGGCTTTGTAAGCAACATCTTGATTCAATCAATCTTTTGATGTTTGCTCAAGGGTGAAGTCTCTCTTGTGTTCTTCTCTCTTTTGTTGATTTTGGTACTTCCTTGATCCGGTTGAAATTGGTTGGTCTCTTGACCTCATTTACCTTGCTTTGATGTGTGGGAATACTACTAGAACCATCTAGATCATCAATCCCCACAAGCAAGTGTAGGATCAAGTTTTTCATATTTCTAGGGTTTGTGCACTTCTTTGGTAAAACCTTGAGAGATCGATTCTGCGAAGTGGATCTGAACGATCGTCGCTAGAAATAGGTCTTAGATATCTTTAAGGAGGTGTGCTCCAAATTGGTCAAGTTCCATTGGTTGATTCAAAAGTTGGACCAAATTTCGTTTTGGTTTTGGGCTTGGCTTTTCGGTTCTGGACTAAATCGGTCAGACCGGTTTGGCAACGGCGGTCAGACCGCCAGCATTCAGACCGCTGATAAAGGCCGGTCGAACCGATTACCAGCGGTCGGACCGCCCCTTGTTCACCGGTCAGACCGCCAGTTTCCAGACCATCCAGTGAGATCAATTCTCCATTTTTTTGTATTGTGGTTAAGGGGGTAATTGAATTCAGCACAAGGCTTCTCTGTGCATATGCTGATCTTCTTAGCTTTCATAGCTAAATGAGAAAAGTTCGTGTTGAATTCGATTAAGGCGAAAAATCAAGAAAACACCTATTCACCCCCCTAGTCGCCTTTACGGTCCTACAAGTGGTATCAGAGCCGGTTAGCTCTTCTCATAGATCTTAACCGGTCTTTGGAGCCATGGCAACATTCAGTTATTCAACCAAGCCATATATTTTTGATGGAGTTGATTTTGCTTACTGGAAGGCCCGAATGCAGGCCTACATCGAGGCTCAAGGGCACGCAATTTGGCTTAAGGTTAAAAACCCTTATGTCGAGCCAGCCGATGACGATGTGTTCACTCCAGATGTGGAGGCAAACAGCAGGGCTCGGAATTTTTTGATTCAAGGTCTTAGTCGATCGGAGTTTGAGCGTGTCGCTCATTTGAGATCTGCTCATGAGATCTGGTGAACTCGGCGAACTCTCTGTGATTATCACGAGGGCTCCACTGCCATCAAGGAAGTGAGACAGAATCAGCTCAAGAAAATATACTCTAAGATGATGGAAATGACTGAGTGGAGAGGTAATGGCAGTTAGGATGGTACAAATAAAAAGGAGCGGTGGGGAGATGATGGTTCGGCTGGTGTCATGGTTGGGAATAAAGAATGGCAATGGAGAATGTATTAGTGGTTGTGGTGTGGTGTGGTGTTCGGCAGGGGTAATAAAATGGCAGGGATGGGCTATTCGGTTGGGAAGTAAACATAGTTTGGTTGGGCACAATTAAGGATGGATTCAATCGGTTGAAGGAGGAAAAATGAAATGGCAGTGCAAGAGGAGTTCAGTAATTTGTTTGACATAGTTGTTTAGCTTCAAAAATCACAACATTTTGTTTGACATAGTTGTTTAGCTTCAAAAATCACAAAATTTTTAGGGGAGATTCCTGACACCGTGATTCTCATTGTATAATTTTTCTAGGTTTTTCTCCTTCTGAATTTTCTCTATAATTATTTTAAGTTCTAGTTTTTGTTGGTTGACTTTTGATTATCCTCTTTGACTAGCTGAGTAAAAACACCCATTTAATTCTAAAAATTATGAAATTTTGAAGGTGAATTTCTTGAGTAGTCTAGGACCTAAGAAAATTATTTTTAGACACTGTTCACTATTTTAGTTTGTACTTTAAATTTAGCCTCAAATTTGAACATGCAATTTAAATAGGGAACCAAATAACCTCCAAAATTTTTAGAAAAATTCAAACAAGCATAACATGGAAGATAGAATCCAAATAAAATATTCTCATACTTGAAACCTTTTTTCTTTGCAACAAAGGTTTTTTTTAAGTCCAAAATTTCACAAATGCACATTAGATGCTTAACTAATCCATATTAGGGATTTTGGGCTGTTACAAGGCAGTCCACATGGGGGACGTTGAGGTCGTGGCAACAGGTAAGCACATACATTTGTAATATGTGATGACCAATACTTTGAAATATCACTTTGATTTGTAAAAAAAATAAGTGTTATGACATTTTGCTTAATGTTACGTAGTATCAGTGCGATTTGTCGCAGTTGTGATGGACATATGGTAGACACCGCTGATGAAATATGTGTAGTTGTGAAAGGCGTAAAGGCTGCTGCCAAGCGTCGAACTTTTGAGGTAAGGTAACATACATGCATGTGTGGAAAATTTCGAGGCAAGGAACCAAAAATACATTAGAGTTCACAGACAAAAGCACATTACACGTGGTCACATAGCATGATGATTCAGCTAATTGCTTTAGTCATCCTCGCTACTACTACGGTACACTGCGACACAATTATCCGGACTATGTAAGTTTACATGCCTTTAGGAGATAGGAATAACATGACGGATAGGACAGGGGACTACTACGGAATGGCCCGACCTACCATGTGGACCGAGGCCATTTGTCCTTCCTTACGAGCTTGGCGTTGTACTCCTCGCTGGCCGCCTTGGCCTTGGCCACTATTTTTGCCTTTCTCTCGCGCTCACTCTCGTGAGCCTTGCGCTCCCTGCGCCTGCACGCCTCGAGATGAGCTTGCATCTCCTGCCGGATACGCTTGTTGTGCTCTTCGTTGCGGTGCTCCTCCTCCCTCTTCTCGCGGTCCCTCTTGGCATCCCACTCCTTGCAGTCAAGATGCCACTGGTCGCGCGGGTGGATCCCTTCACCGATCTACTTGCGGTAGCCACATAGCGGATCCGGGGATTATGGGTAGACGAGAGAGGTTGTTAGTGCGTACTTTGAAAGAGAAATGGTAGGAGAACATATTGTAACTGGTCCTTGCCGGCTGCCGATAGCTTCCCAAGTCCCAACAGCGGTCGGGATAGTCCCAGGAGTAGTTTGCGCAACCCTAGTAATGCATGCCCAGGCTGAGTCGCTTCTTGGACTTGAAAACTTGCATGTGTCCCTGCACCAAAGATGGGCGACATCTCCCCCTCGGGCGGGTGTTGCGGTAAGTGCTTAGTTGGAATATTCAGGTAAGAGTTGCTTCTAAGGGGGTGTCATTGCGGGGAGGTGCCCTCCTGGCACACTCCGTTTGTTCATCCTTGGCCGCAGCACCCCTTGCGAGTTTGCGGATCTCGTCCCATTGATTCTCCATCTGTGCGATATTATGTTGAAATATTGATGCTGGAGAACCTGTCGTGGAAGGGGTAGTACTTATATGCTGAGTCGGCCTTGCGTACGTGACTGAATTGTAATTCGGTTGAAGGAAATTTGCGTCCGTGAGGCATTGGCCCTGAGGAGGAATTGTGTGGCAGGGTTGCGTCATGTCTCTGCGGGAAGCAGCCTCATCGGGTCATGTCGCTACGCAAAGCTGCCTCGTCGGGTCACGTCGCTGCGCAAAGCTGCCTCGTCGGATCACATCTTTGTGGAAGCAGACACATTGGGTCACGTCTCTGTGGTGTACAATGTCCCGATGCGAACTTCGTCACGTGGTCACGGTATGCATGCAAAAAATAAATATCGAAACACGACACTAGCATAATAATAATAGTACATAAATTAATATTTACATGGCATGAATGATATTTAGAGGAACAAATATCTACTGGCGGCCCTCTTGGGACGTACCTCGCATGTCGCCTTTGGCCTCGTCCGAGGTGGCTGCGGGCGCTGGTGCGAGTACGTTAGAGGGTCAGGCTGCCGAGGTACTCGACCGACGCGAGTAGCCTGAGGTGGTGTTGCGAGGGGGTCCTACGTCGGTTGGGTCAGTCCGGGCAAACCGTGCAGCTGTGAAGCCCCCACTGAGACTTAGGTGCCACGCTGGTCTAAGTAGTAGTCCCCAAAGCGTGACTCGTCGTGTAACAAGTCCGCCTCGTCCCAAAGCGGTGTACGACCTGTGAGACATTATGTTTGGCATGTAAACGTAGCGAAAACCATGAAATAAGACATTACGCAAGCAAGCAAGGTAGTCATACCTGGTGGCACGAAGGCAGCCGATGACGGCTCCGCGTAGTCCTGCCCCATGTACCTGGTGGAACTCAGGACCTGCAAGAGAAGATTATCGTTAGTAACTAGTGAGGTTCAAAATAAAGAAGCAAAAGTGAATGTGTCATGCCCACTGTACCGAGGTGCTTGCACCATGGTGCCACGAGGACCCGCTCGCCACGTCCGGGTGAGGAGCCTATGGCCGTGAATCACTGTGGCTCACCCCTCGTCCCGGACTGGTGGGTCCACCGGGTCCCTCGGTGTGCGATATGTCACGATTTGGATCCCTCGCCTCGTCTTCTCGAGGAACTTCTCCATGACTGCTCTGATGTCCTACGCCATCATGCTGAACCGCTCCCCGAGCGTCCTCCAATGCACGGAGGCTGCCAACTCGTGCATCTCCCACTGTAGATCTACCTGTACACAAACTCAACAAGTTGGAAACCTAGATCTTGCAAATAAAATATAAAGTACAAACTGTTCAATACGTACCACGCGGTGGAATGCGAGTCCGGCTGGGTGGGGTATGTGTCGGATGTCGTAGCCTCGTGTCGTGGTAGGTCATCCACGATCCTGAGGCAGCAAACCCTTGTCTAACTGGCATACTACTTCATGTGCTCCGCGTACATCCCACGGTCGTAGGGAGCATGTTCCTCGACGTTGTTGTCATAGGCTTCGATACATCCTATGACGTAGGATCAAGATAACTCGAGTATCCTGACGAATCACATGAAGCCATTACGCTGCCAATGCAACAACCTGCAACATATAAACTCACCCAACCACACACTTAGATGTTGAATATCCACAAGACCACCAAGTGGATGCAATGCCCCCAATCCATAAGGACTAGCAAGAACAACGGCAAAGAACACCCAATTCTTCTCTCTAGATTTCGGTTGCAATAGCTAACCCTAGGAGAAGAACAAGTGCTGAAAAGCAATCTATTATTTCTTGAATAAAACTTGGTCTAAGGGATACAAAGGAGGGGGCAAGGGTACTTATGCCGCCCCGCCACAACTTACGCACGGCCTAGGGCTGGCTGCACATGCCGAGACAAACTTTAATTCAAAATTACTGTTCACATCATGCACTATTCACGCTGAGTACTGTTCACTCCTTGGTTCTCCACTCGGTTTGGGCTTGCACCATGTGCTATGGGTCTCTTTCTCTAAGTCTTGGACTGCTTGGACCTTCCCTTTAGCGCCGCATGGTGGCATCTGATCGTAGACTCCGACCGACGTTCCCTGCCCTGCACGACTACAACATTCAGCCAAGACCTGGTCATAGGCCTGGTCGTGGACCCGCATGGCGGCATCTGGTCGTGGACTTTGACCGACGTTCCCTACCCTGCACGACTACAACCTTCGGCCAAGACCTGGTCATGGGCCTAGTCATGACAACGGACCTGTTCGTGGACTTGGTCGTGACAACGGACCTGGTCGTGAACCTAGTCGTGACAACGGACCTTGTCGTGGACCATTGCTTTGGCTCTGGCTTTCTTCTCCCCCTTAGTGTCCCATGTAGCTTCCTTGTCAAACCTGAGAACACATAAGATAGATGCATTAGGTAGTAGTTAATTCTCATGTAAGTCAAAGCTAAACTAATTGAGGAGAAAATTCACCTGTTGTGCAAGTAGCTTAGCCCTAGCTCGAGTAATAGGACCAATTGGTGCGTTCTTGCTAAGAGTAGGAATAGATTCAGTAGTGTTGGTAGGGATGTCGTCATCATCCTCCGCCTCTTAAAGAGGAGTCATCATCGACTCTATATCCTCTGGGTCAAAGAATGGTGATAAATCAGCAACATTAAACGTAGTATGCACCGCATAGTCATCACCCGGAAGTTCGATCTTGTAAGCACCATCATTGATCTTAGTGAGCACTTTGAAAGGACCATCACCACGTGGCATCAACTTGGACTTACGTTTCTCTATAAAGCATTCTTTGCCTAGATGAACCTAAACCAAGTCATCGGGCTCAAATAACATCTTCTTGTGTTTCTTGTTCACCTTTGCAGCATAGTAATGTACCTTCTTCTCAATCTCTTCTTTTGTCTTCTCATGGTGTTTCTTGACAAAATCAGCACGCTTTGATGTCTCCATATTAGCACATTCTTGGAGAGGTAGAGGTAACAAGCCCAGCGGTGTAGTTGGTTTGAAGCCATACACCACCTCGAATAAACACAATTGAGTAGTCGAATGTACTGCCCGGTTATAAGCAAACTCTACATGCGGTAAACAATCATTCTACTCCTTTAAGTTATTTTTTTATTATCGTTCGTAGCAACATGGAAAGTGTTCTATTCACCACTTCCGTTTGACTATCAGTTTGTGGTTGACAAGTTGTAGATAATAATAACTTGGTCCCAAGCTTGGCCTATAAGGTCTTCCAAAAGTAGCTCATGAATTTGACATCACGATCTGAAATAATAGTCTTGGCTACTCCATGTAATCTCACTATTTTTCTTGAAAAACAAGTTAGCTACATGCGATGCATCGTCGCTCTTTTGACAAGGAATAAAGTGTACCATCTTAGAGAATCGATCCACAACGACGAAAATAGAATCCCTCCCCCTTTTAGTCCCAGGCAATCGTAAAACAAAGTCAATACTAATGTCCTCCCATGGAGCACTAGGAACAGGAAGTGGAGTATATAAATGTAACATACCAAATCTTCTATTTATATTTCAAATGTATAAAAAGTTAACTTTTTAAAAACTTTTGAACATGCATTGGATTTCTGGAGCATTCGCATAAAATGTTGCATTTGAAAATTTTGAATCCATTTGAAACCTACAACATAAACAAGAAGCACATCAGGACTGTTAATACTTGAGATGAAGTTTCTGAAAGGTTTTGTTATGACCAATACTAGCTACACTGATTATATAGTGTGGGTAAAGTGTATAACCTCTACAGAGTGTTAATCAATCTATTCGAATAGCCGCGTCCACTGTCATGGACATGCTCGGGGATTTCACACGAAGGGTATATTTTCATAAATCATTTGGGAAGGGAGCTGTGTGATCTAAGTCATATGGATGTGTGAATAACTTAATTAGACTGTGTGTCCTATGTGAAAACAAATGTAGAATTATTATTGTTTATTTTTTTAAATATTATTCTCAATCTATTATTCATATTCAATTGCAAATGTTGCCTTATACAAAATAACCACAGAAGCCACTCCTTTGGAATAAGCCATCATCTATAAATTGTATTCCGTGGTATGATTTGTGAGTACGGTTGTGTACCCATGCTCGTTTCAAACAATCAACCCAAGTGGAGGCGTCTTCGTCTGCATTTGAGGAGGAGTTCCACGAAGGTGCTGATCGTTAGGGTCTTGATCCTAGTCGGTTGCCTGTGGTGAATTGATGGGATTCCGTTGGAGTTTAATTTTATTCCGTTGCTATTATTTTACTTATTGCCAGCCCTGCGTGGCTTAATAAGATGTAAACTCGACTATAAGGTCAAAACCATTATTTTATATTCAAATTAGTCGTTTATTCTATTAATCGTCTTGTGTGAATCAATATTCATCTATGTTGATACTGTGTGGACTAACGTGATCCTGGACTAGTGTAGAATACACAGAGGGTCTAGAATTGCATTTTTGGATCCCGATAGTCTTCCGATATGACGTCTCATGGGGGTTCACACAACCAATTCATTTTAAAGTTCGGAGGCTAGCTGACGATGATTAAAATCTCGATGTATTACTTTAATATATAGTTAAAAGACCATATGTCTTCGTGGTCGTAACCCCTACGGCTAATGACATCCGTGGTCGTAAGGATTCCTGAGGTTACTTATGGGTACCCTAATCGGATGAGATCATGTACTCAGTCCCGACTAGATGACTGCTCGTAGAAGCCTTGAACTAGCATCTGGAACTAGCTCCAAGTATATTCTTACCGTGTAACGAATGGAACATATGTCATATTTGATCCATACCACGCAACGTTTCATGATCCTAAGATACCGACAGTAACCACTATACAGTTTAATATCTCACAGACATTAAACTAACGATCAATTACTGTTTCACTAACAACAATTGTTTGTCCGACCGGACACGTCACTTCCAACATGAGTCTTCTCAGGAGTAACTGCCACCTCTTTGATGGTTATTTAAAGACAGAGCATGGAGGAACAAGGGCATCGGATTGAAGTATCGCAATCCACACTAGATTCGTGTTTCAACTCTGATTCAATAGCATAGTAAGCATTACGCTCAGTGTAATTAGGATTAGTCTACCACCTTATCGAAGGCATCCCCTGTAAAGGATCCAGTTCATAACAATAAAGAGTAATCATATTCTCTTCCAAGAACTCTTTGTCATTTTTCTTTATTTTATTTCGTAAGATCGGTGACTCGATCGTCGACAGGCACTATCTTTTGTCACCCTAGTAGACTAATGGTATACATACTAGCTACTAAGTATGTACCTAAGTGTGATGCTTAGCCTTGCTTATATACATTGGTATGCAAGCAATATTTGCCCTGACATCATTCAAAACTTGAAACTGGATTTGGGCAATCGAGTTTGGACCCTAGCTGGAATGTTGAACTAGAAAAATATTTTAAAATAAAAAAAATAAAAATAGATTTTGACTTGGGCGGCTGGGTATGAGGAAGTACTGCCCAAGCCAATTAAGGACCCAGATCTTGTGATGACCTCTCTTGTAAAAATAGTGCAACCATAAGTCTATAACGGGTAAGACCTGACTGACTAATTTGTTCGCCTCAGCGTGACTTTGCCATTAATGGGTGTGTGGCGTGGGTAGAGGGTAATAAATCCATAGGAAAACTACACGACGCAAATGGGAGACCTCCCGAGGGCGAGGTGCAAGGAGGTGATACCTAGCGAGTGGGGTTGCGTTAAGGTGGAGCATTGTAAAGGCTTTGTGATAATCAATTTAGTCGCATATCGATGGAAGTGTGCCAAGATGGACATTATAAGTTGATTGTCTCTTATGAGTAAACTGTGTGAACTCTATATAGTGTGAAAATTATCTAGATAGTCGTGACCAAGGTCATGGCGGTGCCGAGAACTTGCTTAAAGTAGCTTTCATTTTTTCTTTATATGAAACAAATTGGGGTGGATTGAAAATATGGGTTGAAGCCCAAAGAATGAAAAGATAGGTTAGAGCTAGAGATTTGAGACGACCTGGTTGAGAACCAGTGGAAAGTACGGGATGTGACCCGAGAAAGAATATGAGCATTGGGTGGATGGAGCCACTCAATGATATAGGAGGTTGGAGCCCCCACTAGTATTTTACAATAAAACTCAATTTTGTTAAAACCTGGGTTAGTTAAAAATACTAAATCTTAGGAATTGCTTACTAATTATTCTAATTCAAACTTACCTTTGTGCAAATAAAAGAACCAAAAACATTCCTTTGATTGGCCTTGCATATATAATAACTGCATTATGTGTGTTGGCTCACGGAATATGGTTGTGTACTCATGCTCGCTTATAGTAATAACATTTAGAGCCGTTCGATCAAGACCCCTATGCCTACTTTGTGGCATTTGGACTGGATGGTGAAGATGATGGAGTAGCTTAGGTTGAGATTCCTAGTCGCTTACCTATGGGTAGAGTGAATGGATCCACCTTTTGCTTTCTACTTCCGCTCGTATCCCTACCTTCTGTGTTAAAGCACTATATGCGTTATAATGGCCTGTTGGGCCCCTTTTGTAAGACGGTCGACCGTATAGCCTGTTTATGTAATAAAGTACACTATTATGATGTGAATGCGATGTATGTGAATCAATCAACGTTGTATCTGTGTGCTATCTACTGATCTAGGGAATAGTATAATTTCACCCGGTAGATCCCGAATTACAAATTTAGGGTGTGACATCCTCCCTTCCACCTGCTCTCCCTCCTATGCGGCCGCCTCATTTGTCATTCCATTCCCCAACCCAACCCAATCCACCGCCACCGTGTCCTCCTCCCATTCTGCCTCGCTGTTGGCGTCATGCCCAGCGTGGCAGCCCATGCGATGGGTCCCTATGAATCTCCCCGCACTTGGACCACCCGCAACACCACGGAGGGTGAGCAGGAAGCCGATGCGGTGACGACAGTGGAGGAGGAAGAGGAAGGGGATGGTTCCGACGGTGGGTGGAGCTTCAGGGGGCTGATGAAGACGTTCGTGTCACGGTCGGAGTTGATGCTCGGGGGCTACCGTCGCGACCTCTAGGACCTCGGCTCCAGCCTCCACCTCGACACCATCGCCCTCCGGCCCCTCCTTGTGCTCCCAAAGGCCACCAAGGAGAAGGTGATCCCCGTCAAGGAGGGCGACACGTTTGTGCTCCCCTTCGGTGTCATCACCTGGTGGCACAACACCCCCGAGGCCACCACAGAGCTCGTCGTCCTCTTCCTTGGCGACACCTCCAAGGGCCACAAGGCTAGCCAGTTCACCAACTTCCAGCTCACCGGCACCAACAACATCTTCACCGATCTCTCCATCGAGTTCATTGGTTGCACCTGGGACGTGGCCCAGGAGGACACCGCCAAGCTCATCTCAAGTTAGCCCACCATCGGCATCATCGAGCTTAAGGCCAGAGAACACCGTGAGGGCATGGCGATCAATTGCCTGGAGGTGCTGTTCGACGTGGACATCAAGAACGGTGACCGCGTCGTTGTGTTCAGCACCTAGAACCTGCCGCTGGTCAAGGAGATCGGGCTTGGCGCCGACCTCATCATGATCGACGTTCACTCCATATGCTCGCCGGGCTACTCCTTTGTGGAAAAGGTTGTGCGAATCGACCAAAGAAGGCAATTTGGATATTTCACGTGGCCAAAATGGAGAAAAACCAAAGGATACTAATAAAATAATAGAAATGAGGTATTTTACCAAAGATAACACTAAGAGCATGTACAATGCAGGTGTTTAGCAAAGAAAAATTGATTTTTCTTATCACGTAGGATAGATAAGATGCTTATTTTGTAGCATTGATGCTTGATTAGGCACCGATGTTTAAGATGTGTTTATATATATAATTATATATAATTAATAGATAATACAATCATCTAAGCACTGGCAAAACAGATGCTTGCATTATAAAAATTAATTTTTATATAGGTATTTAATAACATAATTATATTCTCTTTATTTGAACACTCATATAAAAACATCTTGTATATACATACATGAGCGAAGGATAAAAAACAACTGCATATAAAATGAGGATATATCCTGAATGTAAGGAGAGGATAAGATCCTGTTTGGTATAGTTTCAGATTATCATTTTTCAGATTCTGCTCCTGATTATCTGAGAATCCACTTCTCTGAGAATCTAGAGCTGTCTGTTGAAACCGTTTGGCTGGTAGGTTGACTCCAAAAACCATATGAGGGAGGATTAGAGGTAAATAGACCATGTCACCCCTTGGTGTAATACTTCAATTGTATTTATGTAACTCAGTGGTATTTGCGGGTAAAAATCTTCAACTTCAAATGCTATTTTAATTTCTGAATGTTGGATTCTCACGAGAATCTGCTGGGAGGCTGCTTCTCGTTGCTAGTTTATTTTCGAAACAGCTCCTCACGAAAAACAGAATCTAGTGGTTTTAAGAATTAAGATGTTTGATACAACTCCACGAGAATCAATTGAGAAGCTGTGCGAAAGCTGGGCCTAAGTAATCAATTCCACCTTCTATCTAACCAACGAGAGACCCGAGCGACAGCGAGAGAGCTCCTGGCCGTAAGCAAGGCGAGCGATCCAGGACAGGAATCAACAAATTCCCTCTCTCTAACCGCAAAGGCGAGAGATTGGGAGGGTATGGCGGAGGAGCAGTTCCTGGCCGTCGCGGTGGACGCCGCCAAGAACGCCGGAGAGGTACCCCCTCCTCCTGGGCACTAACCCGATCCCTCCCTCACGGATTCTCTGCTTTCCTTTTTATTTTGTTCTCGATCCAACTGCTCATGATGGATTCTTTGATTTCTTGCACTATATCCGCTCATTCTGCGACCGATTTGTGCTCTGGACAGATCATCCGCAAGGGCTTTTACGAGACCAAGAATGTGGAGCACAAGGGCCAGGTCTCTTCCCGCGCCTCCCCTTCCTTGTTGATGATGCCGCTGTTTGCCTTCGATTGGATTGGGATTTGGTAATCATGGAGCTGCGCATTGTTGTTGCAGGTGGATTTGGTGACGGAGACGGACAAGGCCTGCGAGGACCTCATCTTCAACCATCTCCGCAAGCACTATCCGGACCACAAGTTCATCGGCGAGGAGACGTCCGCGGCGCTGGGCGCGACTGCCGACCTCACCGACGATCCCACCTGGATCGTCGATCCCCTCGACGGCACCACCAATTTCGTCCACGGGTAATGATGATATTCATTCTGTACATTCTGTTCTGTTCTGTTCTATCCCCAATGAGAGGGGCCCTTCCTTCATTGTGCATTCCTCCTCTTCTCATGTCAAGATTGTGCGTGTCCTTCACATTCAGCTTCCCATTTGTGTGCGTCTCGATTGGCCTCACCATCGGGAAGATTCCCACCGTTGGAGTCGTGTACAACCCCATCATGAATGAGGTAGAAACCGATTCTATACTTTATTTATTTGTGGAGCATTGCATTTCATGGAAGGATGTGTACTCTTTCCCTTTATAAGATTTATATTCTTATAAGCAATGCTTTCTTGATTGCTCATGTAAACCCCAATTCTAACAATATGATCTGTGGTACCCACATAATTCTGAAAAGATTTGAGTCTAATTTTGTGTTATTTCTTTAATTAGCTCTTCACGGCCGTTCGTGGAAAAGGTGCTTTCCTCAATGGTTCTCCAATCAAAAGTAAGCACTTTATTTTGTTTCATTAGGTCATGATATGTTGACAATCAATATAAGAAGCATGGCGCACTTACGCAATCTCTTTTTCCATTTGCTCGTGCTAATTTCAATATACAAATCTTTCATGTGCAGCATCATCTCAAGACGAGTTGGTGAAAGCCCTTCTGGTAACAGAGGTAGGTGATACTGTCACAGATTAATTTATTCCATGTACTTCGCGCATTGAACCAGAAACAATATCATACTTTGCGATATAAGTCTGCTTTGATGATAAATGTTTGAAGAAATTCAATTGCTGGCTTGCTGCTAGTCCCTTAAGATTTCATCACAACAATCTAGTTGTAATAAATTACTACATTAGTAAATCAATATTAGCCGTCATCTAAATAACTAAAGACATGACCACTACTATGTTTTCCTGAAATTCTCCTGGTCCAACATCCTTCAATAAAGTTTAACTGGGGGCCCTACTGGCCAAGTGCCCGTGTGAGCAGAAGTAATCTAGAACAATTCATTTGTTTGAATATTTTCATCTAGCTTAATTATAAAATCTAGGACAACTGGACAAGTTAATACTAGGAAAGCACTGACAACTACTTTGTAGTGGATGTATAGCTAATGCTCTGATGGTACAAATATGTATACGACCATGGATACACTTTTTTTGGACTTGCATCTTGGTGGCATATTATTATTATTTTATATTTAGCTATTACCTAACCAAAAGATAAGCTTATGGGGTTTGTGAATTTCTTCATGGCCTAGATTATTCAATTCCAACTTGCTATTAATATTGCACACTCAAGTAAGTTGGTTGAGATGAACAGAATTGTGTCTATCATGTTGACTGGCTTTTGTGAATTGTTCCACATCTTTGTTTAGAAACACAGATCAATGTCTTGAAATTGTCATTTCAACAGAATGTTTCAACATAAGCTAAGCTGCTCATTTTCTGCCTTCCCGTTGGAGAGGGAGTATGGACATTTTTTTGTTGGTATTATGAATATAACACATGCTTCATCGGAGAAAATTAGTTTCAAGTCCCTCTTACATGACCAGTGGGCATACTTGATATAGCACACCATTGATAGCTGAAACTTGTTTTTGTTTGAATGCAAAATGGGAATATGTAGCTGCATATTGTGCATCTTTCTTAATTAATCATATTGGAAGTGAGATCTGTAATTTTTATGTTATGAAATTTTACATCTGAAAACTTTTACTAAAAATAATTTACTGGAAATGTTTAACTGATAACCATAACAATTGAGCAGGTTGGAACCAAAAGGGATAAGTCCACTTTGGATGATACAACCAACAGAATCAACAAGTTTCTATTCAAGGTAAACCTTGTAAAGTATTATTTGTATCAAATATAATTATATTTCAACACATCAATAATACTAACAGGGTATTCATTTATCAGATTAGATCTATACGGATGTGTGGCTCATTGGCCTTAAGCATGTGTGGAGTTGCCTGTGGTAGGCTTGATATGTGCTACGAGATTGGATTTGGTGGCCCCTGGTATGGTTAACCAGATTATTAACTATAGTCTTGTATGGAAAATATGAACTACCTAAGCACATCTAATTGTTAATTTTCCCCCTCTAGGGATGTGGCTGCTGGAGCTCTGATTCTACAGGAAGCTGGGGGTCTTGTTTTTGATCCGTAAGTTATCAAATTTAGTCAAATGATGTCACAATTCAATGAATATGAGTTTCTATGATTGTGTTTTTCCTTCATTCTGACTTGCAGGAATGGTGGAGAGTTTGATCTGATGTCACGCAGAATGGCGGGATCAAATGGCTACCTGAAGGATCAGCTCATCAAAGAATTGGGAGATACAAGCTGAACAAGCTATTCCTTGTCATGAAGTAGAATAATGTAAGGTTGCCCCATCAATAATATATCAGGGCAAATTTCCATGTAGTGCTACATAAACGGCAGGCATCTTGCGCTACCATACTGGACGCAGCGCGTTGTATTCGTTTCAGTTTTTCCTTTTATATGCGGATGCGTCTCACTTTTTCTGCTGTCCAAGCGAGTTTTCAGCTTGTAGTAGTACAGATACAATACTAGCATGTTGGATTGCGCCGAATGGAATGAATGAAAATTATTAATGTACCTATTACCGGTGGCCCAATGGGTGGCACAGGCGGGTTGCGCTTGTCTGTGGGCTCAGTCGTCGGGCATGGTACACCGAACTTATGGGCCGTGTTGGCAGTGCATGATAGGCCCAATGGTTCGAGCTTGGCTCATGTAGTCTATCTATAAATAGTGTTTGCCTGTGTGATGTCTCCTCTGCCACTGATAAGGGAGTCCTCCTTCCTCGCTGGACACTTGCCTTCATCTCGGCCTCCTTCGTCGTGTCTTGCCGGGTTTGATACTATTCGTGCTATGTTTGCTATGTTAGGCGCTGACCCAAGCATGGATTTGGGCCACGCCATGCTTAGGCCCGCTCATCAGTCCCGTGTCGTGGATTGGCCTGGCAGACACGACTCATTTAGGTTACCGAGCGGCACTAGTTATGTCTTGCCGGACCCTGCTAGGTTAGGTGCTGAGCCAAGCGCGAAGTTAAGTCGGATCATGCTTAAGCCGAGCCAACAGTTGGGTCAGACCTCTGGTCCCTAATGCTGCTGCTGTGGTGACGAACGTCGTGATGCTTTTCTGATCAACCGGTGCACAGTCGTCAGTTGCACTACATGATGCTACTGGTGGCAATTTGGCAACCCAACAAAGGAAGGAAGGAAGGAAGGAAAAATTGCCGGCGGCTGTTGAGCTGGGTTGGGACTTTGGGAGGGGAAAACAGTGGTGGTGGTGACCACGACCGACCAGTTGGATGCTGTGGGGGAACTGGATCAAGCCGCGCGGTTTCTTGATTTAGTCGGCCCCCCTGTGCCGTTGAGGAGTCCGTCTGGAGGACATCGGCAACCCATGGAAGCGGCGGTGGCGAGCTCGGTCGGAGGCTTGGGAGCCGGATTTGGGCCCGGGCTAGGGTTAGTGCGCTTCTCCGCAGGACGCCGCCGCTCTCCTCCATGCCTGCCGCATCCGCCACGGCCGGCCTCGCGCCTCGTCTGCAACAGGGGAGCCCAGACCTGGAGCATCGTCGCAGCTGCTGCTGCTGCAGATTCTCCTCACCAGCACGAGGAGAGCTTGGGCTTGGCCGTGGAGCCCCAGAGGAGCAGCCCCCAAGAGGTCGTCACCTCACCACCTTCCTCGTTCTTGTTCAGTCCTCTTCCCCATTTGTTAGGAAATCCCTGTGAATAAACGTCTTCCGTGACGGCGGCGTGCTTGTTGGTTTGATTGATTGGTGCAGGTGAGGGAGGAGATCACGCGGTGCTACGAGCTCGTCCGCCGGCTCGGCAGGGGCGCCGTCTACCTCGGCTCCTCCAGGGTGCCGCCCACCCATACGCACTACTTCCACGCTGCCGAGCTCGCCAGAGAGGCAAGTGTAGATTAGATGCCAGCTAGCTACTAGCGGCCCCTTTACTACTACTATATTCTGTTGCTAGTTTCACCAGCCCAGCCTTGAATTGGCAAACTAAGGTCTGCGAATAAGATCACTGAGCTATTCCACGCATTTTTCACCCTCTTATCTTCCACTGAAAACACACACTGTAAACCTGTCTAGAAGTGACAAATGGCATGAAACTCGACCAGAAGAACTAGCTGCAGATCACGCCCAATCGCGACAACCTTTTGCATTTGTCTGAAAATCTGTGGAGCAACTGATTCTCAACCTGAACCTATCTATCTTTGCTACATCACAACAGATTTCTAGGCTGCTGGACTGCACCACTTGGACTGGAGCCGGTCCTGGCCTCATGGATGCCGCCATCCAAGGTGCTCTTGAGGCAGGCAAACCGGTCGGCGGCTTCAAGATTGCCAAGGAGGCAGGTGAATGGACAACCTCAAACTTCCACCCTTACCTACCACCAGAGTCGTACCTCACCTGCAGGTACCTGAATCCTAATGGTGCAAAGTAAGATTGAATTAATCGACGCGTAGCTTACGCGCTTGGAAATCAACTCTGGGTTAGCTGAATTTCAGGTTCTTCTCGGCAAGGAAGCACGGGTTAGTTGATGCTGCAGTTCGGAACAACAATACTGATAGAACTGCTGTCATCGCATTACCTGGTGGGGTAGGGACATTGGATGAGATTTTTGAGATTATGGCGCTAATTCAAGTGGAGAGGATTGGATCTGCGCTCCCGGTCCCTTTTTTGCTTATCAATTATGATTCTTACTATACCAAGCTGCTGGAGTTTCTGAATGATTGCAAGGAGTGGGGCACAGTTTCTCCGGGGAAGTTGCATCACTCTGGAAGGTTTGCAATGGGAATCATGAAGCTTTGGAGTACCTGGCACAGTTCTACAATGTACCTGCTGAGGAAAGGAATTATCGCATATCACCACAATTGAAGCAGCAGAAAACTTCGTACACCATGAGCTGACGACGCAAGCTCTTCTCAAGAATTCCCTCCTGTTTCTTTTTCATCTTTCACTTTTGTAGAATATCATCATTGCTTCTGATGCGCATTACTCAATTTTGGGTGTGGACTCATTGTGAGGGCATTCGGTTATGTAATGGAAGCAATACTTTTATGAAACAAGTAACATTTATAATGGGTGCAGCAAAATTCATTACATGGTTTAATTTTAGCCTAATTAACACTGACGATAATGGATGCAGCAAAATTCAATGAACTAATTCTGGCCATTAGTTCTATGATACAATCTAATCTGCTGAAGATAAATTTATTTTACCCAACACAACCCAAGGTAGGAATGTGCAAACTCAACAATACAAATCACAAATACAATTCTCATACAACAGTATAGATGCAAAAGATTTGCAATGCTCGTTTTCTAATTGTCAACCAGGCTCAGTTGATGAATCTCAACTCTCAATTAATCATCAGGTTCGTTCGTATGCTGAGGTAAACGCGGCCCGCCAAGATTGATCGTCCTCGCATGTGGACGGAGCATGGGAGGACTCCGATGCGTCCTGGCTCTCGTGGCGATAGAATCCCCCCAACGCCGACTCCGGCAGCCGGCTCCCCGCGAGGTAGTGCTTCATCGTCTCCATCTCCATTTCGTGCCTCTTCTTCATCTTCTCCAACTGCTTCTTGAGCTTCTCGTTCTCTTGCAGCATAGCCGCACTCCTCTCCTGCAAACCAAAGCAACCAAATTGAGTTGTTATTCGTATAATCGTATGGTTGTAGTAGTAGTAGCACTGCACAGCACTTTGTTCTATTCACTGCTTTGAACTAACCTTTTCTTGTGTGGATGCCTCCTCTACTTCTCTCAATCTCACGAGAAGTTCTCCAGCAGCATGCACTGCTTCAGCGGTGTCGCGGAGCTGAATGCGGAGCCTTCTGTTCTGTTCTTTCAGCCGTGCTCTTTCCTTTTCTCGGTCAATCCTCACCGTGGAAAGCTCTGCAGCAAGGGCAGCAGCGAAAGCCGTCCCGCAGCCCTTCCTGCCTGCTTTGGCAGCCGCCCTCTTCACCTCTGAGATCCCTTCCATCACTCGGCGGTGCCTTTCAAGAAGATCGTTGTACATCTCCTGGAGCTCGGCGTAGTGTTCAATTATCCTGGCATGGCCATAGATGGCTCGTCGGAGGGCATCATCCAGCTCTGCTGTGCTCTTCTTCTCGTTGCAGAGTTCCATCTCTTTCTTCTCTGCAAGCATCCGGTTTGATTCTAGGTCAACCCTTAGCTCTTCAGTGAGGGATATCCATTTGCTCTCAGACTCCATCCATTTCTGCCTTTCCTTATCTAGCTCATACTCCCGATCTGCACAGCCGTTCCTTATCTGGTCAAGAAGGCTATCATTTGTCGATCCATCTGTGTGGTGTTTTGGTTGATCCTTCAACCTCTGTACCTCACTAAGAAGGCTATCATCTTCCCTCTCATTCACATCGAGTGGCACTTTACTATCATCACATTGTTCACCAATCTTGCGTTCATCGGTTAGTTCCTTTGTAAGCGTAACACCATCTGAATCTTGACCATCTTCTGAGCCCTTCCTATATTGGTCAATCTGCAATTTAACAGAGGAAAATGTCAAGGAAAGGGAAATAATTGTCTGAAGCATATATATTATTGAATTCATCACGCTACATACCAAAACGCTCAGCTCCTTGATCTTAGCTGCCTGTTCTTCACATAAAGCTTCAAGTTCAGTCTCTCTCTTTGAAGCAATTGTTGAAGTGATGTTGTCATCCTGGTTGAAGAAATTTTTAAGCAAATGAAAAGATATGAATAAAGATGATATATGCCACCAAATAACATACCTTAAATGAAGCATTAGCTGATTCACTGGATGTCGTACCAATGTCCATCACAATCTGCTTGTCTATGTTTTCTTTGTGGTTCCTATTTATATCCATTGCTTTCTTGCAGGATGAACAAAGGGTGGGAGAAGAAGCTCCTTGCCCCTCTGGTAACGCCTGCATAGCTGAACTTACCTTTTCTACTGACTGACGGGGGTTCAGTGCAAAATGATCAAATGAAAGGCCAACGAATGATCTTCGCGGGGCTGGATTCTGTTGATGGTACTCTATAATGTGCAAGCCCCGTTGGAGACTTGTAGCCAGCGAGTCGGTGGGACTAAGCTTGCTCGATTGTAAGGAGGAACGAACTGCACTTTTTCTGGACACTTCAACATTGCTATCTCCTGGGCAGTCAGATACACTAATCTTGCTTGGTGACAGCCCTGGTGAAGTGATGCTCTTTCTTGCCTTGTTGTGGATCTTTGGAGACGAGCACAATGTAGGATCTTGCATTGGTGACAGTTGTGGGGAGGCACTAATTGACGGACTAAATTTCCTGTCAGAAACCTGGCCTTGGTAAGCATTTGCGTTGTTTGACACTTCTTGGTGCTCTTCCTGAAGTGGTCCTTCATAATCATCTATGATAGGCTGATCATCTTCTTCACTTGTTTTTGGATTCCCCTTGGAGCAAGGAGTGTCATCTCCACTCTCTGCATCCATAAAGTCCTCAAAAGTGTCTTCAGATGAAGAGTGAAGCTTGCTAATTTGATCACGCAGTTCTTGTACATCCTCTTCATCCACATCCATTTCTTCCTCCGAATCAACTTCTATGTGAGGCAAGATTAGAGAGCGATTGAGGCTCACTCGCAAATTGTGCAAGCTTTCACGAGCATTTTGTGCACTGAAATATCCAGTCTTGCAAGTGGTGGTGTCTCCAGACTTTGTTCTTATGAGCTCATCCTGCAAATGATAACACAATTAGCAAGTGTTTATAAATTGTTGCCACTTGTATCTGCTGCTGAGACAATACCTTCAACTGACGTATCTGATCACTCAAACCATTAACATCATCTTCTGAAATCTCATTTATCATGGCTTTATTTGGCATGAGCTTTGCTCGCTCACCGAATCTTACTGTGCTTAAAGTCACAGATCTGCATCTGCATTTCCCAGATACAGTTCAACTCAAGAAAAACATAAAAAGCATAAAAAAATACAAGAACAGAAAATACCTGTGCTCTGAAGAAATGGAACATAAAAATGTAACCCTTGAGTTGCCACCTAGCGTATCCTTCAGCACATGTGTCAAATGGGATTGGTTGTAGGGTAATTCATCTTTCTGGGACTCTTGTGCTTCTGAAAGAATATTGACTAGTTTCCTGAAACGAAATTGTTCAAGTGTGAGCCTTCTGCTTTTCTACAAATTTTTGTTCTTATCACCCAATATTTCTGTCATAAAATGTTCCTTTATAGAAAAGGCAGCAAGAGGCTCATAGCACAGCTAGAGAAACTAATCAACATCAAAATAGAAGGACTAGTAAAGATGAATGTTGTATTGGTGTTACTAACTTCAATCATGCAAATAAATATGATA
The DNA here is from genome assembly GCA_036346395.1 of Hsuehochloa calcarea. NCBI lineage: Eukaryota > Viridiplantae > Streptophyta > Magnoliopsida > Poales > Poaceae > Hsuehochloa > Hsuehochloa calcarea. The sequence goes on from CM070597.1 coordinate 72,589,062, forward strand.
ATATGATCTAAGCAAGACAGATGAATCAAGTCGTTAACATAAAAAATGATTTTTTTTAAATATGCTCATGAGGTCATCAAATTTTGACTGAACAAGTTGTCGTATAAATCTACATACCCAAGCCTTGAAAGAGACTTCTTTACATGTCTTTCTTCTCTTGTATAGTGCTTGCCAAGTGCATCATTATCAGGACCAGCAAGATCAACAAAGGTAATTCTGCTAGTTCTTGAAGTGCTAAAGCCATTTGATAAACCCTGTAATATTAGTTGAACAAAGTAAATCCCCAAGCTAGTCACCACATGTATACAGAATCAATTAACAAAAACTGCAACATAGAATAGAATGAACAAAATAGTATATTGGTTTCGAAAATGCTCTAGCACTGACATGATTATTACAATAATAGCATTTAAATTAATGGCTGCAAACGTAAGACCTACAAACAACAGAAGAAAGAAATTTGGGTCATAATTGACAATGAAAGAAGAAGATGTTTACCTTGCTCCATGCTTCAATGGTGCAAGTGAATATCACATGAGAGCGTGAACTTTTCAAGTTCATACTAGTAGTGCCAACTTTTCTGTTTGATAGGCCCTGTAAAAAAAACAAGCTCATACTAATCAAGAGAAGTATCCTCGAAAAAAAAGACTAATCAAGAGAAGCCAGCAATAACACTAGAACAATGGCAGACTAAACTCTAAAGAAGATAGGCGTAACTACTACACCAAATGCTGCAAATACTAACTGGTTTGTGTCATCTAAACATCATAAATGTGGTTTGTTATGAAGCCAAACTTTTGTGTGTCGTGAAAACTACCTAGTTTTTTTTAAGGCGAGCTTTTCGTGTTGCTCCTATTGCTTAAAATTGCCCATCTAAATGATAATGTTGGTTAATTTTGTTGGATTACTCTATGACTCGCGGGATAACCTTTAGATGAGTGCCCAGAAGTTTGGATGCCTCGCAGGATAACCTTTAAATGAAAGGTACAGAAAAGATGATCTAAACCAGATGAGTGCCCAGAAGTTTGCATCAGATAAATATATGGTTTAATAATTATTGATATAACCATTTCCATAATTTTGAAATTTGTTTTTTTCTAGTGCTACTAGATACAAGCTTCCAATGTCTTACTATTTTCTCAGCAAAACTTGCAAATTCAGGCAACTACTTGCTGACCAACGCACCCACTGTCCATAAGCATACAGAGAACGACATGAATTGGAAGTCATTGTGCTTATACCTTCATCAAGATCTGATTGACATCCTCGACCGTTGACACATACTCATCGGTCAAGTTTTCTACATGTATACCATTGCTAGCATTCTCTTTTATCTAAAAGAACAAAGATGGGTAAGATATTTGCATAACCCAAACGCAATCGCAAATTGCAAAAAAAAAAAAAAAACTGTCGAAGAATATACCTGTAGGTCACGCTGAGATGGATCCAACAGATCATTAATCTGCTCATTATATACCTGCAAGAGGTTAGAAAGCAAAGAACATAAATTTCGTTCCTCATTTCAGTTCTGAAAACATTGTTAAAAAAATCTCACTTCTGGAAACCACATCTAGATGCACTTTTCAGTTCAGTTGAGAACGAGCATTTTACTACACACCTCGAGGAAGGAGCACCGGCATTGGTAGCTAGTCTGCTTCTCCGGTGAGCTCACTTGCATCTTCACAGGAAAGAACAATAGTAAGACAACAAAGAGTTCACAGATCAAGTCAAATTTCTGCGACCGACAGATCAAGAAGGGCCTTACGCCTTGGATTTCAGAGAAGAGGTTCTGGAAGACGCGAGGCACGATGCCCCGGTCGGCGTGGTCGGAGCGGCTATCGACCATGGCGGCGAGGGGCCCCCACATGGTGTATGTCTTCCCTGTGCCACTCTAGTAACGATTCATATATACACAAGCATCGGCAACAGGATCAGAGAAGCCAAGAACTCGAAACCATGCAAAGAAACAGAGGACTCGATCGTGAGTGGTACCTGGCCGTAGCACACGAGGGAGGTGTTGAATCCAGCGAGGGCGTTCTCGATCATCGGCACACCAACCAGATCGAACGCATCCTCCTGCAAACCACCAAGATTCGCACAAGTCGTTCAAGATAACTCACAATTAAGCAAAGCTCCGAACAAGCCGCTCAGTCTGTACGATCGACAGGGGAATGGAGATGTAATTACCTGGGAGGCCCTGTCGTCGAGGACGCCATCCACAGCGAAGGCCCGGTCACCGACCGCGACGGATTCCGGGGAGGTCTTGCGCACGAACCACAGATCCTTGCCGTCTACGGGCCGGCTCACCGTCGGCCTCACTCGCACCACGACCTGCGCGCAGCAGCATACATCAAGAAAAGCTCGCAATTAACGTACAAGAGATCTCAAACCACCAGGGAAGGAAGGGGTCTCTATTGAGCCCACGGATTGTACCTTGACGGAGGGTTCGTCGTCGGCTGGCGCAGCGGCGGCCATCGTGGCGCTCTCCTCCTCGGCGGCGGCCGTCGGCGGAGGAGCAGCAGCAGTACCGGTCGGGATGGGTTTCGAGCGCGGCGACACGTCCGGCGCCGAGGAGTTCTTGGCGGGGGACATGGGCGGCGAGGCGGCAGCGAGGTTGGGGTGGAGATTCTCCTGGTCGGCGGCGGCCGCGGCGGAGCGCGGTGAGGAGATGGCGAAGGCGGAGAGGGACCGCGACGCCTGCCGCTTCAGGTTCCACCTCAGCATCTCCATTGCTCACTCTCGCCTCCTGCTGCTGCCGCTATGGCGAGACACAAATCCACTCTGATGCTGTGCTCGGAGCCTAGAGAATCTAATGGATGCAGAAATCGAGGGGAAGGAGAGGAGGAGGCAGACACGGGAAGGAGATAAAGGGAAACGAGACGCTTTGCTTGTAAGATGCAGATGTGCGCGTGCGTATCAGAGTATCCGTTCGAATTCAAAAAGTTTTGAAACGGGGTTGCCGCCCGGTGAGGTGTGGGAGGACGGTGAGACCGTGAGAGTGCTCGATCGGAGCGCGTGATCCCTGGTGGACGGTCAGAGGCGAGCCACGTGCGCAGGTTGGGTTACCCCGCGATGCTCCGCGTATCGAAACTAGCCGTTGGGGAGTGGTGTAAAAGGCCAAAACGCTGTCCATGCGTCGGATAGAAGGAAAGCGTAGCGGCCCAATCGTAGGCGGATTATTTAAGTACTTCTCACTCACCAGTGTAAGTTCCGTTTCAAATTTACAAGGATTTGTGCCCAATGATTTCTGACGTTAGAGATTAAGAGTTTTTTTTCTTCCATCGTTGTGAAGAAGCCAATTTCCGATGCTCTACCTAGGGGGTATAAAACGAACCCAATAATCTGTTTTATCAGTCATCCGAATAGGTTGAAAGCAATTGTGGCAAACGAAATAGCATTCGTTAGATGTGAATACGAATGTGGTGTGGCAAAATGGGTACAAAATCGAATGCGAATACGAATAGTTTTTATATTCAGCTATTTTTATGCCCTTTCCATGATTCATAATAACCCAACTAGCAGGCCAATTGCTGCAAACCCAGCCTACCATTCATCTCTTTCTATCCTTACCGGTTACCATTTAACTTCTAACCCTAGCCGTCATTCTCAGTTCTACTTCTTCTCACCATCCTCCACGAGAGTGGCGTCTGCTGCTCATCAGTCTTGTCCTCCTCCACATAGGGGTGGTGGCCAGCCGTGGCTGGTCAGACTCTCCTCCGTAGTCACCACCACCAGAGAATGTAAGACTAGTTTCACTCATTATTTTGTGTCTTCTTGCTTTTTGAGTGATATGTGAATTTGTGATGAGTAATCCATACTTGATAAGACAATGTTTTGGTTTGTAGAAATAGTGGTAGCCTAGTAGGAGAATCAACCCTGGTTCGATCGTTTCTTCAAGAAAAAAGAAACTGGTACTTTCTTGATATTAGTTATTCCTACAAGCTTGTTCGATCGTATCTTTGTATGTTATTAATTTATCCTTTTGTTCTTGTAGTTTACATTGCATCTGGAAGTGGACCAAGTGGAAGTGATGGTGCAACTAGGGATGACCCAACTGCTTGCAATGTTCAGAGCTCTTTTAGGGAGAATGTTGTAGCAGAGAGTGGTGTTGGCACTAGCACTAGCATAAATCCAGCAGCTATGCAGAAGATCAAGGAGCCAAATGTTTAACTCTCATAGAGTCGAGTTAGTTGCACAATTGATTTATGGACTTCTAGTCAAAATAACGATTATTTGTGTGTTACTTGTCACTCGTTGATGATAATCGGAGAAACCAAAAAATGGATTGTGAACTTCATGCATTTGGAAGGAAGACATACAATAGCAAATATAAGCAGTCCATTTATGAGAAACATGGTTTCATGGAACAAAAAATTGTTTGTTTTGTGTAACACCCCAGCTCAACAGAGCTCAGAATATCACTTATACATTTTTCACTCTCAATTTAAACCAACATTACATATAACTGCAGCAACCTTTACATGGATAAAAAACCACAACGGGTTACCTTTCAACAAGCATAACAAGACAATAGCACAATTTGGGACCTCACATCCAACTCACATCCCATGCATGTCGCCTTCCATGATCACCTAAAACCAACAACAATAAGGGTAAGTCCAAGACTCAGTAAGTACATAATATAACAATAAACATACATCTTATCAATCATGAAGATTAATATCATCATCATTCATGTGTTCAATTGGCATCATCATCTTTTCCTTAATTAATGCAATGTATCTCTACTCTACATGCTCATTTGTTCATCTCATAGCTTATACTGGTATAGAATAAGTGAACACTCGTTGGTGTTCACCCTATCATCATCCATCCTAACCGAGGTGAGTCTTTCTCTTTCATGACATGATTGTGCGCATGATGCAAAAAAATACAATTTGTTGCATTATCCATTAACATGATCCATTATTATCATTACCATGTCATCATCATTATCATGGTATTGTAATAGACATGAATAAAGTATAAATATATCATGGCAAATTAATTGTAAAGATGTAAGATCGAGGTGGCCGACTAGAGGGGGGTGAATATGCGGTTTTAAAAATTCTTTCGCGCTAAAACCAATATATAATGCGGAAGCTAATAACGAATTGGTTTTGCACAATTAAAACCTAAATCAACTAGGCTCAACTAAGTGCACCAACAATATGAACACAATACAATGAGAGCAATCACACAATGATATATAAGAAATTAAAGTATGTAATGTAAATTGCTCAAAGTAAAGCACAAGTAAAACAAGATGACACGATTATATTTTACCATGGTGTTCGGAGACTTGCCGGTCTCCCCTAATCCACGTTGATGTAAGCCCAACCACGTTGGACCGGCTCCACTAATTAAGCCAACACCTCCGAGGTAAGTCCAACCACTTGGACTGGTTCCAAACCGAACCAACACCTCGCTTCACTAAGGTTGCTCTTCCTCCACTCCGGAGATGGCGAGCACCAAACCACTCACAACACGCCGCCTTCTCACAAGCTTCTTGAGAAGATCATCGGGCACGACGCCTCCACATCGTCTAGGTGTCGGCAAACACCAAGAGTAACAAGACTCAACGATCACTTGAACTAATCAAGTGTCAAAGCTCAAGTGGATACACAATCCACTACCTAAGACAACACATGCACTTAGGGTTTGCTCTCAAATCTCACTAAGTGCAACACATGCACAAAAGAGAAGAAAGCCTTGCTCTTAGCTCAAGAGAGTGTCTAACAATACTAGAACACTTTACAATGGCAGCAACAACCTTCTCCAACCAGCCAAGGTGGATATTTATAGCCCACACCCAAAAACTAGCCGTTGGAGGAAAGATTATCTCAAAACAGTGTAGGGCCGGTCTGACCGCCAACTAATGGCCGGTCGGACCGCCCCATGCGCCAACGGCTAGAAAACTAGCCGTTGGGCCTTCAGCCGGTCGGACCGCCAACTAATGGCCTGTATGACCACCGCCAAATCGGTCAGACCACCAAGGCTGGCCGGTCCGACCGCCCGATGCAAAATCGGCTAAGTCCCAAAACAGACGCTCTCTGGAATAAACGTTCCGCACGAACCCCGGAACTTCCTCACATCGGAAGTTCCGTTTTCACAACGGCGGAACTTCTGGACAGAGAATCAACTCAAAGGAAAATCAGTCCGACCGCCAACAGATGGTCGGTTCGACCGATTGGCCACCGTTCAGACCGGTGACCCCTAGCGGTCAGACCGCTAGGCTACAGAGCCAAACACATTGGCTTCACTTCAAATGGCGAAACACATTCGCCCATTTGCGTGCAATTCCAACAAGGTTTCAAAGTTGATATTCTCAGCTAGTTGCAAAACACATTTGCCAACATTTTAGAATACTCATCACAAGGAATAAGGTACATGGACTTACACCATTTGTAAAACACATTTGCAAACCTAAGTCACATGCTACAAGGGTTATGCATGAGCCTCAACTATTTGCAAAACACATTTGCAAATAAATAGCATCATGCCTAGATGAGCTAGAGCAACCATAATGAGCTATCAACACATGACAAACTCAAACTACTAGTTAAGACCTCTCTTAATAGTACGACAATCCTATACTAGCAATCCGGTCTTCCAACCAAACACCAAGACCGGTAAAAGACTAGGAACACATCCTTAGCCCTAGCTAGTCATACCTTTGCCTTGCATCTTCTTGAAGCTTGATGACGCACATCATCACTTCAAGTCCGGGTCATTAACTTGATAATCGTCAACGCATGATGATCCTTTGCTTGACATCCATCAACATATAATGGGTCTTCTCTTGTCTTGACGATCAACTCATGATCATTTCTTCTTCTTTATAAGCATCAACTCATGATGCATCCTTTACACCAGGCTCTTGACTTGATGATCAACTCATGATCACCCCAAGTCTTCATCATCCTGGAACATAACCTATTCATCCAACTCATGGAAAATGTTAGTTCCACAATGTGATTACCATTAGTTACCACAACAAACCATTATCACATAATGGCGGGACAAGATACTTCAATCTTTTCCTTATTGGTAATTAACGATAACCACTTCAATTACACATAAATTGAATGTAGATAAATGTAACACAACATGAGTATATATGAACTACACAAGTTACATATACTCACGATAAGAGTATGTAAGAACTACACAAGTTCTATATACTCAAAACATGAGTATACAAAAACTACACAAGTTCTATATACTCAAAAGGATATGTTTCAAAGTAAAGATCCCAAATATGTGTGGTAAAGGGAATATGGATCAATACTAGTGAAACCACAAAATATAGAATAAAACTCCCCTAAACGTGTGCATACACATATGTGTAATTAGATCATATGCACATATTCAAGTTAAACTTATAGTTGAGTTCTTTCTATATTTTGGATCCGAGGAATGCAACAATGTAAGAGTATGAGTCAAATGCATACCTCGTTAAATTTCACCTTTATATCCAAATGAGACTACACAAGATAATACTTGACAAGTGAGCAAATGAAGAAGTCTAAAGCATCCAATTGCATGTATGAGTCATAAATACAATTATGAACATATTCATGTGAAGAATTTTGGTTCATATGGCAAAACTCACATAAGTGCTAGAAAATGACCATTTTTGTCAAAGTAGGATTTTGGACGAATTTCAAAATCAAATAACTTTTGCTAGGTTGGTCTTTTGAAAATCTTTTGAATACCAAAAATATTTAGAATAACCAACTCTAGGATTTTTCTTTTGGCAAGATTTTCAAATTCCTTTTAGAATAGATTTTACACAAAAATCTAGTTTATGTCAAAAACAAGATACCATAATGTAGGATTTTGGCTAGAAATGCATTTTTACTCAAAATATGTTTTTCTAAAGCCAAAACCTTTGGTAAACCTTTGAAAAACATTTGTATACATTCTGCAACTAGTTTTTCAAAGAATTACTTATAATTATGAAAATTTTGACTTTTGGCTAAAAGGTTCATTTTTGAAAAACAACACTAGCACTTAATTTATTTGGGCACACATAGGGATTTGATATACATGATAATGATTTAGCACTCCCCCTTAATGTGCCACTTTCAACTTGCTCAAGATATTTAATAATGACATTATGAATCATAGAGCAAGAACACCCCTTTTAATAAGATTTTTATGAAATGCAACCTACACAAGGCATAAGGGGCTAGATACTTCAAAAGATAAGTGGCAAACAAACCAATGTCTACCGCCCTGCCATGCACTTGCTTTTTAGCCATGAAAACCGGAACGATGTAAAAGCGGCACCGAACTCAAAGCAACACTACCTGGACAAATCCAATACTCATCTCAAAAACATGTAACAAAAGCATAAAGACATAAAACAAATCAACACCGCTCCTACGTGCAAACCCATCATAATTAACCCCTCTTCACGGATAACATACCGTTATCCCGCTGACCAAATAACCATAACTTCTAATTTTGGAATCCAAACATAGCAAACCCTATGTTTTCTGGACTCTACACAAAATTTTCTACACTTTTCTATTTATGCAAATTATCGGATTAAGTTGTCTAAACCCTGTTTTCTAACCCTCAAATGTCAATCTAGAACATTACTGAACATGAGACTTAACAATTATTTATATATATATATATATATATATATATATATATATATATATATATATATATATATATATATATATATATATATATATATATATAGGAAAATGGTTTGGTACTCCTGGGAGTATGTACTCCCGCCTCTCATATACCACTTAAATTGTATGATAATACGTCTTTATCTATTTGAATATACTCAAATGATGATTATAAGATACTCCAAAGTGAGTTCTATGAAAAAATTCATGAAAGTCCACTTTTTATAGAAAATTTGTGTGTATACTTTTGTTTATATATGAAAAAGGTATATGACAAAAATAAAGGACTCCAATGAAAACTTTTCAATCAAATTGCACTGGAGTATTTTATAATTGGTATTTAAGTATACTAAAAATGATAAAGAAGTATAATATATTTATTTAAGTGGTATATTCAGAGGAGTATGTACTCCCAGAGTACTAAACAAGGCCCTATATATATATATATATAGTACTCCTGGGAGTACGTACTCCCGCTTCTCATATACTACTTAAATCATATGATGATACCTCTTTATCTATTTGAGCATACTCCAATAATGATTATAAGATACCCCAAAGTGAGTTTTGTGAAAAAAAAATCATTAAAGTCCACCTTTTATAGCTAAATTTGTGTATATACTTCTTTTATATATGAAAAAGGGTATATAGCAAAAATAAAGGACTCCAATGAAAAATTTTCAATCAAGTCGCATTGGAGTATCTTATAATTGGTATTTAAGTATAATAAAAATGATAAAGAAGTATAATATATTTATTTAAGTGGTATATTCGAAGCGGGAGTATGTACTCCCGGGAGTACGAAACGGGCGTCCTATATATATATAATAGCAAACCTTAATACTTTTGAAAAGTATGGAAAATTACATAATCTTTCCTAGTTATGACCATAAATTAATTAGGCTACTTACTGTAGGCAAAAAGGCAAACAACACAACTGCTACCAACAACGATAGAATACTGGACAACAGTGTTCCCAAAGCTATGACATTTTCAGCACTTAACCAAATCCAGTATTCTTGCACTCTATGGAAAGCTTAAATAATAACATACAACATTCATAACATGGCAAAGCTATAAAAATAAGATATAGATACCCCAAAATTCCCTCGCAAGGCTTAGCACCACAATTAACCGAAACATGGCATAACAAAAAAACACAATTCTCACTATCGATCTACCCTAAACTTTGATTAAATGGTAATCTAATATTGCAACAAAGGTTTTCATATTGTTACCCCACGAAAATGGACCATGAAGACGATTGAATTACAAAACCCTATATTTTCCCTCTTCTTCCCTCTTCTTCTCTTTCCTACTCGTTGCTACTTCTCCTTCTACTTCATTGCTTCCTCCTTTCTCCTCCTCCGTAGCACAGGCAATAGTAGCAACAGTTGGCATGGTGGTGACACAAAGAGGAAGCAAGGATAGCAAAGCTAGAAGTAGCGATAGAGGGCATAAGACTGGCGTGAGCGCCAAGGCGCGGCTGCAGAGCCGGGGTAGGGCGACGGCAGAACGCGCGGTATGCAGAGGGCTGCACGATGCTACGGTAGAGGCTAGGGAAACAGCTCGGCTAGGGCAGGGGCGCAGTTTAGGGCTAACTGCCTCCTCTTTCTTCTTTTTTATGTGGCGACACAATAGTTCCCCCCACGCTGAGTCCAACTTGGACTCGGTTGGGGGCTTGGCCCGCCCACCTCTTCTCCTCCTCTCCATTTCCTTTCTCTTTACTCTTTTCGAGGCTTTAAATTAAATATGATATAACACTCTACTCCTCTTAAAAGAATTCAACTACGAATTCTACACTCGTCATTCTACATGAAGAACAAACGGAAAACGAACAAAAACTTTTAATACATGTCTGTCGTGAACAACTCCGGATACTTCTCGCTCATGCAAGACTATAATTACCAAGTCGCTTCACACTTGGTTTAATGTGACCACAACACTTTAACATACTTCAACGTCTTATGCTTCAACACTCTGTCCTACTCCTCATGTATACGCACAGACATGACTCGAATGTGAGGTCTTTCTCGATGGTCAACGGCTCTAATGAAATCTAATGCTTCGGGTCTTTTAGGTACTTTCTCAACATAGAAACATGGAAGACGGGTAGTCCAAACAATAAGCCAATTTTTCAATTTGTGTAACTATTGAAAACTGTCCAAAGTACCCAGAGATAAGCTTCTATTTAGTACAAACCGCACAATGCCTTTGGTAGGAGACATGCATAGCCACCGTGCTGAGTAAAGTATGAATGCAACTACGCTTCACAATTGGGTAAAGACATCTGTGAAAATCAATACCTAGAATTTTGTTGTATCATTTAGCAACGAATCTTACCTTGTACCTAACCTCTTCAGTGGTGAAATGCCTTCTTTCTTCTTGAAGATCCATTTGCAACGAATATCATTCTTATTAATTGGCAACTTAACTAGCTCTCAAGTGTCATTCTTCTCAAGAGATTGCATCTCATTATGCATGGCAGCCATCCATCTCTCTGAATCACCAGAAGAGATAGCCTATGGATAAGTGCAAGGTTCTGCGGTACCTTCAATTTCTTTTGCATATTCAAAGCACAAGCAACAACACCAACTTATGCAATCAATGTCTTGCGACCTTGAATATTCCTTTTTGGTTTGTCAGCTATAATGGAATATTATGGTGGTTGAAAGACAACAGGAACATCCTGTATGTTTTCCTTTTCAGCTTCTGGTGTAGAGCATGAATCAATAATATGCTTCACCTACACGCTTGATTCCTGCAGCTTCTCAACATGAACATCAATAGATGGTTTATCATACAACATAACATATTCATCAACAATAACACTTATGCTAATAACCACCTTTCTAGTTTCAATATTCCATAATTTATATCCTTTCACACTATGTTTATAACCAAGAAAAATGCATTTAGCGACTCTAGGCTCCAATTTACCATTGTTAACATGAGCATAAGCAGAACAACCAAATATTATTAAATTTGAATCATCTGTTGGAGAACTAGACCATACCTCAATTAGAGTCTTCTTATTAATTGCTAGGTTGTGTGACCGATTGATCAAATAACAAGTAGTGGACGCAACTTCAGCCTAATAACCCAGAGATAAGTCGGAGTTAGATAACATGCAACATATATTCTCCATAATGGTTTTGTTTATGTGTTCAACCACACCATTTTGCAGAGGAGTACCTGGGACAGTGTAATATTTCATAATGCCCTCTGATGTACATAAAGTTCAAATTTTCCAAGAAAGAACTCCAAGCCATTATCAGTACGTAGCTTCTTGACATACTTGCTAGTTTACTTTTCAATCATAATCTTTCACTCCTTGAATGTCTCGAACATATCCAATTTGTACTTCATGAAATATGGCCAAACTCTTCTTCAATAATCATTAATGATGGTCAACATGTAGAAAGCACCTCAAAGGGACGGAACGCTGGATTCTCCCCACAAATCAAAGCGAACATAATCTAATATGCCTTTCTAGAGTGAATTATTGTGCTGAACTTCACCCTCTTTAGCTTGTTGAAGACACAGTGTTCACAAAACTTCAACTTGTTGATGCTTTGACCATCAAGGAGTCCTATTTTGCATAACTCCATCATATTAATTTCACTCATATGCCCCATAAGCATATGCCAAATATTAGTAGTATTAGAATCAAATAATTTATTTGAGAGAACAACAACATGACCTAAAATGGTAGTATCTTGCAAAAGATATAAGTTGACAGCTTTCATAGCACCTTTCATCACACAAGAGAGCCTTTGGAGATCTTCAGAACTCCATCCCCACCTGAATGCTTGTACCCTTTAGCATCAAGAGTACTCAGTGAGATAAGTTTCATTTTCAAACCCAAAATGTGTCAAACATCTGATAAAATTCTGATGGTGTCATCAAACATCTTGATCTAGATAGAACTAATGCATGCAATCTTGCATGGTGAATTGTTACCCATCAACACAGAACTAATCGACGTAGCTTCATAATTCACGAACCAATCTCGGTTCGGACTAATGTGGAAGGTGTAGATCGTATCAATAATCTACTCATCACAGGTTTTATAATTACCAGCAAAGACAACGAGAATATCTCCACCAAAATCTTGCTTAGTAATACTGGTGGCTTTAGCGTCATAATCTTGTTTATTCTTCTTGAAATTGTTATTCATTTTCTTCCTTTTCTTTACTCACCATCATTCAGATATGTTGTGTCTATCTTTCTTGCAATACTTGCACAACTTGTATCTGCCTCTGGATTTCGATATTCCTTTGTAATTTATGTTGGAATTAATACAAGCTTGGCCCAGTTTTAATTCTAATTAACTCCTGAAAAATCTCAAAGACCCATGTGCACATGCTAAAACTGCTTAGTCTCACATGGAGAGTTGAAGGGGAGTTACACTACTTTATAAGGTGGAATGTGGTAGCCCCCCCCATGTGGAATTGGAGAGAGCCAACACATGCGCGCGCTCGCTCGCTTGCTCGCCTCGCCTCGCCTGCTCGCCTCTCCTCGCCGTGCCGTGCACGTGCGCTCAGGCACGTCGGGTGTGGGCGTGTTTTTCTTTATGAAAATCGAAACGCACCGACTCGTTTTAATGGCATTAACAAACGGCTGGTAGTAACGGTTCAGTTACTAGTGTGTAATAGCTGCAGTTAGCATTGATTGTGTTGGATCTCGAGTTCGATGGTGCGAATTACAAGAGGTGGCGTACCAAGATGGTGCTTTGGCTAAGCTATATGAGCGTTTTCCATGTGGCAAGCGACAAACTGAAGGAACATACGAGCAGAGCAAGCGTTGAGGTTCTTGATCTCTTACTGTGTAGAGATGGCTTTAGGTGGTATTTGAGTCTAATAAATTTGTAGTGTCTAAGCGTGGACAATTTGTTGATAAAGGCTATATGTGGGAGGCTTGTTCCGTCTATCTCTTTGATTTTTATAGTAATGTTGTGAACCATGTTTGCAGTGGTAATGAGACTACTATTTGGTATTCATGACTTTATCACATAAATTTTGGTTGCATGGCCGCAGTTGCAGGTTATAGTTAATCCCAAAATTCACCCTTGCCAAAGGTTCTAAATGTCAAGTTTGTGTGCAATCAAAGCGACCTTGTAAGCCTCATAAGGCGAAGAGGTAAGGAACTTGGCACTATTAGAACTCATACATTCGAGATCTGTGTGAGATGAATGGTGTGTTGACAAAGGTGGTAAGAGATATTTCATAACTTTGATTGATGACTCCACTAGGTTCTGCTATGTGTATCTTTTGAAAACTAAAAATGAAGCTCTTCACCACTTTAAAATCTATAAGGCAGAGGCTGAGAACCAACATGAAAGGAAAATCAAAAGGGTTAGGTCTGATCGTGGCGGCGAGTACTTTTCTAATGAGTTCAATTCATTACTGTGAGGAACATGGTATAATCCATGAGAGGGCGCCTCCTATTCACCCAGTCAAGCGGGGTTCTTTGAAAGAAAGAACCGCACTTTAGCGGTTTGGTTAACGCCATGTTAGACACAGGTCTTTCCAAAGCATGGTGGTGGGAGGCTATATTGACTCCATGTCATGTCCTAAACAGGATTCCCACAAAAAATAAAGAGATAACCCCATATGAACAATGGGAGAAAAAAGACTATCAGTTTCATACTTGCGCAGAGGTTGTTTGGCGAAAGTCATGTGCCAATTCCCAAAAGCATAAGCTTGGACCAAAAAAGTGGATTGCGTCTTTCTAGGCTATGCTTATCATAGCGTTGGATATAGATTTCTAGTGGTGAAATATGGAGTGCATGTGAGTACAATTATGGAGTCGGTGATGCTACATTCTTTGAGAATATTTTTGGATGAAAGATATGCCTAGTTCATCAGTCGGGAGCTGATACAACTCACGAACACTGCCATTCCAATGGAATATTTTGAGCAAATCCACGAGTAAATTCCGGAGGAAGGCAATGAAACTATGAGAAAGAGTAAAAGACAAAGGAATGCAAAGTCTTTTTAGTCTTGATTTTATTGTGTACCTTGTGGATGATACTCCAAGTACCATTTTTGAAACATATGCTTCTCGGATGCGAATCTGGAAGCAAGCGGTACTAGTGAAATGGATTCCATTATCTCTAATGGAACTTGAGAGATCATTGAGTATCCTTATGGTTGTAAACCTTGTAGGATGTAAGTGGGTGTTCAAAAAAGCTTAGGCAGATGGCACTATCGAAGTACAAGCCTGACTTGTGGCCAAGGTTATACCCAAAAGAAAGCGAAGATTTCTTTGATACTTATGCACCTATGGCTAGATTGACCACTATTAGTACTACTATCTCTGTTTGCCTCACACGGTATTCTCGTTCATCATATGGGCGTTAAGGCGACTTTCCTAAATGGAGAGTTGGATGATGAAATTTACATGGAACAACGGATGGATTTGTAGTAAATGGTCAAGAAGGAAAGGTGTGTAAGTTGTTGAAATCTTTGTATGGTCTTAAGCAAGCACCTAAGTAGTGGTATAAAAAGTTCGACAAAATTTTAACATCTGCAGGCTTTATTGTGAATGGTGCGGATGTGTGTGTGCTCGCCATGGTGGGGCGAGGAGTCATTCTATGCATGTATGTTGATGACATACTAATCTTTGAGACCAACCTTAATGTGATTGAGGAGGTCAAGGATTTCTTGTCTCGAATTTTGAGATGAAAGATGCAGGAGTAGTGATGTTATCTTGAACATCAAGGCATTGAGAGGTGATGATGGTGAGATTACATTGTTGCAAACCCATTATGTGAAAAAGGTTACGAGTCATTTTGGTTATAGCGTTGTAAATCCTCTCCAACACCTTATGATCTTAGCATATTGCTTAGGAAGAATTGGAGAATAGCTAGAGACCAGTTGAGATATTATCGGATAATTGGTTCACTCATGTATTTAGCTAAGCGGTACTAGGCACGACATCTCATTTCTTGTGAGTAAACTAAGCCGTTTGTTTGAATCAGGGAGTGATCATTGGCATGCTCTTGAGAGGGGTAATCGCTATCTAAAGGGTACTATGAGTTATGTCATTCACTATCTGGGCATCCCGAGTCTTGGAGGGTTATAGCGATTCAAGCTGGATATTTGATGCGATGAGATTAAGACCACAAGTGGATATATCTTCACACTTGGAGGTGGTATTTGTTCATGGAAGTCTTGCAAGCGGACCATGTTAACGAGGTCAATAATGGAGCAGAACTCACGGCATTAGATCACGCCAACTTGTGAAGCCGAATGGCTTTGTGAGCTCTTGATGGATTTGGGTGGTTAAAAAGCGAATACTGGCTATTACGATGAAGCGTGTCAATCGATTTGTGATTGTCAGGTGAGCAGTTCTAAGGATAATATGAAGGCATTAAGACATGTGAAGAGAGGCGAAGTTAGTCGGAAAAATGAGAAACTACGAAGTAGTAACTTTGGATTATATCCAAATAGCTAAGAATCTAGCGGATCCCTTTACTAAGGGTTTATCACGGAATGTGATAGACAATGCATCGAGAGAGATGGGTTTGAGACCCACGTGAGTTATACCATAGTGGTAACTCATCCTATATGATCGGAGATCCGTGAAGTAGGATTGGTGAAACAAGCTATTGGTTAGCGGGAGGAGAGTATTTTATAAACCCACTCCATTGGAGATGCAATTCTCTCATCTGTGTATAACATTTCGATGGTGCGAATTACAAGAGGTGGCGTACCAAGATGGTGCTTTGGCTAACTGCCATGAACGTTTTCCATGTGGCAAACGACAAACCTGAAGGAACACTTCTGAACAGGAGCAAGCGTTCGAGGTTGCTGATCTCTTCTGTGTAGAGATGGCTTTAGGCTGGTATTTGAGTCTAATAAATTTGTAGTGTCTAAGCGTGGACAATTTGTTGATAAAGGCTATATGTGCGGAGGCTTGTTCCGTCTATCTCTTTCAGATTTTTATAGTAATGTTGTGAACCATGTTTGCAGTGGTAATGAGACTACTATTTGGTATTCATGACTTTATCACATAAATTTTGGTTGCATGACGCGGTTAGCCAGTTTATAGTTAATCCCAAAATTCACCCTTGCCAAAGGTTCTAAATGTCAAGTTTGTGTGCAATCAAAGCAGCCTTGTAAGCCTCATAAGGCCAAGAGGTAAGGAACTTGGCACTATTAGAACTCATACATTCAGATCTGTGTGAGATGAATGGTGTGTTGACAAAAGGTGGTAAGAGATATTTCATAACTTTGATTGATGACTCCACTAGGTTCTGCTATGTGTATCTTTTGAAAACTAAAAATGAAGCTCTTCACCACTTTAAAATCTATAAGGCAGAAGCTGAGAACCAACATGAAAGGAAAATCAAAAGGGTTAGGTCTGATCGTGGCGGCGAGTACTTTTCTAATGAGTTCAATTCATTCTGTGAGGAACATGGTATAATCCATGAGAGGACGCCTCCCTATTCACCCCAGTCAAACGGGGTTGCTGAAAGAAAGAACCGCACTTTAACTGATTTGGTTAACGCCATGTTAGACACAACAGGTCTTTCCAAAGCATGGTGGTGGGAGGCTATATTGACTCCATGTCATGTCCTAAACAGGATTCCCACAAAAAATAAAGAGATAACCCCATATGAACAATGGGAAAAAAGACTATCAGTTTCATACTTGCGCACTTGAGGTTGTTTGGCGAAAGTCATGTGCCAATTCCCAAAAAGCATAAGCTTGGACCAAAAACCGTGGATTGCGTCTTTCTAGGCTATGCTTATCATAGCGTTGGATATAGATTTCTAGTGGTGAAATATGGAGTGCATGTGAGTACAATTATGGAGTCCAGTGATGCTACATTCTTTGAGAATATTTTTTGGATGAAAGATATGCCTAGTTCATCGAGTCAGGAGCCTGATACAACTCCTGAACCTGCCATTCCAATGGAATATTTTGAGCAAATCCCTGAGTAAATTCCCGAGGAGGAAGGCAATGAAACTATGAGAAAGAGTAAAAGACAAAGGACTGCAAAGTCTTTTTAGTCTTGATTTTATTGTGTACCTTGTGGATGATACTCCAAGTACCATTTTTGAAACATATGCTTCTCCAGATGCGGAATACTGGAAGCAAGCAGTACTAGTGAAATGGATTCCATTATCTCTAATGGAACTTGAGAGATCACTGAGTATCCTTATGGTTGTAAACCTGTAGGATGTAAGTGGGTGTTCAAAAAGAAGCTTAGGCCTGATGGCACTATCGAGAAGTACAAGGCACAGCTTGTGGCCAAGGGTTATACCCAAAAGAAAGGCGAAGATTTCTTTGATACTTATGCACCTATGGCTAGATTGACCACTATTCGAGTACTACTATCTCTGGCTGCCTCACACGGTATTCTCGTTCATCATATGGACGTTAAGACGACTTTCCTAAATGGAGAGTTGGACGATGAAATTTACATGGAACAACCAGATGGATTTGTAGTAAATGGTCAAGAAGGAAAGGTGTGTAAGTTGTTGAAATCTTTGTATGGTCTTAAGCAAGCACCTAAGTAGTGGTATAAAAAGTTCGACAAAATTTTAACATCTGCAGGCTTTATTGTGAATGAAGCTGACAGATGTGTGTATTATCGCCATGGTGGGGGCGAGGGAGTCATTCTATGCATGTATGTTGATGACATACTAATCTTTGAGACCAACCTTAATGTGATTGAGGAGGTCAAGGATTTCTTGTCTCAGAATTTTGAGATGAAAGATCTGGGAGTAGCTGATGTTATCTTGAACATCAAGCTGTTGAGAGGTGATGATGGTGAGATTACATTGTTGCAAACCCATTATGTGAAAAAGGTTCTGAGTCATTTTGGTTATAGCGACTATAAATCCTCTCCAACACCTTATGATCTTAGCATATTGCTTAGGAAGAATTGGAGAATAGCTAGAGACCAGTTGAGATATTATCAGATAATTGGTTCACTCATGTATTTAGCTAGCGGTACTAGGCCTGACATCTCATTTACTGTGAGTAAACTAAGCCGTTTTGTTTCGAATCCGGGAGTGATCATTGGCATGCTCTTGAGAGGGTAATGCGCTATCTAAAGGGTACTATGAGTTATGTCATTCACTATACCGGGCATCCCAGGGTACTGGAGGGTTATAGCGATTCAAACTGGATATTTGATGCGATGAGATTAAGACCACAAGTGGATATATCTTCACACTTGGAGGTGGCGCTGTTTCATGGAAGTCTTGCAAGCAGACCATGTTAACGAGGTCAATAATGGAAGCAGAACTCACAGCATTAGATACTGCCACTGTTGAAGCCGAATGGCTTTGTGAGCTCTTGATGGATTTGCCGGTGGTTAAAAAACTGGTACCGGCTATTCTGATGAACTGTGTCAATCAGACTGTGATTGTCAAGGTGAACAGTTCTAAGGATAATATGAAGGCATTAAGACATGTGAAGAGAAGACCGAAGTTAGTCAGAAAAATGAGAAACTCTGAAGTAGTAACTTTGGATTATATCCAAATAGCTAAGAATCTAGCAGATCCCTTTACTAAGGGTTTATCACGGAATGTGATAGACAATGCATCGAGAGAGATGGGTTTGAGACCCACGTGAGTTATACCATAGTGGTAACTCATCCTATATGATCGGAGATCCCGTGAAGTAGGATTGGTGAAACAAGCTATTGGTTAACTGGGAGGAGAGTATTTTATAAACCCACTCCATTGGAGATGCAATTCTCTCCTAAATCTGTATAACATGTTGATTTTTATCTTAATGTGTTATGTGGCTTGTTTAAGCATAGATGCTGTCCTACAGAGTAATCTTGAAAGAACACACCTATATGAGCCCGACTGCTAGTCAGAGTCTATGAGATAGGGTAATCTCTAGGAAGCTCATGAATAGGCCAGGAGTATGACTTATATGCTCCAACCCGCGGGGATGCCTGATAGCCTAGTATCAGTTAAGGACTTAAGTAAAACTTGTTCACACAAAACTACCAATTCAAGGCTTAGTCCATTGTGCATTGTGAATAAGTGTAGCTTCTGTTCTAGATGGATGTTCAACCTTAATCGGCTCCATCGAAACACTGGTATATTAAAATAATATTATGGATCAAGGTATTTGACATGTGTCTTTGAGATCTGGTGGGGGATTGTTGGAATTAATACGGGCTAGACCCAGTTTTAATTCTAATTAACTCATGGAAAATCTCAAAGGCCCATGTGCAAGTGTTAAAACTGCTTAGTCCCACAAGAAGAGTTGAAAGGAGTTACACCACTTTATAAGGTGGAATGTGGTAGCCCCCCTGTGGAATTAGAGAGAGCCAACATATGCGCGCGCTCGCCTCGCTTTGCCGAGCCATGCCATGCCGTGCCGTGCGTGTGCGCGCAAGCAAGTTGGGTGCGGGCACATTTTTCTTTATCTATTCGAAAATCGAAACACACCGACTCGTTTTAATGTCATTAACAAACGGCTGGTAGTAACGGTTCAATTACTAGTGAGTAATGTCTGCGGTTAGCATTGATTGATGGCAAATCAATGGCGACCGTTTCCTTTGGCCTCTTTGTTTTTGGCTATTAAAAGTTCGGATTCTGGTTCTTCTCCGTTTGGACTCTCTACGCAAGACTCTGGATCTGCGATTTCCATCCCGGTGAGGCGCGTGTACGGTTGAACAAGGAGAGCAGGCCTCCGGAACTCTCGTCCTTGAAGGCTTGCATGAGCAAGGACGAATAAGATTTTTGGGGAGCGTTTGCTTCGTTTTCATTCGATCCTCTGCTATATCTACATCAACTACGCGACTACTACCACGACGTCCGCTACGCCATGGCGAACGACGACCTCACCAGGACTTCTACTGCTGCAACTTCTTCCACTTGATCTGGGTATGCCTATCTCATACTTATTGCTTGGTTAGCTTTATTATCTGTTGTTGATCTGAACACTGAGATAGAAATGCTAGTTTCTGTTCTTCTAGAAATTTGTATGACTACAGTGTTCTTGATTACATGCTTAATGAAAAGGGCTAGAGTTTTTTTTCCATGATTCACCTAGCATACTTTTGGATTAAAGTAATTCAAAAAATGCTTATATATTCAACAATTTATACTCGAGCTTTTGCCTCTTGAATCGCCGTTCGAACTCCTCTCCCGTTGTCTACCATGGACAAACATGCTTTCTATAGGTGAATTTGAACTTTTGTTTAGTGCCATGAGTTTCATCTTCTCCTTCACATGTAGTGCTTCATAGACTTCATTAAGTGTAAAAGAATAAGACCTAAATCTTCATAATCATATTTTACCCCCATAGACTCGAGATACAAGATTACTTTTTTGAACACTGTCAGGTGGTTCAACAATTATATGCCTTATACCATCTTGTGCAAATAAAGTTTCTACTTCAAATGCATCTTATTGGTCAGTTCTTTGGTCATGCAAACTGCTATAGTTTCAACCATAATGCGGCGACGGTCTTCTCCTTCAAAATCTCCCATATAATATTATTTTGATTGGCCAAGATGAATCTGAGATAGGACGTTACGATCTTTTCTTTTCTTCTTGTCAAGAGACCATGCAGTCGACATCTTATCGATCTCAAATAAAGCGTTATCCAAATCGAGTTGTACAAGAACAACTCGCATCTTGACTTGCCAAAGATAAAACCTTGTGTATCGATCTAATAGTGGAAGATCATACATACTTCAAAGTTGCCATACGAAATAAATTCAAAATTTGCTAGTGAAATATGTGTGTACGTAGCAAAGAATTCCTGGAATCTTGGGTACACTTCTATGTACGTGAAGCAATGAAGGCCATAGTTGCTGGTACGCTTAGCAAATCGCTTGGTGTGTGTACGTAGCAATTTTCGTCGGGATGAATTCAAGAACTGAAGCTAGCCGACATAATCTGTATCTGCTCCTTTTTGAGTTTAATGTTTTTCTTCTTTGCAATCAATGTTGCTCTGTTTGGACGCTTTTTCTTTGTAATCAATGTTGTAGTGCTATCTTTTACCTTTCTAGCAATTAATGTTATTGTTGCTTTGTTTGTCGCGTTATCTGCCTGCTACGCTTCCTGCTTTATTCCGGGGCGGAGAAATAGTTGCTCCTTGTCTTCGACGCGGAGACAACATCGAATTTGACACCGATTCGGATTGTAACTCGCGAGACGCGAGAAGAATCGTTCCGCGATGTTTTTTCTTTCTCAATCAAAAATCTCGTACTCTGATACCACTTATTGTAAATAATGCACAGAAAATAGGAATGAAAGACACAAATTTTACGTGAAATACCCCTTCGGAAAAAACTACGAACGTACGAAGGCAATATCAATATGTAATGAGATATTTAAATTAAAGTTCTTGCTCTTTCCGATGGATTATATAGATATATTTATAGCAGTGTATAAAAGACTCCGTATGAGCTAGAGTAGGAAACAAAATTCGTATTACACTCCCACTCAACAGTAACAGTACTGATACAAGCATAGCTGGCTCGGCAATTGCAAGGTGGGAGAAGAGAGTCCACGTACAAAAATGATCTTCAGCTAGTACAAAAATGATCTTCAGCTAGAACAACCACCAACTACTAGTTAAATCCCTAATGAACACCAGGATCTTCAGCATCTGTGGAGGGCGCTCTCATCGCCGCTTGCTGCAGTTGTTCAGCCCCGGCCTTCCGGCTTCTTGCAGACCATCTCTTTGAAGACCTGCTCAATACCGAAGAAAGCAGCAAGCGTAATAAACCACGCCCAACGGAGAACGAAATATTTTTCTCACCCAAACAGGCCCTAGTCCGAAGTTTCCAAATAGCCCAACAAATTGCAGATAAACTAACCATGTGGAATACTTCATAATGTGGCAAATAACGGAAGTCCACCCAGGGAATTGTGACAGGGAAGTGGGACAACAATCTGCCCCCACACACAGAGCCACAATCCCCAAAACCACCGGAGCCACAATACATTCAAAAGGGTCCTACAGTACTCAATCCGTTTCCACCCCCTAATTGCAGGCCCTGAAAGCATCAATAAGTTTTATCAAGAGAACATGAATTTACCAAATGCATTTTGAAATTTTGATGCCATCTTGCTTCCCATCTATACTTGCACTTTTGCACATTGATAAACCAGATTTGAGATTGTCTTATCATAGGTAACACACACTATTAATTGGAAAGTATTAGGAGCTCCTCAGCTGAACCTAATTAAGCAGAGCTGTTGATCAATTTGGTAGCAGTAAATAGCCAAATTGATCATCAAAGAACAGAGAGCCCAAGAACTCAGAAACCGGTCAAAGAAAACAAGCAATCTTATTCAATTACTCGCCTGCCTGAACATTACTAGTATAAGCAAACAAGGTGTAGAAACGATTGTTCCCTTCATTTATTTCCATTCGACAAGCTCGCCTTCTCTCTCGCCAAGAATTTATGTTGCATCGCTCTCACAGGCCTGCATAAACAAACAGTGGGCAATGAGAGGCGCAGCTCTAAAAACAAACAAGGTGTAGAAACGAATTCAAAAGGAGAAAACAGAAGAAAGTACATCCTATCCTTGCTATATTTCCCCCGTTGCTCCATTTGTCTCGAAAATATTAATGCACTCTAGGTTTTTCATGTGCACATCTACCAGTTCTGCAGTGTTCAAAGATGGGACTGGGATGCAACTGGAATGGCTCTCGGTCAGTCACACTTGCATAATGGATTCCTATGCTTTCAGTTTCTGCTGCTTCTTTCCTTTGCAAGTACAGAAGAAGGAATGAATTAAAAGAAATGACTAAACGCAAGTACTATTACTACAGAATACAATGCAAGTCAAAGTAATTCAACTTGTTATATAGCACGGGAAGTTCGAAGAACAGAAACGAAAGCAATTGAATTGGTGGACGAAACATAGGAAAGTAGAACTCTTCATGTAGGGTTTGTGCAAATTAACTTACGATGTCCAAGGATCATATCTAGAACATCCTACCCAGCAAGCTTAGCTCCTTTCATAAGGTATACTGTGAAAATGCTTCACGCACTAAAAGCTTCGTATTAACGTCATACTGCAAAATGATCTTAGCTTGTGCTGGTAACTTGCACACTCGAATTAGTCGAATCCTACCCACGATCTATACGTTTCAACTATCCCGGCTCGATCATCTAGTTCTATTTTCGTCAATATTTTGCTAGCGATTGCGGTATCGGCCTAGTTTGGAACAGAGAATTTTGCTAGATTCCAACGGAAATTAAACTGTTTCCTATGAAATTTCCGTGTGCCAAATGGATGCTAAATGTCGTTGCTGTTGTTTTTGAAAGACAGTAGTGAGCCAGACCCTTGCTCTCAAATTTACAAATAGAAGAAAAGCCCAAATGGGTTAAACGAAAATGAGGATTATTGGAAGTTTCTATCAAATAATCTCTAGGTCATCGAAATGAAAACTTAGATATTAATTAGTGTAGTTTCGCGATAGTTTAAAATATTGTCTGCACGTTAGCAAATTTTACTCTCTTTTAACTAACATAATGTGCCATGAAACATGTTCAACCATATATTACTCTTACTATAAGATAACCCGCACCATCCGGGAAAATACCTTGATGAGCAAAAAATATGCCATTTACGTGAAGTATATATGACACCAAGAGCAAGGAAGATCTTGAAGTGTGTGTACAAATTAAGCGGTACTGTCGACGGACATAGCTGTGTTGGGAAGTATACTTCGCTGTGGTTATCAAGGATGCTTTCTGTAGAGACTGTAAAGAGAGCAGTGAGTTAGAAGAGACTATTGAAAGCAACATGGATTTAATTTTCTGGGAATTGTCAGCGTATTATACCCGATCGAGGTCCTGTTGACATATATGCAGAGCGATTTGATGGTGCAGTAGCCTTTTTTTTTTGTAGATGGATGGGTTTTCTCCGTAGGTGGATCGATCATAGAGTGAGTAGGAGGCGATGCAGATCTATGTAAGAAAATAAGATTGAACGCTATGGCGAATAATAGAAACTGTACTTACATAAACTCTGCGTATGTGGATCGTCCATGCTGGAACGGGTCTTCTCTTCTTCATGTATGCATTCTACGTCAAATGGAACTATCTTGACCAATTTTTTTTTTGTAGGGGTTTAACAACTTCATTTAAAAAAAGCGAGATAAAAAAGCAGGATATGCATAATTTTTTATATATAGACGGTTCATCTAGCTAAAAAAAGAAGACGGGCATCATATGTGGTAAAAAGCTATCTTAAAAAAAGATAGAACTTAAAGGAATGCTCATAAAAAAAGCATCCGGGGCCTGATTAGGTAGTCCTTTATTAGCATCTTTTCATGGTGGTAAATATCATCGTTCCTTAGTTACGCATAATCTAAATATGTTATTACAAAAATAGAGAAAGCTTGCTATACTATATTTTCCATGGACAAGGAGGAAAACAGAGACATAGGTTATTAAAACTGTATTCTTTTGGAAGGGAGTCCCAAAAAAATAGAGTATTACTGAAAGAAAGCTGTATGATAGAGTAGACCTCTTTTCCATGTAATAAATAGAGTATTACCGGAAAAAACTGTATGATAGAGTAGTCTCTTTTCCCTGAAATAAGAAAGTTGGAAAGCGACAAATGGTGGTTGTCAGGAGATGAGCACGGGGAGCGGAGGTGGAAGGGAAGAATCAATTTAGGAGGACGAGGATTGCGTCGGGATGCCGTGGTGGGTAGCGAACAGGGAGGAAAAACGGAGCGGACGAACAGCACGCGATGAACAGTCATGATGAACAGTACTTGATGAACAGCACACGGACAAGGGGGGCGCAAAGGGGATTGGGTAACTCCCAATCCTTTGCTGGTTTTTCTATTAGTGCATATGCTCCTTATATAGGAGTACAATCTGAAATAGAAGGTTAATTCTTCCCTGAACTTGGACTCTAACTCTTACCTGAAATAGAAGATTATTCTTTCCCTAGATTAGGACTCTAACTCTTACTCTTCCTAATACAAACTCCCTAATTGAAACCTTTCTAATTGCAACTGCCTAAAGTCATACACTAGACTCTTATGCGGCCTCTAGGGACGGCTGCTCCTACGCCTTGTGGCGCCAACCGTAGGTGCGGTCCCACATGACATCTCTCCTCCTCAACGAACAGCTCATCCTCGAGCTGAAAGGAGGGATAAGATTTTTTGAAATCCTGGACATCTTCCCAAGAAGTATTGGAGGCCGATGAATCCTACCACTGTATCAACACTTGCCACTTGTCATGAGCAAGCCTGGCGTCGGGACCCAAAAATGTAATTTTGGACCCTCTGTGTATTCTGCACTAGTCCAGGATCACGCTAGTGCACATAGTATCAACATAGATAATATCGATCCACACAAGACGATTAATTTGAATAGTAAATAATGGTTTTGACCTTATGATCGAGTTTACATTTATTAAACAACGCAGGGCTGATAATAGATAAAATAGTAGCAGCGGAATAGAAATAAACTCCAACAGAATCCCATCAATTCACCGCAGCAACTAATTGGGATCAAGACCCTAACGATCAACACCTTCGTAGAACTCCTTCTCAAATGTAGGCAAAGACTCATCCACTTCATTGATTGTTTGAAGTAAGTATGAGTACACAACCGTACTCGCAAGTCATACCATAGAATACAATTTATAGATGATGGCTTATTCCAAAGGAATGGCTTCTGTGGTTCTTTTGCAAAAATGCAATATTTGCAATTGAATACGAATAATAGATTGAAAATATAATTCAAAACAAATAAACAATAATAATTTATCATTTGATTTCACAAAGACACACAGTCTAAACAAGTTATTCACACAACCATATGACTTAGATTACACAGCTCCCTTCCCAAAGGTTTTATAAAAATCTCCCCTTGTGTGAAATCCCCGAGCATGTCCATAACCACGGACGCGGCTATTCGAATAGATTTATTTAACACTCTATAGAGGTTGTACACTTTACCCACAAGATACAATCAGTGTATCTAGCACTGACCATAACAAAACTTTTCAGAAATTTTATCTCAAACATTGACACTCCCGATGTGCTTTACTGTCGTCCAACTGATATACACAGCGTTTGGGTATAACACACACCGTTGGACAGGGATGTGGCGAACCGTCCCGCGATGTAATAAATACACCTCCAGCCCATCACACAGCTTAACCTACAATCGAGTTGTCAATGGCAAGATTCCATAACCTACTAAGTTAGACCCGTCCGATATCAGGCATGTGGTTGTACAATAAGGCTTAGTTTAATGACGCGAAAAGTTAAGCCGTTAATTGACCAAAGCAAGACTTCCAATTTCTAACTAAGTGTCACACAGACAATCATTCCCAGCACACAGCTCCACCATATCATATAGAATCCACCACTTGCCTCAGTCAAAATCTTTTCCCACCTTGTTGGTTAAGTGCAACATATGCCATCAACGAGTAATAGCACACAACACACACAGTTTCATCACACAGTTCCATAATCACTTAGTCAAATTTATATTTGAACTCACATGAAATGATGACTCGTAGCATGACTAAGCAATCTACTCGTATCTAACCAACCCACGTTGGTGCTACGATACTACCAACTAATAATGAACCAACCCAAGGTGACAAAAGATCATAGCATAACAATAGACAAGGTGTACATAACAATTTGGATTAATAACTAAACCCAAAAGCATTTAAATAAATACTTGAAATAAAATGCAATACATTGAAATAAAGTATTTTGAAAACTGGATTCAATATGATCAAAGGTATAACTTGCCTTTGAATAGGTCTAGGTACTGATCTTGGTCTTGAGACACTCCTTCTTCTTCAAAAGTCCCCGAAGAATTAACGTCTACTCGCAAACGAAGCAAATAAACAAAACAAATAAATAACAGACTTTATAGATTTTGAATAAAAACATAAATAAATAGATTTTGAATTTATATGAATTTAAAAATTTTGATGGGCTCAATCGGAGTTGGGATGCAAATGATATGGGCTTTGGAAGTTTGATATTACATAAAATACCATAAATTGGAATTTCCATATTTTACAAATTATTTTTCTAAAGAAAAATTGGATTAATGCGCAATGCTGACGTTAGCGAAGGAATTTCTGGAAATAAAAGAATTAAAAGGAAATCTGACATGTGGGACCCACATGTCAGTCTCACAGCTCACGGTGGACTAAGTGCACCGAACTGAAGAAAGACGGAGGCAGTGGACCGGCCACACGGGCACACACGCGAGTGCTGACTGGACGCCACGCTGATGACACGCATGCACGAGAGCTGACGCTAGCGCTGAGGTGGCGGCTAATGTGGACGACGGCGAGGAGCGGCGCTCGGAACCCAATGGTTCCAGCGAACGGCGGTGATCTACCGGTGGTGAGTCGTACCAGGCGATAGTTGACACTATTGTGCACTTAGGGGTACTCTTACGTGTAGCTAGGAGCGACGGTGGTGACGTGCGGCGAGCTCAGAGCGAAGGAGACCTTAGGCTTTTGTCGTACAGGGGGCTTCGCGTTGCTCCGGCAACGAGGAGGGGCACACGAGGTAGCCTAAGCAATGCTGATCACAATGGCGCAGTAGGCGAGGCAAGGGCGATAACGACAGCGGTGCAATTCGTTGGAGAAGTAGCTCGGCCGAAAACTCTAAATCGCTAATTGTGGTGGCGCTAGGGCGATCGGGGCAAGGAGGGTGGCGGCTCTGGGTTGCAAGGGCAAGGGTGAACCCTAGGGTGGCTTTTATAGGGCTTGGCCGTACAGATTGGAAGATCCCAAATCGGGATTGATTCGGACTCCCGTTTGAAAACAAAGATAGAGTTTGTTTTGATCCCGATTGGCTGCAGATATAGGTGCGGGAGAAATAGAGCTAGAGATTGGTGAGAAAATCCGGAAGTTTCGGTTGAAAATTGCCAGTGTTGGACGGAGCTTGGACTCTCGGCAATGGCGATGCGGGCGAACACGCGCGAGGGGGACGACGACT
Source organism: Hsuehochloa calcarea (assembly GCA_036346395.1). Lineage (NCBI taxonomy): Eukaryota > Viridiplantae > Streptophyta > Magnoliopsida > Poales > Poaceae > Hsuehochloa > Hsuehochloa calcarea. The sequence goes on from CM070597.1 coordinate 72,617,664, forward strand.
CGGCGGGTCCACCTGACAACGACACTGAACCGCGGGCCCACCTGGCAGCGAGAAGAGAGAAGCGAGTAGTGGGGCATAAATGGGCCGCGTTGGATTGGGCCAAAACGGAACAGTGGTTGGGTTTCGGCCCGACACTATTTTGGCGTATTTTAAATAGATTTTCTATTTTAGAAAATATAGAAAATCCAATTAGAAATTGGAAAATAGCAAATGAACTCAGAAAAATTCTAGAAAAATATGGAAAATATATCCAAGCCCAGAGAATCCAAATAAAATAGTTTTGATAATGGTTGTTGTTGGGATTAATCATATTAAATCATTTTAACGCTAACGTCCATATTAAGCTTTAATAAAATTTAATAAAAATTCAAATGGTGAATTTTTCCAACTATTAACTATTCAAAAGATTTTTAAAGCTCAAAAAGAAATTGGGATGTTACACCTGGCACGCAGCGCCTCCAGAGGCAAGCTGGAATGACCCGCCCATGGAGAAGGGGACACAGGGGTTGGTGACGCTGGGGTTACTCTGTTAAACTTATTTTAAAAACCCACATGAAAGAAATCATGGATGTGGGCCGTCTTGAGAAGGTCCAGCTGATAAGTCATGTCATTGATCTTGACGATGTTGCGATAAGGCCCAAAATAATGGGGCCCAAGCTTCCCTTGGCTGGCCCCAGGCAGAGAAGCGGTCGCCCGATGATGAAGGCGCAACCAATCCAAATTGCCAACGTCAAAGTGTATGGAGCGATGCTTCTGATCGTAAAATTTCTTATAAAATTCTTGGGCATGGAGTAAGTAACTCCAAACATATGCCAAGAACAAATCACGGTCCTAGAGTGCCTGATCAACTGTTGTGGTGTGTGCTGCTCTTGGCTTATAATCCCGAAAAGAGGGGTTCGCGCCCATACACTACGCGGAATGGCGTCGTCTTGAGGGCTGAATGATAGGAAGTATTATAAATAAATTCCACCCAAGGAAGCCATCGAACCCACTGTCGTGGCCGGTCTCCAGTCATGCAACATAGGTACATGGCAATGATCTTGTTCACCACTTCAGATTGACCATCAGACTGTGGGTGATAAGCTGTACTCATGTTAAGGCTGGTATCACATTGAGCAAATAAGTCCTTCCAGAAATTCAAGGTGAATACTGGGTCCCTGTCGACCACTGTCAAAATAACAGATTTCCCACCCACTTTCAGCAATCCCTCCACAAAGTCCATGTGGTCCTACAAAGTCGCCATGTGGAGGTGTGGGCCAGCGCCGGGTGGGTTAGCGTACATGATCTCCCGCCCTTGCCGCTAGACGCGCATCCTCATGTGGTCGAAGTCCCAAGTGATGGGTCCAAGGGAGCCCAGCCACTGGACGCCTAGGACGATATCGAAGTAGCCTAACGGAAATCGTGAGGAAGTCGAGGACGAAATCTTTGTTGTCGATGGAGATGGTGTTGGAAATATGCCCTAGAGGCAATCATAGAGATGATGATATTTTACTATGTTCATGTTTATGATAATATGTTATCGTGTTCCTTAAATGAATCATTTGTTATAGATCAATAAGTATGTGAATTGTTGGTGAAACTCTTTAACTTATATGATGTTATTCTAAATGTATCCCTGGTCGAGGTCACTGGTCGGAACACCAGTGACTCTATGACTAGCACATGTATTGATTGATGACCTTGTTTCACCGGTCATGGATATAAGGATATCGAATCAATAATGTGAGCTTATGTTAGATAATATAGGGCTGGATAGACCCATCATTGAGACACTATTGAGATTGTTATGAATCTTTGTGTTATTAGTTGGTCTCAAGTAATGATGATGCATAATCCTTAGACCTAAGATCAGCATGGTTCCCTACATGTGTAATAGCACTCTTAGGGGTTGCCAAACGCTACTCGTAACTGGGTAGTTATAAAGGTATCTTTCGGGTATGCTATGAAACATGCGGAGGGATGTGACTGGCCGAGATGGGATTTGCCCCTCCTAACATAACAGGAGAGATGTCTCTGGGCCCCACGTGGCGATCGGATAAAGAAAGTGCATAGCCATGCCACTAGTGGTCGAAGTGTCGACCATATGAAGTTATCCGACACTTGATCGAGAAAATATTGAACAGTCCATGGATGACACACCTCTCACATGGAGTTCAACCAGACATCGTGAGGCAAAGGGAGAATGCATGAGTAGGTCGCTTAGTTCGATCAGTTACAGACTAGTCATATGGAGATATGCGCTGGACGTAGACTAGTCGAACATAATCACAGAATGGTAAGAACCTGGTCGTAAGGAGTTACGAACTGGTCAGGACTAATTACGATATGGTCTTATGGAGATACGAACTGATCGCAAGTGATGAGGACCTGGTCATAGATCATATTACATAAAGGTTCGTCCGATATATTCTATGTGTATTTGGGAATCGTTATGTGCTGCTAGGTACCGCTAACGACTGGTGGTCGGAAAAGTGTTTCCGAGTCATAACCGATTACACATGAACCTGTAGGGTCGCACTGAAGGACCGAAATGGCAACAGAGGGGGGGGGGTGAATGGTGCCCTTTTAAAATTAAGATCTTCCCCTCTCAAGCGTCCACACAGCAACCAAATACATTCAGATAATCAAATCACGAGAGATGAATCAAATCCAAGAAGTTAAACAAAATCTGGGCGGTTCTGTCAGAAATCGGAAGTTCCGATTATCCCTGCGGTAGTTCCGGTCACCCAGGCGGAAGTTCCTAAATTTCTGGGCTGCTCTGTCGACAATCGGAAGTTCCAGTCTTCCAGTGCGGAAGTTCCGCACGCGGTAGTTCCGCCGTGTAAAATGCGGAAGTTCCGATTGTCTCAGACAGAAGAACAGAACGTACTGGAAATTTCCAAAAATCCGAAATACTCACAAATTGATGCTCTTCTTGGGTCAAGTCTCACAGGACATCATCCTAAACAACTTCTTGACCTCATTGAGAAGGAATCGCAGACAAAGATCCATTAATCAAAGCAAAATCGGATTTCTTGAATATTTGGCAAGAAAGACCAAAAATTGAAATTCGCATGATTCTTGGATTCTTGAGTGATGAAACTTTGAGGGTAGCTACTTAATAGCCTATATTTTCAACATGCCAAGTTTCATGCCATCTCAAGAAGGGAAACAAGATTTTCATCCAAGACCTAGGCATGGGAAGGAAGAACAGAGAAAACCAAAAATCAAGAACTGAGATTACAGTTGATTTGCTCTTGGGAAAAGTCGATCAATGATCTTGTGGCATCATCCCAACAAAGAGCAACTCATTTTGGCACTTCCCAACAAGAATCAAGCCAAAAACAAAATCTCAAGAATCAAGCCTTACGAGAGAATAAGAGGCATGAACAGGAAAGTAAACAAGAGATTTTTCATTCCTTGAACCAATGGATTACAGAGAGGCAATTACAGAGAAATGATTACAAGATACTCACTCCATCCTCTCCCTCTCCATCTCAAGAACACCCACAAGCAAATGAGAGAGCTCTAGAAGAGAGGAACAGAGAAAAGCCACACACAAGACATCTCTGCTCTCTCCCAACAACTAAAGCCTCAAGCCAAAACAAACTCTCAAAGCCACTTTTGACTCTAGCAAACCCTAATACTCTCTCAAAAAGGTCACCTTACAACCAGGCCTTGACCTCTATTTATAGCCCTTGGCTAACGGGTCTCCAACCCGCTTCGCAAGAAAAACCGAACGGATCCCGCTTCCACTTGTGCCGCCTTGCGAAATTACCCTTTCGCCCCTCGTGCACCTTCTGGAAGGTCCCACATTCCTTGTTGTCCACGACTCGCAACCACCTCGAGTGCACACCGTCTTCGACACACCTTGACCGTTCTGACCTCAAAGCCACCTGCGTCTAGTCCGGTCTCCACGTGTCTCGCCACGACTCCGCCTCGACGTCTTGCAACCAGCACAGACAAGAAACACATCACATAGCATTGCTCTAGATACTAGAATCAACATTTGCATTAGACTCAAAACCATTCATGAACCACACAACTCAAAATCAAAAACTATGCGCTCACTGCTCAGTTCTGCGCACAAACGGAAGTTCCGGTTTCTCCAGGGCGGAAGTTCCGATGATCGGTACTTCCGCAATCTCAGGGCGGAAGCTCCGCACATTTCCAAATCAAAACACACTGCTCAGGTCAATCGAAAGTTTCGCTTTCCCAGGGCGGAAGTTCCGATGATCGGTACTTCCGCATTCCTGTGGAAGTTCCGCAATCTGAGAATCAAAATAGCAAAGAAGACAACAAAGAATAACCAAATCACAAACTTGTCAACAAAAGTGTCAAATACTCATCACTCGCATGGGGACACCTCTCACATGGTCTCTCACGCACACTTAAGGGCTAGGTTTTGTTTTGGTTGGTGATCCGAATTCGTATAGGTCACGAGTTCCTAATGGGCCTCAAGTTCGAGACCCATCATAGATGCCTATATAAAGAGGGGCGGTGGCATAGGGTGAGGGAAGAGAATGATCTTTGGAAGAACTCCCAAAACCCTAATAGCCACGCCTTCTCAACCACGCTGTCGGTGCTAGCACTCCAGCGTGTGGTGATCCTACCCTGTACGTGTGGATACCTCGGAGGTGTTGTTGCGAAGCATCAGCACTAGGACGATCCGCGACTCGTGACGATCACCGGAGTCAGAGGAGAAGTCGCGTGGTGAGTACGACCACTCGGAGGAGCAGACGCGCGGCGAGTACGACCACTCGAAGGAGGAGACGCGTCGTGAGTAAGACTACGACTGCATCAACTCGCTACGACGACTCTACTTCAGCTACGAGTCAGCGCGTCTAGCGGTAATCTCGTGATCTATTTCTAGTGGTGGTTCCTTGGTTGCACGGTAAATTTTTGTTTGTGCTATCGTAGCCGTGCCGCGTTCCCAACAGTGGTAAAAGAGCCATGCCGTCTGGTTTTAGATTCGGATTGGTCACATATTGTGATATGTGGCAGTTATAGATGTGATCTATATCTGTTTCTGCTGGTTGATTTGATCGTCCATGTGCATTGGTGGTAAGATGGGTTTCTTATTCGTTATTCCGTGATCGTGCTTGCATGGTCGTATCACGACTTGCTTCTACCGGTCGGTTTCCGCCATCGAGGCAGACAGTGATTGTAAATCCATTAGAGGACGCGAAGTTCAATGTTGTTGATCTAATCGGAGTTACTATCGAATAGTACCGGATGTTTTATTGCGCTAGTTCACGATCACATTGCATGATACTCCTACCGGTCGGAATTCCACCATCGGAGTATACCGCAGTATGTGGTCGTATTAACGCAATGATCAGATCGGTTTGGAATAGGGTTAATATGATTAATCTGATGATTTCCAAGGCTCGGTTTCGTGAATAAGATTCATGTTCTGGAAAAAAAATTTGAGAGCGCTGCCCTCGTCCAGCGAGGGGCGCTGCCCCCTCGAACCCCATCTGCTAACCGGCTAGCGGGACCGTCGTGCTGTGTATTCGGACCGCGCTTATTGTATAGTGTTTGCTCTTGTTTCCCGATTCATTGCTATTCCATGTCTAACTTGTTGCAGGGATTGGTGTGAATAGTATGACCCATGATGTATGAGATGCATGCATGTGTGTAATGTTCATGACTTGCGTGTCATGTTTATTGCACCCCAAGGCTGTCTATATTTGTATAACGGCCTGCGTGTCGACTTGTGGTGCTAATTTACTCCTTGTAATTTTATCCCTAGTGCTATTAGAAGTAATGACTTAGTGTGAGTACTTGGAGGTTTTGGCAACTTGGAGACATGGCGAACAGGATACTTGGCGATGGAGATCACCATAAGAAAGGGTTATACTATATCACAATGCAATTTGATTGTCTGTGAATGCCCTTATACTTCTGTTCATTTATTTCTATGCATATTTAATTGCTTGATATGCTTTTAACATGGTAGAAATAAATTTCCCTCAGATAATATTAAGTTAATTTGATGCCCTCCCAATTAGCTGCACCATCCATAGTGTTGTATTTTGATGGTAGGTCTTGCTAAAGCAGAGTGTCATTAATATTCCTTGACTAGATGGGTTTGTGTCGGACACTTACACGCAAGTATTGGTTTTACTTGACAAGGTCATCATAACGGTTATGGACCTTGGGGCATAGGGTTGGGTGCCGAAGCATAGAGATGCTGCCCAACAACAAGAGTCATATAGAGATATGATTAGCAAAGGGTTGCTTACCATATTCACCAATCTTCTAGCAGTGATGCCAAAGCTCACTAGTAGATTAACTGATTGTGGGTTTTGAATCACTAAATATCATAAGAGGGATATGGTATTCAGTGGGAGTATCTTCATTAAATTGTTTAATAGAAGTTACTTTTCTTGAACATATGTCTTAGTTTTGCATATTTCATGTTGTAGATCATGGCACCAACTGCTGTACCTACATCCAGTTTTGCTTTACGTTCGATTCTTGATAAGGAAAAACTGAATGGAATAAATTTTGTGGATTGGTCCCGCAACCTGATAATTATTCTTAGGCAAGATAAAAAGGAACATGTTCTAGAGGAACCAATTCCTGATGTGCCTGCTGAGAATGCTGTTGGTGCTCTTAAAACAGCCTATACAAGGGCATGTGATAAGTCCCTTGATGTTAGCTGTCTCATGCTTGCTGCAATGAACTCAGACCTTCAGAAGCAGTTTGAGAACATTCAGGCCTACGATATGATCGTCGCACTCAAAGGCATGTTTGAGACACAAGCAAGAACCAAGAGATATGAGATCTCAAAGAAACTGTTTGGGTGTAAGCTAATTGAGGGTAGTCCGGTGGGTCGTCATGTGATTAAGATGGTTGGTTACACACAGAGCTTGAAAAAACTTGATTTTCCACTTAGTCAAGAGTTGGCTACAGATTTGTTTCTTGCTTTGCTTCCTGCAAGTATCTGTTTTGCAGGTGCTTAGATGATTGTATATAATTATATACATAAAAACATCTTATGCATCGGTGCCTAATCAAGCATCAATGCACATCTTATCTATCCTACGTGATAAGAAAAATCAGTTTTTCTTTGCTAAACACCTCTCTAAACACCTGCATTGTACATGCTCTTAGTGTTATCTTTGATAAAATACCTAATTTCTATTATTTTATTAATATCCTTTAGTTTTTCTCCATTTTGCCCACGTGAAATGTCCAGATTGCTCCTCTTCGGTCGATTCACACAACCTTTTGCACAAAGGAGTAGCCCGGCGAGCATATGGAGTGAACATCGATCATGATGAGGTCGGCGCCGAGCCCAACCTCCTTGACCAACGGCAGGTTCTAGGTGTTGAACACAACGACGTGGTTACCGTTCTTGATGTCCACGTCGAACAGCACCTCCAGGCAATTGAGCGCCATGCCCTCACGGTGTTCTCCGGCCTTAAGCTTGATGATGCCGATGGTGGGCTGACTTGAGACTAGCTTGGCGGTGTCCTCCTGGGCCAGGTCCCAGGCGCGACCAATGAACTCGGTGGAAATGTTGTTGGTGCCGGTGAGCTGGAAGTTGGTGAACTGGCTAGCCTTGCGGCCCTTGGTGGTGTTGCCAAGGAAGAGGACGACGAGCTTGTTGGAAATATGCCCTAGAGGCAATCATAGAGATGATGATATTTCATTATGTTCATGATTTTGATAATATGTTATCGTGTTCCGTGAATGAATCATTTGTTATAGATCAATAAGTATGTGACTTGTTAGTGGAACTCTTTAACTTATATGATGTCATTCTAAATTTATACCTGGTCCGAGGTCACTGGTCGAAACACCAGTGACTCTATGACTAGCACATGTATTGATTGATGACCTTGTTTCACCGGTCATGGATATAGAGATATCGAATCAATAATGTGAGCACATGTTAGAAAACATGGGTGATAGGACTAGGGGTCCCGATCTTTCGATGAGAGGGGTAGATTCGATTGGGGAAGGGGATGACGTTGACGACCCGACTACAACCATCCAAGGACGTTGCGCCTTAGCGATCGATACACCAACTCCAGAGATTGTTCGTGACCTTGTCGGCCTGCGATCAACCTAACCACGAGGGTTCTTGTTCCTGCAAGCATTCGAAGAACAAGCAAGAACAAGATGAACAGCAACTCAATTGCAAATAACGATGTAAGATTCAATCGAAAACAGAAAAACAGTGGGGTTCCGAATACAAGTATTCGGGCGGTCTAGCCGACACGCGCGAGTACAAGGCAAAGTAGCAAAAGCTAACTTAGTCTAAACAAAACCCAAACCCTAGAAGAGGGTGCGGCTGCCTATTTAAGGGACACGGAAGGTGGAGGGTCGGCCAAACACAAGGAAGCCGAATAGGACTCGAATTACAAGGCCCAAGGCCCACTTTGACTCGGACCGGAGAAGTGACGTGACTTGTTTTGCAGTTTCTGACCGATTCAGATGGAATTTGGAGGTGAGGCCAGATCCATCTGAAAGTAGACTTCAAGAGCTTTCCAACGAGTACTCACGGGCCCCAAGAAACCTTCTGGATCAAAAGTTATGGCCGTTTGAAGTAGACGCTGTCAACAAGGCCGAATCCGATTCAAAGTCGTGAACAGGACTTGGTTTGCGCTTGATGGTTCCACTTCTATACTTGAGCTCATGTGGCTCTTCCCTATGGTTCCTAAGGACAATTAAATCATCACAAGAATTAAGTAGTATTCTATTATTTGAAACATTTGTATGCAAACTTAGGAACGCATTCACCTGATGGTTAAGTTGACGTGCTCGCGCTCTAGTCATTGGTCCTTGTATCATAGTTTCAGTTTGATGTGGAGTCGGCCTGATTGTATGTATGGAAAGGATGTCCTCATCATCCTCCCCTTCTTGCATTTGAGTCGTCCGCGACTCAAGCTCATCTTCTTCTCCCAGGTATGGCTTCAAATCTGCAATGTTAAAGGTGGGACTAACCCTAAAATCTGCCGGCAACTCAAGTTTATATGCATTGTCATTAATCTTTTCCAACACTTTGAAAGGACCATCAGCTCTAGGCATCAACTTAGACCGCCTCATTTCAGGAAATCTTTCTTTTCTCAAATGCAACCAAACTAAATCACCTGGTTGAAACGTTAAATGCCTCCTTCCTTTACTACCAGCAAGTTTATATTTAGCATTCATGCGTTCAATATTTTCTTTGGTGGTCTCATGCATTTTCAACATCAAGTCAGCACGCTGTTTAACATCAAAATTTAACTTCTCCGAAGATGGAAGTGGTAGCAAATCAATAGGAGCACGAGGCACAAAGCCATAGACAATCTCAAAAGGGCACAACTTTGTAGTAGAATGCAGCGAACGATTATAAGCAAATTCAATATGGGGCAAGCATTCTTCCCACATTTTAATGTTCTTTGTCAAAACAGCCCTAAGCATGGTAGATAACGTTCTATTCACAACTTCGTTTGCCCATCGGTTGGGGATGACATGTAGTCGAAAATAACAGCTTAGTCCCCAATTTAGCCCATAAAGTTCTCCAAAAATGGCTAAGGAATTTAGTGTCACGATCGGAAACTATTGTATTTGGCACACCATGTAAACGAATAACTTCACGAAAGAACAAATCAGCAATATTGGTAGCATCATCACTTTTATGACATGGTATGAAGTGTGCCATCTTAGAAAATCTATCCACAACAACAAATATGATATCCCTCCCCTTCTTTGTCCTAGGCAGTCCTAAAACAAAGTCCATAGAAATATCTTCCCAAGGCACACTAGGAACAGGTAGAGGCATATACAAACCGTGAGGATTAAGTCGTGACTTAGCCTTTTGACACGTAGTGCAGCGAGCAACAAAACGTTCCACATCACGTCTCATCTTTGGCCAAAAGAAATGACTAGCAAGTATGTCTTCCGTCTTCTTCGCTCCAAAATGCCCTATCAGCCCACCTCCATGCGCTTCCTGTAACAACAACAAACAAACGGAGCTAGCTGGAATGCATAGTTTGTTAGCTCTAAACACAAATCCATCATTTAGAACAAATTTATTCCACGTTTTTCCCTCTTTGCAATGGAGCAACACGTCTTTAAAATCAGCATCATGAACATAATGCTCCTTAATTGTTGCCAATCCAAAAATTTGGAAGTCAAGTTGTGAGAGCATGGTATATCTCCTAGACAATGCATCAGCAATAACATTATCCTTTCCCTTTTTGTGTTTTATGACATAAGGAAAAGACTTTATGAATTCAACCCACTTTGCATGCCTACGGTTCAATTTTGCCTGACTTCTAATATGCTTTAATGACTCATGATCAGAATGAATGACAAATTCTTTGGGCCATAAATAATGTTGCCATGTCTCTAAAGTTCGAACTAGAGCATATAATTCCTTATCATAAGTAGAATAGTTCAAACTAGGCCCACTCAACTTTTCACTAAAGTAAGCCACAGGTTTACCTTCTTGCAACAGCACACCACCCAATCCAATTCCACTAGCATCACATTCTAGCTCAAAAGTCTTACTAAAATCTGGGAGTTAGAGTAATGGTGCATGTGTTAACTTATCTTTCAATGTGTTGAAGGCGTCTTCCTGTGCATTCCCCCAAGTAAACGGCACCCCCTTTTTAGTGAGCTCGTTCAATGGTGCAGCGATGGTGCTAAAATCCTTCACAAAACGACGGTAGAATCCAGCAAGTCCTAGAAAACTTCGCACCTGCGTGACCGTTTTAGGAGTCGACCAACTCTGTATTGCCTCAACCTTGGCTTGATCAACTTCAATGCCCTGTGGAGTAACAACATAGCCTAGAAAAGAAACTCGATCCGTGCAAAATGTGCACTTATCAACGTTACCAAATAAGCGTGCATTACGTAAAGCATCAAAAACAGCACGTAAATGGCAAAGGTGTTCCTCTAGTGATATGCTATATATCAATATATCATCAAAATAGACCACTACAAATTTACCAATGGAAGCACGCAAAACCTCATTCATTAATCTCATGAATGTGCTAGGTGCATTAGTTAACCCAAATGGCATCACTAACCACTCATACAAACCGAACTTAGTTTTAAATGCTGTTTTCCATTCATCTCCCAATTTCATGCGAATTTGGTGGTACCCACTCATAAATCAACTTTAGAGAAGACAATAGAGCCACTTAATTCATCAAGCATATCATCTAACCTAGGAATAGGGTGACGATATCTAATGGTAATGTTATTGATCGCTCTACAGTCCACACACATACGCCATGATCCATCTTTCTTAGGCACTAAAATTACCGGAACAGCACAAGGACTAAGAGACTCACGCACATAACCTTTATCAAGCAATTCTTGAACTTGACGCTGAATCTCCTTAGTTTCTTCCGGATTGGTCCTGTATGGCGCACGATTGGGCAAAGATGCCCCGGGAATCAAATCAATCTGGTGCTCAATCCCTCGCACTGGTGGTAGGCCTGGTGGCACGTCCTTTGGAAAGACATCCATGTACTCCTGCAAAAGATTAGTGACAAAGGGAGGCATGTAAGAAGGTACGTCCTCGAATGAAAATAAAGCTTGTTTGCAAAGTAAAGCATAGCAAACAGAAGTACTAGGATCCAGCTCATTCACATCAGACTTAGTAGCAAGAAAACATGCACCTTTCAATTTAATCTCATTTTTCATCTCATGAACAGATTTAGAGTTTTTCTTTTTATGTTGCTCAAGTTCGCTTGTAACAATCTGATTTTCACTCCTATTATGCTCCTGATTCTTCTCTCTACTAGCTCTAGCAATCTCATCTTTGAAAATAGCTTCAGGAGACATAGGATGTAACACAATTTTCTTGTCATGTTGCACAAAAGAATATTGGTTTGTCTTACCATGATGCGTTGAATCTTTATCATATTGCCACGGTCTACCTAATGACATAGAGCATGCTTGCATAGGTACAACATCGCATTCTACAACATCGTGATAAGAACCAATAGCAAAATTTACTCTCACCATTCGTGTTACCTTCACCTTGCCGCTGTTATGAACCATTGAATGTAGTAAGGTTGTGGGTGAGGTTTGGTGTTCAACGCAAGCTTCTCAACCATATCGGAGCTCACCAAGTTGTTGCAGCTCCCTCCATCAATTATCACTCGGCATGAGCGTTCCTTCACGACACACTTTGTTTGGAAAAGGATGTGCCGCTGATTTTGCTCCGCCCTCTCCATTTGTGCACTCAACACACGCTGCACAATGAGGCTCTCATAGCGCTCTGCATCCTCAGCACCAATGTGCTCTTCTTCTTGCTCCTTCCCACTACCTGCATGGTCAGCTGCAAGCATAGCATATGTATCCTCATCCAAATCACTATCAGAAGAATACTCACCATCATCTCTCACAATCAGAACACGCTTGGTTGGGCACTCACTCCTCACATGGCCATACCCCTTGCATTGATGACATTGGATATCCCTCGTTCGTCCTGAAGATGCGACGGACGACGAGCTCTTCGCATGTGCTTGGGTTGTCCCCTTTGTTGCTTCGGATGCCCGAGATGCCGAATTTGATGATGAAAACCGTGGCTTGCTGTTGGAGGAAGAAGGTGCAGGGGGTTGGCTTGTTGGTGCGGCGGATGCGTTGAGACCAAATGTTTCCACGACTGCGAAGCGTTAGTCCTAGTGCTTGCGCGTCGTCCTCACTTCTCTGTCGACTTTACAAGCAAGATGGAATAAGCGAGTGATAGAATTATATTCCTTGTAAGCTAAGATATCCTGAATTTCCCGATTCAAACCACCCATAAACCTAGCCATAGCGGCTTCCTCAGTTTCCTCTAAGTCACAACGTAGCATGCCTGTTTGTAATTCTTGAAAATATTCCTCTACGCTTTTACTACCTTGTCTCAATTGTTGCAACTTATGTAACAAATCACGTGCATAATATGAGGGAACAAATCTAGCTCGCATGATTCTTTTTAATGCATCCCAAGTTTGTGGTATGGTGAAAGGATTTTTCTTACAATATTCACTCCACCAAACAGACGCAAAGTCAGTAAACTCACTAGTAGCAGCCCTAACCCTTTTGTTTTCAGGGAAAGCATGATAAGCAAATTTCTGATCAACAGCCAATTCCCAAGTGATATAAGCATCAGGGTTATATTTTCCATCAAAAGGTGGCATAGTGAACTTAATCTTACCAAGCGATTCATCATTCTCACGTACCTCATTCCGGCGTGGTTGACGATGACGGTGAGCGTCCTCATCATCATCAATCTCAGTGTTAGCCGCATATTCGTCTCCACCATTTGCGTCGACCCTGCTGCCCAAGACACCAATATTGGACCGTGTATGCTGAGTTGGTGCAGCGGGAGATGTACTGCCCCTCGCATCAAGACGTCTCAGAATCTCAGCAAGTGAAGCGTTAACGGTGCCAACGGAAGCCTCCAATGTTGCAAGCGTAGTGTTGGTGTCGATCTGCGCGGCCTCCAATTGGCCAAGGCGTTCGTTGGTGACCCTTACATCCTCATCAAGTCCCTCAGTGTGCAGCTTTATTTGGCGCTCAAAATGTTGTATGATGCCCCTGGTCCGAGGGGAATGTGGCGTGCCATGAGTCCTCTGGTTCTCCTGACATTGTTAGACGACAAGAACAAACCAAGAGAAGAAAATAATAATAATAATAATAATAATAATAATAATAATAATAATAATAATAATAATAATAATAATAATAACAACTGCAGGTTATGCCCTCACAACTACTGAGATGGGGTTAAATCAAGTCGCACACTCTCAACCTGTTCTGTCAAGCTCTTACAAGTTCTTACCACAGCAAGCAGGAGGTGATTGCAGCCGACAAGACAAGACAATATCTCCTGGAATTGGGTGTATCGCTGCCTCGGTCGCTAGTCCCTGTGAGGTGGTAGCCAAATCTGTGGAGCTATTGGTGGGCTGAGAGTGAACAAAGGATAACTAGAACCACATTAGTCAAAGCAGGTTGAATAATCGCTCAACGACGACACCGTGCTGGTCCTAGGCTAGACCGTACTAGAAACGCGAGCCTAGAACACCAACGAAGACACACCGTGCAGAAAGAAACTAGATGGCGTTGCACACGGAGTTCTGGAGCTCGAAAAAGTGTGCCGTCTTCACAGGTGACTTTAGAATCACGTGCAGAAGGGCTCTGTCAATTTTGAGCAAATTCTGAGAAACTTGATTTTTTTCTCGGTTTGCGGGCCCGTTTTGAGGCCCTAAACGACCTTTTTTGGGGTCGGAGCTGCCGCGTATGTGCGTGGTATCTTACGCGGATCTGAAAACCCCAGATTTCCCAGACTTCTTTTCTTTTCGCTTTTCCGATTTCCTTTCCAACGGATCAAAAATCGCCTCAATCGGAGGTCGTATGCAAAAGTTAGGTTTTTCTCTCTCTTCTTTTTTTTTATGCCACGGCTCTTCTAGATGCGGCTGCCTGTTCCTTCTTGTCTCACTTTTTTTTTCTCTCTTTTTTTTTCATCAGACGCGATGCAGTTGAATCCGAATTCGTGTCCTCCTCCGAGACCAGTTAGGGCAAAGTCTCCGTAGCAACCGAGTCCTCCTTCTTTTCTAGCTTTCTATGACAGTTCGGATCTAACTGCAATGGTGAGTCCAAAACATGAACAGAACTCGAAACTCTAAAGGAACTAGACACTAAGACCAGCAAGGGACGCGACGATGCAACCGAAGACTCAACAAACAAAGACTATGCAGCAATAGCGTAAGGCTCAAATTGTTTTCGGATTTTGGGAAACAGATCTGATCTGCTATTTTTTTTTGGGTTTCTGGACTGTAGGTAAAAATTTTTTTGCAAAGACTAGACAAGATCTCTCACCGATCAACCTTGCGCTCTGATACCAACTGATAGGACTAGGGGTCCCGATCTTTCGATGAGAGGGGTAGATTCGATTGGGGAAGGGGATGACGTTGACGACCCGACTACAACCATCCAAGGACGTTGCGCCTTAGCGATCGATACACCAACTCCGAGATTGTTCGTGACCTTGTCGACTGCGATCAACCTAACCACGAGGTTCTTGTTCCTGCAAGCATTGAAGAACAAGCAAGAACAAGATGAACAGCAACTCAATTGCAAATAACGATGTAAG
Source organism: Hsuehochloa calcarea (assembly GCA_036346395.1). Lineage (NCBI taxonomy): Eukaryota > Viridiplantae > Streptophyta > Magnoliopsida > Poales > Poaceae > Hsuehochloa > Hsuehochloa calcarea. Next base: position 72,632,737 of record CM070597.1, read on the forward strand.
ATTCAATCGAAAGCAGAAAAAGCAGTGGGGTTCGAATACAAGTATTGAGCGGTCTAGCCGACACGCAGCAGTACAAGGCAAAGTAGCAAAAGCTAACTTAGTCTAAACAAAACCCAAACCCTAGAAGAGGGTGCGACTGCCTATTTAAGGGACACGGAAGGTGGAGGGTCGGCCAAACACAAGGAAGCCGAATAGGACTCGAATTACAAGGCCCAAGGCCCACTTTGACTCGGACTGGAGAAGTGACGTGACTTGTTTTGCAGTTTCTGACCGATTCAGGTGGAATTTGGAGGTGAGGCCGGATCCATCTGAAAGTAGACTTCAAGAGCTTTCCAACGAGTACTCACGGGCCCCAAGAAACCTTCTGGATCAAAAGTTATGGCCGTTTGAAGTAGACGCTGTCAACAAGGCCGAATCCGATTCAAAGTCGTGAACAGGACTTGGTTTGCGCTTGATGGTTCCACTTGTATACTTGAGCTCATGTAGTTCTTCCCTATGGTTCCTAAGGACAATTAAATCATCACAAGAATTAAGTAGTATTCCATTATTTGAAACATTTGTATGCAAACTTAGGAACGCATTCACCTGATGGTTAAGTTGACGTGCTCGCGCTCTAGTCATTGGTCCTTGTATCATAGTTTCAGTTTGATGTGGAGTCGGCCTGGTTGTATGTATGGAAAGGATGTCCTCATCAATGGGGTTGGATAGACCCATCATTGAGACACTATTGAGATTGTTATGAATCTTTGTGTCATTAGTTGGTCTCAAGTAATGATGATGTATAATCCTTAGACCTGAGATCAGCATGGTTCACTACATGTGTAATAGCACTCTTAGGGGTTGCCAAACGCTACTCGTAACTAGGTAGTTGTAAAGGTAGCTTTCGGGTATGCTATGAAACACGCGGAGGGATGTGAACTGGTCGAGATGGGATTTGCTCCTCCTAACATAATAGGAGAGATGTCTCTGGGCCCCTCGTGGTGATCGGATAAAGAAAGTGCATGGCCATGCCACTAGTGGTCGAAGTGTCGACCACATGAAGTTATCCGACACTCGATCGAGAAAGTATTGAACAGTCTATGGATGACACATCATCTCACCTGAAGTTCAACCAGACATCGTGAGGCAAAGGGGGAATGCATGAATAGGTCGCTTAGTTTGATCAGTTACGGACTAGTCGTATGGAGATACGTCTTTGGTCGTAGGCCCAGTCAAGCGTAATCCTGAAATGGTAAGGACACAGTCGTAAGGAGATATGAACTGGTCGGGACCAAATATGATCTGGTCGTATGGAGATACGAACAGATCGTAAGTGATGAGGACCTGATCATAGATCATATTACATCAAGGTTCGTCTGATATATTCTATGTGCATTTGGGAATCGTTATGTGCTGCTAGGCATCGTTAACGATTGGTGGTCGGAAAACAGTTTTCGAGTCATAACCGATTACACATGAACCTGTGAGGCCGCACACTTAAAGGACTAGGATCTGTTTTTAGATGGTGATCCGAATTTGTATTGGCCTCGAGTTTCTCATGGGCCTCAAGGTCGAGACCCATCATGGATGCCTATATAAAGAGGGGCGGTGGCATGAGGTTGGGAGAGGAAGATCTTTGGAAGAACTCTCGAAACCCTAGTAGCTACGCCTTCTCAACCACACTGCTGGTGATAGCACTCCAGCGCGTGGTGATCCTGCCCCGTACGTGTGGATACCTCGGAGGTGTTATTGCGAAGCATCAGCACTAGGACGATCCGCAACTCGTGACGTTCACCGGAGTCAGAGGAGAAGTCACGTGGTGTAACATCGCCAAATTAATTAATGATTAATGATTATTAGTATGCATCTCATTAACGTGATCACGGTTTTTGAATCTTTTGCATAATTTATTGCACTTGGAAAATCACAAAACAAATTGAACCTACAACTCACGTCTGAACTCCCAAAAGAAATCAGTAATAAAAACTTATGAGCACCATCTGGAAATAACTTATTCAAATACTATATTGATTATCATGAATTAATATAATTTTCCCCAAATTTTTGGACTTTAATTAGAACCACAGAAATTTCAAACACGATAAATAACCTATTTTAAGTTTGAATTTGAATTAAGCAAATAGCTCACGAACAGTGGGTTTTCAAATTTTATATGGGTACTAGATCATCCTAGGAACACTCCTGAATTATTTCAGAATTTTAGGAATTTTATTTCTATTTCAAATCCATGGTCAAAGTGGAGAAACAAATTTAAATCTCAGTCAAACTTCGGGCTCTTCACTATTCATGCGGACTAGCCGCACACTATTCCTCCGACCGAGCTTGACGCGCCCCCCGGCTGCGCCCGACTGTTTCGCTCGCACCCCCCCTGCGATGACCGTCGGATCGCGATCTAACGATCCATACCACCGCATCGTTTCGCTTCCGCGTTAGGACCGTCGGATCCCAACCCGACGCTCCAGATCCCACACCGCCACAGCGCCTTCGTCTTCCTCGGGCAGGCGCTGCTCAGGGCGCTGGTGCCACGTGGCCAAGACACTCTGCGCCGCTCCATCGACGGCGTGAACCCCACCGCCCTTCCTGACCAACCCGAGAGTATCGCCTCTTGACGCCGCCTATTCCTCCGTCCTCGCTCCTGCTCAAAACCAACTCTATGCCTCTCTCTCAACTCACTTCTCCTCTCGGTAGCCGAGGAGGGGGAAGCTCGCACGAGCATTCCTCTCGGATAAGTTTCCACCCACGGTGTCCCTCGGTACCTACCTTCCATGGCATTCCCATTTTCGCTCATTGGGGCGCTTGTTGTTGCTTGTAGGACCCAGGGCAAGTTCGTGTCCGCACTGCCTCTAGAGCTGCACCGCCGCTGCCGCCATTGCTGTGGTCAACACCTCGCCGAGTCTTCCCCGGTCTTTTCTTCCCTCTGGTAAGTTTCAGTGACCACCTCTGTAGCTTATGCGCTCTTCGGTTGACTCGAGTTTTTGCCGTGCCGCCGTTTGCACCATGGCCATATGGTCGTCTCCGCTCCCGGGTGTTGCGCCGCTGATACAGGTCACTCCAGCCGCAACCGCCACCACCAGTAGATGTGCAACCGTACGCGGAGCTCATTCCTGCCCTTGGCCGGCACCGCCGTGGCCGGAGACGCCGGCGAGCCGCCGGCAAGGCGAGCGGAAGCCACGACCCTGTTTTGTCGGACGGCAGTAGTAGTACTGTAGCAAGATAATTAGGGATAATTACTGTCATTAGATGGTAAGCGTTTATTAACTCAAGTAATGACTGTATTACATGTGGGCCCAATGAATAGTAACCCTATTGGTTTGGTACCTATGACATGTGGGGCCAGACTTTAAGTGGGATTGTCCACGGGGCTGTGGACCAGTGAATCCAGCGCACAGGCATCGGTTCATGCACTGTTCCCATGAGCCATCCCTATGACAAGTGGGATCCACCTGTCAGCACAGTAAATCCAAAAATCAAAATCAGAAAAACACACTATTCATGGACCCTACCGTCAGTCACCGTGGCTAGCTTGGTCTCGGTGCAAAAAGCATTAGGCGATTATTAAAATCTCGAAAGGATTTATTTATTAACTGAAAAATACAATTAACTTCAAATATACATAACTAATTCATTTTAACTCCAAAAATAGTTAAACCACTTTTGTTATTTTTTATTTTTAATGATATTTAATATAAAATAGGTTTTAACCTTGTCACCGTCACAGAAAACATATTTTGTGGAGAGTACTTCAAAAGGGAATTATTAATACATTATAAATTGCTTTTAACTTTGAAAATTCATAACTAATTCATAAAAACTCCGAATGAGGTGAACCGAATTATTTTGGTCTTGTAAAAATATTCTCTATCCATTTTTGTAATCCTCATGTCCATCACTACTCCAGAAAATTTCGCGAAAACTTTAGATACGGTGAACAATGGCATATTCTTTTTATTTGGATTTTCTGGAAAACTGACTTTCAAACTGCCATAACTGTTGCATAGAACATCCAAATCAATTGATTCTTATTGCTTAATTCACCTAAAATCATGCTCTACCTTCTGTGAATTTTTCATGATTTTTGAATGAATTTGTATTTTTGGGTCTTCTCGGGATTATTCGTTCTTATTGTGACTTCGTTTCCTTCGAATAGGTTCCGACGAGTTTGTTGATTATGTGAGTGACCCTCTGCAGCAAGTTAATCTTCCTCAGTAAGGCAAGCAGTTTGATCATAAATATCCTATTACTTTCAAGTCAATACTTTGTTTACAAATTGTATGTATGCATGCTTTTGTGTCAAAGTATTTTTTCCGATTAGAGGTAGCTATTCCTATTGCATTGTTGCTCTTAAATTGTTATCCCCTGCCACAAATATAAGTTATTAATATCGTTGGTGAATTAGAGCCCGGTGATTTAATTACACTCTTTTATTGTCTTTTCGATGTCATGCTTAGAAATGCTTAGCTACCGGTAGAATTGGACGGTTATCCACTTAGTCGATAACCTCGATCACACAAATCATTTTATTACTCTTTGTTCAGCACCTTGTGCTAAATTGCTATGAAAACTAAAAGTGCAAATGAAATGATTTAGACTTGGGCAAGTGGTTGGATGGTGGGATATTGGGTGTGTGAATGTCTTGCTCAGGTCAACAAGGACCGAACATCTTGTTTCACCAAAACCAAGCATTATTGCGTGCTAACCACGCGAGAGGGATATGAGACTTCTCTTGACTATGTACCTTGGGCGGTGTTAATTATGAGCTAGTTGGTGGTTGAAAAAGGAAATGTTGTGATATGAGGGGAACATTAGCAAATCGGCTTGAGCTGGCTAATGTGTCTTTCTCTTGTTGGGTTGCGCCTCTTAATTAGCATTATTCATGGGAAATGTCTCGTAGGACTTAGCCGTGCTGGCATACCAAAGGAAGTGTGCTAATCTAGTGGCGCAAAGGCGGTCTGGCGTGTGGGTACATTGGTACACCCCTGCAGGGTATAATCTATTCGAATAGCCCCGTCCTAGGTTATGGACACGCTTGGGTTTAGATTTGCAGGAGTTAGACTCAACATTTTAGAATTCTTAATTAAAACTTGATGTGGGTGGTATGAATGGGGAATTCATGCTATTGTTGTGGTGGCAATTGGGTTAGCTACTTTCAGGATATCTTGTTATTATTGTTACTTGTATATCGCTGTTTTTATCAAATAAAATCAGATTGTAAAATTACTTTCAATCTATTACATTATTGCAAATGAAAACTTGCTTTATGCTGAAAATGAGTCTAGAGCCTGCTCCACTTAAATAAGCTTGCATGTAGCTATTTATATAGGTCTGTTACTCTACACGTAAGTCTTGCGAGTATATTTTTATACTCATTTGCTTTGCTTAATAAATTGTTGCAGAGGAGGAAGTTGAACCCCAAGGGTTCCACTTTTGCAAGATGTGCTGTGGTTTCGACGACTAGCTTGGCGGTCTGGTTGGTTGCCTTGTGGGTAAAGGCACACTAATTGACTCTTTTGTTTATCGCCATCTTATGGCATTTCGCTTCCGCTGTCTAATTAGTTAATTGTATGTCTTTTGGCCGGTCGGCCTCCCTTTTGTAATAACTTTACTATGTATGTCTTTTTGATTTGTTAAGTGTTGCTTTGGTTCTATGTCTTGAATGGAATTGATGCATGAATTTTATGAAGGAATTGATGTATGTCTTTTGATTTGTTATTTTGTTTGTGATGCTAGGGTCAATTGGTGACTAAGCATTGCAAGCTTAATAAACCGGGGTCCTCACAAAGTTTGGTATCAGAGCCATACTAACCATAGAAACTACTAGCTTAGTCGTCTTTAGGATATTTTGAAAAACTTAGTTTCAAAATGTCAAATGGTTTATGAAAACTTAAGTGTGTTCCCAGATATTACTCGTTACCTATCTTAGATTACTCCTCTCACCTTGTTCTCGTTTAAATTTTGAAAAGTTGTTTCCTCTCCTTTCCTTTCCAAAGATAGTGTTACCGTTTAAATTCGGTTTTGGGGAATTCAATGAGTGTTGAGAATATGAAGTGTTGGCTGTCCTTTGACAAAGATTAGAAGCATTTGGAGTTGAAAAATTCAGCTTGGGGCTTAGATACAAAATCTGAACAGCAAGCATCTAGTTCTTCGATAGGGCTTAAAATGAGAAGATAATGCAACTAAAACTTGTAGGGTTTAAAAGGGTAAGATGTGATATTAGATAGCTAGTGTCTAACACACCCTAAGATGGTTTTTATCATGATCTTTAGATGCAATAAGACTTGAGTTACGTTCTGAAATTTTCTTCTCAAAAAGATTGCTTGTTCATTCAATACGAGTTAGTCGTACCAAGAAGTTGAATCTTGTGTCTTATGAGTTTTGCATTGGATCTTAAGCCTTCTTGCAAATATTTAGAGTTCATTTCCTTGCTGGTTATATGTTTATAATTGGGTTAGGGTAATATATCATTTCCCTAGTTGATAGCTTGTCCTTTGCTACCTTTCGTCTCTAGTTTTCGGGTTTGTGTTGCTAACCCACCTCAATGAAACAGGATGGCTGGACGAACACGCGGTAGCCAGGGTCAGCTAGCTGGTTCGGATGAGGAGTTTCCACCTCCTCCGACTATGGCTGAAGTTCTCGCTCAGATTGAGCGGAATCGCATGGATCAGACGAGGATCCTAGAGGCGATTGCACGGAACACCTCCAACATTTTTGGTGCCTCCGGATCAGGAGGGGGAGATGGCCATCATCAGAGGGGGGGGGGACTCTCGGAGTTCCTTCGCACGCAGCCACCCACTTTCTCGCGGTCCGAGGACCCACTCAACGCAGATGATTGGTTGCACCTTGTTGAGCGGAAGCTCGATGTCGCTCAGTGCCAGAAGTAGGAGAGGGCACTATTCGACTCCCATCAGCTGGAGGGGCAGCCGTCTAGTTTTAGATTCGAATTGGTCACATATTGTGATAAGTGAAAGTTATAGATGTGATCTATTTCTGTTTTGGCGGTGGTCGATATGACCGTCCATGTGCTTGGGTGGTAAGATGGGTTTCTTATTTGTTATTCCGTGATCGTGCTTGCATGGTTGTATCACTACTTGCCTCTACTGGTCGGTTTCCGCCATCGGGGCAGACAGTGATCGTAAATCCATTGGAGAACGCAAATATCAATATGGTTGATCGAATCAGAGTTACGATCGTTAAGTACCGGATGTTTAATTGCGCTTGTTCACGATCACATTGCATGATACTCCTACCGGTCGGAATTGCGCCATCGGAGTATGCCGCAGTGTGCGATCGTATCAAGGCAATGATTAGATTGGTTCAGATTAGGGTTAATATGATTAATCTGATGATTTCCAAGGCACGGTTTCGTGACCAGCGAGGGGCGCTGCCCCTTCCAACCCCGCCCGCTAACCGGCTAGTGGGACTGCCGTGCTGGGTAATTGGACTTTGCTTTTTGGAAGTGTGTGTTCTTGTTGCCCGATAGAATGTGATTCTATGCCTAACTTATTTTTGCAGGATGTTGTGAATAGTACGACCCGTGATGTATGAGATGCATGCATGTGTGTAATGGTCATGACTTGCGTGTCATGTTTATTGCACCCCAAGGCTGTCTATATTTGTATAACGGCCTGTGTGTCGACTAGTGGTGCTAATTTACTCCTTGTAATTTTATCCCTAGTGCTATTAGGAGTAATGGCTTAGTGGGAGTACTTGGAGGTTTTTGCAACTATGAGACATGGCGAACAGGATACTTGGCGATGGAGATCACCATAAGAAAGGGTCATACTATATCACAATGCAATTTGATTGTCTGTGAATGCCCTTATATTCATGTTCATTTATTTCTATGCATGTTATTTAATTGCTTGATATGCTTTTAACATGGTAGAAGTAAATTTCCCTCAGATAATATTAAGTTAATTTGATGCCCTCCCAATTAGCTGCACCATCCATAGTCTTGTATTTTGATGGTAGGTCTTGCTAAAGCAGAGTGCCATTAATATTCCTTGACTAGATGGGTTTGTGTCGGACACTTACACACAAGTATTGGTTTTACTTGACAAGGTCATCATAACGGTTATGGACCTTGGGGCATAGGGTTGGGTGCCGGAGCATAGAGATGTTGCTCAACAACAAGAGTCATATAGAGATATGATTAGCAAATGGTTGCTTACCATATTCACTAATCTTCTAGCAGTGATGCCAAAGCTCACTAGTAGATTAACTGATTATGGGTCTTGAATCACTAAATGTCATAAGAGGGATATGGTATTCAGTGGGAGTATCTTCATTAAATTGTTTAATAGAAGTTACTTTTCTTGAACATATGTCTTAGTTTTGCATATTTCTGTTGTAGATCATGGCACCAACTGCTGTACCTACATCCAGTTTTGCTTTACGTTCGATACTTGATAAGGAAGAACTGAATGGAAAAAATTTTGCGGATTGGTCCCGCAACCTGAGAATTGTTCTTAGGCAAGATAAAAAGGGACATGTTCTAGATGAACCAATTCCTGATGTGCCTGCTGAGAATGCTGCTGGTGCTCTTAAAACAGCCTATAAAAGGGCATGTGACGAGTTCCATGATGTTAATTGTCTCATGCTTGCTGCAATGAACTCAGACCTTCAGAAGCAGTTTGAGAACATTGAGGCCTACGATATGATCATGGCGCTCAAAGGCATGTTTGAGACACAAGCAAGGACTGAGAGATATGAGATCTCAAAGAAATTGTTTGGGTGTAAGCTAGCTGAGGGTAGTCTGGTGAGCCCTCATTTGATCAAAATGGTTGGTTACACTCAGAGCTTGAAAAAACTTAGTTTTCCACTTAGTCAAGAGTTGGCTACAGATTTGATTCTTGCTTCGCTTCTTGCAAGTTATGGGCAGTTCATTATGACTTTCCATATGAATGGCTTAGACAAGAATCTCACCGAACTGCATATGATGCTTAAGACTGCAGAGGACAGCATTAAGAAAAGCAACAATCATGTGATGATTGTGCAAAAGAGTACTAGCTTCAAGAAGAAGGCTAAAACTTGGGTCAAAGGTAAGAACAAGGCTTCGGATGGGATCCGAGCTATCAAGCCTAAACCCAAGACCAAGTCCAGCCCGACTCAAGAGAATGAATGCTTTTACTGCAAGGAGACAGGCCTCTGGAAGAGGAACTGCAAGAAAAACCTGGCTGATCTGAAAAAGAATGGTGGGACTAAAACTTCCACTTCAGGTATTAATGTCATAGATGTTTTTCTTGCTGATTCTTATGTTAACCATGGGTATTTGATACCGGATCGGTTGCTCATATTTGCAATTCTATTCAGAGTCTAACAAGGAGTTGGAGATTAACAAGGGGTGAGATGGATCTTCGTGTTGGGAATAAAGCAAGAGTTGCTGCATTAACCGTCGGGACTTTGCCACTACTTTTGCCTTCAAGATTTATTATAGAACTAAATAATTGTTATTACGTTCCAGCCATAAGTAGAAATATCATCTCCGCATTATGTTTGATGGCAGAGGGTTATAAGTTCATTATAGAGAACAATGGTTGTTCTATATTTTTGAATGAAATATTTTATGGCTATGCTCCCGTTTTGAACGGGTTGTTTATTTTGAATCTTGATGATGCACCCATCTATAATGTTAATGCAAAGAGGCTTCCGCCTAATGATATGAATTCCACTTTTATTTGGCATTGTCGTTTGGGTCACATCAGTGAGAAACGCATGAAAAGGCTCCATAGTGATGGAATTCTAAACTCATTTGATTTGGAATCATTTGAAACGTACGAATCTTGCCTGATCGAGAAGATGACCAAGACATCTTTCACTGGTCGGAATGAAAGGGCGTCCGACTTATTGGCACTCATACACACTGATGTGTGTGGACCAATGAGCACGATAGCTATAGGTGGTTTTCAATACTTCATTACTTTCACCGATGACTTTAGTAGATATGGATATATCTATTTAATGAGGCACAAGTCGGAATCCTTTGAAAAGTTCAAGGAGTTCCAAAATGAGGTACAGAATCAACTTGACAAGACAATCAAGTCTTTACGATCTAATCGTGGAGGAGAATTTTTGAGCCATGATTTTGGTGATCATTTGAAACAATGTGGAATTGTTCCACAGCTTACACCGCTGGGTACTCCACAGTGGAATGTGGTGTCCGAGAGGCGTAATCGGACCTTGTTGGACATGATTCGGTCAATGATGAGGCAATCGGATCTGCCATTATATTTTTGGGGTTACGCTCTAGAAACTGCCGCTTTCACTTTGAATAGGTTACTATCTAAATCTGTAGATAAGACACCATATGAGATATGTACTGGGAGGAGTCCTAGTTTGTCTTTTCTAAAGATTTGGAGATGTGATGTCTATGTCAAACCCAAGTCAGATAAATGCTTCTTTATAGGATATCCTGGGGAAACCAAAGGATATTATTTCTACAATCAAGAGGAGGGCAAAGTGTTTGTTGCCTGAATGGTATCTTTTTGGAGAAAGAGTTTCTTTCAAAAGGAGTCAGTAGGAGAAAGATGCAACTCGAAGAAGTTTGGGAACCATCTGAAAGTGTTTCGACTCCTACTGAACCTCTACAGGATGTACAATGTGTTGCTGAACCTGTAGATGAGACATCAGCCCTACGTAGATCCAAAAGGCCACATCGATTGCCTATAAGGTATGGGCATGACGTATTATTGTTGAATAATGACGAGCCTAAAACTTATAAGGAAGCAATGATGGACCCAGACTCCGAGAAATGGCTTGGAGCCATGAAGTCCGAGATAAACTCCATGAGTGTCAATCAAGTTAGGAACCTGATCGATCCACTTGATGGTGTTAAAACTATTGAGTGCAAATGGATCTATAAGAAAAAAATTGATATGGATGGAAATGTTCACATTCATAAAGCTCGACTTGTCGCAAAAGGGTTTCGACAAGTTCAAGGAGTTGACTACGATGAGACTTTCTCACTAGTAAAGATGCTTAAATCTATTCGGATTATTCTAGCTATTGTTGCATATTTCGACTATGAGATATGTCAGATGGATGTGAAAACGGCTTTCCTTAATGGAAACCTAAGTGAGGATGTGTACAGGACACAACCTGGAGGTTTTGTTGATCCAAAGAATGCTAGTAAAGTGTGCAAACTTCAGAAATCCATTTATGGGTTGAAGCAAGCATCTCGGAGTTGGAATTTGCTTTTTGATGAGGAAATCAAAAGGTTTGATTCTATTAAAAACAAAGAAGAACCTTGTGTTTACATGAGGGTTAGTGGGAGCACACTTGTAATCCTAATCTTATATGTGGATGATATATTATTGATTGGGAATGATATTCCTATGCTGGAATCCGTTAAGGTATCATTGAAAAATATTTTTTCTATGAAAGACCTATGAGAGGCAGCATATATCTTGGGAATAAAGATCTATAGAGATAGATCAAGAAGGCTAATTGGATTAAGCCAAATTACTTATATTGACAAGGTGTTGAATCGGTTCAACATGCGTGATGCTAAGAAAGGGTTCTTTCCTATGTCACATGTCATAAGTCTTAGCAAGAGTCAGTGTCCTTCGACTACTGATGAGCAAGATCGTATGAATAGTATTCCATATACTTTGGCCATTGGATCTATTATGTATGCCATGATTTGTACCCGACCAGATGTATCATATGCTCTAAGTGTTCGGCGGATACGGTGATCCGGTGAAGGTCCTTTGGGCGGTGTGAAAAATATTCTTAAGTACTTGAGAAGAACTAAGGATGTGTTCCTAGTTTATGGTGGTGATGAAGAGCTTGTTGTAAAGGGTTACACCGATGCAAGCTTCCAAACCGATAAAGATGATTATCGTTCGCAATCTGGTTTTGTATTCATTTTGAATGGAGGAGCAGTGAGCTGAAAAAGTTCCAAGCAAGAAACGATTGCTGATTCTAAGACAGAGGCCGAGTACATTGCGGCTTTGGAAGCTGCTAAGGAAAGTGTTTGGATAAGGAATTTCATTCCTGAGTTGGGTGTAGTTCCGAGTGCCTCGAGCCCAATGGATCTCTATTGTAACAATAATGCAGCCATTGCGTAGGCTAAGGAGCCAAGATCCCATCAGAAGTCCAAACACATACTCAGGCGTTATCATCTCATTCGCGAACTGGTCGATAGAGGAGATGTTAAGATATGCAAAATTCATTCGGATTCAAATGTTGCTGATCCGTTGACTAAGCCTCTCCCACAGCCAAAGCATGAGGCGCACATAAGAGCTATCGGTATTAGATACTTAAATGATTGTCTGTAGTGCAAGTGGGAGACTATTGAAAATATGCCCTAGAGGCAATCATAGAGATGATGATATTTCATTATGTTCATATTTTTTATAATATCTTATGGAGATACGAACTGATCGCAAGTGATGAGGACCTAGTCATAGATCATATTACATCAAGGTTCGTCCGATATATTCTATGTGTATTTGGGAATCGTTATGTGCTGCTAGGTACCGCTAACGACTGGTGGTCGGAAAAGAGTTTCCGAGTCATAACCGATTACACATGAACCTGCAGGGTCACACACTTAAAGGGTTAGGTTTTGTTTTGGATGGTGATCCGAATTCGTATAGGCCACGAGTTCCTAATGGGCCTCAAGTTCGAGACCCATCATGGATGCCTATATAAAGAGGGGCGGTGGCATAGGGTGAGGGAAGAGAATGATCTTTGGAAGAACTTCCGAAACCCTAATAGCCATGCCTTCTTAACCACGCTATCGGTGCTAGCACTCCAGCGCGTGGTGATCCTGCCCTGTACGTGTGGATACCTCGGAGGTGTTATTGCGAATCATCAGCACAAGGACGATTCGCGACTCGTGACGATCACCGGAGTCAGAGGAGAAGTCGCGTGGTGAGTACGACCACTTGGAGTAGCAGACGCGCGGTGAGTACGACCACTCGAAGGAGGAGACGCGTCGTGAGTACAACTACGACTACATCAACTCGCTACGACGACTCTACTTCCGCTACGAGTCGGCGCATCTAGCGGTAATCTCGTGATCTATTTCTAGAGGTGGTTCCTTGGTTGCATGGTAAATTTTTCTTTGTGCTATCATAGCCTTGCCGCATTACTAACAGATGGGCGTTACACAGCAGATAGCGCCGCTTGTCACATGGTCGTCGTTTACGACTACCACTAATAGTCCCGTGCGTGGCGTGAGGGATAACCCAACTCGGGCGACCAATTCGGCCGCCACGACGTTGTGGGTTGACCCAGAGTCCACCAGGGCTAGCAGGTGGATGCCGTTGATGGTGACGACCAGCTGCATCGTCTGGGTCTTGTGGATGCTGGTGAGGGCGAGGAGGGAGATGGTTGCCACCACCCCAGGTTCCTCTTCTTCATCCTCTGAGTCGGGCTCTACCTGCAACGAAAAAATGTGCTTACAATGCTTTTGGTGCCCTTAATGGAATTTCTCGTCACGGTTCTAGCAAAGTCCTTGGCTTTGGCATTCCTCCAGCTCGGAAGGCGTCAGGCGCTTGAAGGGGTGTGCACTGCATGACACGCCTATCGACGATGTGGATGAGCACGCCAGTGCTGACACGCCTGTTGACGCTACGCTTGCTGCGAGAAGGGGAACTGAAGGGGGTGCGTCGCTCGGTAGCGGGTTCAGCCATGCTACCGCGACCTTGAACGTGGCCGACTGTGGCATGACATGGGTCTTGAGTGGCTCACCCAAGCCTGCCGTGAACAACATACGCTATTGCTCATCGTCCAACTGGCCAACTGTTCCCACTCCCCAGACAACTACATCAGAACAACTGATGGAAATTGCCACCCTTGGTGTCGGTGTTCTTGGATGGCCGATGGCGGTAATTCTTGTCTTCGTTGATCACCTTCCCCTTGAGCTTAGGGCACGCCATCTCAATGTGGCCTGGCTCACTACACTCGTAGCACTTGATCAAACTTGACATGCCACCTCGCTTCTCCATCCTCATGTTGTTGAGTGCCTTGTATGCCTGTGAGGAGATCAACACCAAATCCTCTTAAGTGAGCTTTTCGAACTGTTCCTCTGAAAAAGAAGACAAAGCAGACACAAGAAAATATCTCGACGAAGCAGCTTGCGTGGGGTTAGTCACAAGTGCTAAAGATGAAGGTTTATCAATCTTAGATGCCAAAGCTTTATTCTCATAGGTTTTCAATATAAAGAAAAGATCATCCATGGTTAAAGTATCTAGATCGATAATTTGATTGATAGTTGTGACAACCATCAACTACTCAAAACCTAAAGTCTCAAAATTTTAGTTGCATTATCTTCATCAGTAAGAATAACATTAACACTGCGTAAATTACTCAATATTTTTTCAAAACGAGCAAAAAGATCATCAATAGATTCACTAGGCTTCATAGTTGGTTCATTTTGATAAAGATTTTTACGCACTTTCTTAATTTTAGTGGTTCCTTTAGGATAATCACAAAGAGTTTTATATTTAAGTGGGCAGAATTAATATGAGCTACACGATCAAATTCTTTGTGAGAAATCCCTTGAAACAGTAAGTTACGAGCTTGAGCATTTAAATCAACATCTGTTTTATTTAGATTAGTAATAGTAATAGGAACCTCATAATGTTTAGAAACCTTACTCCAAACATCACTACCTTGAGCCTCAATATAAACTTGCATACGACACTTCCAAAAGGCAAAGTCGGTACCATCTAGCATGGGAGGACGATTCACATACCTCTATGACGCCATAGCAACCTGCTCTAATACCACTTGTATGATCTAATACCGCAATCAAAGGGGGGGTGAATGATTGTAGTGATTTCTTTTTGATTTACGAGGATGGAGTTGGATTGAACGGATGACTGATGACACCGTAGTCGTGCGTGATGTCTCCTCTTTGCCGTGCTTCAATCTGCTCTGATTTTCTACACCTTACGAAGCTATTGTCGACGATCGGGTGAACAACACAGCACGTGATCGAAGAAGGTGAAATCTACCGTCGAAAAAGTTTCGACCACCTAGTCAAAAAAGTTTGACTATCAGATTTTTCCGTCTTACAACTTGGGAGCGTCATGCACTACTTGGAACGAGAACAAGTCGAAGATTGCTCAACACGAGAAGTAGTCGAAGACGATGCCCAGAAGAACATGCTGCTAGTGATGACTAATCTTTCTTAGAATAGATCTAATCTTTTATTTCTGAATCATGTTCTGTGGCTACAAAGTGCCCTAACGGCACCCCTCAAACCCTAGCATGAAAAGTCCAAAAGCTTTCTCCCGAAAGCCGTCATGAAAAAACCTCACATAACTCTTAAGCTCTCCTTCTTTTTATATGTTAGAACCCTAAACCGTGCCCTCATAACTCGGACATAAATTCATATCTATTTTTGAAAATCAAGGGACCCGAAACCCCTCCAAACACGGGTTTTTCAAAATCTATAAACCTTCTGGTTATGAGCACCTTCCATAAGTCCTCACGCGTCGAAGCCTTCAGGACTGCACCTTCCATAGCTTCTCCACGCATCATGCATGCACCTTTGATCTCCACGTGCCCCAGCGTAAACCCAACCACCTCGTGATATCCTTGACCGCCCGAACCTCGGATTTTCCCATCCTAGTCCCGGTCCTCCTCACCATCGACCATGATCGTCTCCACACCCAACTTGCACATGCAAAGACCAAATAATATTTTCCCGGCACAAGTTCTTCAACTTGACCAATATCAGTTCACACACGCATATCACACCCTCATCTATCAATAAACACGAACAAGATTATCTACAATCTTAATTATCATGCTTTAAAAAAATAAATCGAGACCACTCTGAAAAACCGGTCTTACTGTTGTGCACAAGCCGGTCAAACCGCTGCCTGATCAGACACGAGTACTCGAGGTACTAGAAGATTACAACAATTGAAGCACTCTAAGCCTAGACTACCGCTATGAAACTTACGACAACCAATCGCAAAGCCTACGACTACCGATCGCGAAGTCTACGACTACCGATCGCAAAGCCTACGACTACCGATCCCCATCCAGGCACTGTAGCTTCCGTCTATCGACCACACACTGTAGCTTCCGTCCATCGACCACACACTGTAGCTTACAACCATCGTCCGTAGCTCCCGAACATCGGTCATGCACTGTAGCTTTCGACCATCGATCATGCACTGTAGCTTCCGACCATCGACCATGCACGGTAGCTTCGATTACCGACCACGCAATGTAGCTTCCGTTCGGACAACTCTGTCTGTCCTTCGTACTCGGCACTTGAAGCTACTGTACGAGAATCTGGTCGAAGCCTAGCGGCGAAAGGGTCATCAGTATCACCGTTTGGACCACCCGATACAAGGCACATTCTGACCACCCAAACTGAATATTTCAACAACTGAAACTTTCATAAACGCAAATTTCAATGCAACCAAAAAGTCAATTATTCATCATCACAAAATTTACGGCATGTCCACATGGTCTAACCATTTCAGACGGATATTATAAGGTGATTATCTCTTGTGGGTAAAGTCGTACAATATCTGCATAGTGTTAAAAACCATTTGAACAACTGCGTCTCCGGTTATGGACAATGTCTGCGAATTTCTCACGAGTTATAGAATTTTCATAAAACTTTGGATAGTTGTTTGGTTGGGAAGTGAATTGGTAGTTCAGTGGTTGTTTTAAAGTAATTGTTTACTCTATTATTATGTGTTTCCAATTGCGCTTTACAATCTATTTATTGTATTTACTGTCAACCTTTGTTTTTTTGCAAAATAACTATACAACTATTATTTTATTGAAGCCTTACATGAATATTAATTACATACTATTCTCTACGACCCACTTAGTACTCTATGCACTCATGGCTATATACATTGTTGACCAGTTGCTGAAGAACAACTAGGGAATTTAGAGTTCTACGAAGAGTAATACTTTAAAGACTATGCGAACTAGGATGCGCTCCCACTCGATTGTGTGTGGGCATGTCGGGTCCACCACAAGTTATTTTATTTCCACTACAAGAGTTATATTTGTCTCTTAAGCCCTTCGTGGGAAATTATGTAAACTTTGACCGCAAGGTCCAATGCTATTATTCAATAAAGTTTGGATATTTTTCTTAGTTATTCCGTTAAATGGTTCATATTTTATTTATTTTGCCACTGTATACACTAACATGATTATGAACTAGTACAGAATACACAAAGAATTTGAATGCGCATATTCGAGTCCCGACAGATAGACAATGGTGCACATGGCTTAACCAAGTGCCAACCGTTTTGTTTTCATGTGTATTAGATTGGTGTAATCCTGGTGAAGAATAATAAAGATCAAAGTTCCTGATTCGAAAAAAAAACTCCAAGCCCAAAAAAGGAAAATCAAAATTTGGAGAACCGACCGTGCAATACCATTGAGAACAAGGCCTTCTACCAAAAGGCCCAACTAAATCGTACTGTAATTTAAGTCGAACTCGGCGGCAGCGTCCTCCTTCGGCGCGGCCCAGATCCGGCGCTGTGAGCCACAGCTACAAGATAATTCCTCTCGTCGGTTTCTAGTCCTCGCCGTCGCGCCGCTATGGAACCCGCCTCTGCGCAAGCCGCCGCCGCCGCCACCGTAAAACTCCAATCCCTATCCCCTTCCCCTCAGATGGCGCAGCCCTACCCCGGACGGCCGCCGATGGCAATGACGACGGCGGAGCTGGAGGCAGCCATTGCCGCCCTCCCCGCCAAGAAGGACGCCCTGCGCGAGGCCTTCGACCGCCTCACCGCTTGCTCGCCCTTCCCGCTCCCCTTTACCTGGGAAGATCTCGACGCCCACATCTCCTCTCTCCAGTCCTTCATCTCCCTCCGCTTCCGCCAGCTCCGGGTCCTTGAGGCGGCCCGCCCCGCCCCCGTCGTTTCCGCAGCGGTTGCCACCGGCGACGACGAGAAGGGCAAGAACCAGAAAGAGGAGGAGTCCAGCGAGGAAGAGGAGGAGGTAGAGCAGGAGGAGGCCAGTGGCGAGGAGGTGGAGGAGGTGGAGGTGGGGAAGCCGAAGTGGAGGAGCAGGAGGCCAACGAGGAGGCGGAAGAGGAGCAGGAGGTTGACGTGGAGACGCAGGACGCCAAAGAGGAGGAAGAGGAGGCTGCCAAGAAGGCGTCTCCGGTGCAGGACGAGGAGGAGAATGGGGAAGCCCAAGAGGAGGAGATGGCGGAGGCCCAAGAGGATCAACAGCAGGTGGCTAAGAAGGCGTCTCCGGAACAGGACATTGAGGAGGAGGAGGAGGAGAACGTGGACGCCAAGAAGGTGTCTCCGGAACAGGGCAATCTGGCTCTTTCTAGTGGTGGTAAGGACCTTATGGCGGCGTGCGCGAGCATGGACGCCACAAAGCTGGTGAAGCTCGTGTACAGGAGCGTTGGCATCCATCAAGAGTTCCCCGTGGTGATGCGCCACGCCTCAGATGCGGCCGCCCTCGTCCTCCGTGTCGTCAGGGGCTTCCTGCACAACAAGGATCCCAAGACCGCCAAGGTCTGGGGGAACTGCGTAGGGCTGATTCGGTGCGTGCCTGCAGTGACCCCCAAGCTATCCGCGTGCATGATGGAGCGTGCCAAGCGGCTGGCAACGGATTGGAAGGAGATGATTGACAAGCCTGAGAGTTGCGGGGACCTTGGCATCCTGGCCTCATGGGGACTCCTTTACTTCCTCATTTCTTACAACATTGTATCGGAGTTTGATGCTGACGAGATGATCCATCTCTTTGGTACTGTCCCGCGCAAACATCAGAAGAAGAATGGCATCGAGCTCTGCAAGGGTCTTGGTCTTGTCAGTAGGATCACCGGTACGAACGAATCTTTCTTCATTCTGAATCATAATGTGTTTTTACTTCAGCTGAATCTATGCTAGACTAAAAAGTCATGTTAATGTCATTAAATTTCATTGCCACCGTTGAATAGTGAACATTTGCACAATATATAATGCTGCTGGCCTTTAAGATAGATCATCAATCAAATTTTTCGATGTATGGTACATAGGTAGAGACTACCCCTTTTCCTGGCACTGTTGAATAAACACCCATGGAAATGGATAATGCTGTCCTCTCAATCAAATATTTTCCTTTTACATGTCCATTGTGCCATACTTTCTGCCTTCAGGATTTTTTTTAAAGATGTGCTCAAGCTCAATCCAATATTTATTAGTATATTAGGATGGAGAGCAAAATGCTGCTGCAGTTTGCTTATCACAGAATAGCACCGTTTGACTAGGGGCCTGTTTGGGACGGCTTCAGCTTCGGCTTTTCGCTCGGAAAAACCGGAAGTCGTCCCAAATGAGCAGCTTTTCCCGAAGCTGGAAGCCGCCAAGTGGCTTCGGCAGGATGGACTTACGAGTTTGCCCCTAGATTTCGGGTAATTCCTTGCCACTGAACAAAACCCTGAAACCCCAACTCCTTTGCCTGTCCGAAACCCTAACCCTAGCCGCTCCCGCTCCTTTGCCTGCTCCTTCCTCCTCCCCGACACGCCCCTCCTCCTCCTCCTCCTCCCGCTGCCCCATTCACGCGCCGCCCCTCCTCCCACGCCTCTCGCTTTCTCCCGTTGCCGTCGCCCTTTCTCCTCTCGCGTCAGCTCCCTCGTCCCTCTTTTTCCCGCCGCCTCTGCCCCTTCTCCCACCACCGCCACCGCCACTATCCTCCTCCCGACGTCGCGCTGGCCTCCTTTTTTTTTTTAAAAAAAAAAATGTTCATTTTCCTTTTTTTTGATAAATATGAATTATTTATGTAATCATTGTAATTATTGTTTTTTGCTGTTAATTGGCGTTAGTTGCTGTTAATTGCCTTCAATTGTCGTTAAGATTTACTCGTGTGTGAATTGTTGTTAGTTCTTGTTAGTTGCCGATAATTGCGGTCAATT
The DNA here is from genome assembly GCA_036346395.1 of Hsuehochloa calcarea. NCBI lineage: Eukaryota > Viridiplantae > Streptophyta > Magnoliopsida > Poales > Poaceae > Hsuehochloa > Hsuehochloa calcarea. The sequence continues at coordinate 72,652,577 of CM070597.1, forward strand.
GTCGTTAAAGACATCAAACAAGCCATGAATTGCCTCAGGGCATTTCAGACACATTTACCAACTCAGATGCGCCAGTTAGCCTATCTAAAAGCCAAACCGCTAAACACCTAACGTATCTCGCTCAGCCGTTCAACACTTCAGCCCAGCCAGAAGCTGCTTTTCAAAAAAGCCACAACCGTCCCAAACAGGCCCTAGATAAAGAATATCATCCTACGAAGTCTTCAGGAAATACAATATGCAAGCAGGTTGTACTTCCACAATAGTCAGTACTCAGTACCCTTTGCAAATGTTTGATAGATCATCAAGTGAATCTTTCGATGATGGTACATAGGTAGAGATTACCCCTTTTCCTGGCACAGTTGAACAAACACCCATGGAAATGGATAATGCTATCCTCTCAATCAAATGTTTTCCTTTTACATGTCCATTATGCCATACTTTCCGCCTTCGGATTTTTAAAAATGTCCTCAAGCTCAAACCAATAATTATTAGTAAATAGGATGGAGATCAAAATGCTGGTGCAGTTTGCTTATCACAGAATAGCACCGTTTGACTAGATAAAGAATATCATCCTGTGAAGTCCTCAGGAAATACTATATGCAAGCAGGTTGTACTTCCACAATAGTTAGTACCCTTTGAAAATGTTTGATGAAATGAGTTACAAGGACCAGTTGAAGAAGCTGTAATATCTGCTCATCATTGAACCCAGAGTAGTCTAATGATTCAAGCATGTTTGCACTAATACCGCATAATATAATATAGCAGAAGTACACCCAAAACTAAAACTGAAGCACATAGGAAATGTGGAGCTATTCAGCTTTGTCCTTTGGCACCAATTCAATGGTACATGTTATGGCATTTTGGCAAATCTTTAACCTGCTTTGAATGTTCATTAGCAAAATAGCAACTAATGATTAAATCTGAAAGTTGCGCGAAGAGAATCAGATGATGCAACCTTAATTTTCCACAACTTGTATTTGCTTGTTTGACCGAGCGATACACAAATACATTTCACTGCTTCGCATTATCAATTTGCCTGTATTATTGAACAATGCCTACTTGATCACCATTGTTCATCTCTGACTCCCACTCTTTCACTGTGGAACTGTTGATGATAATAAATTAAAAATTCAGCAATGTATTAATTGATTATTTGATTCAAAACTCACCAGTCACCATACAATATTTTATTTCTAGACATACACCTTTAGCACACCATTGAGAGCAGCAGCTCGGAGTTCACCAGGTTGTGATCCTTCTGCCTTGACTCATCACGTCAAACATTGAACAAAATTAGTTGAAACCTAGATTAATTATAGGAAAAATGATGATTGCTCACTTCCTTTGAGTCCCTAACTAAAATGCCTTGAGGTTATTGTTAGTTAAATGCATAGATGTGCTCAGCTTCTTACTCCTTAGGGAGATGTTCTATTCTTGATGGATGTACATCAGTGGTACAGCCTTTGTGGTGGGAAAGCGGTGAGCAGAGAAGAACTTGGATTTCTGGGTTTGATCGGATCGGGTGCAGGAGGGCAGAGGTGAGCTATCACCCTCCTGGTCATGGCGGGGCTTGTTCCTGGCTGTAACAGGAGGCTCTGCAGGCTGCCGGATAGATGAAAGGGCACTTTTATTATAAGAAAAATCCGGTTTTTGCAACCCGTTGTTTTGCAGTTTTAGTTTTTGCCATTGCTTTTTGCCTATTCTATGTCACTAGAATCATAAACTTCTTTGGATTTTGCCACTATTAGCTTACTTGTTATAAAAAAAATTCCAGAATTGCCCATCCCCTTTCTTCTCTTCCTTTCTTCGCAAAATTATCTCCATATTACGATCTAACAAGGCAGTCCCTAATCCCATCCGCATTGAAGTAAATCTCTCTAGTGGAGGCAGTGTGACCTGCGGCGGAGGTCCTCCTCGATGGCATTTGATTGAAAATTCGACATATTTGGAAGGGCAAAAGAATCCTTTCCACTCAGTCAACTGGCATTGACCTTGTCAGAATGACATTTCACAAAGGAATTTTTGAATCCAATGGCATAGTACCAATTAGACTAAAAGCAGTGGCAAATACCCAAAGTGCAAGATAACTGGTGGCAAAAACCAAAATTTCCCTTTATTATATCTTGATTAAGGCAATTAGATGACTATCTAAGTAGGCACCCCTAACAATCATTTCTAGCTTAGGGATATTGGGAGCGTTTGGAGTTTGGACCTTTTGCTAATCATGCCCAGCTAGGCAAGGGAATTCTAGCTAGCTTGAGCATAGCCTACAAGGGCAAGGCTCATGCTTTGCTCGGTTCTTGCTACCAGGGGAGAGCCGATTTGGCTCTCTTGGTGGAGCAAGGATTTTCTAGCCAATGCAGGCTACCAAATGCCTATCCTTGCTGAGCAAGGCTAGAGTAGGCGCACCCAAGATCTCCCATAATAGCTAACCACTTTGACTTAACCGATGTCCGGTGTACAAACTCTGACTAGTCCGGTATTGTACATGAGACAACCTTAGCCTTGCGCACCAGAATGCAACCTCCCTGGACCCTTGTCCAACAGCAAAAGCCCGGCAAGTCCGGTCCCAACCGGATTGTCCGCCTGAGGGCTCCATCCCGACTTAGCCACTCAAGCCCGGACTGTCTGGTCGCTGTTGCACAGGTCTGGCTAGTCCGGCCAACCCAGAAACACCAAATGAAATCTTTTCTATGAAAAATTCAAAACAAACTTCGATCTTTGATCCAAATCAATCCAAGTTGTCAATTATTCACCACCACATCAAGTGGAACACATATGGGTCTTACAATATGTTTGGTAAATTTTAAGTGCAAAATAATAACCTCTTTAGTAAACTATACACATAGTCATGCTTGTTAAGGCGTCGCTTAGGCGACGCTTAGGCGCCACCGCGGGTCAAGGCGTCGCGCCCACCTTGCCGCGCATGCCTCCCTTGCCTGTCTTGCCGCGTACTGTCCTCCCCGCGCCACCATGGGCCTCCCCTACTCTGTTTCCGTCCGAATTCGGCGCCCCAAGCTTCCCTACCTCGTCCCCGAGCTCGAAACTGGGCGTCCCCGTCGCTGCCGTCGTCGTATCCGGCCTCTCCTGCTCTGGATCCAGCCTGGACCTAGTCGCTGCCGCCTCTGGAGCTAGCTCGCGAGCGCCGCCTCCCCTCTCCTGCTCCAGATCCGGTCCGGACCGAGGCACCGCCTGGCTGCTTCGCCCGCGCTCACCTCGGCTCGAGTCCCTGCTCGCCTAAGCTCGCCCCGTCCACGCCGCCGCTGTCCTGCGGCTGCTGCGGGGCCGCCAGCGATGGGCTCCTACCAGGCCACCTCCTAGGAGGGAGGGGGAAGCGCAATCGCAGCAGAGAGGGAGGGGGAAGCGAGGAGGAGGGAGGGAGGGGGAGGCCGGGTTGCTGCTGGAGGGTTGTGGGGAGGGAGCCTGAGCTAGGAAGGGGAGGTTGGGTCGCCGCCGGGAGGGGTTGTGGGGAGGGAGCCTGAGCCAGGAAGGGGAGGTTGGGTCGCCGCCGGGAGGAGGGGGAGTCCGAGACGGGAGGCAGAGGGGGAGGGGGTGCTCTGCTACCTTGCTGCATTTATGAACACGATGCTATTCTGCGGGCAGCTGGGCAGCGGGCAGGCGAGATCTTCTGCGGCCAGAGAATCAGAACTGCTGCTCTTGCCGGGATCTTCTGCGGCCGTTGCATTGTCGCCTTAGAATGTGTAAGGTGTCGCCTCGCCTCGCGCCTTAGCGCTTAAAATGTTTGAGGGGTTAGGTCGTCTCGCCTCGCCTTACCGCCTTAATAACCATGCACTTAGCACATCAGGTGATGATGTTGTCCGTTGCTGCTATGCTTTTTTGGATGCTGAACCACCAAAATGCATTTTCTGTACCATCATTTGAACATTTGATACATTTGTTTCTTTGACTATCTAATTCGCGGTGCAAGATCTATTGTTGACTTTTTCCGTGTGCACATCTTTTTGCAGACTTAATTGATTATTTGATTGGAAATGGGCAACAACTGGATGCTGTACAATTAACACATGTTTTTAAATTGGTGGACAAATATCCTCCACTTTCTCTCCTAGAGGGATATATTGAAAAGGCAAAGGAAACTGCTCTGGAGATATTTAGCAAGAAAGTATCACCCAAGTCTCTGGTATGCACAGCTCCTTACAAAGCAATTACATTGCAATAGAGAACTTCATTTCTTATTATACTTGTGCTATTGGAGGATCTTTTATCTTACAGAAGTCGGAATTTGGGAATAAGTCCTATTCTTGTGGATACAAACATATATTAATAATTTTCTAATTTGCTTTCTTAACCATTATATTACTTTGCCTTTTGTTGCTTTAATGGTGTTACATCAACCTGTGGGCAGAATCCGGCTATATCAAAGGAGGTTGATAATCTAAGAGTTGCACAGAATATTGTTAAACAGCAAAGCACTGATTCTAGCCAATGCAGTGTTATCTTCGCTGAAATTAAGAACTTGTTAGCTGAATATGCAAAGAAGCGAGGTCAAATAAAAGCCTCTACTGCCTCGACTTCAAATTCACAGCAGCAGCAAAATATTCAACAGAAGCAGCAACAACAGAAACAAAAGTCTCATGACAAGCATCAGAAACAAAAGCTGAAAAACAAGAAGCGCAAGAGAGAGCACCAGGAGCACGAGGGGCAAGAGAGCGAGCAGCAGGGGCAACAAAGTAAGCTGCAAGGGAAGCAGGAGCAGCAACAAACTAAGCCACAGGAGAAGCATCAACATCAACAACAAAATAAGCCGCAAGAGAATCAGGGGCAACATCAACATAAGCAGCAAAAGAAACTACAGCAGCACCAGCAACAAAATGAACCGCAAGAGAGGCAGCAGCAACACATAAAACGGCCAAGGCCATGTATTACTAATCTACCAACACCGGTTATTCCTGCCTCTGTTGTTCTGCCACCTGTGGTTCCGAATGTGGCACAGATTGGCCCCTTTGGGCATTCACCATACGCTGTAATGCCTGGAGTTCACACCCATCCTAGGATTCAAGGCGGGGCATTTGCACCGAATGTCGGAGCTCCTCAATATATGGGTTCATTTAATCCTTACCAGCTTAATCCCTTGTACGGTCATCCGTCGTTCTACCCCAGGTAGCACTTGCTTCAGTGGGTTGTTGAGTAAATTTACAGGTCTGACATAGGAGTTCAAAAAATTACTCGACATTAGTTTGCTTATGCTCAGCATTGTTATTTGATTTGTATACTTGCTGCAGTGGATTGCTGAGTAAATTTACAAGTGAGACATAGGAGTTCAAAAAATTACCCGACATTAGTTTGTTTATGCTCAGCTTTGCTATTGGATTTATACACAATCGTGAATTGCTGTTGTTGGACTTGTTTGGGAAGCCTAGATTGCTGGCCTATCTCTGTAGTTAAATCAGGGTGGATGAGCTGGAATTTTAGTTCAAAATCCGGGCCCATTCACGAAGATGGGCCGGAAATTGAGGCTTGCCAAACAATGCCGTAGTGTGATATTTATTCCCGCAACATGTATACACAATTTTGTTCATGTAATGTGCAGCTTGTCACCTGCTTGCCAAGCTCGTTGCTGGAATAGCTTGTCATAAAACAATGCTGTAACAACTCAAATTTGAACTTTTTAAAATTTTGCATGAATTTTAAAAACTTTTGTTGCATTTTGAGAAATTCCAAAAGCCTAGCCTTGCAATTTAAAAAGCTAACAACAAATTTCCTGCATCTAATTTATATTTGTAAAAATCTACTAGCTAAATGTGTGCTAAACCTCCTAAGATTTGAAATTCAAATTCAAACTCAATATTGAAAAATCCAAACCAAAAGGTTGAATCAATTTCCTTCCCTCCCTCTCCCTCGGGCCTCCTGTCCAACCAGCCCAGCCCCTTCCCTCTCCCTGCGGCTAGTCCTCGCATGTTGATGGTTGCCAAACGTGCGGTTTCGACGAGCCGCTGCTTGCTGATTTTTGCACCATCCAGTTGCGCTTGCGGCTCTCCACGACCTTCCAAGTGCTATCCTTAACTCGGATTGCCTTGTTAACCAAGGTCTGGAAGTCGGGGATGTTGTGGGTAGCGAGTGTCCACTTCATCTCGTCGTTGAGGCGCTCCCGAAAGAGAGCGACTTTCCTCCTCTCGTTCGGTATCTCGGAGGCGACATACCGAGTGAGATGGTTGAAGTGGTGGGGAACTCCATCACAATCATGTTACCCTGCTTGAGCTCATAGAACTCCCACCTCTTGATGTCCATAAGGCCCACCGGAATATGGACGTTACAGAAAGCCCCCTTGAAGGTGGCCCAAGTGACGACCTAGCCCTCCCACAGGATGGCTTGGTGATTTTTCCACCAAGCATTTGCCGCTCCCTACAGCTGGTAAGATGCATAGAGCACCTTATTGCCATTGCACCGGGCAATGAAATAACTTGCTCTCGATGGAGTGAAGCCAGTTGTTGGCATCGAGGGGATCCACCGTAGTCGAGAAGGTCAGTGGTTGAGTTCGCAAGAACTCACACATCCTCGACTGAGGTTGCATCGTGGCAGCTTCGCTTCCCACGGCTGTAGCGCCGAGGTTGGTGGTGTTCTGGACCAGTTGTTGCAGCAGGAGGGTGTTCGTCTGCCACCCTTGCTCAATCATGGCGAGCACTTGTGATGAACCTCAGAGATTCTGATTTGGCTCGATCCTTCGATGAGAAGATAAATTCGGTAGAAGTTGCTCAACTCTCACGATCTTGGCTACGAACTCGCAAGGCCCGAAACCACACAATCGTTGAACTGCTAGACAAGTCGTTATCAACCGTGCACGAATACCCGGATGACCTGATCACGAATATCAATTCCTGCATACATCGAAGAAGCACGCAAGAACAAGGTAAAACACAATCTCATGTATTGCAAATATATGTTTGAGTTCAAAAGGTGGGATTTCGTAGGGGTCCTTTACGGTTGGTCTAGTCGACACAAGCGAAGAATGAGAGTTTTCACAATGGAGAAACTAATCAAACGAAATCCAAGGAAACTAGAGGGGTACGACCTCCTTATATAGGGAAGGGGAAGCTGCACATAGCTAACAAAATAGGGGGTAGTACTATTCATATACTGTTCACAGACATATTACTGTTCACGTGAACAGTATGGGCCCATTAGGTTCCGGCTAGCGTATGGACCAATTCTGGTACGATTACAAGGTCCAAATCGGTGATATAGCATCTTCTTTTGACTATTTCGAAGTCTACAGAAGGAATTTTGAGGTAAGGCTGGATCCGTTGGAAAGGTCTCGGAATAAGCTTTCCAATAAGCCTAAGAACACCCAAATCGGACTCCGTTTGCAAAAGTTATATGCGTTTAAAGTCGGTGCTATCTTCAGAGGCCGAATTGGATTCCAAAACGTGTCCAGCTCGAACTCTTGCTTAGCTTGGACAAAAAGTGATATGATGCTACACAAATATACATTTTCATCATTAGGTAGCATCATATAGTTCATATAATATAAATACACTCCTAAAACGAGCTCACCTGATAATCTAAGTGAAGCGTACGAGCTCTTGTAATTGGAACATCGAGCATAGCAAATGTGGTTATATCCATAGGGGTCATGTCCTCATTATCCTCCCCTTCTTGAAAACAAAGCCATCCTCGGCTTTTGATAAACTGAAAATAGGGTAACAAAGAAGCCAAGGTGTATGCATGGTATATATATATGTCATCTGTTTTAACTGTTCTTCATTGTTGCACAATTAATGTTATAAAACAACAGTAATCATAAAAGCTCATTGTATTATTAGCCCAAGAATAATCATATATGTTAATGAGCAAAACAAAATTTCTCACACAACAATTATTGCAACTAGTTTTGAAATGTAAGTGAAGCATTTATACAATTCAAATCTATGAAGTTGTAAACTTGTAGTGATAGCACATATGTGCAAATCTACAACCTTTGGAATCAAACAAAGTTCATCCATAAAATCATATTTCAATTGAGCGTTAGCAAATTCATCTAGTAAGGGTGAAAACATTTGAAAGTTCTTCCATACTTCAACATTATTATGCAGATTGTCAATACTAGATGGTGCAATAAGAGATAAACACATAGGCATTGGATGATCACTAAAGTTTATTTTTCTCTCATAATGAACAAGATTCGGTACATAAGAATTGTTGTTCAAAACAGTAAGCTTTAATTCAATTATGTGATCACAAGTTATGTATATTCGATACACATGGAATTGATTATCTACACCATAATCTCCAATCAAATTAAACTTGTACCCAGAGGTGTACGCACTAGATAAGGATTTCAAATATGCAATTTCAGAAACTTTGTCCATAGCATGTGACAATTTCATCGATGGCTTCAACATAATGTAACATAAAGAATCAGTATGAGAAATTCTAGTCAAAACTTCTTTATGTCTAACCAATTCCACATGATCATTATATGTAATTGACTCATCATTTGAATCGCTCAAAACATCAGGCAATTCAATTATGTTATCATATGGTGTACTCAAGTCAACAAATAAATCAACAAGTTTATCACATGGTGTACTAAAATCAATGCAGTTTGAATTCTCTTCGTGAAATATATGCATATCATAATTGTTTTTCACTAATTTTTACTCTAAAATAGCATGAACAGTGGACAATTGTAGTTCTTCACAAGCATACTCACCTTGAGTGATGATAGCACCATGATCTTTACCTTTTTGGCTCTCCTCAGATGATGTAGGTGCATCCACCTCCTCATCTTCCTTCTCAACCAATGGAGTCGATGGTTCAATCAGCTCATTCTCCTCTTCAGTATGGTTCTCAACTTCCTGTATGTTGTTAGTCACAGAAAAAGATACAAACACAAGTTTGTTCTCATGTTTCCTAACATCAAGCATTCTCAATTTCTTCTTAATCTGACTTTCAACCTTACAGACAAGTATAAACAAATGAGAGAGAGAATTATATTCTTTGTGAACAAGGTCCTAAATTTCTTGATTAAGCCCACTTAAGAATCTATTCTCTGTAGCTTCAGCATGCTCCTCTAAGCCACAACACAACAAACGATTTTTCAATTCATAATAGTATGCTCTTACAGTTCTACTACGTTGTTTTAAGTGTTGCAATTTAGCTAGCAAATAATCAACATGATATTTAGGAACAAATTCATTTCTCAAAAGTTTCTTTAATGCATGCCAAGTTTGAGGCACTTTTCGATGTCTACGTAAATACTTCCACCAAAGCGCTGCATCCTCAACAAAAACACCAGTGGCAGCTCTAATCTTTTTCCTATCAGACCATTTATAATATGCAAACTCTTTATCTAAAGCAATCTCCCAGTCAACGTAGGCATCAGGATTAAATTTACCAGCAAAGGATGGCAAAGTGATTTTAGTTTTACTGGACGTACTATCACGATCATATACCTACCATGGTGAAGAAGCTTGTCTCAAACGTGGATCTTCCTCACGAACTTTCTTGCGCTCTTATTCAATGGCTCGAAGAAGACGTGCATCTAACTCGTAATCATTCCGTGAACCTGCCATGATTAGTAGAAAATAAGAAAACAAATCACAAGTATATGCTCCTATCAACTACTAGGTTATGGTATTTCAAAAGTTGCCCCCTCACAACGCCTTACCAAGTTCTTACTAGTTCTTACCAATGCAGCAAGGAAGTGGTACAACCGGTGGCTGGTTCGTGATACTGTCACTTGCGATTAGCCCAACGATTGCAATGAACGGAACCTGCTGAGTTAGTAGGAAGTGGAGCTCGGAAGGCTTCAATATGGTAGCAAGGATCAGCAATAATCAAATCAGTTAATGCATGTTGAAAAATTGTTAAAGTACTAGTCAAAGTTACTGATCCTAGCCTAGAAAAAGCTAGTTAATCAAGGCATACCAAGAGAACTGTGTGTACGCACACGCAAAGATAAATATGACTTGATGTAAGCAATGGAAAACCTCACAACAAGTGCTAGGAGTGACGTTAACCAACTACTCAAACTTCTTTGTAGGGCACAAGATTGTTCACACGATGTAGAACAAAAAAACGGAATAACCTGCAGCGTAAACAACCCTTTAGTTCAAGCAGAAAACAATAGTTAGTCTCGAGAGATGAAAGAGCAAAGTTTTATATAGCTTATATATACTCGTTTGAAAGGTTTTGATGAGATCTACAACTTTGCAGTTGAGGCGAACCCTAAATTCCGAAGGGAAGACTGAAAGAAACGACAAAAACCGAAACTAAAAATTTGCGACACGAATTCGGGGCTAAAGATGGCCGATTTTGGGGGCCCCAGAGGACGGCAAGTGGCTTAAGTGAAAGGGATGCGTCTCGTTGCTAGCTTTCCAACGAGTACCAGAACGTCCGAAACGGACACCGTATTCAAAAGTTATGCCCGTTTTACTGAAGGTGTCTAGGAAACGGAATCGTACTCGGACTCGAAACCGACTCAGGTTCAATCTTGAAACTGCTATATCTTTTGATTCCTTAAGCCAAATTTGCTAAATTTTTTTGTGCAAGCTTGTGGATATATGTAGAAGGACTGCACCAATTTTCACTGGTTTTTGGCGTAAGATTATTTTTATTCTTTTTCTTTCTACCACGGCTTTTGTTCTGTGTGGCGGTCTCTTTCTCCTTCTATTATTTGCCGGCCCTAGGGTTTTCTATAAGTCGCGAATAACAGCAAAGTGTTCTCTTTTTTAGATGCAAAAACTAAGAACACTAAAGAACGATTAAGCGACGTAAAGGAAAAACACGAGAAGCAATCTAGACAACGACCGACTAGACAATAACCAGAACTAAAGATCAGCAACTAGACACGACAATGCAACCAAAGATTCAACAAGCAAACTGAAAAGAAAAAATTACAAAAGCTCAAAGGGCTCGGTATGGATGATAGATGCGATTTTTTTCTTTTGGTAATTTTCTGGACTCTAGGTATGAAAAACGAATCTATTACTAGAAAATTAGAAACTCTCACCGATGAACTATAGCTCTGATACCACTTGATGAACCTCAGAGGCCCTGATTTGGCCCAATCCTTCGATAAGAAGATAAATTCGGTAGAAGTCGCTCAACTCTCACGATCCTGGCTACGAACTCGCAAGCCCCGAAACCACGCAATCGTTGAACTGTTCGATAAGTCGTTATCAACCGTGCACGAATACCTGGATGACCTGATCACGAAGATTAATTTCAGCATACACCAAAGAAGCACGCAAGAACAAGGTAAAACACAATCTCATATATTGCGGTTGGTCTAGTCGACACAAACAAAGAACGAGAGTTTTCACAATGGAGAAACTAATCAAACGAAATCCAAGAAAACTAGAGGGGTGCGACCTCCTTATATAGGGAAGGGGAAGCCGCACATAGCTAACAAAATAGGGGGTAGTACTATTCATATATTGTTCATAGATGTACTACTATTCACATGAACAATATGAGCCCATTAGGTGCCCGGCTAGCGTATAGGTCAATTCCGGTACGATTACATGACCCAAATGGGCCTAAATAGGTGATATAGCATCTTTTTTTGACTATTCCGAAGTCCACAGAAAGCATTTGGAGGTGAGGCTAGATCCGTTGGAAAGGTCTCGGAATAAGCTTTCCAACAAGCCCAAGAACACCCGAATCGGACTCCGTTTGCAAAAGTTATGTGCGTTTAAAGTCGGTGCTGTCTCCGGAGGCCGAATTGGATTCCAAAACGTGTACAGCTCGAACTCTTGCTTAGCTTGGACAAAAAGTGATATGATACTGCATAAATATATATTTTCATCATTAGGTAGCATCATATAGTTCATGTAATATAAATACACTTCTAAAAACGAGCTCACCTGATAATCTAACTGATGCGTACGAGCCCTTGTAATTGGAACAGCGAGCATAGCAAATGTTGTTATATCCATAGGGGCCATGTCCTCATCAACTTGCGCCATTGTGGGTGCTTGGGGCAACACCTCTGCTTCTTCAGTGGCATGTTGATCATGCTCAGCTGGCAGCACAATTTGTAAGGGTGCAACGGGTTAGGTTGCGGAGGGTTGAGTGCCTCGCCTCCTCTTGTCGTGAACCAGAGGCGTCACCAAGCGCCACTACTTGGTTCATAGAACGAGTTACTAGAATTCTATCCATACAACATGCATTTTAACAATTTGCGCGTAGGGTGAGGGGGAATAAGCATAAGTTAAGCGGGTCGGCAAGTAATGACATCACATACTAAAATAATTTATCTAAAACTGAAATATGCAACATTTCATAACATAGGGACAATATACATGAAACTAACATAACGGTTAAGTTGTGCGTGGTTTGCACATCCCTTGCTTAAGCATACAACTGTTGGATTACGGGCAAGGCTACGATAGCACAAACAAAAAAATTACCGCGCAACTAAGGAACCACCATTTGTAATAGATCATGAGATTACCGCTAGACGCGCCAACTCGTAGTGAAAGTAGAGTCGTTGTAGCGAGTTGATGCAGTCGTAGTCGTACTCATGACGCGTCTCCTCCTTCGAGTGGTCGCACTTGCCGCGCGCGTCTGCTCCTTCGAGTGGTCGTACTCACCACGCGACTTTGCCTCCGACTCCGGTGATCGTCACGAGTCGCGGATCGTCCTAGTGCCGATGCTTCGCAACAACACCTCCGAGGTATCCACACGTACGGGGCAGGATCACCACGCGCTAGAGTGCTAGCACCGACAGTGTGGTTGAGATGGCGTGGCTAATAGGTTTTCCGGAGTTCTTCCAAAGATCTTCCTCTCCCAACCTCATACCACCGCCCCTCTTTATATAGGCATCCATGATGGGTCTCGACCTTGAGGCCCATTAGGAACTCGTTGTCTATACGAATTCGGATCACCATCCAAAACAGATCCTAGCCCTTTAAGTGTGCGACCCTACAGGTTCATGTGCAATCGGTTATGACTCGGAAACTCCTTTCCGACCACCAGTCGTTAGCGGTACCTAGCAGCACATAACGATTCCCAAATGCACATAGAATAGCGGACGAACCTTGATGTAATATGATATATGACCAGGTCCTCATCACTTGCGATCAGTTCGTATCTCCATAAGACCAGATCCTATTTGGTCCCGACCAGTTCGTAACTCCGTACGACCAGGTCCTTACCATTATGTGACTACGTTCGATCAATCTACGACCAGATCGTATCTCCATACGACCAGTCCGTAACTGATCGAACTAAGCGACCTACTGATGCATTCTCCCTTTGCCTCACGATGTCTAGTTGAACTCCAGGTGAGATGTTGTGTCATCCATGAATTGTTCAATACTTTCTCGATCGAGTGTTGGATAACTTCATGTGGTTGACACTTCGACCACTAGTGGCATGGCCATGCACTTTCTTTATCTGATCACCACGATGGGCCTAGAGACATCTCTCCTGTTATGTTAGGAGGGGCAAATCCCATCTCGACCAGTCATATCCCTCTGCATGTTTCATAACATACCCGAAAGCCACCTTTATAACTACCTAGTTACGAGTAGCGTTTGGCAACCCCTAAGAGTGCCATTACACATGTAGGGAACTATGCTGATCTCAGGTCTAAAGATTATACATCATCGTTACTTGAGACCAACTAATGACACAAAGATTCATAACAATCTCAATAGTATCTCAATGATGGGTCTATCCAACCCCATGTTCTCTAACATGTGCTCACATTATTGATTCGATATCCCTATATCAATGACCGATGAAACCAGGTCATCAATCAATACATATGCTAGTCATAGAGTCACTGGTGTTCCGACCAGTGACCTCCGACCAGGGATACATTTAGAATGACATCATATATGTTAAAGAGTTCCACCAACAAGTCACACACTTGTTGATCTACAACAAATGATTCATTCAAGGAACACGATAGCATATTATCAAAATCATGAACATAATCAAATATCATCATCTCTATGATTGCTTCTAGGGCATATTTCCAACAACAACAAGCAACTAAACCAAGCATACATAGCAAATTGAAATCACCATACATCAGCGTCTTACATAATTTAGCATACCAAAATACCCAAAATTAGCTCACACTAAGTCCCTACTAGCGAACTCCCGTCTGACTGTCTAGACTTAGACGTTGTCGTTGCGCCCGGTGGCGCGAGATGACTCCGGTGCAGCGGGCGATGAAAGCCTCATGAACTCAATATCCTCATGCCAATCATGATGAACACGGTGTCACTGCAATGCTTGTGGTGGCTCTTCTGCGTTCGTGCAGATGGTCATCACACGGTGATATTGACCGATAGCCGATATGCGAGGTTGTCGGGTACTCGGCCGGATGCGGTGGGTCGGCTTAGGCAACTCCTCAACAGGTGCTAGTATGGAATCCTCCCCGTATAATAGCTCCCGCGTGAAGAAGCCTTGGGCCACCAACGGGGCGATACTGTCCTCAAGTATGGCAATCCTCCGGCATGCCTCCAACAGCTCGCGGGTCACATGATGGAGGTATCCATTTAGTGATCTCAGCAAGCCAGTGAGATGAAGGTGCGGGGTGATGAAGTATATACCCACCACCTGGTAGGTATGTTCCTCTCTATCCCCCCAAACGTGCGGGGAAATAGTAGAACATATCATACAACTTAGGCAGGTTGTGGCGGAGGCATACGATGGCAACGTAGGCTGCATCATAGAGTAACATGAGGGCGCAAGAGCCTCGCCCGTAGTAGCAGAAGGATGGGTCTCCAACGTGCCGTCCTTGGACAAGCACCTGTGTGAGGTACTCGATGGACGCCGCACTGGAGGTTGTGCTGAAAATGGTGTACAGTGGTGTGTGAGGATAGCAAACATGATGCAACATCACCCATAGGGTGTGCTGCAATGGGCCCTCCTCAAACACGCTCGTCCAGTACTGCAGCTCCCAATAGGTAGTCATCTACAATTTTTGGAAAAGATAAGAGTTAGTGATGATTTCTATGACATAATGAGAGGTAAAGATAAGAAATGATACTAAGAAAAGAGAAGAGTGCAACATTATATTGCCTTACATTTTCCACAATAATTTGCTAGTTCCTAAAGTTTATTTTCATATTATATTACCCCTTGGTCTATGAATTGAATCAAAACACCACAAAACGAATGTAGGGAGGGTTAAAGGAATAATAAAACACAAAATTTTCAATACGTACTTTAGTTCTGATAAAACCCGCTTTAAAACTACATCTTCAAAAAAAATATTTCAAAATAATTTGGTTCAGTTATAATGATAAATGTGTTGCTGAAATTTTTTATTTTCAAAGCGTACATCTTCCAAAACAAGAGTTATTTGAGAGAAGATGAGAAGAGATGACAAAAGAATGACTTAGGTGAGAGGAGAAAGCTAAGAGATGTAAGATTAGAAAAAACTCCTACATTTTTCACAATTATTTTTATGATTAAAATAGGTTGCATTTTGAAAGCCGAATCCCAGACTAACAGTCATTCTAACTAGGGCTTAACCTACAATCAGTATAACTCTGATACCAACGCTGTCGGACCCCGGGCTTTGAGTACCCAAAGTCTTCGTGTGTGTACCGTACTAGTCCCATGATCAGTGGCTAGTACACACATCCAAAACATTGATATTCACATCCATATACAATATACATACAATATGAAATAAATAGGGCACAAACTTAAGCGTTTACATAAAGTTTATATTACACGGCCAACCAGCCAAATTAAAACTCAAGTATCAAGATAAACAATGGAAACATAGCAATTAAAACCCAAAATGTTCTAGTGGTGTGCTCATCCATACCCACAGGCAACCGATGAGGACAAACCCTAGTAAGACTCGTCACCGTACCCTCTAGTACTGGGTGCAAAGAACACGTAATCTGGAGCCGATTCATCCTCATACTCTGAACAACAATTTAAGCAAGATTGAGTACATTTTATACTCAACAAGACTTGTACTATATCGCAACATAATATAAATGCAAGGCTATCAAAGAATGAGGCTGTACACTACACGTTATTTTCAGCACTAAGCAAGTTTAATTTGTAATATCGATATGTAATAGTTTGCAACGGAAATTTTAAAGAGCAATTGATAGATAATGAAATAACAAGTATGTAACTTTAACAATAGTATATCACAACCCTCCTCAGCTGCGATCATCAACACATTCTCAGCCATAGACAAGGCACACTGTCAGACCCCAAATTTATAATTTGGAATCTTCTGTGTTCACGATACCAATCCCTAGATCAGTACCTATTGCCCATAGTTACATCATTGAATATCAAACACATATAATGAAAATTTAAAAGTATTGAATAACAATAATCAAGCGTAAATGTACCTTACAGTTTTTGACTTTCAAAATGGCCGGACATGCCAAATACTTTTAAAGAATCAGCAACGGAAGCGGAATTTAAAGTGCAACACGTGGAACCCTCACGATATACGCACAGGAAATCGAATGGGGCCCGCGACTGTAACATCCCAAATTTCAGAGCTTTAAAAATCTTTTAAATAGTGGTAGTGAGAAAATTCACCATTTGGATATATTTGAATATTAATTTAAAAAGCTTAATATGGACTTTAAGGACAAATTGATTTAATGTGCTTAATCCCAACATCAACAATTGTCAAAACTATTTTATTTAGATTCTATATGCTTGGATATATTTTATAGAATTTCCTGGAATTTTTCCAAAGTCATTTGCTATTTTCTAATTGCTATTTGCATTTTCTAGATTTACTTAAAAGAAAAATCTATTTTAAATCCTTCGGAACAGTGCTGGGCTGAAGCCCAACACTATTCCATCAGCGTGCCAGCCCAATCCCGCCCGCGCTCGCTCCCAGCCGTTGGATCGCCATCGCACGGTTGCCGCTCGCCCGCGCTGCGCTTTCCTCGCTCTCGCTGACCGGTGGGCCCACGACCGAGTCGTCGTCTCCGCGGAGCCTTCTTCTTCCTCGCGCCGCGCCCGAGTTCGCCATTGCTGGAGCTCGAAGCCTCGTCCGACAAAACCGTATTCGTTGCTGATTCTTCGCGCCGACCCCGCCAAATCGTGTCTTCGGTTATTTCTTACCCGTTCCAAACCAAATCAAAACCCGAATCGGTTTCAATCTCCGAGAATCATGGAATTCAAAAACCCGGTCGTTTCGGACCCGATTTGGGGATTTCCAAATCCGGCGTCCCCCGGGCCTATAAATACCTCCCTTAGCACCGCCCGGGCCTCCGCAACCCAAAGCCGCCACTCTCGTCGCTTCGATCGCCCTAGCGCCGCCGCATTTCGAGTTTTAGGGTTTCGGCCGAGTTTCTTCTCCGGTGAATTGCGCCGCCGTCTTCGTCGCCCTTGCCTCGCCGACTGCACCATCGTGATCAGCAAGTCTCAGGCTACCTCGTGCGCACCTCCTCGTCGCCGGAGCATCGCCGGAGCTTCCGTCCGACAAACCCGAGTCTTCGCCGCCGCTTCTTCCTCGCCGCCGGCCATCTCCGTTAACCCCAGGTGCTCAAACCAGTGCCCATATGTGCGCATTAATCTCCTCTACACATTGGTACCACTCACCGCCGGCGAAGCGCCGCCGTTCGCCGTTGCCATTGGTTCCCGAGCCACCGCCGCCGTCGATCTGATGTGGCAGCCCGCGTCAGCGTCCACCTCAGCCCAAGTGCGTGTGTGTCAGCCTCGTTGGCGCCGCGTCAGTGCCACCCGCACGCGGGTGCACCACCTCAGACCCAGATCCAAAGGCTCGGTGGATTTGGTTCACCGTGAGCCGTGCCACTGACAGTGGGTCCCACATGCCAGATTTCTTTTTAAATATATTTCTTTTTCTAGAAATTCTCGGCTGACGCAAGCATTGCGCAATAATTCGATTTTCCTTTATAAAAATAATTCGGGAAATTCAAGAAAATCCAAATTAGGGTTTAATTGATTTTCAAATCTTCCAAAGCCCATATCTTTTACATCCGAAGTCCAATTGAGCCCATTCAAATTTGTAAATTCATATAAAATTAAGATCTATTTAATGGTGAATTTTATTTGAACTTTGGAGATTGTTTTGCTTCTGTATTTATTTGTTTTTGGTTTCTTTTGTCTCGGTTGCAGTAGTAGCGTCGATACTTGGGAATTTTGCGGAAGAAGGAGCACCTCAAGACCAAGACCAATATCTAGATCTATTCCAAGGCAAGTTATACCTTTGATCATATTGAACCCAGTTTTCAAAATACTTTGTTTTCAATGTATTGCATTCTATTTCAAGTATTTATTTAAATGCTTTTGGGTGTAGTTATTAATCCAAATTGTTATGCCACCTTGTCTATTGTATGCCATGATCTTTTGTCACCCTAGGTTGATTAATTATTAGTTGGTATTATTGTAGCACCAACGTGGGTTGGTTAGATACGATTAGGCCTTAGCCATGCCACAGTCATCATCTCATGTGAGAGTTGCAATTATAAACTTGACTAAGTGATTATGGGCTGTGTGAGGAAGCTGTGTGTCTTGTGTGCTATTACTCGTTGATGGCATGTGTTGCACTTAATCAACGAGGTGGGAAAAGATTTGGGTGAGGCAAGTGGTGGATCTGTGTGAATGGTGGAACTGTGTGATATAAACTTTGTGATTTGGGAAAAGCGAAAGTCTTGCCTTGGTCAATTAAGGACTTAACTTTGTGCGCCATTGAACTGGGCCTTCTTGCACGACCACATGCCTAGTATGGGCCGGGCCTCGACTTAGTAAGTTATGGAGTCTTGACATTGACAACTCGGGTTGTATTTAAGCTATGTGATGAAATTTGGAGGTGTGTCTGCCGTGTTTGGGTCACATCGCGGGACGGTTATTGCATCCTGTCCAATGGTGTGTGTCGTTCCAAAGGTTGTGTGTACAAATTGACGGCGATAAAGCACACCAGAGTGTCATTGTTTGAGATGAAGTTTACGAAAGGTTTTGTTATGGTCGGTGATCGCTTCTTGATTGTATCGTGTGGGTAAAGTGTACAAACTCTGCGAGTGTTTAAACCAATCTATTCGAATAGCCGCGTCCTCGGTTATGGACATGCTCGGAATTTCACACGAGGGTAGATTTTATAAAACCATTGGGAAGGGTCACCGTGTGAGATAACTTGTGTAGTGTGTGAATAACTTGATTAGGTGTGTGTCCTTTGTGAAATCAATTGTTAACTTATTATTGTCTATTTGTTTTGAATTATGTTTTCAATCTATTATTTGTATTCAATTGCGAATGTTGCATTTACGCAAAATAACCACGAAGCCATTCCTTTGGAATAAGCCATCATGTATAAATGCATTACGTGGTATGACTTGCGAGTGCGGTGTGTACTCACTCTTGCTAAACAAATCAATGAAGTGGAGGAGTCGTCTTTGCTTTTGTAGAAGAGTTCTCGAAGGTTGAGCGTTAGGGTCTTGATCGATCGGTTGCTGTGGTAAATTGATGGGAGCCTCGGAGTTTATTTCGTTTTATTGCAGTTTATTTCTTTATTGTCGACCTTGCATGGCTTAATAAATGTAAACTTCATTGTAAGGTCCCAACAGTTATTTGTTATTTAAAGGTACTCGTTTATTCTTATATTCGTTGTATGGATGTGATATTTCATCAATGTTGACCTTTGTGTGCACTAGCGTGATCTGGACTAGTGCGAGAATACAGAGAGGGTCCAGTTTGCATATTTGGGTCCCGAAAGAGGTGGTATCGAGCCATCTTGTTGTAGGTCTTGACCTTAACTAGATTGGCCGTTGTAGTGTGTCCAAACTATTCTCTAAAGCAAAATTAACTTACAAGATTAATTGAACTACTTAACTCATCTCATGTCTCTCTTGACTCAACTATTGCTGAAATTCTTTCTTTCCCATTGTTTTAAAGTTGTTTTCATATCCTTGTCCATCTTGACGGATGCCTCGTCTTGAGTTATGGAGGCGCAAGGAGGACTTGCCACGAGCTTTGGAAGTTGCTACAAGTACTTGGAGGGTTCGATCGTCCATTATACCGTGGCAGTGCTTGGATTGTGAACGGCCGAGATCGTGGAGTGATCTGCCATTTGACCGTCTACGCTAGGCAGAACACCAAGGCGAGCAAACCACTGAACATCTCAGCTCGAGTAGTATTTGGATTGAAGCAATCCGAGAGTCTTCGCGCCTTGCCATCCCGAGGATCGCAACATCTACTCTCGAGAGCTTGTGACCACGATTTTCCGTTATCATCCCGCACTTCGGCGTGGATCTTGCGCACGTTTTCCGTCTCGAGAGGAGAAGACAACGCCACCGTCGTGCATCTCGCCCGATTCGCATTGCTCGGGAAGAATCGTTGGAGTTAGCCGCCACAGAGCTGGAGTGTACCTATGAGACTCTTCAGAGAGCTGAAGAAAGGATCGCCATATTAGAAGAAACTCTTTATGGACGACACGATCACGAAGAAGACACTGAAGAGGAAGACCCAGAAAAGGCGATGGGCCGTGAACCGAAAGAGCCAGCGAGAGGCGTGAGCGAAGCACCAAAGACACTGCACGAGGACACTTGCTCCTGTTGCACCATCCCCGGGACATCAGGATTAGTTTGCGAGGATGCCAGCTCACTTTCAGGTCTACAGTAGGCGGGAGCACCGTCAAGGCTGCGGAGGCTATTTAATTGAGTAGTCTGTTCGAGTCGTTTCAGGCTTAGCCAGTATTAAGTCTTGAGTCGCCCTTTAGGTGGTAGTTTGGTGTGCTTAAATTCGTCCTTATTTTTGTGTGCAAGTATGAGCTGCAAAGGCCCTTAGGCATTTGTTGCAAGCCATACTATTATCTTAATCAATATAAGGGTTTCAGTTGAGCTTTCTTAAAATATGTTGTTGGGTTTTACCTACCCCGATTAGTTCTACACCTTATCTCGTGCTTGCTACCTTATCTAACCCACGGAGATTCACGGATGGTTCGGACTCGTCAAGCTGCGCAAGTGGTTCCGATACTCGGTATCGGAAGGGCGAGCAGACCCGGAGAAGTAGTTCCACCACAAGCACCTTGATCGATCTGCGAATTTTGGAGCATTCATGGCGGCTCGAGACCGGTGATGTACACCATGATGAATCGGATGCAAGCTATGAATAACGAGCAACAACAATCGACATCACAATGGAAACCCAGTTGCTCATGGTTATAATGGATCATCAAGTTGGCGGAGTTTATGAGGACCCGTCCACCAACCTTTTACGGACATGTCTCACGGTAGAAGGCGATGATTGGCCGTGTCATTGAGAGAAAATCTGCGATCACTCAATGCGGCGATCATGAAAAAGTTCTGTCGCCTCTCACGGATGGAAGGCATTGCCGCCGAATGGTGGGAAAACTTTGTGCAAACACATGGAGCCGTAAGATATTACTTGGGAAGAGTTCTGGCGCTTTTCGCCCGATATCATGTGCGGAAGGAATTATGGATCTAAAAGGATGAATTCCGTGCTCTCAAGCGAGGAGGAATGTCGATGATCGACTACCTCAACAAATTCTCTCAACTTGCTCGATATCTTTGCGAAGATGTCGCCACCGACAAGGCTCGTCGAGTCATTTTACGAAAGGATTGAACAACGGACTTCAAGTCAACTTGATCGCCCACACCTTTCACGATTTTCAAGAGTTGATCAACAAGGCTTTAATTCTTGAGGATAAGCGCAAGGAATTGGAAGATCACCGTAGCGCGAGAATGGCTCGAAGAAGGAAGTCACCAACCCGGTGAGGGCAAGAATGATTCCACCGCGATTTAGCCGTTTTCCACCACGAGTCGCGGACCACCGCACCAACTTCACCTCGCCCGATTGCTCGAGAACTTCCGCAATCCCGCTTTTGATCAACCCCAATCCGATAAGCAACCCACGTAATACAACGAGTTTGCTTTACAGCCGTCGGCCGGGCATTTCGCCAACCGATGTCGCAGAATGGGACTATCACTCCGATGCGCTTCAACCTTGGGAACACACCGGCCAAGACACGGTACAAGGCAACCATCAAGGAACTTCTCAAGCTACCGGTCAATCCGGAGGAGCACCGCCATCAGTGGTCAGAGGCCGTGTCAACCACGTCACTCTAGAAGGAGCCAGAAGCACCCGCGTTGTCTTGGGTAAGTTTCTCGTAAATTCGATTACTGCATCGATTCTGTTTGATTACGGAGCTTCGCATTCGTTTGTTTACGGAATTTTGCAACTAAGAACAAATTGGAAGTTATGCATCTTAAGCATACTCTGTTAGTCCAGTCGCCTGGAGCAGAGCTAAGTTCTAAAGTTGGATGTTTAGGAGCTAGGCTACTCATAGCTGGAGTTGAGTTTCTAGCCAACCTAATAGTTCTAGACACTCAAACCATAGATGTAATCCTTGGTATGGATTGGTTATCCAAACATAAAGCAGTGCTAGATTGTGGCCGAAGAGCCGTAACAATAGAGGATACCACTGGAAAGAAAGTGGAATTTCTAGCCACCTCAGTACGTGATGGACATTTGGTAGTCAACAGTCTGAAGACAGTTTCCTTAGAAGATGTACCTGTAGTCAGAGATTATCCGGACGTATTTCCAGAAGAATTACCAGGAATGCCACCGGACCGTGACATTGAGTTTGTCATCGATCTAGTGCTAGGAACAGCACCAATTTCCAAGAGACCTTATCGGATGCCAGTCGATGAACTTGTGGAAATGAAGAAGCAGATAGAAGAACTACTGGAGAAAGGTTTTGTAAGACCTAGTTCGTCGCCATGGGGAGCACCAATTTTGTTCGTCAAGAAGAAAGATGGAAGTATGAGAATGTGTATCGATTATCGTTCTCTCAATGAAGTCACCATCAAGAACAAGTACCCATTGCCCAGAATAGATGATTTGTTCGACCAGATGAAAGGAGTCGGAGTATTCTCCAAGATCGATCTGCGATCAGGTTACCATCAGTTGAAGATTTGTCCTAAGGATGTACCAAAGACCGCTTTCTCAACCCGGTATGGACATTATGAGTTTTTAGTCATGTCTTTTGGATTGACTAATGCCCCTGCCTATTTCATGAACATGATGAACAAGGTATTCATGGAATACTTGGATAAGTTTGTGGTAGTATTCATTGACGATATTTTGGTATACTCAAAATCAGAAGAAGAACATGCAGACCATTTGAGATTAATCCTAGAGAAGCTCAGAGGACATCAGTTGTATGCCAAGTTTAGCAAGTGTGACTTTTGGAAGAAGAAAGTTGATTTTCTCGGTCATGTGATGACAGCCGAAGGAGTAGCAGTTGACCCCGGAAAGGTTAAAGCCGTAATGAATTGGGAGCAGCCCAAGACAGTTACTCAAATTCGTAGTTTCTTGGGAATGGCAGGATACTATCGTCGTTTCATTGAAGGATTCTCAACGATTGCTAAGCCTCTTACGCAATTATTGAAGAAAGAGAAGAAGTACATTTGGACCCCGGCTTGTGAAGAGAGTTTTCAAGAATTGAAGAAGCGTCGACTTGACCCGATGCTAGTTTTGCCGGATATTAGTAAGGATTTTGATATCTATTGTGATGCTTCGCGTCAAGGATTAGGATGTGTCCTTATGCAAGAAGGAAGAGCTGTCGCTTATGCGTCAAGGCAATTAAGGCCTCATGAGGAGAACTATCCTACCCATGATTTGGAACTAGCTGCCGTAGTGCATGCTTTGAAGATTTGGCGTCATTATCTCATCGGTAATCGCTGTGAAGTCTACACAGATCATAAGAGCCTGAAGTGCATATTCACTCAGTCTGACCTGAATATGAGACAAAGAAGATGGTTGGAATTAATAAAGGATTATAATCTTGGAATCCATTACCATCCTGGTAAGGCCAATGTAGTTGCAGATGCACTGAGTCGTAAAAGCTACTGCAATGCTCTAGAAATAAAGAGTTGTGTTGAACTTGGGAGGAATTCGGAAGCTACTGACTAGAAGTAGTTCGGAAGGATTTGTGGCGACCTAGAAGTGCAATCTACTGAGAAAGCAGTTCGTGAAGCGCAACCCAAGGATTCTGAGTTTGCCGACCTCAAGAAGAAGATGGCAGAAGGAAAATTTAAAGATTTCACCGTAGATGATCATGATATATTGTGGATCAATGGGCGTATCTGTGTACCAGATATTGATGGATTAAGACAGCTGATTCTGAAGGAAGCCCATAACTCAAAGTATTCGATTCACCCTGGAAGTACTAAAATGTATCAGGATGTTAAGAGTAAGTTTTGGTGGCCAAACTTAAAGCGAGGCGTCGCGAGTTCGTTGCCTTATGCGGCGTGTGTCGAAAGTAAAGGCCGAACATCGAGGCCGCGGGATTGCTACAACCGAAAATACCGAAATGGAAGTGGGAAGAAATCGGTATGGATTTTATTACCGGTCTACCCAAGACTCAATCAGGTTATGATTCGATTTGGGTAATAGTGGATCGTTTGACTAAGGTTGCCCATTTCTTGCCAGTCAAAACCACTTACTCAGGAGACCGCTTAGCAGAGTTGTATATGTCAAAAATTGTCAGTCTGCATGGTGTGCCTAAGAAGATAGTGTCAGATCGAGGATCTCAATTCACCTCTCGTTTACGCGAGTCTACATGAAGCCACAGGAACTCATCGAATTTGATCGCTTATCATCCATAGACCGATGGATGATGAAAGAGTCAACCGAGATATTAGAAGATATGTTGAGAGCACTGTGCCTTAGCCAATGCTACCGATTGGGATAAGAGTTTACCGTATCACGAAATTCCGTACAACAACGATTATCAAGCGGTTTGCGAGATGTCACCATTTGAAGCTTTGTATGGTCGTGCTGCAGAACTCCATTAAATTGGTCGAGACAATGAGCGTGTAGTGTTCGGACGGATATTATTCGAAGATAGCCTAAGCCGGATATTATTCAGAAGAACAAGTTGCTATGATCAGAGAGAGGTTAAAGATAGCCCAGTCCAGGCAAAAGAGTTATGCCGATAATCGTCGTCGTGACCTTAGCTTTGAACCAGAAGATTTTGTGTATCTTCGAGTTACTCCGCTTCGAGGTGTTAAGAGATTCCACACCAAAGGGAAGCTTGCTCCTAGATATGTGGGTCCGTTCAAGATTTTGGAGCAGCAGGGAGAAGTTGCGTACCAGTTGTAGTTACCACAGTCGTTAGAAGGAGTGCATGATGTCTTTCATGTCTCTCAGCTGAAGAAGTGTCTTCGTGTGCGAGAAGAGCAGACCCCGTTGGAGTCAGTTGAACTGAAGGAGGATCTCACGTACAAAGAGCGACTGTCGAGATTTTGGATGTCGCAGAGCGCCGCACGTAAGCAAGACCGTTCGTTCGCAAAGTCCGTGGAGTAACCACTCGGAAGGAGAAACAGCGTGGGAGCGTGAAGAAGAGTTGAAATCGAGTTCCTAGCCTTTTCTCTAGCTAGCCAGGAATCTCGGGGCGAGATTCGTTTAGGGGAAGGTTTGTAACATCCCAAATTTGAGCTTTAAAAATCTTTTAAATAGTGGTAGTGAGAAAATTCACCATTTGGATATATTTGAATATTAATTTAAAAGCTTAATATGGACTTTAAGGACAAATTGATTTAATGTGCTTAATCCCAACATCAACAATTGTCAAGAATTTAAAGTGCATTTTCTAATTGCTATTTGCATTTTCGGTTTATTTAAAGAAAAATCTATTTTAAATCCTTGAACCCCAACACTCATCGCCCATATATCGCCATCGCACGGTCTGCCGCTCGCCCGCGTATTCGCTTCTCGCTCTCGGCCGGTGGGCCCGCGATCAAGAAATTCGTTCTTGATTCTTCGCGCCCCCGCCAAATCGAATGGGGCCCGCGCCGCCGCATTTCAAGTTTTAGGGTTTCGCCGAGTTTATTATCCGTGAATTGCGCCGCTTGTCGCCGCCCTTGCCTCGCCGATTGCACCATCGTGATCGGCAAGTCTCGAACCCGTGCTCAAACCGGTGCCCATATATGCCTAGTATAAGATCGAGGAGCGTAATAATTCGATTTTCCTTTATAAAAATAATTCGGAAATTCAAGAAAATCCAAATTAGGGTTTAATTGATTTTCAAATCTTCCAAAGCCCATATCTTTTACACCAAGTCCGACTAGAGGGTTATACCTTTGATCATATTGAACCCAGCTTTCAAAATACTTTGTTTTCAATGTATTGCATGAATATTGTATGCCATGATCTTTTGTCACCCTAGGTTGATTAATTATTAGTTGGTATTATTGTAGCACCAACGGCGCTTTAAAATCCTCTTATGTGATGGGTCGGAGGTGTGTCTGCGTGTTTGGGTCACATCGGCTAAAACCAATTTATAATGCGGAAGCTAATAACAATTTGATTTTGCACAATTAAAACCTAAAACAACTAGGCTTGACTAAGTGCACCAACAATATGAATACAATTGAATAGAGCAATCATACAAAGATATATAAGCATGTAATGTAAATTACTCAAAGTAAAGCACAAGAACAAACCACAATAGACACAATGATCTTTTACCATGGTGTTCGGAGACTTGCTGGTCTCCCCTAGTCCACGTTGAGGTAAGCCCAAACGAATTGGACCGGTTCCATGAATTAAGCCAACACCTCGATCCACTCGGGGTTGCTCTTCCTCCACTCCGGAGATGTGAGCACCAAACCACTCACAACCACGCCGGGCCTTCTCACAAACTTCTTGAGAAGATCACCGGTCACGACGCCTCCACGCCGTCTAGGTGTCGGCAAACACCAAGAGTAATAAGACTCAACTTTCACTTGAACTAATCAAGTTCCTAAACTCAAGTAGATACACAATCCACTACCTAAGGCAGCACATGCACTTAGGGTTTACTCTTCAAGCTCACTAAGTGCAACACATGCACATAAGTGATGAGATGCTTCCTCTTTGCTCAAAGAATGAATATGGGCTCCAGCAACAACAAAAACCAACCAGCCAAGGTGGGTATTTATAGCCTACACACAAAAACTTGCAGTCGGAGGAAAGATTCCTTTGAATCAGAGGAAGACTGGTCGGACCGCCAAAGAGCCAACAGCTATAAAACTAGCCATTAGACTCACTGCCGGTCGGACCGCCAACTAATGGCTGGTCCGACCGCTTCATCCCGGTCCGACCGCAACAGGGGAGGCGGTCTAACTGCTCAAGGAAATGAAATGACATTCCAAAAAAGTGCCTTCTTTGGAAAAAATGTACCGCTAAAGACTCTGGTACTTCCGCTCTCCGGCAGTACCATTTAATTAATGGAGGTACTACCGCACATAGATTTAACTCAAGAGGCAATCGGTCCAACCACCCAACACATAGCGGTCCGACCGATACACCACCGGTCAGACCGGTCGACACTGGCGGTCAGACCGCCAGACCATAGAGAGACTTTGCACTTTTGCTTCACTCAATTTGAGTGCAATTCAAACAATGGTTATAGGTGAGATTCTCAACAAATTACAAAACACATTTGCCAACTTTTAGAATCAACACCACAAGGGATAAGGTACATGGACTTAAACCATTTGCAAAACACATTTACGAACTTAAGTCACATGCTACAAGAATCATGTATGAGCATCAACTATTTGCGAAGCACATTCGCAAATAATAGCACTATGCAAAGATGAGCTAGAGCAAGCACATTGAGCTATTAACACATGACTAACTCATGCTACTAGTCAAGACTCCTCTTAATAGTATGACAACCTATACTAGCAATCCGGTCTTCCAACCAACCACCAAGACCGGTAAAAGACTAAGAACACATCCTTAGCCCTAGCTAGTCATACATTTACCTTAATCAACTTCTTGAAGCTTGATGACGCACATCTTCACTTCAATTCCGGGTCCTTGACTTTGATAATCATCAACACATGATGATCTCTTTTACTTCGGGATCTTGACTCGATGCTGATCAACTAATGATGACATCCTTCATCCCGAGTCTTGATATGCATCAACACACGATGCATTCTTTCACTTGACCTCCATCAACACATGATGGGTCTTCAGTTGACTTGATGATCAACTCATGATCATCTCAAGTCTTCATCACCCTGGAACATAACCTATTCATCCAACTCATGGAAAATGTTAGTTCCACAATATGATTATCATTAATTACCACACCATACCATTAACTCATAATGGTGGGACAAGATACTTCAATCTTTCCCTCTTTGGTAATTGATGATAATCACTTCAATTGCACATAAATTGAATGTAGATAATTAAGAGAACATATGAGTATATACGAACTACACAAGTTTTATATATACTAAAGGGTATGTTTCAAAGTAGAGACCCCAAAAAATATGTGTAGAACATAATATGGATCAATACTAATGAAACCATAAAATATAGAGTGAACTACCCCTAAATGTGTGCATACACAAATGTGTAATAGGAACATATGCACATATTCAAGTTTGACTTATGGTGCGGTTCAACCTATATTTTGGATCCGAGGAATGCAACAATATATAAGAAATATGATGTCGAATGCATACCTCGTTGAATTTCACCTTTATATCCAAATAAGACTACACACTAGATATAACAATAGAGATGTTAGTTTCACAAATAGATTTGCCATTAATCACCAAAACACTCCATTAACTCATAATAGCGGGTCTAGATCCTTCACCTAGTCGTTGGCCTTCTTGATTTCCAGTCTTGACAAATGCTCATAAGTGGTCACATAGCCTCCTCTTACACTTACTGAATAATAATATTGAGCGAGTGTGAGTACACAATAGTACTTCACGAGCCAACACGCAGAATGCAATTATATAATACACAAGGCTGATCAAAGGAATTGTTTGTGGTTCTTTTGTTTGCATGAAGCCACTTATTGAAATAGATTAAGTAGTAGCAAATCCTGAGACCTAGCATTTTTAACTAACACAGGTTTTAACAAAGTTGAGTTTTGTCTAAAATACTAGTGGAGGCTACAACCTCCTATATCACTGAGTGACTCTATCCACCCAATGCTCATGTTCTTTCTAGGGTCACATCCTGTACTTCCCATAGGTTTTGGACAGGTCATCTCAAATCTTTAGGCTCCAACCCATCTTTTCATCCCACCCACAAATTATTTTATAAAAATGAAAGCAAATTTATGTAAGTTCTTGGCACCGCCCATGACCGTGGGTACGACTATCCATATAGTTTTTACACTATGTAGGGTTCTCACACTTTATCCACAAGAGACAATCAATTTATATTGTCCGTCTTGACAAACTACCATAGGTGTGCGACTAAAATGATCACCGCATGGCCTTTACAATACCCCACCTCAATGCAGCCCCACCCATTAGGTATCACCTCCTTGGGTTGCGCCCCTGAGAGGTCTCCCACTTGCGCCGTGTTGTTTTCCTGTGGCTCCTACCTATACCCATGCCATACACCCACCAATGGTAAAGTTGTGACGAGGCAAACAAATTAGTCAGTCAGGTCGTACCCATTATAGGCTTGTGGTTGCACTGTTTTTACACGAGAGACCGTACAAGAACTCGGTCCTTTATTGACTTGGGTGGTACTTCTTCATACCCACTCTGTCGTGCTCTTCACTAGCACCCGCCACGCTTTCCAAATGCCCAAGTCGAAGTCTGTTTTTGGTTTTCTTTTATTTTGAAATACTTTTCTAGTTCAATATACCAGCCAGACTCCAACCTAAGACTGCCCAAATCCAGTTTCAAGTTTTGAATAATGTCGAGGCAAATTATTGCCCGCATATCAATGTATTTAAGTAAGGATAAGTATGACACTTAGATACAGACTTAGTAACTAGTATATATACCATTAGTTCTAGGGTGACAAAGAATAGTATCCAAATTCGAGGATGGGAAGGTTATACTCCATTATCATTAAGGTATTGACTATGAGCTAGGTCAACACAATCGAATATATCATAGCAATACAATTTCATAATTTAGAATAATATAAATTGCATTTCAAACGTAGGTTCAACATGATCAAAGTGTTGACTCGCCTTGCTCAATATTATGATAATCTTGGTCTTATTCTTGTTCTGCCTTGGACTGCTACTTCGTTGGCTTTAGATTCTAACTACGCGGCATACGATCGAACCCATGAATGTCTGAAACCAAATGAAATCCAATACATCCAAACACAAGTTAATAAAAGGAAACACTTCAAATGAAAGTCAATCAATTCAAGAATGTTTGAACTAGGAAATATTTCAAACGAAACTAAATATACCTAAGGGTATCTTGAACGAAGGAAGTACTCGAGATGAAATTAATCATACTTAGTGGAGCCGAGGAAGGAGATACTTCAGACGAAGTATATCCAAATGTAGTTGATGAAGGATATACTTCAGACGGAATGAAGTACATCCAGAGATATCTGAAATGAAGGAAACACTTTAGACCAAAGTAGATACACCAAAACCTTATCCGTTTGGCCTAAGGGTGGGATTAGGTTCTTGGAAAGTCTGCTGGTAAAGAAAGTAACAAATCCAATGGAAGGGATAGAACATTCCCACGGACATTCCGCATCGGTTACGTGGATGGGAGAGATCACCTGGTTAGGTAAGACTATTTGATCCACCTTCGGGTCACGAATTATCCTTCTACTGGGAACAGATAGCAATGGATGATAGCTGGAGTCTATACGATATCAATTGGTGGTTAATTTCTATCATCCACCTGTAAACCTTATTGATGCTTACATGCGATGCCTAGCCGACTTAATGATTTCTCTAGTTATTACTTCCTATTTATCGAGAAAGTTCCATGAAAGTCAGGTGAGACCTATGCATAGGTTCAGGGTTCACACATGGTACACATAAGTCTCACTGGCACATGGGGTCTAGTTCACTTAATGATTTCCTTTACTATTTTAGATTTATCAAGGAAGTTCCATAGGCTAGGTAGTATTTCCTAGCATTAGCTAGACATCAAGCTTATAACTTGATCAGGGGTGTCCACGATTTTGGAGTTTCATCTTCGAGGTGATCTATACTTAGTCTTACTACTTATGTGGCTTGGCATATACTAAAGCAAACCTATTACCCTAGGTTGATCCTTAGCCATAGCACCTGCTAACGACCACTTCTAATTAAGTAGATAACTACACTACAAGACCTATGGGCTCTTACCTACTAGTCCTTGTTTAGTGATCAACCATATCATCTTGATTACTATTACTAGCATGAAGCTAAGTCGTAGCTACTGCTACCCTTCACAACTACCTAGTATAATGATTATGCCTAACTTAATCACTAGTGAATTATTTATCTAAACGCTTAGTCTTACTACTTATTGTATAGGTCCTATGTGTCCATGACTTGTCGCAATACTACTTACATGTCAACTAGGAAACGTCTTGATGGTTAGCCGATTGAGCACATTGGCTGTGGTTATTGTTAGAGATAATCTTCTGCACGATGGTCATGCAGTTATGCTAAAGATAAAGATAACTGTGTGTGGTTATGTCAGAACAAACAACACGTGTATTAACTATTACGTGTGAATGAGCGCAGTGTACAGAATCCCTAGTCGATTAGGCCCACATGTTTGTGGCTTTTATCAGCCATAGGGTAGTCTTAATTCAGATGGCAGTAGCAGATCTTACGACCATAAAGTGGTCGGGATAGACCTTACAACTATAAAGTGATTGTAATCTTCCCTTGTCATTGTAGACTCTAAGGACAAGGGGTATCTCTGATCGATGTTAAGAATAACATTATATATAATAATTATTACAGATTAATAATTTTATTAATTATGAATTATTATATCCTTGTCAAAATCTATCTCGTTCTCTCTCACAAAATGTGAGCTCGTACGTAAGGTTTAAATTAGAATTACGAGGACTAGCTGGTGCTGGGGGTTACTGGCGCCGGAGAGTGGCCTCCAAGTCGGTACATAGCATTACTGTTTACACTCCACCATCGCAACTTTCCAGTTTAGACCTTACCTACGCTATGTATTCCCCTATTCCTCCTCAGCCACCCTGTGCTGTGCTGCAAGCCTGTGAGTAATAAGTAGAGGTGGGAGTTGGGCCGTGCCGTGCCGGCCCGGCCCGAGCCCACCGTGCTTCGGGCCGCGTCGTGCCGTGCTCGCTCGGCCGGTCACCCTACCGTGCCGTGCCGTGCCGGTCCACTTCGCCTCCGGCCAGCCTGTGCACGCCCAAAGCCCATCGTCTTTGGGTCGTGCCGCACACCCAAGCCCACCAAAATTACTATATACGGCGGAGGTGGCGATGGTGGTGGCGACCACCATCTTCATTCTGTCGTGCCCGCCTAATAAAGAACCTAGTTAAAATTGAATTAATTGGTAAAAACATGGGCACGTAAATATTTCGAGGAAAATTGAATTTTTATTGATATTTTACGATACAATGTTATTGCCTCGTTAAAAACCTTACGCCTCAGAGTAGGGTTCCCCGAGTAAAGAAAAGAGTACAGTAACAACATGTGTACATACTAACTACTCATCAATGTCGAGATCGTTCATGCGTTCGAGGTCAAGATACGCTGGGCGATCTCAAGATCCTCCGATTGATGTTTATTCTTTGCTCTTTAGCCAATTCCTACCCTTTGCGCATGTGATTGCCTCCACCATCTTAGGCGTGAGGATGATCTTCTTTCTTCAATTATTCTCCTTGCCATGCCAACGTTGCTTTCAAGAGACAAGGACATCGGCACTAGCAGAACATCCGTGCAAAATGTGACAAAGACAGAAATGTCCGCTTGTTGTTCTTCCACCACTCGAGCAAGTCTATCTTTTCACCGGAAACATCAGGATCGATGTTTGCAAAATCATGCTCCAGGTAGTGGTTTAGCTCTGAGACAGGATTCCACATGGGAGCTGCCTGAGATTGAGAGGACGAAGAACTGGACTTGCCCTTTAGCTTCTTCCACAAGTCGGATGTCAAGCTTTTCTTTCCTTGTCGCGTCTGTGCCGAGGCATCCGATCTCCTTCGCCAAATTTGTCATGATACATGCGGAAAACACGAAAAAGCTCATCTTTGACATGTGCGAAAGCTTCCGAGTAATCAAGGCCGAGGCATTCACCTATTCCCTCCAGACCGAGCTGCAAACCTGGCAACTTTCTCGTAGGATCGAAAATGATAGCAAAGCAATACACGTGTGAAATAGAACCAAAATATTTAATAAATTTTTCCTGCATTAGTGCGACAGCATGAACTAAAAGTGGATCCTTCCTAGATTTGGCAATCTTATCTGCAATTAACCAAATATATTCTATAACTAAGGGAGAGGTAGGGTAATAAACACCAGATAACATCTTTGTTGCTTTATAAAAAGATTTTAAAAACTCTCAAAAATGACTAGCAATCTGCCAATCTGAATTAGTAACTACTAGTTCATTGTCTTGAGAGTTAGCGTTGACAAAAACGGATATGATATGTTCGTACCCTTGTAACTTCTTTAACATGATATAGGTCGAGTTCCACCTCACCTTCATGTCAAGACCGAATTTTCTTGGCTCCTTCCCATTGGCCGCGCAGTACTCCGCGAACCTAGCTGCCACTTGTGGGGAATTTGTGAGGTAGCGAACGGCGTCGCGTACATTGTTCAAAAATCCACCAATCGCTTGCATACCATCTTGAACAACAAGATTCAAGATATGGCATACACATCTCTGGTGGAGAACATAACCACCAATATATGTCTGCAAGCTTGGGGTGAGGATGTTCATAGCAGTCGTGTTGGCTGATGCGTTATCAAGAGTTATAGAAGCAATCTTATTATCTATCTTAAAATCATCAAGTACGTGTAGTATACGCTTCGGTAATGGCCTCTCCCGTGTGTGATTCGTTAATTAGCTTAAACCATATGACTCTCTTGTTTAGCTTGTAATTGTCGTCTAAATAATGGGCTACAACACTAAAGTAGGCACTTCTCTGGTGTGATGATGTCCAAATGTCTGAAGTTATAGCAAAAGAGAACTAAACTTGTAGGAATAGTTCTTTTAGCTCTGCTAGTTCCTTACGATACATCCGTAAAATATCAGGTGTAGTGGTTCTCCTACTAACATGTTGGTACTGTGGGCAAAAGCCACGTTGGATCATTTTTTCGAACGCGCGACTTTCACCCATCCTAATCGGTTGATCTTCTGCAACAATATATCTAGCAATTTCCTCACGAGCAGAAATTGGGTTGTATACCCAAGTACTTACAGAGCCATCTGCCTCGAAGTTTAGCTGCGTTTGTACTCCTCCCCCTCGGCTCTGCGCTCCGATCTTGCGCAAGCATGCTTTGTAGTGCCGGTTCAAGTGCCCTGTCCCTGCAGCTGCACAAGCAGATAATTTAGCTTGGCAATAATTACATGTTGTGATATCTACCGTTTGGCCGTCTTGGATTTCCTGGCTCCAGGTCATGTGCTTCCAGCAATTCGCCCTTCGGCCAAACCCGCCAATGTTGTTGTCCGTGGTCGCGGGAGAGAACTCTGGAGGCCCCATTGGCTCCGGACCGCCCTGGTACTCCTCGTAGCCCTCCGTACCATCCATATGACGGTCATCCATGCCGTAGTCTCCCATGCTTGGCGAGAACTGGCGAGCATCAACGGGAGTCGGAGCTGGAGGAGGACTAGGGGAGCGACGGCGAGAGCTTACACTAAGTCGCCCTGCTGTCCTTTTTGTGCTCCGACTCCTCGGTAGCATACCGCTCGGGAACTCCTTGGTGCTCCGACTCCTTGGCAGCATAATGGGTGAATAGATGGTGAATAAATGAGGAGAGTAGATGGGATGATGAAGAAATGAAAGCTATTTTTTGTATGGTGAAGAAAAGAGATCAGTGAGTTGATTTTTGTTGGTGAGCAAAACGATTGACGAATGATTGGTGATTTTATAGGCACGGTGAGTTGCCGAACGTTGAAGTTTCCGAACGTTGCACTTCCGAAATCCGAACGTTACCGCTCTGACGCTCTCTATCTGACTTGATTTGAAAGCAAAAGTGACTTAATTTGAGAGAAAGCGAAGCTGTGTTGTGTGACTTGTGTCTTGATCATATTCCCTTTGCCCCTCTCCCTCTCTCCCTCTCCCGGTTTCTCTCTCTCTCTCTCTCTCTCTCTCTCCCTCTCTCGGTTTCTCCCCCTCCACTCTTTTTCCACGCGACCCCGCCCCGCTCTCTTTTTCCCCAATCCCCGCCCCCGGCTCCCGCCCGCCCCCTTGTCGTCTCCCTCGCTCCCTCCGCCCCCTCGTCTCCCTCGCTCTCTCCGCAATCGCCCGCTCCCGTCCCCTCGCGGCCTCGCCTCGCCTCCCCCTCCCCCCGTCGCCTCCCTCCGTCCCCGTCGCCGCCCTCGCCGGACGTCGCCGTGCTCGCCTCATCTCCGTCTCCTTCGCCTTGACCTTCGCCCCTCCGCCTCCGCGGCTCCGCCCGTCGCCTCCCTTCCCGTCGCCTCGGCCCATCCCCCTTCCCGGTCGCCGCCTCGCCTCCCCGCCTCCACCCCGTCCCGGTCGCCCCCTCGCGCTCCGCCGCCTCGCGAAGGAAGGGAGGCGGCGGGGGGGTGAGGCGGCCCGCCCTGACGGCCACGGAGGCGGCGGCGGCGGCCACGACGACGGAGGCAGCGGCGGCGGCGGCGATGAGGCGCGCGGACTCGGCCCTTCCCCATCACCTCCCGGCCCTTCCAGCCTCCTCCGGCGGCCCAGCGACGGAGGCGGCGGCAGGCAGCGCCGGCCACGGCAGGCAGGCGGCGGCGGCGGGCGCGGCGCGCGCGGCCACAAGACGGAGGCGGCGGCGCGGGGCGGCGTGCCGGCCGGGCCCCGGCCGTGCCAGGTCGTGCGTGCCGCCCGACGGGCGGCTTGCGCGGCCCGCACGGCCCACCATTCGGACGAGCCAGCCCGCCCGCCACGTGTCGGGCGGGCGGGCCGTCTTTGGGCCCTCCGGCTTTGGGCTGGCCCGGGAAAGCACGGCCCGACTCCCACCTCTAGTAATAAGGATACTACAAGACAGAGCGCTAGGCATCCAACTCTCTCTCTCTCTCTCTCTCTCTCTTCGTTCCTCTATCGCCATGGCCGAGAAGCAAGCACTGCCCTCTCCCTCGTGGACTCCGCCCCTCCAAACCCCTCCCAAACCCCTGCTGCTCCCGCTCGTGACCTGCCTCCGGTTCCGGATCTCACCGGCCGTCCCCCGGTGGAGATGGAGCGCACTTCCCATCAAGATAGAGACCCCGCGCCAGAACCACGAGCGCTTTGCCGCCTGCTATCAGATCCCGGTCCCCTTCCGCTGGGAGGACATGGACGCATGCTGGAAATTGATCTTGTTGTCTATAGTGTTCGTCAAGTTTAGTACTGTTGCTTGGTCTAGTTTCAAATTAAGTTAAGTGTTGCATTGTGTTCTTTTGGACGTGTCACATGTGACATGTGTAAGTGTGCGTCGTACATGTGTCTGCATGTAGCTGAGAAGTACTTATCGAGTCTAGTTGTTTACATGCATGTGTGTTAGTTTGCATGTTAAATTTTGTTAGTTGGGCCGAGTCCTGCACTGTTGTCATTTGGGTCGAGTCTTAGGGAGTGCATGCGTATAGCTAGCTACATGTAGTTTGTTTGTTGAGTCTGTTAATTAGCATGCCATTAGAGTTTGCTTTGTCAAATGGGTTGCCCGATTCATTCCTTTGGAATGTGGCGTGTGTTGTGGATCGTGCATGTAGCACGGCGTGTGAGTTTGTATCTGCATCTATCTATGTACTGTACTGAGTCCAGTTAAATCGAGAACAATGGAAACAGTGAAAAGATACGTACGCTAGGTTGTTGCAGCGTCGCCAAGTTCTTTCGTGTAGTGTTCTCTTCCTCTGTGTTCATTGCCTACCTGTGTTCGTGTGCGTTGTGTCCACAGAAATCGTGTGTGTTCCTTGTGTCACCATCTTGTTCGTGTGTTCCAGATACTAGTGTGCGTGTTTGTGTTGGTGTTGATCCGGGGCGTTAAACCTACAACACCCACTACATCTCCTCGGTGCAAGCTGAAATGTCCCGAAATCTGCAGGCCCTTCATGCCGCTTCAAGCTTCCAGCCACGTCGATCGCCCCCATCGAAACGGCCGAGCTGGGCAAGGAGCAGTCAGAAGAGGTGGCCAAGAAAGGGTCTGCTGACCAAGACAGCAGCGAGTTCGCGGCCATGAAGGGGAAGAGAGAGGCCATGGAGGCTTCTCCCAATCAAGATGCTGATGTGCCAAGGAGATCAGATTTTTTTTTTAAAAAAAATAATATTAATTTAAAATATAATTAAAAAATGGACATTTTTTTTACAATAATATGTGTCTGTCGCCATTTGAAACGGCGACAGTGTCACTGTCGCTAATTAGAACACGGTGGAGAGGTTCTTATCACTAATTGAACTAGCGACACGACGATTTCGCCAGTTCAATTGGCGACATGACCCTATCGCTAATACAACTGGCGATAGTATCTTTGTCGCCAATTGAACTGGCGATATGGCCCTATATATATATTTTTAAATTTATGTGTAGAGAATCCAGTCTAAAGATTTAGTGTATTTCAACGAAGTTTTTTTGGGTAATACTCTGAAGTGTCCGCGTAGTTCGGAATCCGAAATTAGAGAAGATAACGAAATATGAAGTAGAGGATGTAAGATCAGGGACACAATTTGGAACAAGAATTCGACGGCGCAATAACACGAATAGCCCCCTTCGTTGCCATGCGCGTTGTTGTCCCGATTGTATTGTTCGTGTAACCGATTCCTTTGGGAAAAGATTACATAATATTTAATAGTTGAAATATTTGTTAAAAGAGATTTAAGTTCGAAAGACTTTGTAATTTCATTGCAAAATACATGGTGCGCTAGGTTTGGTTACGTACATTAGAAACGCCAATATGCACAATCAACAAATTGAAAATACACTTACGATACATGTGCGCTTTTTTGGAATCCAAAAATATTTTATTGGAATGAAATTGATCAGTCCTGGCGGCCCATTAGTCCCTTCCCCTTGTCTTTCGACTGCCCGCGGCGGTGGCTAGTCTCGAAGTCAGCCATGTTTTGCGAGACGGGCTAAACGATGGAATGATGTTAGGATAGCACAATGTAGGGCCAAATTAATAACACTACTACAGAATGGTAATCACAGATGGTTCAAAATCGCCATCACAGATGGTTTTTTGAACCGTATGACTTTATGGTTCAGTGATACTATGTGGTCATTACAGATGGTTTTTGAACCGTCTGTGAAAAAGCTATCACAGACGGTTCTGTACAGTAACTGTCTATGAAAGTCAATTATCATAAAGGGATCTTGTTCTGAACTTTCTACGAAAATAAACTATTAAAAACCGTATGTGATAGTTTTTTGTATTGCAAAAAAATTTGAATTTTGAGCCAAACCAATCAATTGCTGGACAGTAGTTTCTATATACTCTTTCAATAGTTTACAAGAAGGTTCTCTCTCTTTCTCTGTTTCTCTTTCTCAATCAATAGCTTACTCTTTGATGAGGACCAGGTCAAGTAGAGGCGTCCATCTCGAACCAAATCGGCCTCCCTTGTCGACCACTGATGGGGCACTCGTTGAGAACTAAATCTGACAGGATGCAGCGGACGAAATCAGGGTGAGAAGGAAACCAGGATGGGGATTTGGGGGCAAAAATTCATCCTCACCTGAGGCTAAGATGGGGGTGGCCAGATCTGGCGATACTGGTCGAGCCGCAACGCCCGCTCACCGGAGGAGCTATGAAACAGCAAGTTGTGTCTCCTTGCCGAACCGCGTCGAGGAATCGAGGGCGGTCGCTGGAGCTTAGCGTGGGGAGGGGAGAGGGAGAGATTGATTGAAGACAAGGCGGGGGTGGCTATAATATATAAGGACAACGCCAAAACATTTTGCCTCCCGCACACGCGTTCAAAAAATTTCGCCCTCCCGCACTGCGAATCAAAGATGGTTAAAAATACTGTCTATGATGTAATATCACAAACGGTTCTTGTTCAGAACCATCTCTCATACCTCACACACGGTTTTCAACATGAACCGTCTGTGATTTTACCATAACTGAAAATGTGATATGGTGGAAACGGTTCTTGTTCTGAACGGTCTGTGATGAGGACAAAAAGTCACAGATAGTTCGTGTTGAAAACCGTATGTGAAGTATCACATACAGTTTTGAACAAGAACTGTTTTGTGATATTTAGTAATATCATAGACGGGTTTCAATACAAACCGTTGGTGATATTACCTCTTCATAAATAATTTTTAGTGCAGCCAGTAACATAGACGGTCACTAAACCAAAACCATCTGTGATTGTATTTAATACAGATAGTTTTGGTCAACCGTCTGTGATGAGGCGTACAATATTAGCCTTTTGTAGTAGTGTAATCAGGATGCATACTGAACATAACTTACCTCTTTGATTCGGACTACGCCTGGGCGACGGGGAGCGCTAGGACGACCGGTCTCACTAGTAGAAGCCTTTCCCTTATGCATTGCGCGCTCGGTCTGGTCATACTCAGCTTCCTGTTTGGGGTCCTCCACCACCACCTTGCTCTCCCGGGCTCCTCCGTTGCATTTTTGTAGGTTCAAAGATGTAAGGTTTCCAGCGTTTGAAGGTCTCAGCTCGTATCATATAGTTCAACATGTATTTCTGCTCGATGAATGCCCTATCGTACATGTCTGGGTCGTCGACCCATTGGAAGAAGTTGCTTCACATCTCCAGCTGTCATTATGTGTGGATGTAGTTAGGGATTTGTGGAAGAGAACATAAGATGTGAAAAATCTATGTGTGTGCAAGATTCGCTTACGAGGAAGTTACCGCATATGTAGTACGTCCGGGGCGCCCGTCGCCGGGTGTGTTTACTGGATGATCTTAGCCAGTTCTTCGCGACACATTGCGGGTGTGAAAACTGTAGTGGTACCGACGCATCCTTCATAGAACAATTCAAGTAGTGTTTAGCCCTCTCGGCAAGCCACTTGCGGTTCTGCAACATCTTCGCGTAGAAGTTCGCCGACAAGTCCGACATGTCCTTCCTCTCAGTTGTGTGAACCAAGCTTTCAAGAAGTATTAGATGTGGTGGTGTAGTGTTCTCCTGCAGTTCTCTTCTCCCCCCTTTTATAATGGGTCTTTTCGGTCTAAAAAGGTGGCATGGCGGAGTGTAGTATTTTCGGACATCAAAGGTAACATTGTAGTGTGTAGTCATCTCGGTTTTCGAAAGTGATAGTTTGTGGTGTGTCGTGGTGCGTTCTTTTCGGTCTGAAAAGGTGGTGTTGCAAGGTGTGGCCTTTTAGGTATGAAAATATAGCGTCGTAGTGTGTTGTCAATTTGGTCTGCAAAAGTGACAGCGTGTGGCGTAATAGGGTGGAGTCTTTTTAGTCTGAAAACGGGGCATGGCAGAGAGTGGTATTTTTGGTGTGGAAATGTAGCATCGAAGTGTGTTGTCCTCTCAGCCCACAAAAGTGGCAGTGTGTGGCGTGACCGAGTGCACTATTTTAGGTCTGAAAAAGGGGTGTGGCGGAGAGTGGTCTTTTGGTGCAGAAAGGTAGCATCAAAGTGTGTTGTCATCTCAGTCTACAAAAGTGGCGACAGTGTGTGGCGTGGCCTGGTGCGATCTTTAAGGTCTTAAAAGGTGGGGTGTCGCGAAGCTAACTCCCTCACGTGGTTACCCGTAGACACAAGAACAATGTAACATCCCAAATTCTATATTTTGGGAATATAAATTATAAATGTATTAGGAAAAATACTTTGACCATTTTGCATATGAAATTATACCCTTGTTTGAATTTGACTTTTGAATTAAAAACAAAATATGAAATGCAAATAAACATGTACTCAAAAGAAAATTCTTAAAACAAAATAAAATTATTAAATGAAAGAATTATTTTGGGCATAAACTCTCAGGAATAATTCACCAAAACATTTATGTGAAAACTTGTTTTAAAAAACAAATACAAAACAAAAGAATAGAAACTAACACGAATTTGAGAGAAATTCACATATGGTATAAGCCCCTGAAAAATTTATAAGAGAAAATAGATTAGGTCAAAAGTCCCTAGAAAATGTTTCATAAAATTGCGAAGTCATTTGTGTGGTAAATAAAATCAGCAAAATAATTCAGCTAAAAATCCAAAATTCTTGAACCTAACTCTCCTCTCCCTCTCGCTGGCGGGTGGGCCCCAATTGTAGGGACCTTCATCCACCTCGTGCCTGCGGTCTCCAGCGCACCACTCACAAGCTCTCCGCTGCGCCTGTGGTTTTCCTCACCGCCCCGGTATTTCCACCATCCAACCGCCTCCATCTCTTCCTTATCACCTCCGCACCAGCTCGGTGTCACTTCAGCCATTATCCTCGCCCATGCTGAGCGCCACACACCGAGAGCGTCATCATGGTCAACTGACTCTTCCTCACTCTACTCCGCCCTTTCGTCTATAGAGTGCCGCCCAGCGCATCCTCTCATCATTTCCTCACTTGTGTGCTTACACCATCTCCTTTTATCCTCCTTAAGCTCAAACACCCGAGCGCTCCAAGCTCCATTTCGGCCATGCGCCGCCACCATCATTCCCAATGCCTTGAAGGGTTCCTCTTCGTTCTTATCACATCATCTCATGTTCCAGAATGCCTTGATGCTTTCCCCTCACTTTGTTTCGCCTTTGATCCATACGAGACATCGAATCGGTGCTTCTTCCTTGTCTCCAACTGTTTTCGTTGCCTCGGTCGCCGCCGGAGTTCCACTGCACTCTGAGCCAATTCCTTGCACCGAGAGCATCACCAAAGCATCTTCAAGCTTCCTTGACCTTCAGAAAACACTCTCCTTTGATCGAACTTGTTCCCCACGTGAAGCTCCTCGCGCTGCCGCCGGTCACCATCATCGCGCAGTCTCTGACCACCTCCGTCCTTCTTCTTGCTCTGGCATACTCCTAGTAGTCCGTAGATGCTTATGTGTGTGATGTTTAGTTAGAAGCTTTGTTCATTTGAGTTGTGGATGTTGTCGTAGCAATGCCGCCGTTCAACTCCGGTGCACCGCCACGTGAGGCCATCCCAGGCCTCGTTGTCGGTTCCATTAGGTGTGTAGTTGCACGGAGAACCCATTTTGGATATTAAGGCGAAATCTCGGTCGGATTAGGACAAAGCAATCGTTAGCATTAATTAACTGACAACTCGTGTCACTAACATGTGGGACCGAGATGATAGATTAAAACAAACTTAAAACGAATCGTTATCTCTAATGAGTCACTGACATGCGGGTCGCACAACTTAAACACACAGTAAGCTCTGGTCCTTGGACCGGTGGACTGAGCGTGTGGACTTTAGTCCATACACCATGCTTTTAGTTCTAAGGAGAATACACTTTCCTTATTGGAAAGTGTAAACCTCAATAGTGCATGCGCGAGAATGCGCTTTCTCTATTGGAAAGCGTATTTCTCATTTTCTCTAGAGTTTCTAAACCGAATAGAATTCAAAACTTAATAACTTTTGCTACAAAACTCAAGATCAAATGATTTTTATTTTTAAATTCATATAAAATCATGAACTACCAGAATATATAAAAATATTTGATTTTGGTTGCTGTGAATTTATTGGTGTTATTTAATTCGTTTCCGGTCTTTTTAAATTAGACATCGATTGCTTGAGTGAATATTTCGATGACCAACCAACCATATATTCAGAATATCAGGAGCAAGGCATGCACCCCCTTTGATCATGTTGATCTCAGTATTTTACTTATTGTACATTATTTTGTGAAATCTTTTATGGATACGTGTATGTTTTGTATGAAAATGCTATGATTGGGAAATTGGTAGTTGTAATCCTAATTGCTACACATATCTCCTTGTAACATTTATCCCTTATTTTTGTAACCATTATAATATGGGTTAGACAATATATAATATCATTTGGAAATTTTTGGGTGCGATTATCGCACAAATGCAACGAGAACGATAAAATTTCAGGAAAACTAATAAAATGACAATATGTTACTTTGTGAATTTAGGA
Source organism: Hsuehochloa calcarea (assembly GCA_036346395.1). Classification (NCBI taxonomy): domain Eukaryota; kingdom Viridiplantae; phylum Streptophyta; class Magnoliopsida; order Poales; family Poaceae; genus Hsuehochloa; species Hsuehochloa calcarea. The sequence goes on from CM070597.1 coordinate 72,695,414, forward strand.
TATTTTGAAAAATGTCTAGAGGGCGTACCTCTGTTATTTTGTATGAAAATAAAATGAAAATCCTAGTTTTTAGACGCGGGCGATATGTTGTATTTTGAAAAAGTGAGGATTGCGACTCACTCGTAGCTATGGTAGAGATTCTTGCCCATAGTAAATTACGGACTGAAGCCGAAAACTACGAGACTAAAGTCTAATCGTACAACCTTATGTGCTAGTGTGAGATAGTCGTAGCCAACTAAGTTATCGAAAACTAGCCTTGTATGATGAGTAGGCAGGAGACGTGCAAGCAATTTCAATTGCCGACATAACTGCGAATGCCTCACTTGATGGAGGGTATCTGGGTAAGTGATGGCCTCATTTGACAGAGGGTAACTGGGTAAGTGAGAGCCTCACTTGACGGTGGTTATCCGGGTGAGTGATGAAACATTCATTAGGGCTAGTGCAATGTTTGGTTTAGATGATGTAAAGGCTGCATCACGAGCTCTAGACTGTTCACCTACGGTAGTGAGTAGTGATATAGAGAATTCCTGGCTAATTGGAATATTCGTGTACTATAGGTAAAGTTTTATACCTTTGAAAAGTGAAAATCTATTTAAATAGCTGTGCTCGCGGTCATGAGCATGCTTAGTGGGGCTGGTATGGCTGTAGCTTTGATTTTCAAAAACTGTTTTGTCACAAAACTTGGGCAATGACATGGGGTTTTATTTTGAGTTAATTGCCATATCTATGGCTGAGCTAACTTTCACTCGCAAACGAGGACGGTTGTAGGTTGTTGTCATTATGCCATTTCTATGGCTGAACATAATTTGTGGCTTGCACTCGAGAAGGGTTGCGAATTGTTGTTGTTGTTGATATTATTTATTCAGTTATTCACTTACTTACTGTCATGTACTTACATATTTAACTGTTCTTTTCAAATTATATTGTAAATTACTACTTATGAATATTGTAAATAAAAATAACTATGAGCAAAATAACTTGTAGAGTGGAGCATAATCCTTTGATAGCCTTGCATTTAATATATTTTTGCGATATCGTTGGACCGAAAAGGCGACTAGAGGGGGGGTGAATAGGAGCACGCTCACTTTTTCAACCAAGATCAGATTCAATCCAAATTTCACTCCAATAGCTATGGAAGCTATGAAGATCAATATACCAGTACAGCGGAAGACTAGTTTTGAATCCAATCTAAACCCCGGAGCAAAACAACCAAAATCAATATGGGCTAAAATTCTAAGTGTTGGGAGGTCTGACCTCTGTGTTAATGGCGGTCGGACCGGTCACCTTGGGCGGTCTGACCTCCAGTCTGATGAACAGTAAAAATAGCCCAAAAAACGAAGTTGTAAATAGATGTAACTTTTGATCTACAACTCCAAACTTGATGAAACTTGGAACACACCTTCTCTAGGATGTCAGGAACCTATTCCAATCGAAGATCGTGAAGATCCTTGGAAAATTTACGACCTTTTTCAGTTTGAGAGGAGGATGGTTCAAAACCGAGTCAAAACGAAAACTAGATCCAAAAACTTTCTCGTGGGTGATTGATGATCAAGATGATCCTAGATGTGTTCCCACATGTCACAGCAAGCTAGATCACAAAAAGAAATCATTCAAAAACTCACGAATCAAAGAAAGACTCAAAATCACCAAATAGAGAGAAGAAAGACAAAGAGACACATCTTTGAGCAAACTTTCTTTGGATTGATTTGATAGGGTTTGGGTTTACAGCCACTCCATCAATGGAGGACAAAGCTCAATCCAAGAGCACGAAATCAAATCAAAACTCTCTAGAACCTTAACCTCCATTAATCCTCTCCCTAAGCCAAACTAGGGTTTCAACAATAATGAAAGGGTTGAAGGGGGTGCAGCCACCTCCCTCCTATATTTATAGTGGAGACTTAGACCTTCTAGAAGTTTAACTTAAATGGGCTCCCGTTAAGGCCCAACACAAACGGGTCACACACGCACGCATTACAAAGCGCCGTCTTCAACACCTCTTGACCTAAACCGCTTTTCTTTGCGTCGTCTTGCGCCGCGGATTGGCAAAAGGTCACCAAGGTGGTATTTGGTAAGATTACCAAAATACCCCTTCTCGGTCCTTCTCCGAAGACCGAGTCCATCTGCGCGAAGCACTTCGCCTGCTCCGCCACGTGTAGGTTGATCAACGGCTCTCTCCACGTCGGCAAGTCTCTCCCATCCGGCTCCCATCGAAACCACCATGGCACTTGCACCGACTCCCGCGCCGCTTGATCAAACCAGTCGCACCGAACTGTCCATTCGGTCATCCTTATCTATTCTGCACCACACTTGAGTTCATTGACCTCACCCGGCATCGTCGATCGTTCTGGACCTCAGCGCTTCAAGCCTAGTCCCGATCATCCTCGCCGTTGACCATCGTTGACCACCAAGCAACCTGCACAACAACAGACAAGCAAATCGAATATAGGAACAAGTTCTTCACAACTTGACCCACGTTAGTCAAAACATGCATCATGCAACACATATACACTGAAACTCATGACTTTGACCTAACCAACGAACAACGCCGCCACAAAGGCCGACGTTCAAGTGACAATCGGTCCGACCGCCCTCAGGGCCGGTCGAACCGCCAGCCTTGCCGGTCGGACCGCCAGCCATAGGCCGGTCCGACCGCCCGAAAGGACTTAGCCGATTTTCAACCCGTGAAAATCCGAAACCTACTTGAAACTTTAAACCAATAGAACTTTTGACTGGAGACTCCAAAAATTATGGGACCAAGAGCAATAGAATCCCCTCTCTTGCCTACACCCTCTATTTTTGGCCCAGCTCATTTTGACAAATTTGGTCACAGCCGGTCCGACCACCGCTCATGGCCGGTCCGACCGATTTAGGACCGGTCGGACCGCCATGCTATGGCCGGTCAGACCGCCTGTCACCTGACAGTTCTGAAACTTTGTCGAAAACACATGAAACGACAAACCATTAGCGCCATTGCCAATTGTCACATCATCATAAGATCTGGAGCATATCCCCATGATATCCACAATCTCCCCCTTGATGAACACATTGGCAATAATAGAAAATGTAATTTGGAGGTTTGAAAAGTAAAATACTTTCCTTTTCGGACAAAGGCACAACTTGGTCCATAAGCAAGAGAAGCAATGGAAATGACCAAGTTGGCATCAGAATAGCATAGGCATGTGAGATAAGGTAAAGGAAAGCATGAAAACTTTGATTTCCAAAAAAAAGGTCAAAAATCTCACTTAAGGTCCATATGAAAGAACAATTGTTCAATTGACCTTCGATCACCGTGAGGATTAATAAATGCAATTCAAGTTCAGAAGAGTCAATAAGACAATAAGAATGCAATTCAAAAACTCCCCCTCACTAAGATCCTTGGATTTCAGAAAATTTCAAATTCTCCAACTTTCTCCCCTTTGTATAATCTTCTTCCCAACATTGAAATATCTTCTCCCCCTTTGACAATGGAGTCATTAAGGAATCACGCCTTCCTCTCATCCAAAGATAACAAATGCAGAATGAAGAGAGAAGCAAAAAGAAGAAGTATGCATGAAGTGCAATGGAGTGGCTTCATTTTTGTATTTTTCAATTTTTGATTACAAGAAGCTTTGGAGATTACCCAAAAGAGCAAGCCAGCATTTCTAATATTGCACAAACAACATATCAAGCCTGACAGCGCTAGCAAGATCATGATAAGATATATATATCAAAGCTAAGCACGAAGGCTAAAAAATAAAGCAATAGATTTGATCAATTTAAGTAAAGCTTCAAATTCAGCAAGTTCATCAACAAGGATCCTAAAGTGAAACTGGCCATGTCAAATGTCAAAGTGAGATAAAAATCTAACAAAGACCACATTAAGAGTCAATCAGGTCCTGTATTGAATCATTTTGCTCAGTATTTCTTAAAAGTCCATTTGTCAACAGTTTTCCCATATGCATTGAATATTGAAGTTGACTAATGATCTAACCTAGTGATAAGATCCTGGACTAGGAGCCATCCACAAACTCATCCTAAGCTTCGACCAGAAGTTGATTAAAGGTATATCTTAGTAAAGAAGATCCTAGACTAGGAGCCATCCAGGGCGACAAATCTTGAGGTTCATGTCATTTCTGACAAGCAATACCCATGAGATCGTCTGTGATATGCATTTATAAGTAGGGCCTCGCTTGGGTTTGTGTCCTTACTCCTCAGAGTTCACTCTTTGGTCCGCCTCCTCGGCACCCTTACTTCCCGTGTTCCTCCCGAGCTGCCTCTCTCCGCTCTGTCGTCCCCGCGCTGTCCTCCTCCCCTACGCCACCATCATCCCCAAGCCTCCTCTCTCAGTACAGTCGTCCCCCGCGCCGTACTCCTCCCCTACGCTGCCATCATGCACGCGCCGGCGTCCTCCCTCTGTGACCCCCGACCTCAACGACGCCGCCCTTGACCTCAACGACGCCTCACTCCCCCGACCTCAACTCCCTTTTCGTCCACGCCTCCCGTCAAGGTACGAGCTCACAGCTTTGGATTGTGCTGGTAGAAGTTTCAAATTGTGTTAATTTGATTAACTCTAGCACTGGAAGGTATTGCTTAGTAATGTTGTGGGAGGTACAAGCTCACCGCTTTGGATTCTCTAATATTGTGTCATGTTATTCATGTTCATCAGATCCCTCTGTTTCATTATGTTGATGATGTCTGGTCATTTTCCTCCATTCTGTTGGTAGCTTCTGTTCACTATGATTATTGTTTAGTCATTGTTTATATTCCTGTCAATTGAAATATTGACAATGAACTCTCAATTGATGATTTATTTTGTTGTGAAGTTCTATCTTTTGAGAATTTTATCATGATTGATGCAGTACTGATTTGTTGATCTTGCAGTAATATCAATTATTGATGCAGTGCTGATTTGTTAATCTTGCGAGATAGCAAGCGAGATGGCGTCCACACCATCTTTGCCGTCGTCATCAACGTCGCCAAATGCATTTGGATCTCTGAGGAAAGTGGTACCTAAGCGACATGCCAGAGGAATATCGAAAATGTATGTGGGCCGAATGCCCATCACGGTCGTCAGTACCGCCGGGGTCCCTCTACTTCCTAAGAAAGCAGCGGAAACATGGACCACCTGCGGTATACTTGGAAGGGAACGGGTCCCCATCACTACACAGAAATGGAAGGATTAGACGGCCGTAGAGAAAGCGCAGTTGTGGACTAAAATTACAACGTCGTTCGAGATCCCACCAGAAATCTGCGAACTTGTGCGACAGCAGGCGTTCCACGCAATGGGACATGCTTGGAAGACCTTCAAGAGCAAGTTTGTCACGGAGTACGTGAACAAGGATCAGACGCCCTGCACGAAGTATCGTTTCGTGTCGTCGGATACATGACACACCTTTGTGCAAATGAAGACGATGAATGACTTTTAGCAGCCAAGTGCGGCGCACAAAGCTATGCAGGCACAAAACATTCACCCCCACAGACTTGGCACCACTTGGTACGCGGCTAATATTCCAGGATGGATGAATGAGGATGATGTGATAATCTAGTCGGAGGTCTCCTCACCATTTTCCATCTCTTTCACAAACCCGACAGACGAGGGAGTGTCCCAACGTCTGGTAAGATATGTCGAACTACCTAGTTGTTAATATGTCCATAACTTCGTAGGGTCTAAAATAACATGATGGCATCTTGTAGAAAACATTGAGTACCCAATCTTCCCAAGGCTCCTTCGAAGCAGTCAGAGAGAAGGATATACTATCCACGGCCCTAGAAAACAAGGAGCACCCGGGTCGCACGTGAGGCCTTGGGGTTTACGTACCTTGAGGCCTGGATTCCCACACGACTCCGAGGCCGAGCGCGAGGAGCAGTTGAAAGAGGAAATTAGTGCACGGATTATTGCACAATTCCAAGGATAGTTAACATCATTGTAGTAATAAATGAATCAACTCATCAACCGGTACCAAGACGCCCCTGTGATTTTGGGAGCCAGTCCCTCTCAACATCGGAGTAGCGTCGTGTCCATGCCTACACTTTCTGAACTTGGCGACGTCCAATTACTTATCGATGTCATCTAGGTAGTGTACATCTCTGGAATCCTCGAAAGATAGACATATAGGATGCCTTAGCTAATTGTGTATCATTTTGTAGGTGCCCACGCCCTGTAGGCTCCAAGTGATGCTGGTTGGGTCCATTTCTGTTGAGGTTGGGCGGGGAGTAGTGTTTCCATGCTAGAAGGGATAGTGGTGCACTGTGCCCAGCTGGCGTAGGGTTACACCAAGGTCCAGGTGGACATGGTATATGATAATTTGATGGTTGTCCTGCTGAAGAAGCACCCGAACGAAGACATCATAATACTAGGAGATGCCTTGTACATTTATGTCCAGTGGCCCAAGAGGAACATCGCCCTTGACCCTGTAGTCCCTCAATCTCCACACGATGACCATGCCTCTCCAACAGTACCCTCAATGACTCCACCTCAACCCCCACTTCAGAAGGCCTCTGTATCGGCTACAGTGGAGACGACGCCCATGGAGACGGCGCCGAAGAAACAAGAAAAATGTGTCAAGTCGTCTTCCAGGAAGACAAATAGCACGTGAGGCGCTAAGACCAAATCGAAGAAGATTAAGGCGCCTCACAAGCCTGGAAAGTTCTCCCTCGGAATGTCGTTGGTCTCTGACACAATATTACGTCACATTGGTTTGGCTTGCAGGACTTTGCATGCCCGGTACATGCGGCAGACCGATGAGGCGAGGGAAGACTAGCCTACTGGATTCACCGTCAGCTATACGGAGAACCATTTCCTCCACAAGCCTGGCTACTTCACCGTGGGCTTCGAAGACTTATTTGATCTATTCAACCTCGACGCCCTCGATACCTCACTTCTACGATGCTGGACACTATAAGTGTATACAATCAAGTTCTACATTCACACAATACCAATAAATATCATAACTGCTTATGTATAAATACATGATGCAACAAGCATGGCGATCGCGATAACCAATAGGTTTCTTCGACCCACAGTTGATCTCTGAGCAATGCATCACCCAAGATGCATCCTGCGTTGAGAAGTACATAACGAGGGGATTGCTTACTCACCACGACAAAGATTACATACTGGTGCCCTACAACTAGGGGTAAGTGCCCCACTACTTGCTATACAAATTTCATTTGTTCTTTATACACAACACGAATTTAGGTTTAATGACTATAGCGACATACATGAGTAGGTTCCACTAGATCCTTTTAGTCATTGTACCAAAGTGGACAAGGTAATATACCTTGATTCCCTAGTCCACAAAAATCATGACTTCACCATTGTGCAAAAAGTATTCGACAGGTATGCTCATTTCCTCCATATGTAACTCTATTGTAGTCTTCCTTCGTTTGAAATATCCGATGATAACTTTTTGGAATCACGTAGGCCGTTTAGCGCCTATGTTGCCGAGGGAGGGACACACAAGGAACCGTGCGCCACACTGCGACATAGGATGTGATTTTTGGTGTGAGACCCCGGTTTATCGGGCTTGTAATGCTTAACCATCAACTTGGTCCTAGCATCACAAATCAGATAATCCGAGACTCGAGACATGTATACTTCCCAGAATGCAGTATACACACCTCTTTACAAAGTTCATGCATCAATTCCATTCATTCACATAGAACCGAAGCAAAAACAACAACCAGAAGATAACATAAATAAAGGATAGTCATTACAAAAGAGAGGCCGACCGGCCAAATGACAAATACATATAGAAATTGAACAGCGGAAGCAAAAGTGCCATAAGATGGCTGTAAAACAAAAGAGCCAATCAGTGTGCCTTTAACCCACAAGGCAACCGACCGGACCGCCAAGCTAGTCGTCGAATCCACAAAGACAATTCACAAAAGTGAGGCCCTTGGGGCTCACCTTCTTCCCCAAACAAAAGCGTAGGCAAAAGCCGGTGAGTACTTTGAATGTACTCGCAAGACTTACATGTGGAATAACAAACCTGTACATATACTATATGCAAGCTTAATCAAAAGTAGGCTGTATGTTTCATTTTAGCATAAAGCAAGTTTTCATTTGCAATAATATAATAGATTGAAAGCAATTTTAACAAATTTGTTTTTATTTTGCAAGTGGTCAAAGCAACATGATAATAATAAAGAGATGACAACAACAATCTCGAAGTGACTAACCCAATAGTCACCACAACAATAGTATGAATTACCCATTCATACCAACCATGTCAAAATTTTAATTTAAAAGGTTGTAGTCTAGTTCTTGCACGACCTTACCAAGCATGTCCATAACCTAGGACGAGGCTATTCGAATAGTTTTATCCTGCGCAGGGTGTACCAATGTACCCACACGCCAGACCGCTTTTTGCCAAGCTATTAAGCACACTTCCTTAGGTATGCCGGGCACGGCTAAGTCCTACGAGACATTTCCAATATTGTGAATTATTCACGAGCCGCCCGTATGGATAGAAACCCATACGTTGTGTGGAGTCATTGTAAAGCCTCGGTCAACTACCCGTCGCAGTAAAGCCTTGACAACTACAATGCTCCTCGGTGGAGAACCTACCCGAATCTCCACCACCGCACACCCAACACAAGAACACCGAGAACACATATCATGTTTCACACAACACACACAACCCCCTCCTGCGACTCGGAGATAACCCACGCCAAAGTACTAAGTCAAGAGAGGTCCCATATCCCTCTCGCGTGGTTAGCACGCATAAGCGCTTGGCTTAGTGACACAAGTAACAATTCGGTCCTTAGGGACCTGGGCACCTTTCCTTGTCACACCCAACAATCACACCAACATGCCATTGTGCCCAAGTCAAATCATTTTGTTTCATTTTCGGTTTTTACAAAACAAAAGCATAAGGTACTGAACCAAAAATAAACAAAATGATTTGTGTTATCAAGGTCATCGACTAAGTCGATAACAGCCCAATTCTACCCAGTAGCTAAGCATTTCTAAGCATGACATCGCAAAGACAGTAAAAGAGCATAATTAAATCACCGGGCTCTAATTCACCAGCGATGATAATAACTTATGGTTGTGGCAGGGGATAACATTTTAATGGCAACAATGCATTAGGAATAGCTACCTCTAAACAGGGCAAAATTAATTGGACACAAAAGCAATGCATACATATAGTTTGTAAACAAGATATTAGACTTTGAAAGTAATGGGACATTTATGATCAAATATCTTGCCTTGCTGAAGCTCGCTGTTTTGCTGCAGAGGGTCACTCTCGATATTATCAATATTGTCGCAACCTATCGAAAGAACCAACAAGAACCAATAAGGCGAGAAACATCAAAAGATGCAACAGCAAAACTCAGCAAAAAGCTCTCAAATTTTTACAGAAGAAAGAGCATGATTTTTATGAACTAATGCAACAAGAACCAATTGATTTGGATTCTCAATGCAAAAGTTATAGCCAAAACATTTTCAGTCGGCCAGAAAATGAAAAACTACACTATTCACCTAAGCAATAATTTTAGTGAAATTTTCTAGAAATGTAGAGCTACTAAAATTTTTATGGTGAATCAAGCACCTCATAAGATGAACAGCCCCACTGGATTCATCTCATTTGGAGCTTTCAATAATTAGTTATGAATTTTCTAAGTTAAATCTATTTTTTAGTTGTACAGATAATCAGTTTAATGCTTTCCTTCAAAATCTAAATTTTCTGCTGCAGAAACATAGTTGAAACCTATTTTAGAATAAGGTTCATTAGAAATGAAAAATAACAAAAGTGGTTTGACCGATTTTGGAGTTAAAATGAATTACTTATGCATTTGCAAAGATAAAACTATTTTTCAGTTGATAAATAACTCTACCCGAGAAATATAACTCAGATAAACGACGTGGACAAATCTGGGCCGAAGATCCGAAATTAAACGGCCCAAACCCAGAGCACAGAACTCACGCGCGAACCCTAGACACTCACCGTTGGATCAAAGATTAACGAACCGGATGCCAAAGAATGTCCGGCGGTCCGAACATTCACACGCATAGGAACCGTTGATCTTGGATTAAACGATCCCCACGCGCGGCAACAGAACGAACGCGCCAACCCTAATCACCAGCCGTTGGATGAAAAACTAACGAACGAGATGCTAAGGGAAGTTCGGCGGTCCGAACGTTCATCCAGATCTGGACCGTTGATCTAGGATACAACGGTCCACGTTGATCCGAAGCGTGGATCGTCCGAACGCGCCACGCACGCCTTGCCGTTGATCTGGGATCCAACGTCCGCGCGGACCGAATCGTTCGAACGCTCTCTACGCTATGGGCCGTCGATCAAGATCGACGGTCGAAATCATCGACAAAAGACGACTCGTGCTTTCGTCCGACAAAATTCTGAGGCGATCTCGGCTAATCGCCGGCGATCTAGAGCACGCTAAGCTAACCAAGAGCACCAACATGATCCTAATACTAACGCGCATCTACAGCAGCAAAGAATCGAGCAATGGATGACTTACCCGAGCTGGAGACGAAATTGAACGTTTTCGGCCGAATTTGGGGGAAAATCAAATTGATACGATCCCTGCGGCCAAATGTGAAATTGATTGAGGGCTAATGCGCATGAGATGAGAGTAAGCGGAGGAGCAAGGAGTTTGAAAATGGTGCACTTACGAGCTAAAGAAGAAGATCACCCTTTGCGGTGAAAGGGGAAAAAGAAATTGAGTCTCTCACGCCAAAAGCAAAATCGACAGAGGGTTAATGCTCTATGAGACGCCAAGTAAGTGAGGAAGCAATAGGTTCGGAGGAGAGGGCCAAGAACACCACTTCCACCGAAAAACTTGAAGCGTCAACAATGGCGGCGAGCAAAATTCACCAAGGAGCTCACTCGATGCACTAGAAGTGTTCTTTGAAGCTCAAAGGTGTTCAAAGAATGCTAAGGAAGCCACCGGAGGAGTTTTATAGGCGAAGAGCAAGAAGGAGGCAACGGCATTAAAATGGTGAGCTCACCGAGTTGAGGTTGGTGAGAGCGATGGGAGCAAGTGAAAGCAGTGGAGACCACGACTATGGAGGCGGCGGAACAAGAGCATTAAATGCTAAGAGTCGTTGGTAGAAAGGTGGAAGGGCGACACACGCCACGCCCGAGATTTTCACCAACCATCGTTGACTTCGGTGAGCGCGCGATCGGAGGTAGACGACGAACGGCGGCCGTCGGATCGAAATCGAGCAGTTCAAATCGAGCGGGGTGATAATAACGATTGAACGCCGCTGATCTCGGGCCGTTGATTTAGAATCCAATGGTCCACGTTGCGAGGCGCTCGGATGGTCCGAACGTTCTCTCTTTTGAGCCGATCTTGGATGAGCGGTTGAGCGAGAGGAGGATCGGCGGTCCGAACGTCACCTCGGCCAGAATCGCACGATCGAGATCTAACGGTCGAAATTGAAATCGCCCGTCTGGTGAGTCGGTGCAGCTTAGTTGATCCGATCGAATCGAACGGCTTGAACCCGAGTGTGACTTGAGTCCAAGGAATAGTAAAAGCTGATTTTGAGTTATTTCTTGGTGACTTAGGATAATTAATTAAGATAGCAAACAAGCTCCAAAAACTATGAAATTTTAAATAGAGATTGCTGACAGCAGGAGGAACCTTATATAAAATTTTCAGAGACTTTTATGCACTGCTTTTTTCTCTAAAAATTCCAGAAGGCTATTATAGGAGTTTGACTAATGTTTGACTTGTCTCAAAAATTATCAAATAATTTCTAAAAATTATGAAATAATTCTGAGGTGTTAAACATCACTCCTAGGTCCAATGAAGATTATTTCCAGAGATTGGGCACAAGATTTTCATGAAGGAGATTTGTGTTGGTGTCCAAATGGCAATTTGATTTTTGATTTCACATAATTTCTTTACAAAAATTATGGAACTGATTACAAAAATCAATATCAGAGAAAAAGTTTTAATTTCTACTCATTTTTATTACATTTGAAACACAAACCAATTTTGGGATGTTACAAAACCTCCCCCCCCCCTTACAAAAATCTCGTCCCGAGATTTGGCTCACTCGGTAAAGAAAGATGGATAGTCTGCACGGAGACGATCTTCCCTTTCCCAAGTAGCCTCATCCTCAGAATGGTTCGACCACTGAACTTTGAGGAATCTGATGGTTTTATTCCTCGTTCTTCGTTCAGCCTCATCGAGTATACGAACAGGGTGCTCACGATAGGTCAAATCTTCTTGGACATCGAGAGTTTCCAGCGAGCTTCCTCGGTTGGAACACGGAGGCACTTCTTTAGTTGGGAAACATGGAAAACATCATGTACCCTTGAGTGCAGTGGCAATTCCAACTTATAGGCAACGGCTCCTTTCTTCTCGATAACACGGTAAGGACCGACATATCGAGGAGCTAACTTGCCCTTGGCGCCAAACGCCGATGGCCCTTCAAAGGAGAGACTTTGAGATAAACAAAGTCACGGACTCAAAACTCAATTCACGGCGGCGGCGATTCGCGTAGCTCTTTTGCTGGATTGAGTGTGCGTAACGATCACAAATGAGTGGACTTGGCTCTCGGCCTCATTGATCGAGTCCGGACCAAAGAAAGGTCTTTCGCTGTCTCGAGACCGATTCAGTGAGGTTCTACACTTTCTCCGTATAAGGCCTCGAAAGGTGACATGCCGAGACTAGCCTCGATAAGCGTTGTTGTAGGAAAACTTCGGCAAATGGCAAGCATTTCTCCCAATTCTTTCCATAGGAGAGGACACAAGCACGAAGCATGTCTTCCAACACTTGGTTGACCCTTTCGGTCGACCATCGGTTTGGGGTGATATCTTGTGCTAAAGGTAAACGGGTTCCCATAGCCTCTTGCAAACTTTGCCAAACGCGAGAGGTGAAAAGAGAACCACGATCCGAGACAATTGTCTTAGGTACCCCATGTAAGCTCACGATGCGGGCAATGTAGAGATCCGCCAAAAGACCTACGGAGATCCGTCTTGATGGAAGGAAGTCGCCACCTTAGTTAGCCGATCAATGACAACCCGGATGGCATCATTGCCCTTGGAGGTGCGAGCGGGCCGGTGATAAAATCCATACCGATCGAATCCCACTTCCATTCGAGAATAGGCAAAGGTGAAGCGATCTGCTTTGACGCTGATGCTCGGCCTTAACACGATGACACACGTCGCACTCAGCAACGAACTTCGCAATTTCCCTCTTCATTCGGGTCCACCAAAATCCCTGACGGAGATCTTGATACATCTTTGTGGCACCGGGATGAATAGACAAAGGCGAATCATGGGCTTCGCGGAGGATCAAATTCCGCAATTCCATGTCCTTTGGAACCACAAGGCGTTGCCCGAACCTTACAACACCATGCTCATCCTCGAGAAGCACTTAGTTGTTCGTTCTTGACATTTTCCTTGATGCGACTTATTCCAGCATCCGATTGCTGAGCGACCTTAATCCGATCTACCAAGGTTGGTTGCACAACCAAGGCAGCGAGGGAACCATGCTCAACCAAACCTAAGTTGAGACGCTGAAATTCCTTCAGAATGGTGGGTTGGCGTTCCTGGAGCAATAAGGCATTGCAATGCGCTTCCGATTGAGCGCGTCGGCAACAACATTAGCCTTGCCCGATGGTAGTGAATACCCATGTCATAGTCCTTGATCAACTCCAACCATCTCTTTTGCCTGAGGTTCAGATCTGGTTGGGTGAACAAATACTTTAGGCTTTTGTGATCCGAATACACTTCGCAACGATTACCGATTAGGTAATGTCGCCAAATCTTAAGTGCATGAATCACAGCAGCTAATTCCAAGTCATGGGTAGGATAGTTGAGTTCATGAGGTCTCAATTGCCTTGATGCATAGGCCACTACCTTGCCTTCTTGCATAAGGACACAACCGAGTCCTCGACGAAGCATCGCAAAGATATCGAAGCTTTGATGAATATCGGGAAGAACGAGGACGGAGCGGTGGTCAAACGCTTCTTGAGTACTTAGAAGCTTTCCTCACAAGCATCGGACCACAAGAACTTCTTGTCCTTCTTGAGCAACTCCATCGCCGGCAGCGATCTTGGAGAAATTCTCGATAAAACGGCGATAATATCCCGCTAAACCGAGAAAACTCCGCACTTCGGTTACCGAAGTAGGCTGACACCAAGAAAGAACATCGCTGATCTTACTAGGATCAACGGCCACGCCTCTATTTGAAAGAACATGGCCCAGAAGGCCACTTCCTTCAACGAGAATCGCGACTTGCTGAACTTTGCATACAGCTGGTGCTCACGAAGCTTGCCCAACACAAGCCTCAGATGCTCAGCATGTTCCTCATCGTCTTTAGAATAGATAAGAATATCATCGATGAAGACCACGACAAACTTATCCAAATACTCCATGAATACCGAATTCATGAGGTTCATGAACAAGGCGGGAGCATTGGTTAAGCCAAATGACATGACGGTGTACTCATACAAGTCAGAGCAGTAGAGAAGGCCGTCTTTGGAATATCCTCGGGTCGTATCCGAACTTGATGATATCCCACTCTCAAATCAATCTTGGAGAATACTCGAGCTCGGTTAATTGATCAAAGAGATCATCAATGCGGGGCAATGGATACTTGTTCTTCTAATCACCTCATTAAGCGGACGGTAATCAACGACATGCGCAAAGTATTGTCCTTCTTCTTTACAAAGATTGCAGGACAACCCCACGGAGATGAGCTAGGGCGGATAAAACCTTTTTCTTGCAGCTCATTCAATTGCTTCTTCAACTCCACCAACTCGTTCGGTGGCATCCGATAGTGCCTCTTTGAAATCGAGGCGTCACGGAACCAACTCAATGACAAACTCGAGGTCTCGAATCGGTGGCATCCTGGAAGAGCTTCAGAAAGACATCAACGAAGTCGCAAACTGTTGGGACTTCATTAATATCTAGAGCGGGCTTCGCCAAGCGCGAAGAGATGCGGACCTAGCGACTTGGCGAAAAGCGAACTGCTCACGGAAAAGACTAGATAGAGACACACTTCTTGGCGCAATCGATTTGTCCCTTATCTTTGAGACAACCAATCCATACCAAGAATTACATCTAGACTTGCTTGAATGGAGGAGGATAAGATTCGCAAGAATCTTACTCCCTCGATCTCAATTGGGACATCTCTACACTCAGATTCAGCTCTCAACTCCGAACCCGGAGAGCGAATGAGCAATGGGACCAACAATGGAGTAAAGAGGAGCTCACTAATAGCAGCAAAAGACTTTTATGCACTGCATTTTTCTCTAAAAATTCCAGAAGGCTATTATAGGAGTTTGACTAATGTTTGACTTGTCTCAAAAATTATCAAATAATTTCTGAAAATTATGAAATAATTCTGAGGTGTTAAACATCACTCCTAGGTCCAATGAAGATTATTTCCAGAGATTGGGCACAAGATTTTCATGAAGGAGATTTGTGTTGGTGTCCAAATGGCAATTTGATTTTTGATTTCACATAATTTCTTTACAAAAATTATGGAACTGATTACAAAAATCAATATCAGAGAAAAAGTTTTAATTTCTCCTCATTTTTATTACATTTGAAACACAAACCAATTTTGGGATGTTACATTTGGTACCCGCTACAGCACAATAATCATATATCACACTTCGTAACCTGGCTTCTCGAACTGACTATACCTATATCCTATATCACACTTCTATTTTTGTAGTGCCGCCAGGAACGACTACATGGCAACATATGTGCATTCTACATTTGTCGTCATACGCTGGAAATCATGAGTGCTAAGACGAAGGATTCAGAGGTTTGTCAGTCAATCTCGCAATAACTATTTCATAATTATGAATTTAAATATATATGCTTACTACTTTACTCTTGCTAGCGACAGGACATGACAATCAAAGAAAGTGTCTTCCATTTGGACTTACTCGCGGACGTCCGAGGACTGCTCGCCGCCTTCATCACGAGGGAGATCATTAACCAGACTGGAGAGTTTCACCCTAGTGACACTGATTTATTGTAATTCATTTTGAGTTGTAATTCAAATCATTTTGTAATTGATATTGAGTTTTTAAATAACTTTGATTTGTTCTATATCAAATCAATTATGATATATATGTTTTCTGCTTGCTTGCTTTCAGAGGGCATGGCTAGCATTACCTAAGGCTAGTCGAAAAACTAAAATATTTAGATATAGAACGAACTATCACAGACGGTTTTGTAGAATAAACCGTCTGTGAATGCATACTATCACAGACGGGTACCACCAAAAACCGTATGTGATATGTCGGATTTCACATACGGCTATTTTTACTAACCGTCTATGATATATATAGAATCGCATACGACTACTACTAACAACCATCTGTGATATGTATCCAATCACAGACGGCTACTACTAACACCCGTCTGTAATATGTAGCCAATCACAGACGGCTACCACCAACAACTGTTTGTGATATATCGGATATCATAGCAGCTCTACCAAAAACCGAATGTGATATTTATGATATCATAGACGGTTATTTTTACTACCCGTCTATGTTATGTATCTAATCACAAACGGTTGGTACATATAATCATTTGTGATAGTTGATTTTCACAGACGGTTTATACCGAAAAACTGTATGTGTTGTTGCTTATCACAGACGGCTCAAAAACCGCCTATGATAACTACTTGTTATCACAGACATATAAATTAAGACGATTGAGAAACCGTCTGTGGTGATTGTTTATCACCGTATGTGTTGACCCTTTCTGTAGTAGTGAGAAAACATGCTTTCCAATACAATTGTTTATAACTAGTTGATAGTAAACTAATAGCCAATGTGTACTTTATACCGTATAGTTACCAGAAACGCGGCTCGTTCAAGTCACAACACGGGATTCGGATTCGTAGTTCGCCATTTTTTTTCAATTTCCACTGCGAAACACGAACCCCATATCCTAAACCGATTCGGATCGACAAATCTGGATCGCGATTCACAGGGTTGTTAGAATCTGGTAACTACGTTTTATACGCTCTATTTTGGCATTTGTTTCTCGTTAACACTTGTTAGTTCAAAAGAAATTGTATGTTAAGCAAACAGGCCAAGCTAGCATTGTAGCACACGCAGGTTCCATGCATGCGCGGTCAAAGAAACAGCCGTATCTGTCAAGCAGAAGCGTATGTGCGTATGTAGGACAATGATCTCTCTCTCTCTCTCTCTCTCTCCCAAACCTAATGCGCCATGAGCTACAGTCGGATGTAGTTGGGCAGCTTGCTGAGTGTCCGTATCGAGCTGTCCACACAGTGCCAGACGCAGAAGGTGCAACAGTAACACCAAGCCCTACGTGCCACAGCAAAGTATGGTCTATCTATATATATCTAGTATCTACCATACATTGGCCTCGCATGCAATACCTAGGTACTCCGGCCCAATCCCCCACCAACTGCACATCCTCCTCGAGCCTTGAACAAACTATCCATCACCTTTCACTTTTAGGAAGCAGTAAACTTTTGGTTCGATTTTACTATATTTATATCTTTACTTTGTGTACAGCATCTGCAAGAAATGCACAATAAATTAGGGCTTCAGATCATGCTACAGTGACATGAAGGATGAATTCATCAGTCACTCCATCAGCTCTTACAGCTTGCATGACGAGATGGTGCACGATGTTAATTCCTCCAGGATGTACGTACAAGGAAGGAGCCTCACCATGTAAATTGACAGGTATAAATATTTTACACTCATGTAACTAGCTAAAAGTACTGTATAGGCATTTCCTGTATAGTTTTTTTCTTCCTGGTTAGACTGGATAAGGAAGTCTCCATTAGTCAGCGACTGTACACAGTGCAGCACGTGTACGTACGGTCGAGCAGTACGTACCAGTCAGATTATAAATGACAGACAGAAAGATATACAGAGATCGACAGGGCCATTTCCATCTCGTCTCGTCTTCTCTTTTCTTGTTGCGTCCTCTAGCGTTTGTACTGGAGAGACAGCTAGTGTCCGTGAAAGGAAGATGATAAGATGAGGGAAAACAAAAGGAAGAAGAAAAAGGGAGAAGGTGAGAGAGGAGGAGAGGAGGAGGTAAAGGAGGAAAGGGAGGGAGAGAGGGCGGTAGGCATGCACGAGAGAGCGGCGCTTTAGGGAGCAACCAAACCCCAACATATGCATGCACACACACAGAGCCACCCTCACAGTGCGCGAGTGATCGAGACATGCGGGCTAGCAAATGCTCTGCAGGTGAACGCATGCCATTAGCGTCCATCCAGTCCACGACAAGAGAATGTTAATGGAGCCGTCCTTAGTTTACTACTCGCTAGCTACCACCCCATCAATCTTCTTCTCACTTTAAAAACTTTACTTCACACTCACAGATACTCTATATATATAGAGTAGAGAGAGAGAGAGAGAGAGAGAGAGAATGTGAAGCTCCACGTTCTTCCATGCGAAAACACAGAGGCGCCACCAACTCGGAGCCTGGAATGGAAGCGACACATGCAGTAGAAAATTGCAGCGTAGAAAGAGTAGGTACGTACGTCTAGGATCGCAACAGGGAATTAACAGTACCTACTTGTTTGGATTGAGTACAGATTTAACTGGGACAGTTTAAAATTTCATGTCATGCGTTCCATGCCACAAAAAACAAATCGAGAGAAGCATCACACAATGGATTCTGACAAGACTTTGTTAAGCCATGCTGTGGGGGCTGGCAGGGCCTATATATGATTCATGTTATCATTTAGCAAGTATTAAAATTTAATTCGCATATATTGGCCGCTGCTATTCAACTTATGTTGTGATATGCATGTTTTGGTGGAGCTGAAAAGGTTAAGTCATGACTCATTAAGTCATTTTATCTATTATCCCAATTTTATTGTGGTTCACCGTTCCAAGCTGTCACCAAGTATAATTTGTACCTAATCACATTTTACAGCACAAGTACATGACATTTCATCTCTTTACACCTTTATAGCTTGGTCAAACACTTCTTCCTCTGAAGTGCCATGAGATGACTGTTAATTTGTGCCAAACTCCATCAAATTTAAAGTGTTATCCTTCACTATCATGATTTGTATTACATTGATATATTATTTAGTATAGTTCAAGCTCTAGTTATTTTGTGATATATAGATTTGTTTTAGCAGCTTGCATGATAGTTCTATATTAGTGGTATGCCCTAAGAGGCAAGCGCGAAGATAATTGTATCACGTCTATATTTATGAATTATAGAATAAATGTTATTGTATTCCTTAGATGAATTACCTTTTATAAAGATTAGCAAGTATGTGACTTATTGATGAAGTTTTTTATTTGTTGTATGATATCATTCTAAAATATCACTGGTCAGATGTCACTAGTTGGGACACTAGGGACTTATAGACCAGCACATATATTGATTGATCACCATGTTTCACTGGTCATAGATATGGGGATATTGAACCAATAGTGTGAGCACGTGTTAGAGAACTTGATGTTGGATTAACCCATTTTGAGACACTAGTGAGATTGATATGTTTATCTATCATCAGTTGGTCTCAAGCAATGATGATGTATAATCCTTAGTTCTGATATCAGTATGGTTTTCTACATGTCTAACAATACACTCAGGGGTTACCAAACGCTACTCTGTAACTGGGTAGATATATATAAAGGTAGCTTTTGAGTATACTATAAAACATGTGGAATGATATGACTGATCAGATATGGGATTTGCTTCTTCTAGCATAACATGAGAGATATCCCTGGCCCCTCGACATGCTTGGATAAAGGAAGTGCATGATCGTGCCACAAAGTGGTCGAAAAATGGACCACACAAAGTTATCCATCACTAGATCGAGAAAATATTGAACAGTACATGGATGACATGCATCTCACCTGGAATTCAAGTAGATATCACAAGGCAAAAGGAGAATACGCAATCAGGTCGCTTAGTCCAATTAGATATGAATTGGTCGTATAGGGATAAGGACTGGTTGTGAGCTAGGTGTACATGATCACAAATTGCTAGGTGAACTAGTCGTAAGGTGTTACAACTTGGTTGTGACCAAATGCGAACTGCTTGTAAGGAGTTACAAACTAGTCATGAGTGATGAGGACCTGGTCGTAGATCGTATTGCATATGGTTCATTTGATATAATCTTTATTTGTATTCGGGGGTCGCTATGTCCTGCTAGGAATTGCTACCGACTTATGGATCGAATAGGAGTTTCTGGGTCACGGCCGATTATGCATAAACCTACAGAGTCACACACTTAATAGGTTGGAACAAACTAGTTTGGATTGGATCCGTTATGAGCACTTTATAAGGGGAGGCGTGTGGCTTTTGGGATTAGAGTTGCACCACCCACCGAAAGAATAGCTGCCACCTCCCAAATTAAGGCCTTGTTGTGTGTGCTGGTGCTTGCACACTAGCGCACGACGTTCCAACTCTGGACGTGTGGATACCATAGAGACGCTGCTATGCTAATCAAGGATGACCTGTGACATACATAGGGGACGTGAGAGGATGCTGGAGGATCGGCGACCAAGGACATTGGACGATCCACTACTTTTACTACATCGGCATGCACAACGTTGGACCAGGATGCTCCATCATTACAAGAAAACCCTGCATAGATACGCTTTTCTAGAGGTGCTTTTTAATTTGTCACTAAAATAATGATATATAGTCTAGAAGCACTTTTTAGAGACACTTTGAAAATCGTCCTTAAATTTTGTATGCTAGAGACGGTTTTGAGACGTTTTCGAGACATATACAAAATTTTATCTTGTAGAGACGTTTTTGAGACGCTCTCTAATTTGCTTAAAGGTTATGTTGTGTAAAGACATTATTTTGAGACGCTTTTCAACTCTCTAAAGGCGTTTTTTGGGAGTTTGATATGTGTTAAAAGATCTACATATAAATATTGCAGCACACAAAAAACACAAGTGGTTGTGAGGTTGAGATGGCTAGTCTGATAAGTCTAAGCGAATTATTTTCAATGAGGTCTAGCGTTCAAATACCAACCTTTGCAAGAGTCCCGCACAATTTTTATATTTTATTTGTTAAGGCGTAGTGCAATGTTTATACATAACACCGCATATCCTATAAAAACGCTTTAAAAACACCACATATTTTATTTCCCATGAGGAATGGAATGGGGAGGAGATGCGAATGGAAAGGGCAAAATTGTATTTTTGCATGGCCAAAGCGGGAAAACAGTCGGATATTAATAAAATAATGAAAATATGGTACTTAAACAAGAAACAGAGTAAGTGGAGGGTAAAAAATCAATTACATCGGGAAGGAGAGTAAAATATGAATACACATCTAAGGGGAGGGTAAAATATCAATGTCCCCTTTTAATACAATGGCATATTTAGTGAAAACCATCATTTTGACGAAAGCTTGTAAATTACCGTTGTTTAGCACCATGTGAACTTCCAAACCCCCCCCCCCCAAATAAAAAACAATCATTGTAGTATAGAAAATATCCATTTGAAATTTCAAGTTCAAATTGAATTGTATTCGGAGAACAAAAAGAAATCCATACAAACCACAAATAAAAAAAAGGATGATAGTTATTATTCATACCAAATTTCTCTTTCCTGCTTCTCAAAGCACGTTTTGAGTTTAAACTTGAATTTATATAGGGTAAATGGGCAATGCGGTACTCCTTAGACTCACTCCTTTTTTTATTTAAGATTTTGTGTGCAAACTAAAGTAGTTTCAAGTTCTCTAAAATATTATGTATGGTTTTCAATGGATATTTTCCACCTTAATGAACTCTTCTCTAATTTATCAAAAAGTATGTAAAATTCCATACACTAGTCATCAACCCGTTCATCCGCACGGACATGACACTTTTTAAATATTATTTTCAGGGCTAAGAATTTTTGTAACTTTTAGCTCCTAACTAATATGAATTTCACATATATGTTTTAGTTTGAAATTATCTCTCAAAATTCTTAATTTTATAAATTTATACAATTTCAAATTTTGTTTTTATATTAAGTGACAAATATATATTTTTTTCGCCTTCGATATTTGGTGAGTCCATATTATAACGCTATAGATTTAACGTTAACCTTAAGATCTCATGTAGAAATCTAGCCATATTAATTTCTCACGTGTTCACATGTTATTATTTAGTAAGTATCAGCATCCTACACGGTTATTTGGTGAAGCTATATGTGTTCAAATTGGATGTTTAGGATTTTTGCCTTTTCTCTGATTAATGTGGGAATTTCTAGTTTTTTCTTCTTTTTCTCTGATTAATGTGGGAATTTCTACCTTTTTATAAATTGTATGGTTAGGATTTTTCTGTTTTCTCTAATTAATGTGGGAATTTCTAGCCTTTTCGTTTTTCTTTGATTAATGTAGGAATTTCTACCTTTTTACATCCTCTAGCATTTTTTCTTTTTCTCCGATTAATGTGAGAAATTAATATGGGAGCTTCTAGGAGAGTCTTCAATTAGTATAGTTATAGATAGATAGATAGATAGATATAGATTATTTAGTAACTATCCGCATCCTACACGGTTATTTGGTGAGCTATATGCATTCAAATTGGATGGTTAGGATTTTCTCTTTTTCTCTGATTAATGTGGGAATTTCTAGCCTTTTTCTTTTTTCTATGATTAATGCGACAATTTCTACCTTTTGATAAATTAGATGGTTAGGATTTTCGATTAAAATTTATACAATTAAATTTTTTTTATATTTTTTATATTAAGTGAAAAATATATATTTCTCCGCCTTCGATTTTTGGTGAGTCCATATTATAACGCTACAGATTTAACGTTAACCTTAAGATCTCATGTAGAAATCTGGCCATATTAATTTCTCACGTGTTCGGATGTCATTATTTAGTAAGTATCGGCATCCTACGCTGTTATTTGGTGAAGTTATATGCGTTCAAATTGGATGTTTAGGATTTTTCCCCTTTTCTCTGATTAATGTGGGAATTTCTAGCCCTTTTTTTCTTTGATTAATGTGGGAATTTCTACCTTTTATAAATTGGATGGTTATGATTTTTCTGTTTTCTCTAATTAATGTGGGAATTTCTACCTTTTTACATACTCTAGACTTTTTTCTTTTTCTCCGATTAATATGAGAATTTCTACCTTTTTACCTCCTAGGATTAATATGGGAGCTTCTAAGAGAGCCTCCAATTAGTATAGATACAGACAGACAGACAGATATATATATATATATATATATATATATATATATATATATATATATATATATATATTATTTAGTAAATATCCGCATCCTACACGGTTATTTGGTGAAGCTATAAGCGTTCAAATTGGATAGTTAGGATTTTTCCTTTTTTCTGATTAATGTGGGAATTTCTAGCCTTTTCTTTTTCTCCAATTAATGTGGGAATTTATACCTTTTTATAAATTGGATGGTTAGGATTTTCCTATTTTCTCTAATTAATGTGGAAATTTCTCTCCGATTACTGTAGGAATTTCTACCTTTTTACCTCCTATGATTAATATGGGAGGTTCTAGGAGAGTCTCAAATTAGTATATATATAGACATTTATAGGAGAACCTTCAATTAGTATAGGTATAGATAGATAGATTGGATGGTTAAGATTTTTCCTTTTTCTCTGATTAATGTGGGAATTTTTAGTATTTTTTTCTTCGATTAATATGGGAATTTCTACTTTTTACCTCCTACAATTAATATGAGAGCTTCTAGAAGAGCCTCTAATTAGTAGAGATATAGATAGATAGATAGATGTATAAAAGGTCGATTGACTCACGAATGCAGCTGAACCGTTTAGGAAAAAAATATAGCTTATATTTTCAGCCGATCAAATAAACAAATTGGTGGTCACTTCTTGAGCCTCATGTCCCCAATTCCCAAGGCCCTACCTGGTATCATCAGGGTTTTTATCCCATTTTGAAACCCCAGTTCCTAGAGAGCTTAAGGCACATATTTCAGCTGAATCTACGTGATTTTGCATCCTTCAACAGAGCAACTTGAAGTTGTTCAAGTGTCCGTTTGGAATATATTAATATTGAGAAACAGACCGATTCCTCCCAAATTCCCGTGTAATTACTACTTCCCAATAAGGCCTACGGAAAAGTTGTACGTGCCAAATGCACACATGCACCTACGGAAAACCCTAAAGCTCAACAAAACACCAACCAGATTTTTACCCAATTTAATTGAAACCCATTCATGAATAAATTTTCTTTCTTTTTGAAAATAAGTTAGTGAAATAATGCAACTTTACAAAATGACAGTCATATGGTTAGAATCGGTGAGAATTAGTAATTACCCTGGTAGGAAATAATCAATAATTTGAACTTGAATATTTATTAAAACTAGGAAAAGAATAAGATTACAAAAGTAAATTGTACATTGCACTACCTAAACCGATATGAATTGTAAAAAAATGCATCTTTTCACATCACACCATGTCTAATGTACATAATTTAGTTCCGGTTTGCACTACCCTTAAAACTCCGCCACCCTAAACCAACTTAAGAGCATGTACAGTGCAAGTGCTTAGAGAGGTGCTTAGCAAAGATAAAATGATTTTTCACACCACGTACGACAGATAAGGTGTTTACTTTGTAGCATGGATGCTTGATTAGGGACTAGTAGTTAAGAGGTGCTTATGTATATAACTATATATAATTAAAAAAATTAAATATATGCCATCACAAAGTGTATAGTTTTGAAATATGCTACTGAAAAGTTTCTTCTTTGAAATATGTCATTGAAAGTGTCCTTGTTTGGAAATATGTCTGAATAAGTACAAAGGTGATGTAAAAGGTATATAATGACATATCTTCAAACATAGTCACTCTTCAATGCCATATTTCAAAGAGCAAACTCTTCAGTGACATATTTCAAAGCCATACACTTTGCGATGGCATATATATATTTTTCCCTATATAATTAATAGATAATACAATTATCTAAGCATCTTCAATATGATATGCATTGAGAAAATAACTTGTACATAGTTGCTTGATGATGTTACTATATATATTATCTTTTTTTAAGTACTTATATACAAGTATCTCGCATTGTACATACCCTGTAACAACACACACTCCACACATAGACGCCATGCAAGTGTCGGGCTAGGCGGCTATGCTGGCAAGGAAGGTCAGCCACGCACGCACCACACCATTTCATTGCAAATGGAGCTTGCTTGAGCAAGATTGCAGCAGGCAGTATAGCTGGCCAGCGTGGTGCATGCATGGCGGCGTCTACAAATGGGCCCGTGCTGTTAGTAAGACGGTTTAGGGTGGATGGTTCTTAAGGCTGGTGCAAAGTGAGATTAATTGCATTAGACATAATGCTATGCGAAAAAAAAATTGGCATGCACATCTGGTGTTTTGTACAGCAAGTTCGGTGGTACTATGTGTAATTTACTAGGAATACATTTCACTCAAATTTATAGAACGTGTAAACTTCAGACAACAACGCGCCCCTAAAAAAGGCAAATTCAACTCGGACTTTCTGCACCCAAAACCCCAACACGTCCACATAATCACACGAAGACACCGGCTCATGGAACGCAGCTACACCCGAAAGAGCCGCTGTATGTTACTGTGCACGCAGCTACGCAACACTACACCACAGTAGACACAGGACCGAGAACCGGACCTACAGCACCGAAGCCCTTTAAGAGAGAAAAGGCACGCAGCGCAGGTGAGAGGAGAGCAGCATCCATCTGGCTGTTTCGATGAATAGGAGCAGTGCTTAAAGAGAGAGAAAACAAGTGCTGAGCAGCAGCAATGGCAGGGCAAGCACCCCCTCTCCCTGCTGCAACCTGCAGCAGCCCAAGAGAGGGAGGGAGAGAGAAAAGGAAAAGGTAACAGAGGAGACATACAGGGCGCAATCATGCCCACCCCACAACACGATTCCCACCTACAGAAACCGCACAACCGCAAGCGTCCACGGCCCCATTTCCTTGGACTCTCCCACACCACCTCTCTCACCTGCACGCCTCCCACTTTCTTCCTTGGACAATGTGACATTCTCCCCTCCAGATTCTCTCGTAGTATAGAGTAGTATTTTTCTACCAGCCCATAACATAGCGGAAACAGATCTTCACACGTTAAGCAACAATGGCACAATGCCATTATCATCGTGATCACTGGATCAGTAAAGAACGTGTAGGATTGATCCACACTGCAGCAAACAACACTGTAGCAGTTAATTCACACCATCTAATTCAAATTATTCTAATATCACGGTACTATACTCCTCTACCATTGTCAATTGCCAATGCAATGATATGCAATTCCTCTCATAATGGAAGAAGGAATTGAACCAACTTGCGACACGACCATAAGGCGACAAGCTGCGCCGTGACAAAACTTTGCTGCTTATAAATACAAACATGCCCATTACACTACCACTACCACCACCCCACCCCTGGCCTCAACAACAAACCCCACCAAACACGCACACGGCAAAGCAGACAGACAAACGGAGACTCAAGAAGAGAGTTTGTCAATCATCGTCAGCTCATACAGTTCTCTTGATCATCAATGGGGATGCAGAGCAACCAAGGCACGGTGATGTTCTCCTCCATCGCGCTGCTGCAGCAGAGGTTCAGGGAGCTGGAGAGGATCAAGGAGAAGCGGGAGGCGAGGCTTCTCCAGATGCTCGCCACCCGCGCCGGCGCCGACCGCTGCCACGGAGGTGTTACCGCCGCCGCTCCAAGGGAGGCGCCGGTGAGATGGTTCTTCCACCCGGAGCTGCTGTATCCATGCAGGCCTCTGCGTGACACTGCTGCTACCTTATTTCCGGTCTTGCCCGCCACCGCCGCCTGTGAATGCAAAACCTTCCAGCTCTGCGGTGACTCGCTCGCCGTGGACCTGTGGCCCAGTAAGGCCTACAAGCATGTGTCGAGTGAAGTTGACGTCGACACCTCACTGCACCTCTAGATTACTACTACGGCTACTAAAAATGCTGTCCTAAGCTGTTGTTAACCTTAGTCTCATCGGTGTTACTCTCGCTGTTTTTGGTAGCCTACTGTGTTTCTCCTCTTTTCGTTGGTTGTAACAAGGGGCAGAAGGGTGGTGAGCTGTAATTATTGCCAGTAGTATAATGGTGCTGGTGGTTTTCTTGGTTATCTTGTCGCCGTAGAACTGCCGGCATCTTCCATTTGGGCACTCCTATCATCTGAGTATGAAAGTAGCTCTGCAGGGCAACCATTTTCTGTTATATCAGGACACTCGTCATCATTGCTATCGGAAGAATCACCCAAGTTCTTCCGTTTGATTATCTTTTTCGAAATCGGCCGGTTCACACCCTTCTTGTCAACATCTACACATTCGCTGCTTATTGGCTTGAAAAGTACTTTGCTGACCTTTCTTGCATTAGCTCCAAGTATCTGCAAGTAAAGGAGGCCAGATAATTTAAGAGGTAAATCGTTTAGAAAATAATTTAAGACGGTAATAAAGATGGCTTAAAATATATGATGATCCATTCCTTTTACAACAGAGATAGAAACTATGGATTCCTACTTCCTAGTTAAAGTACCGTAACTAAATATTTCAGTGCGTTGTGTTGAATTTTGTTACGAAGTTGAAAAAGGTAGATTTTGAACAAGAAATTGCAACATTTAATTTTCCTGCATTCCCTAAAAATATCCTTCATAAAATAGAAGATTAGAGCTCCAAATTTAGTATATATCTTTAATAAGGAAATGGAAAAGAAAAACAAACAATGGCAAGCGTCATCATCCATCATCCGTTGGAACTATTGTTGTGTTTATCTGTTAATTATGTGAAAAAAACGTAGTTACTTTACCGTGGTACATCTCACTTATAGCTAAAAGCCTAAAATAGTCACTCTTAAGACTTGAAAGGCGGTATTTTATTATATTTCCTTTTGATTAAATACATTATACTTTAGCATTATAATACACTAGTTTTATTTCATTCATGCATTAGTGAATTAATTGTTTTACTGTAAATTTATACTAGGGAAGATGAGTGCAAGGCTACAAAACCTAGAAGTTGGTTGTTTCAAAGATGTTGGCCACTTTCCAGTAACTAGCACGGAACCATCCAGTTTCTGGCCTATTTCCACTAAAGTGGAAAGGATATAATGAACATTTCATTTCAATCTCGAGGGCAACAAGCCAGGATTTAGGACCCTCCATCAGAGCGGATTAAAATAACTGAACCAAACTAACAATAGGCTTATTATGTTCTGTTACTGAAATATAATTCAATTCATCATGTTTCTATTTTTCAAAACGATAAATCGAAAATAAATAAACAGCATGTTATAAACCTTAGTTCATAACGGGGTAAACACCACCGGGAGGATGGCCGGACGGCGTCGGCGAGGCTGGGGAGAGAGGTAGACTAAGACTTCGAATGAATTTACTATTTTTCTTGCTTGCTTTGAATGGTGTGGCTCCTCCTTCTATAGATGAGGTTGACCCTTAACAATATAGAAACTATCATATCTAATGCAACCAATCAAGTAAGGATAAGATATGCATCTAATCATTCTTAATATAAAGATATGCATCTAATCATTCCTAATACGAAGATATACATCTAACTATTCCTAATATAAAGATATGCATCTAACTATCCCTAATATAGAAGAAACAACTAATTTAATCTAATCGAATGTGTTCAGCACACTGTTTACGTGCATGAACACTGCATGTGAACAGTAACTCCTTCCCATGGCAGTCTCCTTGTATGGCCGTAGCTCCCCTAATCCCATGCACATAACACTTCATCCATTCCGGACAAGCAGCTCGTCCTCGAGCTGCAGGGTGGTGGCCATGGCTGCAGCCCTAGGCTATTGATGTCAGTTGACAACAACGGTGCCGAGGCCTTAATGGTGCCCGCTATAAACGAAGATGTTGCCGACGAGGGCCGCCAGTGTGGGGCAGTCCTATCCCCCTTCCTGCCACAAGACGCAATGGATGTGCAAGAGACGTGACGATGTCGCAACCTCCCACATGTCATCCGTCGCACACCACACCTCCAAAGGCACGTCATTGTCCGGTTGTGCCGTGAAGATCATGGTTGCCTCGGTAGACGATGTGGCAAGCGACGCACATACTCCACTAACACCACAGTTGGCTGCGATAGCCGTGGTAGCACTGCTACAAGCTCTGGCATAATTGTGATTGCCACGGCAAGTGTTGGCAGCAGTGTGGCAGGTCGTGGCGCCATCGCGGCAAGGATCGACAAGATCTCAGCTGACGTGGCGAGCTTTGGTAGTATCATGGCAGGCACCGATGGGACCATGGCAGGCTTCGATACCATGCCTAGAACTGTCATGCAATGTGGCATGGCAGTGGGGGCTGCACCGAGCAAGCCATCGACCAGTGTGTCAGCAATCGCAGCGGGGGCTGTGCCAAGCAAGCCATCGCCCGGCGCGGCAATGACTGCCACGGAAGCTGCGCCGAGCAAGCCGTCGCTTGGTGTGACGGTCCCCAGTTCTCCAGCCTTGGCCTTCTCCAAGTGCGTGATACACTCGTCATGGTTGTCAAGGCGGAAGTTGATGATGGCTAATTGTGCACCGTGCGCCTCTAGTGTCTTGTTGATCGTCTTTAGCTGAGCGATAATCTCATCGATTTTGGAGGGATCGACACCACCGCTACCCATGGACGAAGATGCAGCAGGCGGCTCTGATACCAAGCTGTTATGACCCTTATACCATAACAGGGTAAACACCACCGGGAGGATGGCCGGGCGGCGTCGGCGAGGATGGGGAGAGAGGTAGACTAAGATTTGGAATGACTTTTCTATTTCTTTCTTGCTTGCTTTGAATGGTGTGGCTCCTCTCTTTGTATAGATGAGATTAGCCCCTAACAATATGAAAACTATCATATCTAATGCAACCAATCAACTAAGGATAAGATAATATCCATACTTTCTACATACGAAGATATGCATCTAATCATTCCTAATATGAAATAATGCATCTAATCATTCCTAATATGAAAATATGCATCTAACTATACCTAATACGAAGATATGCATCTAACTATTTCTAACAACTAATCTAATCTAATCGAACCGAACGTGTTCGACGCACTGCCCATGTGTATGAACAGTGCATGTGAACAGTAATTCCTGCCAGTAACACTATCCTTGCGTGACCGTAGCTCCCCCTGGGCCCATGCCCATAACACAGCAAAACCCGTAAATCAAACATACACCTGTATATACAATGACAAAAGATATTTAAAGGGATAATGCAGTACAAATGGCACAGATACAAAAAGGAGTAGCATGTGCATCACTTACATGCTGCAATATATATGTTTCAGTAGCATTTTTGTATTGTTATTTGCACTATCAAGCATCTAGATTGATGTCAGATAATAGTTTCGAGTAGTTAAGTACTTTGTATGATAAAACCTAAGCCAATGTGACCACTCCAGCCTCCAAGTCCTGAAAACTTACATTCTACTAGCAGCCCTATGAAATGATGTCAGAACTAAGAACGAAAGGCCTTGACGTGTATATGCATCATCATTTTTAGTTGGAGAATTATTTTAACAAACAGGATTCTGGATAGTCCTGGCAACAAGAGCAAGTAAAATTTCTAGTGGCATATGATGAATAAGTCCTTGTACTGTGGTCTTTGTGGAGTGGGCACATGGTTCTTG
The DNA here is from genome assembly GCA_036346395.1 of Hsuehochloa calcarea. NCBI lineage: Eukaryota > Viridiplantae > Streptophyta > Magnoliopsida > Poales > Poaceae > Hsuehochloa > Hsuehochloa calcarea. Next base: position 72,725,960 of record CM070597.1, read on the forward strand.
TACAGCAGCTTTAAACTAGCATCTTGAGCTTTAGGACAGCTTTAGACTAGCATCTTAGACTAGCTTTAGACTAACTTTAGGACAGCTTTTGACTAGCATCTTAGACTAGCTTTAGGACAGCTTTTGACTGGCATCTTAGGACTAGCATCTTAGCATATGCTTGGCTGGGTAGCAGCCTATAAATTTGTATCCCCAACCCCTCAGGTTGGTATGGCATTGCGTGAGAAATAAACCAAGAAAATTGCCCCATCTCCAAGTGTCATCCTCTCCATGAGAGTAAGGATCTTGCTATCACCAACAGCAAGACTCCAGCGAGTAACAAGTGGTATCAGAGCTATACTATCCTGTAGCCTGAGCATCTCCTGCTCATCTCCGTCTCTGGCCTCGCAGCAGCCCCAGCCAGTAGTAGCAAGCGGCTCGGCCGTCCCGCTCACTCCTCTCCGGAGGCGGGCGGCTCGTCGGCGCGACCCTCTCCACGCGACAGCCCCGATGGCGCGCCATGTCCGCAGGCGATCTCGGCCTTCGGCCGCCTCGAGCACGCAGGCGTCGCGACGGCCGAAGCTTCGCCGCGGCAGCGAGCAAAGACGAGCGAAGCGGCGGCAGAGCCGCCGCGGCGGCGGAAAGCGCGCTAAGGTGGCGGCAATGGGTAGCGGCGGCAGCGCGGAGGTAGGTAGCGGCGGCGGCGGTCAGATGCGATGTGGCGGCGGCGAGGTCAAGGTTCTGCGCGGTAAGCAACAGCGACTCCATATCCGTGATGATAGCGCCGACGCGACCTTGAGCCTGGAGAGGAGGCGTAGCATGAGCGGCGGCGCGATGAAGCGGCCGCGCGACGCCCATGAGCGCGGCGGCAGAACAGACAGCGCGGACGCGCTGGTGGCGCTCTGGAGGAGGCGCCGCGGCGGCGGCGCAGACGGTCGACAGAGCGGCCTTCACAGCGACGCGGCTCTCCCCGTTTGATGCAGTGGTCGCCACGAGTACCGGTGTCGTCGAGGGCGTCGGCCCGCGGCGGTGGCCTACCCTCACCAAGACCAACTACGTCGAGTGGGTCTGCGGTGATGAGGTAAAGCTCCAGTGCGGCATATGTGGATGCATCTGATCCGTCGGCGGCGTCGACTCGACCGGGATCGGCGGCGCCGGATGCTCTCATCATCCGCGATCCGCCGAGATGCGATTTCGCTTACCAACAAGCGGATCGCCAAAGAGGCTTGGGACGCCATCGCTGCGGCACGCGGCGGCGGCGCGCGCCGCGCCCGCAAGTCTACGTTGCGAGCGCCGCGCGGAGTGGGAGCACCAGCCTTCAAGCGGTGAGGGCGTGGATGACTTTGCTCTCCGTCTCAACACTCTGTTGCGTAAGCCGTGCGATTCGGCGGCGACACCTACGGCGAGAGAGAGCGTGGAAAAGCTCTTCCGCCGCGTCCCGAGAAGTACAAGCGGGCGGCTCGCTCGTCGAGTCTCTCTGGACCTCTCCACGATGACGATCGAGGCGGCGCGGTCGCCTCAAGGTCGTTGGCGGCGATGAGCCACGGCGCCTCTCGGGACCGTCACCATTGGCGGAAGCTCCTCCTCGCTCGGGAGCGGTGGGCTCGGCCAAGGTGACAAAAGAAGGGAGCCTTCTTCCACGACGACGGCATCAAAGCGTGGCAAGCGCGCAAGCCGCGCAAAGACGCCAGCGAGCGCGAGGACGTCTTAGAGGTGATGACCGTGGGCGCCAGTGGCGCCATTGGCAAGCAAAAGCCGAAGACGAGGCGACTCTTGCCACAACTCGGCAAGCTTGGTCATTGGGCGAGGATTGTCGGCGACCACGACGCGGCCAGCCCACGTCGCAGCAGAGGAGCAGAGCGGCCGGCTCTGTTCATTGCTCATCACGAGCATCGAACTACCTCCACGCGCGGCCGCAGCGGCTCTCCTCCACCTTGACGAGCCAAAGCACATGCCTCCTCGACTACGGCTCGAGAACGACAAGGCCGACGGGTGGTGCCTCGACACCGGCGCCACCCATCACATGATCGATCGACGGGAGTTCTTCGCGAGTTTGACTCTAGCGTCCGAGGCTCCGTCAAGTTTGGGGCGCCTCGGCGTGGAAATCAAGGGCATCGGCTCCGTCATCTTCACCACGTGTCCGGTGAGCACAGTACGCTCACCGCGTCTACTACATCCCGACTGCGGAACTCCATCATCGCCTTGGGATACCGGATGAGAACGGCTCGCGTGTCGAGATCGAGCACGGGTGTCTTGCGATTTGGGATCTTCGCCGCGCCTTCTTGCCAAGGTAACGAGGCGCCGTCGACTCTACATTCTTCACGCGTCGGTGGCACAACCCTCTGTCTCGGCCGCTCGTCGGACGACGAGGCGTGGCGATGCACGAGCGCTTTGGGCACCTTCACTTCGAGGCCACGGCGGCTCGGTGCCGCGAAATGGTGCGAGGCTGCCGTGCCTTGACCATGTGGAGCGATTCTGCGGCGTCTGCGTGTTGACGAAGCGGCGACTCCCTTTCCCAGTGGCGAGTTTCGAGCCAAGGAGAGGCTCGAGCTCGTGCACGGGACTTGTGTGGGTGACACCGCCCACACCGGGAGGACGACGCTACTTCCTGCTGCTCGTCGGCGATCTCTCGCGCTACATGTGGGTGATGGTCCTCGGCGGCAAGGGAGAGGTGCGGGCGCCATCGAGCGCCGCAGCGCAGTCGCTGCGGAGGCGAGCGCGCCGCAGGCTGCGCGTCTTTGCGAGCGAGACAACGGCGGCGATTCACGGCGGTGGTCGCGTCATCTTGCGGCGATGAGGGCATTCGCGCCACTACTCCTACCGCATGCACCGCAGCAGAGCGGTGTCGTCGGCAACGCAACCCAGACGGTTGTGGGGATGGCTCGGGCCCTCCTCAAGCGAGGGGATGCCTACCGCCTTCTAGGGAGAGGCGGTGGTGGCCGTCTACATCCTCAACCGCTCGCCTACCAAGGCGCTCGGCGGCGGGACGCCGTCGAGGCTTAGCATGGGCGCAGCCGGCGGTCTCCCACTTGCGGTTCTTGGCTCCCTCGCGTTCGCCAAAGAGCTTGGTCACATCGGTAAGCTCGGCGAGCAGAGCACTCGGAGTGTTCATCGGCTCACGCGAGGCTCGAAGGCCTACGCAACCTCGACCTGTCACACACAGGCGCGTCGCGTCTCGCGTGGCGTTGTGTTCGACGAAGGAGGCGGGCGTGGGACAAGGCGGTGGGCGACGGTTCGACCGACTCTCGAGGACTTTGTTGTCGACTCGTCCACCGAGAGGCCGGGAGCTAGCGGCTCGTCTTCACCGAGCTCGTCCACCTCGACACCTTGCTCGCCACCGGCTCGGTGAGTGCTCCACCACCTTCGCACCGCCACTCCCCACTCTTCACCACCGCCACTCCACGCTCTCCGCACCGGCCACCACTCTCTCGCACCGGAGGCCACACCACCGGATCGGCCCCAATAGCCGGTCCACGACGAGCGGCGCATGGTGGAGTTCGCTACTCATTGTCTCACGACGAGGACCGCGTCGGCGCTACCACGACGATGAGCCTCTGCGCTTATCGTACCATGGACAACATCCTCGGCGAGCCGCCCATCCACGGATCGGCGCGGCCGCGACTTGGCGGCGAGCGCTTGGCGTGCGACGGCGAGAGCTCGCTCCTTCATCGAGGCGGAGGAGACGCGGCGTGGCGTGTCGCGATGAAGCGAGGAGATGGATGCCGTCGAGCGGGCCGGGCGTGGGAGCTGGCGGATCTTCCTGCCGGCCACCGCGCGATCACCCTTAAGTGGGTGTTCAAGGCGAAGCGGGATGAAGCGGCACCATCGTCAAGCACAAGGCTCGCTTGGTGGCACGAGGCTTCGCGGCGCAGGAGGGTCGACCGATGGCGCCGCGCGCGTCGCGCGCATGGAGTCCGTTCGTCTTCTCCTCGCACTTGCGGCCCGGGAGGATTGGCGCGTCCATCACATGGGCGTCAAGTCCGCCTTCCTCAGCGGCGACTTGAAGGAGGAGGCCTACGTCCGTCGGCGCCGGATTCGTCATCCCGGCAAGGAGGGCAGGTTCTCCGCTGCGCAAGGCCCTCTATGGCTTGCGGCAGCACCACGAGCTGGAACGCTAAACCGACTCCACCTCAAGCAAATGGGGTTCCAGCGAGCGCGCACAAGGCTGCGGTCTCACCGACGGGCAAAGCGGCAACGCCTGGCGGTGGCGTCGTCGACGACACAGTGATCACCGGCTCCAAGGAGGCCGAGGTCGAGGCGTTCAAGGCGGAGATGAAGACCGCCTTCCAGATGAGCGACTTGGGGCTCCTCTCCTACCTGGGGATCGAGGTCCACCAGGACAGCTCCGGTATCTCCCTTCGTCAGACCGCCTACGCCAAGCGCACCGTCGAGCTGGGCGGGCTCACCGACTGCAACCCAGCCCACACTCCTATGGAGGAGAGGCTGAAGCTGAGTCGTGAGAGCACGGCGGAGGAGGTGGACGCGACGCGAGACGGCGCATCATGGGCGACCTTCGCTACCTCGTCCACACAGCGTCCAGTTTGGCGTTCGCCGTCGGCTCGTCGGTCGGTTCATCAATGACCGACGACGGAGCATCAGCAGCCGTGAAGAGGATCCTCCGCTACGTTGCGGGCACCTCCGACTACGGCTTGCACTACCCGAGGTGTCCCGGCGCGGCGCACTTCATCGGGTACAGCGACAGCGACCACGCAGGCGACATCGACACCAGCAAGAGCACAAGCGGGATTCTCTTCTTCCTCGGCAAGTGCCTCGTTAGCTGGCAGTCAGTCAAGCAGCAGGTGGTGGCCCTGTCCAGCTGTGAGGCCGAGTACATAGCGGCTTCCACCGCTTCGACTCAGCGCCTGCTCGCTCGATCGCTTGGTGATCTCCTCGGCGAGACACCGGCGGTGGCGCTCGGGGTGGGCGACAAGTCCGCCTGCTCGGCAAAGAACCCGTTTTCCACGAACGAGCAAGCACATCCGGGTGAAGTACCACTTCATCCGAGGTCATTGGATGAAGGCAGCATCAAGGCGAGCTACATCAACACCACGGATCAGCTTGCGGACCTACTCACCAAGCCTCTTGGGAGGGTCAAATTCCTCGAGCTCTGCTCTAGGATCGGGATGGTTCAACTCTCCCACAAGACGACGCACAAGACTTAGGGGGAGAATGATGAATAAGTCCCTGTACTGTGGTCTTTGTGGGGTGGGCACATGGTTCTTGTACAGCAGCTTTAAACTAGCATCTTGAGCTTTAGGACATCTTTAGACTAGCATCTTAGACTAGCTTTAGGACAGCTTTTGACTAGCATCTTAGACTAGCTGTAGGACAGCTTTTGACTGGCATCTTATGACTAGCATCTGCATATGCTTGGCTGGGTAGCAGCCTATAAATTTGTATCCCCAACCCCTCAGGTTGGTATGGCATTGCGTGAGAAATAAACCAAGAAAATTGCCCCATCTCCAAGTGTCCTCTCCATGAGAGTAAGGATCTTGCTATTACCAACAGCAAGACTCCAGCGAGTAACAGCATATTTCTAGCAGCAACAAGCCAACAACTAACAAGCAAACCTCAGAATACTAGCTACATTGCAGTACTAAAGACCTGGTGCCACATCTTGCTGTAAACAGAGAGTAAACAAAGTATTGTCACAATTTACCTCAAGTTCATAAGCTTGAGTTCTTTCTCTATCATCTTGGTGATCAGATCCTTCCTCCTGATAGTCAACATTTTCTTCTGTGTTATCCTTTTCGAGTATTACAAGCATCTTCTGACCTTCTTCTGGTATATAGCCAAAGGATTCACAGACAAAACCAGACACCGTCTCATACTGATGACCCTGCAAATAGATGTATTTCCATGTGCTTCAGGATTTCAGTCAATTCTAAAAGAAATAATCATGACAGAACTACACAGCCAGCATATGATGATTGTGAGGAGCATATTTCACTAAAACAACCTTTTCTTCAATACAGTTCAAGTGCCAGAATATTTTAAGGATGGAAGATGCTGTAACATCCGGTTTTCTAGTGTAACAAGAAAGAAAACATGTATGCGTGTGTATGGCTACTAGTACATGCAGGCTACGTGTACATGCTAAGGAAGGAAGGAAAACATGAGCCCAGTTGTGATCCGATTGTTTTCCATGTCGGTTTGCCATGGACGTGAGGGACATGGAGACCTGGCCGTGTTGGGTTTGGGATAGACAGACTGCACCAAGTCAACATCATGCCCTGGCTTTTTAAGTGGACACAAGAGGAGGCCACGCGACCCTCCCTGCTTCTGCTCTTTTGCACTGCCGCCACTGTGCCGTGCCCCTTGCGCATGTTACCGCAGGCCGCTGTGCCCTAGCCGCCTCAGCCATCGTGTGCCTCCACCCTCCAGCCACCGTCCATCCCTGCCCCACGCCCTTGCAGCCGCTGCAGAACCCAGCCGAACTGCTGCATGCTGCGCTGTTAGTGCCACCAATGCATCTGCTGCCCTGCGCTACCTGCATACGAGTACTGCCGCTGCAGCTAGATAATTTCTTGGCTTGCTTTGCATATGCCGATGAGGTTTGCAACAGAGAAAGAGAGAGAAGAAAAGAAGGGAGGAAGGGAAGGATTTCGCGTTCTTCGAGGGTAACGATCTGGAAACCGTTAGATGGCCCTCGTCTAGTCGTTCAATTTGTAGGACGTTTGGTCAATGGGAAGAATAGATGACATTCTGCCCTAGTTCGTCGAGATTCGACGCAGTACCTTGTGGGGGAAATTCAAGGGGTTTTGACTCGGAATCAGAGGTTTAGAGAAAAGTTCGACAATCTTATTAGCTTTGCAGGAAGGTTTGGATCATTAGCATCGGAGTAGCGAGTGAAAAGTTACGGAATCGGGGAGACTGCTGTCCGGAATTTGGGCGTAGTTGATAGATGTTGTGAAGATGGGTCGATTTCATCCAGTAGATGGCAAAATTAAAATGTGGTGATGACCTGAATAAGTTAGGAAATTTTGTGTAGTTTCCAGAACCGGTATCGTTCATATATTTTCAAGTTTTAAAATTAAAGATATAAAATTATGAATTGGACTGTCCAGACAGATTCTAGGACGGTCTTCGGGGAAGGAAACCGGGCAGAGAAGAGTAGAATAAGAAGTTCTTCACAACTAGGAAGTGGTAGGCTTTTTCATAAGGATTCCAGAAAGTATTGGATGTCAAGATTTGGAGTTCAGATGAATAAGTTAGACCGTTTAACTACTAGGACAGCGGGTAGTGCGTGCGGTAGTTTCAAGTTAATTGGATCAGTTTGGTGTAGACGTGCGATGACGATTAGTATAAAGCGTGGATACTGTGATATTGTGGTTTTAATATTTGTCTTGCATTGTTTGTCCAAGGATTGTGGTCTCTAGTGCCTCGCCGCCGCCTTGCTATCCAGCTCTAAGGGGATAAAGAAGTAAGTACATGGTAGACAGTGATCGATGGTGGATCGTTGTATTCTTTATCATTCATTACCATTATATTGTTTTTGCTTTCATATTATTTAATTGCAAACAATATGAGTGGTCATGATATTAATTGTATTGATGAATTCAAGAATGTTAGATGACGATATTATTGATGAATTTATGTTAAATTGAGCATTCATAAGCATCATTGCATGAAGAGAAGGTGATCATGGTGATCACATATCTACTTTGTTGTTAAAAACTCCACAGGAGTGGAGAAGGTCCCCGGTCCATTTGGAGGACGGGCTTGAGAATGAACATTGTTGCGAGTGTTCACTCACGCTACACTGATATACACGAAAGGAGTTGCATGTGGACGTGTAGTGTAGGGATATCTTATATTTAATGAAAATGGAATTTGATGATTGCGTATGAGAATAAAAAACAGTTGATGTTGATGATGATATTTACAGTTGATTAATCATTGTTCATTGTTTTTTATTGTATTTCCCGAGTCGTGACTACGGTCTTGCTCTATTGTTGTTTATGGTCACTATTGACGACGTTGCACAAGGGAAAAGCCAACGCACTTAGAACCACATCATACATTCAAATACTTGAAACATCGGCCAAGAGACACTTTATTAGCATGATGATTTATAATTAGGACTTGATACTATTGTTAGAGATATATGTATAGTTGTGTTATTCCCCATTGTTATGAGGGATTATTTGCATATTTACCTCGTGTACTTGTCTATATATACTGGCCCATTGCCCCCCTGAGAATACAAGTTGCTATTCCTAACATGGTATCAGAGCCCATTAGGGTTACCTCCCGGACGTGCAACTCGTCCTCCTCCATGCCCTAGCCGCCGCCGCCGCGATCGACTCATCGACTCGGCCGCTCTTTGCCATCGTCGGCCGGCTTCCTCTCCATTGCTAGGTCGCCACGACAAGGCCGCCTCCGGACGACGTCACCATCGCTGCCTCGATCCGCCGCCGCCGTACGCCGACCGGCCGACACCTTTGCCTCGACCGACGACCACCAGGAATGAAGCGAGCTTGGCTTCTGCCGCCATTGCCGCCTCATTGCCGCCGTCGTACGCCTCGACCGATCGCTGTTCCCGACGTCGCCCGATCCAGTCGCCGCTTCGGATCTGCCGCTTGATCGCAGCCGCGACGGCCGACGCCGCCTCAGCCGCCGCTGCCGCCGACCGCCGACACCTCATCGCGAGCAGGGGGATTTAGGTTTTTCCCCCTACCCGTGCGCGTGTGCGTTGGGTTGGCCCGTTAAAAAAAAATAGAGGTCGGGTGAAAAAAAAAACGTCGGTCTAACCGCTGCGCCGTCCAGCGCCGCCTGTTAGACCACGTTGTCTTGGTCGCCGCGCCGTCCAGCGCCGCCTACCAATGGGCACCGTTTCTCTCTCGCTGCCCGGTGATCTTCGATGGTGTTAATTACACCGACTTCGTGTCTCACATGCACTTCCATATGCATGGTCTTCGTCTCTGGGGCATACTCTCTGGCGATGTCACATACCCGCCTTGCCCTACTCCGACGGAGCCTACGTCTGTTGCGTTGCCCCCGACAGCAGACAAGGCTGCTGTCGAGGCTGCTAGCCTTGCTGATGAGAAGGCTGCCTCTGCCTACCAAGAGGCTCTGGATTCCTACATGGATCGATTGACCGCCTACACTCAGTGGTGCGACGACGACGCCGGCCGTCTTCTGCCTTTCATCGCCGATGTCCAAATTTCTCGGTTCTTTTACGAGGTTGTGAGACTTTCTTCGGCTGTCCAGATGTGGACTCACCTTCGTCAGCACTACGAACCCTCTGGAGATGCCCTCTACCTATCCGTCGTTCGCCAGGAGCACTGTCTTCAGCAGGGTGATGCTAATGTTGACACCTTCTACGCTCAGAGTTCTGCATGCGGCGTCGGTGGACTCTTCGCCTTCTTGGCCGCCGCTCTGCTCGTGCTACACAGGTATGCGTCTTGACACGAGTTTCAGCATGTCAACGAGTTCCTTACTCGCCTTCGTTCTGAGTTCGAGCAGAGACGTGCCCAGCTTCTTGCGCGCCACCCTCGTGTCACTCTTCAGGAAGCTCTTACCGAGATACATGTAGAGGAGACTCGCCTGAGTGGTGCTGGTCTGATGCGACTCCCCTCCGTGCTCGCCGCTCGTCCACCTGCTGCACCGACTACTCCACGCTTCAGTACATTGCCTCCTCCAGCGGCTGCCACAGGTGGTGGTGGCCGCCCTCCATCTGGCGGTGGCCGTCCTCGCTGCTCGTACTGCAACAAGGTCGGCCACATTGAGTCCCAATGCTATAAGAAGCAGCGGCATCTTTCACGCCTTTCTTCTCCTAGCACTGGCATCGGTGCTTCTACATCAACGTCTGAATTGACTCCTTCAGCAGCTTTCTCACCGAAAGGTGAGATAGCCGACTTGACGGCGCTTGCCGCCTGTGTTCTCCTCGGCGTTCTCGCGGTTCTACTCATCGACTCTTGAACAACGAAACCACCTCCTACACAGTCAGGTACCGCCCCATGGATTCTTGATTCCGGAGCATCATTTCACATGACTTCTGATTCTTCCACTGTGTCTTTCATTACCTCTTGATTCCCCTGTGAGTGTTCTTACTGCTGATGGTACTTCTCTTTTTGTTTCTGGTCTAGGACCTCTTAGCAACTCATTGTTTCATGTTCCTTCTGTTGCTCATGTTCCTCGCCTAACCATGCAACTTCTTTCTGCTGGGCAGATTACTGACCTTGGTTGTCGGGTCATTCTTAACTCTGACTTTTGTTGGGTTCAGGACTGCCACACGAGGGCTCTGGTTGGTTCTGGCCCTTGGCGCCTTGACTCACAGCGTCTCTGGGAGCTTGACTGGCTTCACCTTCCTTCCGTTGCCACTGTCGCCGCCAGTCTCTCCGCTTCTGCCACTCCGTCTACCAGCACTTTCCAGCAGTGGCATCACCGTCTTGGTCATCTGTGTGGATCTCGTTTGTCATCTTTAGTTCGTCGTGGTCTTCTGGGGTCTGTCTCAGGAAACGTTTCTTTAGATTGTCAGGGCTGTAAGTTAGGGAAACAAATTCAGCTTCCCTATTCTCATAGTGAGTCATTGTCTCAGCGACCATTTGATCTTATTCATTCAGATGTTTGGGGTCCGGCTCCCTTCCTTTCGAAAGGGGGTCATCGATATTATATCATTTTTATAGATGACTTCTCTCGCCACACTTGGATATATTTTATGTCTTCTCGTAGTGAGGCCTTGTCTATCTATAAACAATTTGCTACTATGGTTCGCACACAGCTTTCCACTCCTATTCGTGTTTTTCGTGCTGACTCTGCTGGCGAGTACCTCTCGTTACTGCAGCTTCCTTACCGAAAGGTGACACCTCGCCGCCTCTTGTCCCGTGCTCATACTCAGAATGGTGTTGCTGAGCGCAAGCATTGTCACCTCTTTGAGACGGCTCGTACCCTGATGATTGCCGCCTCTATTACACCTCACTTTTGGGCTGAGGCCGTTTCCACTGCCACTTATCTCGTCAACATTCAGCCATCTTCTGCTCTTCAGTGTGAGATCCCGGTTGAGCGTCTCTGTGATCTTTCTCCGGACTACTTTACCCTTCGTTTGTTTTGCTGCATTTGCTACGTTCTCCTCGCACCTGGAGAATGCACCAAACTGACTGCTCAGTCTGTTGAGTGTCTTTCTGGGATACAGTGCTGATCACAAGGGCTATCGGTGCTGGGACCCTGTTGGTTGACGGATTTGGATTTCTCGAGATGTGACTTTCGACGAGTATCGTCCCTTCTACCCACGTCCTGCCTCCCCTTCGGTTTCCTTTGTAGAGTCCCTGTCTTTTTTGACTTTTCCAGATACACCCATCTCTGTCTTGCCCTCGTCCACCCGTCTCACTGATTCTTCACATATACCTCCTGAGGCCTCTCCGCCATTCTCGCCGCTTGCTTCGTCCCCTGTGGCTCCTCAGGCTCCTCCCACTCTCTTCTACACTCGTCGACCTCGTATTGAGGATCTTCCAGATGAGCCATCTTCCCCTGATGTTTCATCTTCTCCTGATGCTCCATCTTCCCCTGATGGGTCATCGTCTCCTCGCTACAGTCTTCGTGATCGTGAGTCGATTTGGCCTCCTGCCCGTTTTGGTTTTGCTAGTGCAACTACCCATGAGCCTGTCTCCTCACGGGATGTCACATTTCACCCCGAGTGGCGATGCCATGGCTGAGGAGATTGCTGCTCTCGAGCGTACTGGTACTTGGGATCTTGTTCCTTTTCCATCTCACTCTCGTCCCATCACGTGTAAGTGGGTCTATAAGATTAAGACTCGCTCTAATGGCTCTCTTGAGCGCTATAAGGCGTGTCTTGTTGCTCGTGGCTTCCAGCAGGAGCATGGTCGTGACTACGATGAGACTTTTGCTCCTGTGGGCCACATGACCACTGTCCGCACTCTTCTCTCGGTGGCGTCTATTCGCCATTGGTCCGTTTCTCAGCTTGATGTCAAGAATGTCTTTCTTAATGGCAAGTTGCGTGAGGAGGTTTACATGCATCCGCCACCTGGGTATTCTGTTCCTAAGGGCATGATCTGCCGTCTTCGTCACTCTCTCTATGGCCTTAAACAAGCCCCTCGTGCTTGGTTTGAGCGCTTCTCCTCCGTGGTCACTGCTGCTGGCTTCTCAGCTAGTGATCATGATCCTGCTCTTTTTGTCCACACTTCGTCTCGTGGTCGGACTCTTCTTCTATATGTTGATGATATGATCATCAGCGGAGATGATTCTGAGTACATTGTCTTTGTCAAGGCTCGTCTGAGTAAGCAGTTTCTTATGTCGGATCTTGGTCCTCTTCGTTACTTTCTTGGGATTGAGGTTACTTCCACTCCGGATGGTTTCTTAGTGTTAGTTGATAGATTGGAGTTGATTATTCACTCAATAGACTTGATTCGATTGGTTTTGCTTTGATCTTGGTTTATTATCTTGCCATGCTTCCTAGGAAATAATTATCTACGATTGTCATATCGTTATGCTTGTGTTAATGTGACCCGTGGACAGGTTTTATCATTGATATGTTTGTTGTCATTTACTGACAATTGATGTTAAGATTGATAGTTAATATAGTTTAGTGTCATTTCGGGCTCTGTGTTGGGTTGGCGTGTTACAAATGCTTTATCCAGCAATCAACAGAAAACATCAACCCACTGAAGTACCAATAAGGGAAGACCAGATATCCACCGTAGGTCTACAATATTGAGTCTTAACAATCTTGGAAGTTCCATTAGTTGACAAAAGTCAAATGATTTTATTGCACATACTATCATCAATTCATCATTCATCAATAGCACAGGTGCATATCAGTTATCAAATCTAACCTTCAAAACAACACGAAATGATGCACATGAAAACTCATGAACAATTGAAGATATAAGTAGCAATAGCGTGAAGCATCCTTAACAGAGGTAAAAGATCTGATGTTTAAGATAACTCTTAGGAAGTAACAAATATGATGTATAAGATATTGAACTCCCTCTAGTCACAAAAAAAGTGTCACCATGTGAAATGTGCAGTCAAACTACTTGAATTTTGACCAACATATTAGTCAATGTTTATCAACCATATAACAATGACATGTATACTTATCTCAAAATACTTCCATGATATTATAATTTTATTAATTTTTACAAATATATTGCAATATACATTGGTTACCAAAGTTGTATTTTCAACACCGCACCAATGCCCAAAATGACACCTTTTGTGATGGGAGGGAATACATAGCAACTTGGAGAGAGCAAAGATCGAATGATATAAATGTTAGAGATATAATTAGAGATATATCAGTGTTAGAGTAGGACTCTAGCTTTATTTCGGTTTCCTTATCTCAGAACTCAGATTCAGATATATATAGGCCCATTGGCCTCCTGATAATACGAGCAACAATCATAACATGGTATCAGAGCCTTAGGGTTACCTTCTCGTGGAACTCCACTGCCGCTCCGTCGGCCTTCGACTTCCTCGCCGCTCCGTCGGCCTCCGGCTCCCTCGCCTTGCGCAATCGACTTGAATTCTTTCTTGCGGTGGCACGCCCGATGGGCGAGAGGCGGCTCGCGGCGGCGCTTTGGCCCCCGGTGCGTCGTTCCTCGCGACGATCTCGATCCGCAAAGACTTCGGTCGGAGAAGTTGACCGAGTTGAAGGCGAACTTCGGCTCGGGCCCCCGCCGCCGCGAAGTCCGCTCGGGAAGCCGCTGCCCGGAGACGCCGCCGCGCGCCGGGGCCGCTGCCGCCGGGAGACGCCGAACCCCCCGCTTCGGTTCGCCGCCGCTGGAAGCCGCCGCCTCGGGAGACGCATGCCGCCGGTCGGAAGCCGCCGCCGCCTCATGAGCCGCCGCCGACGACACGCGCCTTGCCGCCCGGCTATCGCGACATCCGCCACGCCACGGCTATCGCACAAAGTGAAACCCTAGTCACGGGGTTTCCCGTTACATCGGGCCGATTAGAATCGGCTCACGGCCTTTTAAAGGAGCAAGAAAAAAAGCAAAAAAAAAAAAAAAAAGAGCAAAAAAAACGTTGGTCTAATCGCCGCCGTTCTATTAGACTACGTTATTTGGTCGCCGCCGCCCAAATACGCTACCAATGGGTACCGCTTTCCCTCCTCGCCGGTGATCTTCGATGGTGTTAACTACACCGACTTCGTGTCTCACATGCGCATCCATATGCGTGGTCTTCGCTCTTTGGGGCGCCCTCTCAGCGATGTGACATACCCGCCATGCCCTACTCCGACGAAGCCTACACTGCTATGCGCTTCCCGACGGTGACAAGGTTACTATTGAGTCTGCTGGCCTTGCTGATGAAAAGGCAGGCAGCCTACCAAGAGGCTCTGGACTCCTACATGGATCGCTTGACTACCTACACTCAGTGGTGCGACGACGCCGCCTTTCCGTGCTTCTTGTCTTCATCGCCGATGTTCACCTCGCTTTTCTTACGAGATTGTGGGATTTTCATCTACCGTCCAGATGTGGACTCATCTTCGACAACGCTACGAACCCTCTGGATATGCCCTCTACTTGTCAGTAGTTCGTCAGGAGCACTCTCTTCAGCAGGGTGATGCTACTGTTGACGCCTTCTACGCCGAGTTCGCGCAGCAGCGTCAATCGACTCTCTTCGCACCGCCGTGCCGCTGCCTGCTCATGCCGCTATGCTTGGTCGTCGTCCGACACGAGTTTCAGCGTGTCACGAGTTCCTTACTCGCCGTCCCGAAGTTCGAGCAGAGGCGTGCCCACTACTTGCACGCCACCTCGTGTCACTCTTCCGAGGCCCTTACCGAGATACGTGCGAGAGAGACTCGTCTCGAGTGGTGCCGGCGATGCCACACCCTCCGTGCTCGCCGCCTCGTACACCTACTACACCGACGCTTCACGCTTGATCATTGCCGCCTCCTCCGTGGCCGCCACAGTGGTGGTGGCCGCCCTCCATCCGGCGGTGGTCGTCCTCGCCGCTCCCTATCGCGACAAGATCGGCCACATTGAGTCTCGGTGCTACAAGAAACAACGGCATATTTCACGCCGTTCTTCTACTAGCACCGCACCGCATTTTCTACATCGACGTCGCAGATCGACTACTTCCGCATTTTCTCTCACCGAGCAGAGATAACCGGACTTGACGATCGCTTGCCGCTTCGTGGTCTTCTCAGCGTGTTCTCGCGATCGACTCTTCTGCAATCGAGAAACCACCTCCTACACAGACAGTACCTCCCGTGGATCCTTGATTCCGAGCATCCTTCCACATGACTTCGATTCTTCCACTCTATCTTTGTTACACTATTGATTCCCACGTCGGTGTTCTTACTGCGATGGTACCTCTCTTCGCTCTCGGTCGAGGATCTCTTAGCAACTCATCTTTTCATGTTCCTTCATTGCTCATGTTCCTCGCCTAACCATGCAACTTCTTTCTCACGGGACGATTCATCGACCTTGGTTATCGGATCATTCTCGACTCGATTCTTGTTGTGTTCAGGACCGCCACACGGAGCTCGGTTGGTTCGGCCCTCGGCGCCTTGACTCGCAGCGCCTCGAGCTTGACTGGCTTCACCTTCCTTCCGCCGCCACCGCCGCCGCCAGCCTCTCCGCTTCGCCACTCGTCTACCGCTCTTTTTCCAACAATGGCATCACCGTCTTGGCCATCTGTGTGGCTCTCGTCTGTCGCCTTTAGTTCGCCGTGGTCTTCGGGTCTGCCTCAGAGACGTGTCTCTACATTGTCGTGGTCGTAAGTTAGGCAAACAAATTGACTTCCTTATCCTCGGCGTGAGTCGTTGTCTCAACGTCCATTTGATCTTGTTCATTCGGATGTTTGGGGTCCGACTTTTGTTTCGAAAGAGGGTCATCGATACTATATCATATTTATAGATGATTTCTCTCGCCACACTTGGATATATTTCATGTCTTCTCGTAGTGAGGTCTTGTCTATCTATAAACAATTTGCTACTATGGTTCGCATACGCTTCTCCACTCCTATTCGTGTCTTTCGTGGCCGACTCTGCTTGGCGAGTACCTCTCTCATCACCTACGCAGCTTCCTTGCCGAAAGGTGGCACGCTCGCCGCTCTTGTCCCGTGCTCATGCTCGAATGGTGTTGGCGCGCAAGCATCGTCACCTCCTTGAGTCGGCTCGCACTCGATGATTGCCGCCTATTCCACCTCACTTTTGGGCGAGGTCGTTTCCATCGCCACCTATCTCGTCAACATCCACCTTCTTCGCTTCTTCGCATGCAATCCCTATTGAGCGCCTCGTGATCTCCTTCCCGACTACTCGCCCTTCGCTTGTTTTGGTTGCGTTTGCTACGCTTCTCCTCGCCTCGAGAACGCACCAAACCGATCGCCACCCATTGAGTGTGTTTTTTGGGATACAATGCCGAGCACAAAGGCTATCGGTCTTTGGGATCCTGTTGGTCGACGGATGCGGATCTCTCGGATGTGACTTTCGACGAGTCCCGTCCCTTCTACCCACGCCCCGCTCTCCTTCGACTTCCTCTGTGGAGTCTCTGTCTTTTTGACCTTTCCGGATACACCTATCTCGCCTCCACATATTTCTCTCATGGCCTCTCCGCCATTGTCGCCCTGTTTCGCCTCTCGCGGCTCCTCCTCGTGCTCCCACTCTACACTCGTCTACACTCGCCGACCTCGATTGAGGATCTTCCGGATGAGACCACTTCTCCCGATGTTTCATCTTCTTCGATGTTTCATCTTCCCCGATGGGTCGTCTTCTCCTCGCTACGCCTCTCGCGATCGCCAGTCGATCCCTACCGCCTGCTTTGCCTTTGCTAGTGCAACTACTTGTGAGCCCGCCCTACGGATGTCACATACTCATCCCGAGTGGCGGCATGCCATGGCCGAGGAGATTGTTGCGCCTCGAGCGCATCGGTACTTGGGATCTTGTTCCTTTTCCATCTCACTCGTCCCATCACATGTAAGTGGGTCTATAAGATTAAGACTCGCTCTATGGCTCTCTTGAGCGCTATAAGGCGCATCTTGTTGCTCGTGGCTTCCAAAGAGAGCATGGTCGTGACTACGACGAGACTTTTGCTCCGTGGCCCACATGACCACCGTCCGCGACTTTTCTTTCGGTGGCGTCTATTCTCCATTGGTCCGCTTCTCAACTTGATGTCAAGAATGCCTTTCTTAATGGCGAGTTGCGTGAGGAGGTCTACATGCATCCGCCACTGGGTATTCTGCTCTCGAGGGCATGGTCTGCCGCCTTCGCCGCTCTCTATGGCCTTAAGCAAGCCCTCGTGCTTGGTTTGAGCGCTTCTCCTCCGTGGTCACCGCTGCCGGTTTTTCGCCAAGTGATCATGATCCTGCGCTCTTTGTCCACACTTCGCCTCGTGGTGGACTCTTCTCCTCTCGTATGTTGATGATATGATCATTACGGAGATGATTTGTCAAGGCTCGAGTACATTGCCTTTGTCAAGGCTCGTGGTTTCTTAGTGTTAGTTGATAGCGGAGTTGATTATTCCTTATGTTCGGATCTTGGTCCTCTTCCTAGTTTACTTCCTTGGGATTGAGGTTACTTCCACTCCGGATGGTTTCTTTGCACATGAAAACTCATGAACAATTGAAGATATAAGTAGCAATAGCGTGAAGCATCCTTAACAGAGGTAAAAGATCTGATGTTTAAGATAACTCTTAGGAAGTAACAAATATGATGTATAAGATATTGAACTCCCTCTAGTCACAAAAAAAGTGTCACCATGTGAAATGTGCAGTCAAACTACTTGAATTTTGACCAACATATTAGTCAATGTTTATCAACCATATAACAATGACATGTATACTTATCTCAAAATACTTCCATGATATTATAATTTTATTAATTTTTACAAATATATTGCAATATACATTGGTTACCAAAGTTGTATTTTCAACACCGCACCAATGCCCAAAATGACACCTTTTGTGATGGGAGGGAATACATAGCAACTTGGAGAGAGCAAAGATCGAATGATATAAATACCTCTGGTATTTTAACACCAAGTTCTTCAGATAGATGGTCTATTGATGTATTTGCATCAACATCAAATGTTCCATCTTCTCGCATTACTACATGACCTGTTTTCTTCTGGATTTCCTCCTATAAGGGTAAAATGAGTAGCATGAGGAAATGAGACTACCAAAGCAAGAAAAATAAAATCAATAGCAAACAGCTCCTAGTTTAATAAATAGAAAAAAAACGGTTATGACTTATGAACAGGACTCCAAAAAACCAGTGGGAAAATTCCAGCTGGTTTTAATACCAAGTTAATGCCGATTTAGGCCGAATTAGCATGAGTAATGGCCAATTCGGAATGATTTTCAAGTTTCCATTTTATTCCCACTGCACCATAATTTTCAATTTTCATTATAGAATCAGGGCACTGGGTAGTTTCTGGCTCGTTTCCGGCAAACCAGTGGTGAGTGGTGACCAGTAACCAACCTGGTTCTGGTTTATGAACCCTGGTTATGAGTGGCAGTTATTCTAATTTCTAAGATAATGTAAGCACATAAACACTAAGAGCTTAAAAGTTGGTAAGCTATCGTGGTGAACAGGTGATTTTATGTTTGTTGACAAAATCATAACCACATGTCTCTTTTAAGTTTTTATTCTCATTCGAGTTGTCCTGAAACAGGGACATTGGCATTTAATTTGCTAATTAGCATGCCAGTGTACATTTGAGAACGGAATCCCAGAAGGATTCAATGCACTCGGGACGTAATAACTCATTTTGACGTAGCAGAGTAACTTGTAATGTTATCACCAGCTTAATTCTGGGAAGGTCGATCTGTCTGGCTTTTCGCCATGGACCATACATTTGACTAGATTGGCATGGCTCAGTATCATCCTGGCCGTGGACCTCACTAGCAGCAATACTGTAGCACAATAATTGCTGTAGCACGATACTGTAGCCAGAGTGCCGTGGATACTGCAGTGCGAAGCAACAGCAGCGTGACCTATTAGTTTGTTTCAATTTTGGTCTGTTAGTATGATTAGGAAGGTACTTTTAAGAGTTGACTGTTTGAGTAAGATTAGAGTAATCGAGAAAGAGTCTGAATCTCTTAGATCACAAATTGAGACAGCCCTATAAAAGGCTACACATTGTAACTCACAAAATCAAACAAGAAATAATTAGTATTTATCTCAACAAAAGTCTCTTCCCTCGTCTATGGTCTATTTCTTCCTATTCTAGTATCTCATCCCCTCCAAACTGTGCTGTCCCGGCCCTCTTCTGTACAGTATTTACCCCATCATAGTTAGTCTACTAAATATTCCTCAGTTCAGACCACAACAGAGCATTATGCGTTGCCAAAAAGATGAAATGTCACTTATTTAATAAATAAATAAATAAATAAATACAAGGCATAAGAAGAATGTAAACCAAAAAATGAATGTAAGCTATCACCACTTCTAGAACTACGTAAAACAAATGCATAAAAAATCATGCAAGTAAATTGCATTGAACGCTGAATTGCAAAATCGAATCGAGAAGTTCCTGAAATGATCACCTTTGAATCATTCTCGTCAAAGATTTCGCCAACTATTTCTTCCACCACATCTTCTAGTGTCACAATCTGCAATTTTTACCAGTAGTCAGAAAACTGTTCCCAAACTAAGAGATACATGAGGATAAATGAAATTAGAATTTTTATTCGCACAATAGGCCATAGTTTCTGCAAGAGGATGCATAGATATTAATTACGAGGTAAAAGGATCCTTGCTCGAAGCCAAAGTACATGAGCAAGCAATAGTTGCGGGACGGACTGTGGTTGTCAAAACATTTAAGAACTTTTATGGTGTGAGCATTAATAATGAGATAGTGCAGTTTAAAGGATATCAGGTCGCCAGTCACACATGCAAATAATAGAGAATCATCATTCATCAACTTTCAAGTCTTTCTAAAAAAACAGAAAATGATAAATAAAAAATTGTTAGCTCCCTAGGAGGGAGATGTGGCTTTGGAGCACCAAATACACAGAAAGAAAGGCATTTTATTTTCTTTCTTATTTAGTTTTATTATTTTCTAGAAGTAGATTGGAGTTAGGCACACGGAGTACAACATGTCAATCCACAATTCTCTGAACCATAACAAGCATTTCCAATAATGACATGTCTCCGCAAATGTTTGCACACACAACACTTAAGCTGGGCTTTAAATGCACAATTTTGCACTAAAAACATGCTCTGCAAGAACCCAGAATAATGTAAATAATTAAAATATCATCATATCTTGATATAGAAATGACCCTATATGAATGACCCAGACAACTCATCACATACTTACAACTTCCAAGTGAGAATTGATTTGAGTTAATAGTGTTTAATTTCCTACCGTATGTCAAAACAAATGTGTTGGATGAAACTCCAAATTACAATCATCAATAAGTAGTGAGTTAAGTTTATTTTGTAAAAGCACTGGGTATAAAGGATGAGTTTCTTATAGACGTACACCAATAGTTCCGCCATATTCATTGAGGACTACTGCCATATGAACCTGCCTGATCCGAAACTCTCTTAGCAGGTTCCAAACAGACATTGAATCTGCCAGATGAAAAAAAGGTTCATATTTTACATCCATGACATGTGTAGATGGGAGAAAACATTACGAAGAAAAGTAACCATTGCACTAAATATAACATTTTAAAAGCATTCAATAAACTAGTTAAAAAAATAGATGGAGGACTCCTAAAGAGAGTATTTAGCTGCATAACTCTTTTTGTGTATCATTGGACACCTTTGTAAAGAATAAATGCCCTGGTTCTAAAAATTACCTGGAACAAAGTATGTGGGCTTATGTGCAATTTCCTTCACAGTGATTTCCTTCAACTTCTCAACCTTAAAAGGCAAAATGCATCTTTCTTTAGAAAATCATCATGCAGAGCATATAAGAATCAATCTGATTAACTTTTAACGTTAAGTAGTAAACAAGAGACAGACCTCTTCAACGTATTCAAGCATGTCCATTGCATATGCAATTCCAACAATATTATCTATGCGCTCCTCAAATACAGGAACTCTGGAAGTAAAAGTAGCATAGGTCAATGACAAGATTTGAAGATACATGCTACAAGGCAGTTGAGAATACCTAGAGTACTGATGAGTTTCCCATAAGTTTCTGAAATCAATCAGTGTTGCAGTAGCATCAATTGCAACTACATCCACCAATGGCGTCATTACCTCCCTGACATGTGTATCTTTAATCTCAAGCACATTCTCGATCATATCCTGTCACAAGACTCAGGCATTTAATATAGTTAATCAATAATAACTAGAAAAGAGCCCTACACAAGCAGGTATAAATCAGAAATTTGTAATAGTTTAACACAGTACTAGACAGTACATTGTGCTGATGTTTTTTGGGGCTGGCTTTAATGTTCCACATGACTTTGAACTTTAAATCTTCATTTGATAGCACCTTAACAAAAGTAGTAATAGAAACAATTATTGCCTTCTTAAGGTCACAGTTATATCCGCCCAATAATCATTTTGAGGAAAAGTAGTGTAGAATGAACATGCCCGATGCAGAATGAATGCCTTTCATAGGATAGACATGGATTGTACAGTTGCCTACAGAGGTCTTAGAAAATGGAATCACCATTAAAAGGCCCTCCAAGACTCCATATATTCTGGATATATGTGATCATACACAAGCTTTAATTTAGCAATTCAAAGTAAATAATTCACTATTTCCCTGGAATGTAATTCAGAACTCACTACATTTCTCAAAGGAACAGTATATGTTCCACAAGAACGATGATACAAAAATGTAAGTGAAGATTTATACAGATTGGATGGGACAAGAAAATGTACCATGAGATCCACCATAATAAGAATGAGAAAAAAGGAAATACGCAAGAACATAGATAAGAAGCTAAACCTATTATATTACTATCTAACCTGTTCATCTTCTGCAATTGCGCCACTCAACTCCGCTCCTCGTAACATTAACTTTAGTTCATCTTCAGTAACATATGGTTCGCTGAAGAACATAAGTACATACAACGCACAAGATTCAGAACTGCCTGTTCTTAAAAAATGTATATCCAACGCAATTACAGATAGGGATATAAACAACAGAATATATATGAAATACCAAAATTACCCAATTGCTGAATCAGATAGGATGTGGATTTGGTCAAGACTTTTGTATCTGAAGCAAATATTTATACTGCCCAAATCCTTATCTAGATCTGAGGCTTGATATATGTATTTAAACCCAAATCCATAAAGTAATGCATGTTCTTATCCAAATCCAGTTTCAAATTAATTTACATAGAAAGTAATTACTAAATTTGCAACAAGTATAGTTTATAATTAAATCTTTCATGAACAATAACAGACTTTCTGTTATTTTATCTGAATTGTGACATACTGTCATCGTTAATTTAAAATGTTGAAATTTTAATTTTCTATTAAATAAAATAACAGTATAGGCTTTAGAGATTATAAGTAGTACCCAATTTCCATATATATTCAAGGCAATCCTATATGTATCTATATCCAAGGATCATTTGATTTGTATTCAAATCCTTGTACTATCCGTGTTTGATAAAAATTGTAATGAAGAATGGTTTGGGCAACACCTAATACATTTACACGCCTGTACTACCGATAAGAAGTAGGCATAAGCTCCTGAAACTGCTCTGTAAGGATTCACTGAAGCAATGTACAAAGAACTAAGAAAAAAAAAATCTTGAAAGATTGTGTTAATTAAGAGTACATGATCCTTCCCTGCATGCTTCACAGTTGTTGTCCAGTCAAAAGCTGATGGAAGGAATATACAGTATCCTTCTTAAGAGCATCTCACATTTTATCTTAACTAGCAAAATTGCCCGCGCAATTGTGTGGCTAGATATACTCCCTCCGCCCCGCAATATAAGTCCAAGCCCACCATACACAAAAGACTATGAAAACACTAAATCTAAGAAAAAAATAATGTCATTGGACCATGCATACCCCTATTAAATGGCATACTACAACTGCCCATCCACTTTTTCTACATTAAGGCAGCGTATTGATTGGGAATATTGCAATTACCACACTTTGATTCCCTCAATGGACTTATATTACAGGGCGGAGGGAGTATATTGCAACATACTACATTTGCTATACAAATACAACTCTAATGCCTATGGAAAATATAGTTGTATTTGTTATACAATTGTAATATCTATATTTGGAATCTGGTTAATCCGAACCATTATAATATGGCTCCACCAAAATACATATACAGTGCGGATCCTTCTCTTTTTTCCCTCAAATAATGAGAGAATTTCTAGGATTTTTTTAAATGGATTAATGTTGGAGTTTCTACCTCTCGGTGACTTGAATCCCATCAGTTGTTTATATTTATATAGATTGATGGGGGTCTAAACTATATCTAAGTTGGGATTGTTAGGAATAGCAACTTGTATTATCAGGGGGCCAATGGGCCAGTATATATACACAAGTACATGTTACAGATAAGGAAACCAAATAATATCTAGAATCCTACTCTAACACATATATATCTCTAACACCCCCCCTCAAACTCATGGTGGATCAACAACACTGAGTTAGTCTGGGCCTTCGTGAAGAAATCCGCTATCTGAAGCTCTGAAGGCACATACTGAAGAGCAATCACCTGATCATGCACACAAGACCTCATGAAGGAAGCATCAACACCAATATGCTTGGTGAGCTCATGCTTCACATGATCACGCAACATCTTGATAGCACTGTCTTGTCGACAAGAGAGGAGTCGGTGTAATGTGAAACACCAAAATCCTCAAGTAACCACCATAGCCAAGTAATCTCTGCATCAAGAGAGCCATAGCTCGCAACTCACCTCTGCGCTCGAGCGGGATCTGCATCTGCTTCTTCGTCTTCCAGGCAATGAGAGAACCACCAAGAAAAACACAAGAAGCGAGATAGACCGCGATCGGAGGATCGGCCCCAAGTAGCATCCGAATAAACTGGCATGTGAACGAGTGAAGCGTGGAAAGAAGAGACAGCGAGAGATAGTCCCACGAAGGTATCGCAGAACTCGAAGAAGGTGGCTATAGTGGACCTGAGTGGGAGTGGAAACAAACTGACTCAGAATATGAACTGGATAAGTGATATCCGGATGAGTAACAGCAAGTAGACAAGACTCCCAACAAGATGACGATAACGAGTCGGATCAGAAAGAGGCTCGCCATCAGAGGGCCGGAGATGAACGTTGAGCTCCATGGGAGTCTCAACAGTACGCTGATCAGTGAGAGAAGCACGATCAAGAAGATCCTGAATATACTTCTCTTGGGACATAAAGAAACCATCTGGAGTGGAAGTAACCTCAATCCCAAGGAAGTAACGAAGCGGACCAAGATCCGACATAAGAAACTGCTCACTCAGACGAGCCTTGACAAAGGCAATGTACTCATAATCATCTCCGGTGATTCTCATATCATCAACATATAGAAGAAGAAGAGTCCAACCACGAGACGAAGTGTGGACAAAAAGAGTAGGATCATGATCACTAGCTGAGAAGCCAACAGCAGTGACCACAGAGGAGAAACGCTCAAACCAAGCACGAGGGGCTTGTTTAAGGCCATAGAGAGAGCGACGAAGACGACGGACCATACCCTTAGGAACAGAATACCCAGGTGGCGGATGCATGTAGACCTCCTCACGCAACTCGCCATTAAGAAAGGCATTCTTGACATCAAGCTGAGAAACGGACCAATGGCGAACAGACGCCACCGAAAGAAGAGTGCGGACAGTGATCATGTGGGCCACAGGAGCAAAAGTCTCGTTGTAGTCACGACCAGGGATTGAAATCTCGCTACCGGGTTAAATCCTACCGGAATGATATCTATATCCCACGTACATTCTCGACGACACTGGAAATTTCAAAAAAGCGGGTTGAATTCAAATTTTGATTTTTGAACTCCAAATTTTACGTGCCGAATCGACCTAGGACGATTCGGCCAGAACTTGATCGATCAAGAAAAAGCCTAAAAACCGAATTTGGGAAAATGGTAATTATGAAATTTAAATTTAGAATAATGCAAATATTAATGGGAAAATGTTTCAAGATGTACATAAAAAGTCATCCTTGGTTGCTTCACTCTCCAGAGCGATCCTCTCGTCCAAGTATTCTAAAGCATGTAACACAATAAAAACATAAGCTAATGATAATGAACGATAGCTTGACTAGCATACAAAAACAATAATGAGAAGTAATTCATACCAATACATTGTCGAAAGCGAAGGTTGTGCAATGTAGTCGTTGTTATCATAGAGTATAAGTCCTTCAAATTGTGCTAGGTGAGCCTTGTATTGATCCCAAGTGTGTGTTTCGTGTGCATATTGTAACCAATGATTGTAAAGTTGTTGGTAATATGTGGGTTCGACCAACGGTAAACGCTTCGGCATTGGTATTGAAGGACACAAGGCCGTAATGGAAACTAGGATCAGAAGAGACGTCCGACAAATGAGAATCATCTCCAGAAGGCAATAGATTGACATCTCGACGTCCATAAGTCCGAGTGGATCTTGAGCTAGCATGTGATTCATAGGAAGAAGAGTCATGTGGTGAGATTGATCTTTTGGCGACCCTTACCCTCGTGTAGGTCTTATGATATTGTTTTGAAGCATGAGAACCGTGGTCTTCATCCTGAGTAGCATGCGTGAAGTTTTGCTCGCATGTGAATTCCAATGGTTGGTCTTGCCCTGCATCATGAGCAGTCCCACCATCAGCACCATCATCGGACGACGGAGAGCTACTATCACGGACTCTTGGTATGGACTTCATCGGATAAGCGGACTTTCTCGCTTCTTCGTCGCCCACAATATCCTCCTCAATGGTCTTTTTCTTCTTCCCTCGGGCACTTGTTTCCCTGTTTGTGTAAGTGAGGCAAAGTCTTCAGCCAATTTTTCAGTTGGTTGGCTACAATATTTCCTTTTCCCAAGATGACTCTTGCCAATATTTTTCTTTGCCCACTGCTTCAATGGTTCATCATCTAGTGCTTTATTCAATTCCTTTCGGGGGATAGCATCAACTACAACTGTAGATGGCATGGGGGGCTCACCTTCCTCGTCTAGTAGGGGCTCTGATTGTATCATGGAGCTATCAAGCCACTCGTGGATTGGGTTCTCTCTGTCATGTGAGTGGCATTGATTAGATCGCCAAAAGGATCTACATCCTATCTTCATTTCTAGTCTCATGCTCTTGCAAGCGAGCCTCAGATTGTAGTGGACATACACGAGTTTATGTAGTTTCTTGTATCCAAGACGGTTCCTCAATTGTGTATGTACCAATGCAAATGTGCTCCAATTTCGTTCACATCCATCGGACGAAACACATTGCGAGACAATCCGCAAGGCATATTTTGTTAATGTCGATTATCTGCGCTCCAAACGCGTCATCCACCATGTAGCTACAAGTAACATAAAATTTGTGTTAAACTAATAGTGATGGGTCATTTTCCATGTATATGTATGGTCATAACAACCTACCGCAGAATGACGACTAGCACTCATGTGAGCCTCATTGGAAGCAAATAAACCTCGTCGATTACGGTATTGTTCTAGCTCGCCTAGAGCACACGCATGCGTCATCGGGTGTATCGGCTAGTCTTTGAATCGCCAATGTCGTGGAAGCGACGAGTGGATTCTTCCCACATTATAGAAGCGGTGTGCGGGTTCAAAGAACGATCTTGTGCAAACAAACACACTTAGAGAGTTAGAAAAAAATACAACAAATATGTGATATTTATTTTGATTTAGAAACTATGAACTTGCTCGAACTATGTACGTGCGGTCCTTCATCATTGCAATTCTCCTATTAACAATCTTTATGACACGACAATAAGTGGCATCATCTTCTTCGAAGACGTCTTGAAGTTCAAATTGAGTTCGACGTCTTTTCAACCATCCACGCCATCATTGCGAGTTTACGTTGGTCGACATATCGAGTAGTCGGTAAATTGGTTCTACCAATTTTATGACCCAATCCATACCGGACCACCATTGTCTACTTGTGAAGCGAGAATACATATATTCTCCTTCCTGGCCGTGCTCAAATGGTTGGAGCTCCATACATCGACACCATCCACTTCGTGAACTTTGCTTTTCTATCCCTAAAACTTTTCAAGAAAATGAATGTGGTTCCAAACCTTGTGGCGTTTGGACGAACTATCTCCCTCCAATTTGTTGGCGCATTTCATTATGGAGGCGATCGTGGTTGTATAGGCAACCGACAAATCCTCTTAGCCGCCTTGATAATCGCATCAACCTCCTCGAATCGACCAATATCCTTCAACATGAGGTTGACGGTGTGCGCACGCACATGGTCGCCAGACTAAAGTTGGGTACTCTTCAATTACCAGTTGGCATGCTTTCTTATAGTTCGCACCATTGTCGACCACAATCTGCATGACATGTTTAACTCCAACTTCTTCCACAACTCTACGAATCTCACGATACAAAAAGTCAAGATTTTGTATGTCACCGATTGCATTCATCGACTTATGGAAAAACATTCTTCCATTGCGAAGACAACATGAAGTTAACGATACTCATTTGTGTAGGCCCACCAAGAATCACACATAATAGAGACTCCATATATATCCCGTCTTCTTTGAACTGTGATACGTACTCCTTGACCTCTTGTTCGTTGGCATCAAGATATGTCCCATCGATTTCATGCCCTCTTGGTGACGGAACCCCTTGGCCAAGTTCTTGTGTCTCTTTGATGGCGGCACGAAAATAAGGACACTCACCTTAACTCCAAAGAATGTCATTACTATGGAACCACTTTGACCAAATTTTCCCAAGTTTTGACTTTGCTTCTCCGCCAAGTGTTGTATCAATGCGGGGTTGGACGGTGCCCGATCACGCAAAATATCGGGATCAACTCTCATGGATCGTGACTCGCCAAACATCCTTGAAAAAGCATTGCTTCTGTACCACTACCTCTGCCACTTCCACTTCCCTTTCCACTCCCACTTCCGCACCACTTCCACTACCACCACCATGTTCAAACGTCGCACCCCTGGCTCTAGCTCTTTGTTGCATCTGATGTAACTCTATCGACTCCCGACGAGCCCATTCCATTTGCATTTCCTCGTTATCATCAAATGCATCTTCATATGATGGACCACGAGCTGAGGCTCTCTTGCGGCTTCCTCCATTCGCGAATGTTCATCTTGAAGAGATTTCTTTCTTGCCTTCGCTTCTTCAAGACTTGCCAAGATGAGCCTTCTGGACTTCACGAACCCATTGCAAGCAACAACATCTCCGTGTCTCCGGAAGATGTTGTTTTAGGCGTGACACCTCACTTTGATTTTGTTAGATTGCAATATCTGCACTTCCAACCAAAGACCTCCTAGTCTTTCTCCATGGTCCCAAACATTGATGGATTTAGAAGTCATCACCTACAATAATCCGCACGGGATGAAAATTGTTAGTCATGGATCATATTGACAAGTGATTTCATCTTCCGTACATGGATATATGCTATGCGAGTTATTGAAGGCATATATGTTGTTTTGTGAATGGATAGCATTCTCGTAGTCTTGCATACATTGATACACAACATGCATGGACAGATTATGTGGTCTTGCATACACCGACACGCACAACATGCTATAGCCTTTCACATGACCACTAGTAATCCAAATGTGCAACCTCCACAAATGCTAACCACTAGTAATCCAAATGTGCAACCCTCCACAAATGCATTCAAGATGGTTTTGTACACTACAATCTCTACTTAGTCCTTACTCCCTACAAACAATGAACTCAAAAACTCGACAAGTAGAAAAACTTTCTGACCACTTTGCTTGTGCTTGTCTTTTGCACTCCCGCTTCCTTGTGCTTGCCCTTGTGCTTGCTTGTGATGGGCTTGCTTAGTGCTTGCTTGAGCTAATGGAGAATGAGAGGAAGAGATGCTCTGGAAATGGAGAATGAGAGGAGGAAGAGGCCAAGAGGAGGCAATAAGTGAGCAAATAAACAAATGGTAGTGGGTGGGGTCAACTACTAGCAATAAGTGAGCAAAAAGGATGAGGGGCTGCTGCCCACATGGGAGAAAGCAAGACATCAAAATGAGCCAAAAAATTTTTTCTACGGTTTTTCCGATCCCGCTCGGGACCGTGAAACCGTAATCAACCAGAAACCGTGGTTCTGCACGGCGGTTTTTATCTCTGGTCACGACCATGCTCCTGCTGGAAGCCACGAGCAACAAGACGCGCCTTATAGCGCTCAAGAGAGCCATCAGAGCGAGTCTTAATCTTATAGACCCACTTACACGTGATGAGACGAGAGTGAGATGGAAAAGGAATAAGATCCCAAGTACCAGTACGCTCGAGAGCAGCAATCTCCTCGGCCATGGCATGTCGCCACTCGTATGAAATAACAAAGATCCGGTGGGAGACAGGCTCATGGGTAGCCGCACCAAAGAAGACCAAACGCAGGCGAGGTCGAATCAACCGACGATCTCGGAGACCGTAGCGAGGAGATGATGGCCCATCGGGGAAAGATGGAGTATCAGAAGAAGATGAAACATCAGGGGAAGATAGTTCATCTGGAAGAGCCTCAAGACGAGGTCGACGAGTGTAAAAGAGAGTGGGAGGATCCACAGGCGACGAGGCAGGCGGCGACAACGGCGGAGAGGCCTCATGAGGTATATGTGGAGACTCCGTGGGACGGGTGGACGAAAGCAAGACAGAGATGAGTGTATCTGAAAAGGTCAAAAAAGACAGGGACTCCACATAGGAAACCAAAGGAGAGGCAGGACGTGGGTAGAAGGGATGAGACTCATCAAAAGTCACATCTCGAGAAATCCGCATCCGTCGACCAACAGGATCCCAGCACCGATAGCCCTTGTGCTCGACACTGTATCCCATAAAAACACACTCAACAGATCGAGCGCTTAGTTTGGTGCGTTCTCGAGGTGCAAGAAGAACGTAGCAAACGCAACCAAATGCACGAAGCGGCGAAGTAGTGCGGAGTAAGATCACGAGAGCGCCAACCGAATCTCACCCCAAGAGCGTAAGAGGTTGAATGTTGGCGAGATAGGTGGCAGTGGAAACGGCCTCGGGCCAAAAGTGAGGTGGGATAGAGGCGGCAATCATCAAGGTACGAGCCGCCTCAAGGAGGTGACGATGCTTACGCTCAGCGACACCATTCTGAGCACGAGCACCAGGACAAGAGAACTGGGCGAGGGTGCCCTACTCAGCAAGAAAACTGTGCAGGTAATGAGAGTGGTACTCGCCAGCAGAGTCGGTACGAAAAACACGAATAGGAGTGGAAAATTGTGTGCGAACTATAGTAACAAATTGTTTATAGATAGACAGGGCCTCACTACGAGAAGACATAAAATATATCCAAGTGTGGCGAGAGAAGTCATTTATAAAAATGATATAATATCGATGGCCCCCTTTCAAAAGGAAGGGAGCCGGACCCCAAACATCTGAATGAATAAGATCAAATGGTCGATGAGACACAGACTCACTATGAGAATAGGGAAGCTGAATCTGTTTCCCTAACTTACAGCCCTGACAATCTAAAGATATGTCTCCTGAGACAGACCCCAGAAGACCACGACGGACTAAAGATGACAGACGAGATCCACACAGATGACCAAGACGGTGATGCCACTGTTGGAAAGAGCTGGTAGACGAAGTGGCGAGCCTTGGCCCAGTGGCGGCGGTGGCGTGGAAGGAAGGTGAAGCCACCAAGCTCCCAGAGACGCGTGAGTCAAGGCACCGAGGGCAGAACCAACGAGCCCCGTGTGGCGGTCTGAACACAACAAGAGTCGAGTCAAGAATGACCCGACAACCAAGGTCGATGTCATCCAAAGAAAAAGAAGCTGCATGGTTAGGCGAGGAACATGAGCAACAGAAGGAATATGAAAAGATGAGTTGCTAAGAGGTCCACGACCAGAGACAGAAAGAGAGGTACCATCAGCAATAAGCACACTGACAGTGGAATCAAGAGGTGTAACAAAAGACAGAGTGGAAGAATCAGAAGTCATGTGAAAAGATGCTCCGGAATCAAGGATCCACGGGGAGATACCTGACTGTGTAGGAGGTGGTTTCTCAATGCCCGAAGAGTTAGTCGCAGAATCTGCAGAACCTGTCAAGGGAGAACCTGAAGCGGCAAGTAGGCGTCGTAGTCTGGCTATCTCCTGCTCAGTGAGAGAAACTACGGAAGTAGTCGATGTAGAAGTACCGGTGCCAATGCTAGGAGAAGAACGACGTGAAAGATGCCGCTGCTTCTTATAGCACTGGGACTCAATGTGGCCGACCTTGTCGCAGGAAGCGAATGAGGACGGCCACCGCCAGATGGAGGCGGCCACCACCACTGTGGCACCACCGGCGAAGGCGCGATGTCTTGGCGTGGAACGATCGGTGGAGCAGTGGGCGGGTGACGAGCACGGAGGGAGTGACATCGATCAAAGACCACTCGACGAGTCTCCTCTCGCGCGTATCTCGGTGGGGCCTCCAGAAGAGTGACACGAGAGTGGCGTGCAAGAAGCTGGGCACACCTCTGCTCGAACTCAGGACGAAGGCGAGTAAGGAACTCATAGACACGCTGAAACTCCAAGTCGCGACGCATACCAGCAAAGACGAACAGAATGACAAATAGCGATCGAAGAGAGTCCAGATGACGCTGCATGCCAGAACTCTGAGCATAGAAAGTGTCAACAGTAGCATCACCCGGCTGAAGAGAGTGCTCCTGGCGAACTACTGATAGGTAGAGGGCATCTCAAGAGGGTTCGTAGCGCTGACGAAGATGTGTCCACATATGAACAGCCGAAGAAAATCCCACAACCTCAGAAGAAAACTGAGGTTGGACATTGGCGATGAAGACAGCAGCAGCCCGAGTGTCGCCCGAGTGTCGTCGTCGCATCACTGAGTGTAGGCGGTCAATCGATCCATGTAGAAATCCAGAGCCTCTTGGTAGCGGAGGCAAGATTCTCATCGGCAAGGCGGCCAGCCTCAACGGCAGAACCTTGTTTACCGTCGAGGATAGCGCAACAGACGTAGGCTCCGTCGGAGGAGTAGGGCACGACGGGCAGGTGACATCGCCAGAGAGGACGCCCCAGAGTTGAAGACCACGTATGTGGATACGCATGTGAGACACGAAGTCGGTGTAATTAACACCGTCAAAGATCACCGGGCAACGAAGGAGAGAAACGGTGCCCATTGGTAGACGGCGCTGGACGGCGTGGCGCACGCAAGGGCAGGGGGAACCCTAATCCCCCTGCTAGCGATGGCGGCGGCGGCGATGGCGGTGTCGGTGACGAGTGGGCGATGGCGGTGGCAGGATCACCCGAGCAATGACCGCCGAGCGGTGGCGACAGAGCTCGAGCGGCGAGCCCACTAACAATGGACGATTTAAATGAGCGGCGGAGCCACCAATGGCCGCGCAATCCTCCCTCTCAATATGAGGCGACGATCGAGCCTGTGGCCTCCTCGCGCTTCTTCCCGAGCGGCGGACACGGCGGTGGTGTTCGGCGAGGCGCGATCCGAGGTGGTCACAAGGAAGCCGAGGTGGCGAGGTCCGAGCGGCGCGATCTTGAGGTCAAGGAGGTCGTCAAGCGTGCAGCGCGGCGCTACTCGAGACGCCGGCAAGCGGCGACGACAGGAGATCGCGCGGCCCTCGGTCGCGGCGTCAACGGCGTGAGTAGCCGAGTGGCCGTGAGCGAGCGATCGTCTGAGACCGGAGATGCGCGACAGTCGAGGATCCGATCGGGAGTCGTCGGGCAACGACAAGAGACGATGCCATCAGAGCGGCGGTGGCGGGGCGACAAGCGAAGCGAAACCCTAGGTACGCTCTGATACCATGTTAGGAATAGCAACTTGTATTATCAGGAGGCCAATGGGCCAGTATATATACACAAGTACATGTTACAGATAAGGAAACCAAATAATATCTAGAATCCTACTCTAACACATATATATCTCTAACAGGGATCACTGAGGACATCCAGGTATACTTCCCTTTCGGTGCTCCCATATTCACTGTGAGTTGTTTATAAAGGTGGAGTCATTTTAAAAAAATGGCTGCCCAGTTGACCAAGAACAAGAGTTTAACAGTATTACACAAGCCAAACAAGAAATACTGAAGAATATTAGCATGTATGCTCCTACCTTCTCCCTTTCAGGCCTAGAATCTTTAGCATTCCCATAGACAGAAAAGTAACAATCCGCCCAACTGGGTACAGGATCAGTGAAAGCCATGCAACTGGCCTGATATATCACAACAGATATATAACATTCAAATACTATGAAACAAAAAAAGTATTTCAACAAAACTTCTTTGAAAGTAAGCTATGCTTAAATCTCGCTCACCTTACCACAAACCTAGCAACCTCTGTGGCATTATGAACTGCAACACTTTTGGGTGTGATTTCTGTCAGAAGTAAAATGGCAACCTGCAAACAAAAGGGTTCCACAGTCAAAGAGAATCATACACACCTCTTAAACAGATTAGATAACAAACTAAATAAGATAACAAACTAAATAAGAGTAGAAGATTAGTATGATAGAGAAGACATACAGTCATGACGCCAGTTGCTGCACTGATACCTGCTTCACCAAACATTGCTGTCGCAGCCTCAGTAACAATTGCTGTTGCACCAATGTTGACAACACTATTTCATATAAAAGTAACCCCACGATGAGGAAGAAAATAATTACTATGGTTAACAAAATAAAATTACAACGGCACTGCACAACACAGGTATGCCATAAATTACGTTGTGCCAATGAGTATGGTTGTCAGGAAGCGAGTGACATCACTTCGGAGCATTTTGAAAACACCATTCTCAGGTTCCTTTTCAGCCAGCTCACGGATCTGATGGAACGGCATAGAAAAATCTCAGAAAATAGTCATTTATTAAATCAAAAGAGGGCCATCAGCATACAACATTTGAGAAATAAACGAAAAACTGATGGGAACATATAAAGCACACAACCCAATGAACAATAAGAAACAACAATGTTACCGCTGCACATCTGATCCCCATGGAGCTGCACCTGCAAAACCGTTAGACACAACAGAACTGCCCTTTCTATGTTTCTTGTTAGGTATTTCAAAACTGAGTGTTATTCACCTGAAAGTTTGCCGACCCAAATCAAAATTCAAACCAAATGTGCTGATCCGGGAAGATTCTGGCCCTAACTCCTGATCACTAAACCTAAATTATGCCCAAACCTTAAACCCTAAATGATAAATTGCATTAAACTTGAACCTTATACTCAACTCCAAAGACAAAATTGTACTAAAACCAAAGCTTAAATCCTGACCCTATACATAAAACCCCACTAAACTTAAATTGTAAATGCTACTAGTGAAAGACGTAATCCTATCATTAGTGTTTTATTTGTTTTTTCACAGACAGGAAGGCAAAAATGCAATAGATATGCTAATATGGTATTAAAGAACAGGAAAGATGTATTTTGATTTTGTATCAAGATGGTTGATGGGATAGGGGGTGTGAATGAATCCATAAATTGCTTGGAACTGATTAACCTTTACATGGTCAATTATACCTCCCATCAGAAAAATGAAAAATCATCATTTTCCTCGCATAACCCTTACCCGCTACACCATGACAGCTCTTCACTGCTGCCACTGGTACGCAATACCACTACCCACCTCCTCTCGAGTCTAGACAACTAGCACAGGATGCCACTAAAGACCAGCATACCGATCACCTCATCCACACCCACTCACCGTAGTTTGGCGGTGCATACTTCCCACCCCTCCACCCCCAAAAACAAAATTACAAATGCTTCCTCCAAAGCTGCCAGCACCTATGTTACCCCAATACTTCTAAAAATATGCCCTGTCACCTCCATCATCCATTGACATGAAAATGATAAAATAAACACTGAAGCAGGATGAGCATGACAGCTGATAAACCCCTAAACACTAGCCATATCCCCTCTGCTTTGCCCAGAGACATCTGCCGCCCACCCCTCGACCCCCATGCCACCACCAAGCCCAACTCCACAAATTGGCATCACCCTACTCAAACAACCAGCCATTCAGCTATCTTTGTCCTACCTCCATCGCCTGGTGATATAAATTGGTAGCATAATTCCAAAAGCAGCAAGACTAGTGTTTCATACCAGACGCCAATAAGGCTCCCCTCACTGATCACCTCTCCTACACACCCTCTTCGGTTTCTGCAACACCCCCTCCTTGGTTGCGATGCCACTCCCAGCACTGGCAATACCCCAATCACCTTAATCTTCCAGAGACAACTGCTCCCCCACCGGCCACCAGGCTCCACCCCCAGACCCAAATGCCCCCTCCCAGCAGCGGGCACCACTCCCAAGTCCCAACACTGGCCATCAGCCGGGTCATCTAACCACCTGGCCATATCCTACCCCCATCACCCGGTGAAGTAAATGGATTGCATAAAGCAGCATGAGCATCATGATTCATATAAGATTGAGCGTAACTCTATCATGTCTCGGCACCAATTCCACAAACTAGTAAGTAGAAACCAGTAACAGCGAATTTAAAAATGGATTTGCAGGTACTTGCTCTCACGCACCTTCCAGGGCCAGAGCGTGGTGATGGAGGTCTCGGCCATGGAGAAGAAGGCGGAGAGGCCGAGCAACGCAGCGAGCACGAGCCCCTGCTCCCTCAGCAGCTGCAGAATCTGCAGCACCCTCGGCCAGCTCCCGCGCAGCGCAATCCCGCCAATCCCAGCGGCCGCCTCCACCGCCCCGGACGGCCCCGCTCCCGCCCCCGCCGCGGCGGTACCCACGGCCAGCGCCCGGTGGCACCACGCTGCCGCCAGCGCGCCGCACGCCATCGCCACAGCAACCCTCCTGACTAACGTCGCCAGCCCTGCGTTATCCTCCACCTCCACCCCCGGCGGAGGACCAGCCGTCACACGCACGGGCAGCGCGGAGGCGAAGATGGGGGCGAGCAGGCGAGGTCTGCCGCCGGCGCAGCCGCGGAGCCGATTAGAGGAGGGGGAGGCGGAGCGGAAGGAGGCCTTGGTTGGGGCGCGGAGGGACTGGAACTGGAACTGGAACCGCGGGAGCCTCCCGCTGCCGAGCTTCAACGAGGCCGTGGAGGAGAAGGAGGTGGAAGGGGCGGCCATGGCGCTCGCGGTCGTCGGCGGGGGAGTGAGGAGGGTTTGGGGAGGATGGGGGCTAGGCCTAGGAGGAGAGGGGGGCGGATGGTGGTTGCGTGAGGAGAGGAAGGGAGAAGGAAGGGGATGGTGCCATGGGGGTGGTGCGGCCGGTGCGCACGAGCGAGAGAGAAGCAGCCGGCCAGCGAGCCACGGCCCCACCAACCGCCACCACTTGCATCAACGCCCGCTCTGACCAAATATCGCCCAAGGGTCCAACTCCAGATTCCAAAATGGAAACCGGCTGCCTGGTTGGGCCGGGCTTGCGTCCGCGCTGGCGCTTTTGTGCTGAGATGGCCTGCATCTTTCTACGCACTTTGCTAATCATGTCTCCCACCGTACGTGTCAAGCGGATCTAATAAAGAAGCAGCTCATCTCAAAAAATAAAAAATAAATGAAGCAGCTACACAGCAAAGTCTAAACAAAACTTGCAATGCAAATCTTACGTAGCAGGGCATCTATTGCAGGCTCTCGCAGCTTCGCATTGTCCTTCGTGTGTGCGTACGTACGTGCGATTGTCAAAGTGAGAACGCACGCGTACGTACTAATCCATCCTAAGTACGTCTTAACCTCGCAACCAATGATCACACGAGAGACCAAGAGAGAATGCGTGCAAACGCGAATTTTGGACTGTTTTGACCCTGTACCGTACCGAAATTCCCGTTCTAGTCTCATTACCTGCGAAATTCCAATTTTAGCCCCCGTGACGCACTCCGTCGTCGCATGGATTTGACAGCAGGTCGCCTACCACTGCCCCATTTTTTTTTGAAAAATCTAATTAATAATATTTTTTGATGAATTTTTAAATATATTAAATGAGCTCAAAAAATTATAAAAAAATTTTATGGAGCCTCCTGGAATAGTGTTCTTGGTTGTGTAATTTTTTCGAATTTTTATCAATTTTTATTTTCTCTGCATAATTCTTTGAAGTCAAATATTTGTAAGAATTTTCTAATATAGAAACTGAGCTCCAAACATTATGAATTTTTTTTGTAAGACTCCCTACACAGAGGACTTGATTGTGTAAATTTTACGTAATTTTATATGCTCCAAAATTATCTCGACAAATTCGTGGTCTAGGTCCTGAAATTAGGGCGAGACGTTTGAAATTAGGG
The DNA here is from genome assembly GCA_036346395.1 of Hsuehochloa calcarea. Taxonomy (NCBI): domain Eukaryota; kingdom Viridiplantae; phylum Streptophyta; class Magnoliopsida; order Poales; family Poaceae; genus Hsuehochloa; species Hsuehochloa calcarea. The sequence continues at coordinate 72,763,122 of CM070597.1, forward strand.
TTTCATGATTTCATGTGACTTGAAATGTGTGAAGTTTACTACCACAACATGACTACTCTTGGGAGCAATATAAGCTAGCGACGACGACCACGCCACGCTCTGTAGGCTCTCTTTATTGTAAGATTTGTAACACCCATCGGGGATCAATCTGAACTGTCGATGCTTTACTCGCCGATCCAACAAACGCCGAAAAGGGTAAAGAAGATATACGACCACCAACTCTAATTTATTAGCGATGATTGTCCGAGGATCATCCTCGTTACGCTTGTACGCATCGTGGCGCTTTGACTTGGATGAAGAGTTCAGATTCCCAAGTGCACTAATAAATCCACGACGACGCCTACCCAAGCACCCTCCCACCCTACCACTTACCATCTCATTTTCAACGTCTGTGTGTGCATGCGTTGGTCATCTTACTACCTCACATAATTTTAATTTTATCTTAATATATAATGTGTGTGCATGCGTTGGTCCTCTTACTACCTCACATAATTTTATCTTAATATATAATGTGTGTGCATACGTTGGTCATCTTACTACCTCACATAATTTTATACTAATATATAATGTGTGTGCATGCGTTGGTCATCTTACTACCTCACATAATTATATCTTAATATATAATAGACTAGTTTAATGCTCATACTTTGCTGCAAATTTAAAAAATTATAGTCCAATTATGTCAGATCACAATCGTTATTATACTCGCCAGACGATCCGAATCTGTTGGTGCTTTACTCGTCGACCCAACAGACGCCGAAAAAGGTAAAGAGGACAGACGACCACTAACTCTTGTTTGTAAACAAAGGAGATACAACCGCTAGCTAGCCTCAACAAATGAACTCGATCGATCGATCGATCCTAACATACCCGTGCTTATCACCATCGATCGTATACACCCGGCCGGCCTCATCTGTGGAGTTGCCGCGACGACGTGGTCTTATGCACCAAGTCGCATTACCCGCCCATATGTATCTGCCGTGCGGGATTTATCCCGCGATCGGCGGCCATTTTGTTTGCTGCATCCGTTGTTTCGACGCACGCTTATCTCTCACTACTACGTAAAGTTTTATCACGCATTTGTTCGAATCGTCATCACGCACGGTTTTGAACCGTTCGAATTTTATGTCCGTGATAACAAAGCGTTATCACAGACGGCGATAACCGCTCGTGATAAGTTTATCACTGACGGTTTTTAATAGAACTGCCCGTGATATCAAGTATCACGACGGTTATTGGTTTAAACCGCCTCGTGATATCAAGTATCACGAGCGGTTATTGGTTTAAACCGCTCGTGATACTTCGATATCACGCACGGTTTTTAATAGAACCGTCGCGGATACGGAAGTATCACGAGCGGTTCTTGATTCAAACCGCCTCGTGATACTTCAATATCACGCACGGGTTTTTAATAGAACCCGCTCGTGATAATTCATCATCACGCATTTATTCTATTAAAAACCGCTCGTGATATTGAAGTATCACGCACGGTTTGAGCTAAGAACCGCTCAGTGAGATTTGCATATCACGACGGTTCTTGGATTAAACCGTCGTGATATGTCCTTCCACTAACTAGTTTTTATCGTATTTTCACTAGCCTCGTGAATTGCTAGCCATGCCCTCTCAAAACAAACAAGGTAAACAAACTACATCACAGATTATTGTTGACCACTCAAAGTGTTCATTTAACTCAAAATCAATTAAAAAAGAATGTTTGAAGTATTGTCGCTAGAGTTACAAATTGAATTACAACTAGTCAAAGTGAGTTACAATATTGAATCAATTACAACTAGTCAAAGTGAGTTACAATATTGAATCAATTACAACTAGTCGACGACGTGAAACTCTCCGTCGGGGTTAACGATTTCTGACTTGATGAAGCCGCAGAGCAACCCTCGAACATGTATGACCTCGTTCTTCTGGAGTGCTTTTAACTCTAGGTTTAAGTCATGTCGCTAGCAAGAGTAAAGTAGTAAGAATATATATTTAAATTTATAATTAGAAAATAACTATAGCGAGATTGACCTACCTGGGATTGTGTGTCGTGGAATTAATCAATAGCCGCATATGATGGCATACGTAGAATGCGCATAGGTGATCTTGTTTTTGCTGGCGGCACTGCAAAAATGGATATACATATATAGGTACAGTCAGTTCGAGATGCAATATTTACGAAGTATGATATATTATTACGTACCGAAAATCGCATCTTGTGGGTTAGTGTGGCGCTCGCTCCCTTGTATAAACCTCCTCAAGAACATAGCCGATGAACGCCTCTACATGATTCCAAAAGTTATCCTCGCCCATTTCAAATGAAGGAAGACTACAATACAATTATGTGCGGAGGAAATGATCGCATCTTTCGAGTATTTCTTTAAGAAGGGTGAAGTCATGGTTTTTGTTGAGTAGAGAATCAAGGTACAATACCATGTTCCTCTTTGGCACAATAATCACAAGAATCTAGTGGAACCTGCTCATGTATGTCGCTATAGTCATAAACCTATATATGTTCAAACTAATTTTGTGTAGCAAGTAGTGAAGCACTTACTCGTTATACGGCACCATTATGTACTCCTTGCCGCTCCGAGCAAGCAATCCCATTTTATGTAATTCGCGACGTAGGATGCGCCTTGGTTTATTGTTTGCTCGAGATCACGTGCGGGTCGAGGAAACCCACCGGTTCGTTGATTCGACGGCACATTTCATAATGTATCTGCACGTAAGGAATGAGTTGTGATATTTATCGCTATCACGTGAGTGTAGAAATTGATTGTACACACTTACGTGTCCAACATCGTAGAAGTGAGGCGCCGAGGGCGCTTAGGTTGTATAGGTCGAATAAGTCCTCGGCCCACGACGGCGGGGCCCGCCTCGTGATGAAAATGCTCGCCCCGTATTTGACGCCGATTCCAAAGATGGCTCCCTCCTCTTGGGTCTTGCGCATGTACCACTCATGCAAAGATTGACAAGCTAGTCCCGAGCCTGTTAGTTCTTTGTCGAGACCAACGGATATCCAAGGAGTATTGCCCGGCTTGGCGTGCGCTTGAATCTTCTTCGATGTCGATTTGCCCATAATGACACGCTCGCGACGCCTTCTCCGGAGATGACTCGTGGACCGATATGGTGACACACTTGTCTTGTCCCTTCTGGCGCCTTCTCGACGGAACCGATGAGGCGGCTTCGGCGTTAAGGTCGGGCGGACTCATCGAGGGTCCTATTGGAGAGGCAGCGGTCGTGACGATATCGCGTCATCGCAGGTCCTGTATGATGTCCTTCTTGGGCCATCGGATAAAAGTGTGCACGGCATCCCTAGTGTTGTGATTTCTTCGTTCGGGGAATTTCCACGGATGGCCATGAAATTGTCATGTACCATGTCCACCGCACTCGGCGTAACCTCGCGCCACCGAGCACCGTCAGATCGCTTCTTCCCGGTATGGATACACCATACCCCGCCTACCAATAGCAATCGACCCAACCATTCTCACTTGAGCTTGCAGGCGTCGGCTCCTACAAAACGGTACACAATTAGCTAAGGCGCCCTATATGTCTATATTTGGAGCATTCCAGATGTACATTACCTCGATGTCGCCGATCGGTAATTGCACGTCGTCATGTCCAGATTATGTGTGGACGCGACGCTATCCGATGTTGAGGAGGACTTGCTCCCAAATTAATGTGGCTTGCGCCTCATGAGTTCATTTACTTGGTTCGTAAACTTGTTATTTGTCCTTGAAATTTTCAATAATGACATGTTCCAAACGAGTCGTCGGGTCCTTGGATCTCTTCCTACTCCTATATGTGGCGGAGTCGTGGGAATCCATCCTCCAAGGTACGTAAACCCCAACGCCTCGCGTGCGACCGGGTGCTCCTTGTTTCCCGGGGCCGTAGATAGTACATCCTTCTCCCCGCCCACTTCGAGGAACCTTGGGAAGATGCGAAGTCAATGCTTCCCGCAAGAGGACATCATGTTATTATAGACACCATGAAGTTATGGACTTATTAACAACTAAGTGGTTCGACATATTTACTGTGCATTGGGACACCGCCTCGCCTCGCTCGGGTTTGCGAAAGAGATGTCGCCCAAGACGTGGCCGATGCCTCGCCTAACTGTGCTCGAAAGGCCTGCCCGAGATCCCAAAGAAACGGTCGGGCATCGGTCTCGCCCTCCGCCCACTTCGTGGCTTTACCTCGCTGCACTCAATGGTGCCGAAGTTTGTGGGGGTGAGTGTTTTGGGCCCGAGAGCTCGCGGCGCCGCACTTTGCTCCCAAATTCGGCCGCCGCCTTCATCTCGCACGAAGGCATCCCATGTATCCCGCGACAAGAAAGGATACTTTGTGAAGGGCGTCCACCGTTGTTCACAAACCGCGTGACAAGCGTGCTCTTGAAGGTCCTCCACGCGCGGCACATCGCGCGAGCGCCGCGTGCCATCGCACACGTGTCCGGTCCGCTCAGTGAAAGTGAACGAGGCGTAAAGCTCACCACTACCGGTCTCTCTGCACATCCGCCGACACTTCCGTGTTGGGGTGGTTATGGGGACCTTCCTTTACAAGTACCCCGCAGACGGTCCGAATCTCGCACCGCTTGGGACTCACGGGATCCCGACGTCACCGACCTCCGTGATCGCCATGCGCCCGAGGGCAATTTGGATATTCCTCCGCTTCTCGCTGCGTACCACCTTGATCGGAGATCCAGACGATTTGGCGACGCCGATGACGGCGCGAAGACGGCCTCTTCCATCTCGCTACTTGCTATCTATATAAGTTACGTGCACGCAATTATTACATAGTATATAATATATGGAAATTGCACAAAAATATAAACAAATATAATCAACGCTTGCCATCTCGAGTAAAATAAAATAAATTACCGTCGGTGTACCATAAGAATCATCACGGTTCCTGTGTTTACCTGCATTAGTCGGCACCCTAAGTATCGAGACTACCCACACCAACCTAGGTCAACCGCATCTTGGTTTTCAAGTCACCTAGGCTAACCTGCATTAGTCAAGACCGGATACCCATGATACCTAGGCCAACCTAGTAAATCGACCGCCTTACTTCCATAGGTTTTCATCATTCTAAGACTATACCTCAAGTTTCGGATGCGAAAATTAATTAAGAAATCCAAGAATATGCAAGATGTAATTAATAAAGATATATATGGCATCCTTGAATTAATAAATTCAAAATGCACTCAATCTTTCTAATGATGTTGTTTAAGAAGCTAGAATGATCTCGATTAGTTTAAAAACACTACCCTAGGTTTGAGTGTATGATCCGATTAAAGGTAAGCCTCAAGGGTTGGTTGCTCAAGAATCGATTCAATCACTTGTAAGAACCGTAATCTAAAACACAAAAATCCAATAAATAGCAAAATGATTAATGAGCCATGATTTTAAGCAAAATGATATCATTGATTAATTCATGGCTAAATGAGTAATAATTAAAGTTCATCTCAACACATACCACCGGCCTAGCAAGCATTGACCGCCTTCGGTTAAAACATGGCTACAATGACGATTTGTAACTCAAGAATGATTTCAGCTTGATCGACTTAGAGATTACATCCTAAACCAAACAGACAGATTAAAGATAAAAGATTTAATGCTCCAATAGACTATCACAAAATGGTATACTTGATGGAGCTACAACAGATAAGTACAACTACAAGTCTAACTTATCACTTAACATTTGCTAACACTAAAATCAAATTTTTGTTTGAACTGAAACTGCAGTTTTCAGATTTGCAAAAACCAAAAACAGAGCAGTGGGGGATATGGTTTACTTAAAGATGCAACCTTACAGATCGCTACTTTTGACTCAAACATGCTCTTAAACTTGCTACTAAGTTTTATGGGCCCTTTAGAGTAATGCACCAAGGGGAAAGGTCGCCACAAGATACAATTACCATCTAATGTGGGTTTACACCGTGTTTCATGTTAGACAAGAAACAGAGTTCGTAACTCAATGGTTAGTACAATGGCTGAACTTACCACCACCAACATAAATCACATATCTATAGAGCCTTAACTACAAAACTCTGGAGCCAGTAATGGCCCTTTCTATATCCCCCCAACCCAATACAGAGGAGCATGCATGTCCATATATCTTGCTCACCATCGAACAGGTAATCGTCCAATGTACCTGCAGAGAGGTAGTGTTTGAGAAGACTAGAAGCAAGGATACGTAAGGTAGAGGCAAATGAGATCCGGGCTTTCTAACCATAATACCAAGCTTTGATCCGCGGACCAACATACATAAATTAAGCAACCGTGAGCGAAGAAAAATGATTAAAAGTCAATACTCAATACATGAGTAACTAAACTTATTTACCACTGTGTCATCTATCCACAATCTTATCGCATGCAATCACTCAAATGCTAAAACCAAGAATTCATGACCAAGCCATCGCTTCACATTACGGACTTAGGCTTGGAGGGACATAGTGAGGTCAATTATCGTCTTGAGCAACGGCCGCCCAAGGCGATCGTATCATCCCATTTGAGCCAGGGTAATGGACAAAAAAGAGTAGCAGTCTAATTCCATATCGTAACAAATTTCGCGCGTAACAAACTTTAACCTAATATGCAACTAGGAGTACCACGGGTAGGGATCGGGCCAGAGCAAACCGAGGCGAGCCGGTGGAGTAGAGCGACGCCGGCGGTGCCGGGCCGAAGCGGAGCGAGGTCGGCGCAGCAGAGGCGCTGAGCCGGCGGGAGCGAGCGATCGGCCGAGGCGGCCGAGGCAAAGAGAGGCGAGCGCAGCGGCGCCGGGCTGGCCACACGGGCGAAGGAGGAGGCGGAGATCTCCGAGGAGAGGCGCAGAATCGAGGCGGGCCGAGGCGCAGGAGCAAGCGACCGAGGAACCGGAGGCGAGCAGCGCCGGGGCAGTGAAGGGGCGCGTGAGAGGTGAAGAATAAGCAAAACCCTAGAGGTCCCGCCTTATAAAAATAACATCGCGCATTTCGTTCTTGAATAGAACCGTCAGGATATTATCATCACGCATTTGCTCTATTCAAGAACCGCTCAGGATGTTCATATCACGCACGGTTCTAATATAGAACCGCTCGTGATGAAGTTCACATCACGCACGGTTCTATATTAGAACCGCTCGTGATATGAACATCATGCACGGTTCTTGAATAGAACCGCTCGTGATATGCACTTGCTAACTAATATTTGTAGAGGTGTAACATCACGCATTTCTATATCGTAACCGCCGGTGATAATTGACTATCATGCACGGCTCAAATAGAACCGCTCGTGATAGGCCCGCCTCGCTAAAATAAGGTTTTATCGACCCAACATGCACGCTTCCTTAGGAACCGCCTGTGATGGGCCGCTCGCTATAGACTCTTTGTAGTAGTGTCTGTGTGTCTCTCTCGGCTACCGCTGCTTCCTTCTCCGTAATGCATGGTTGTTATTGCATGTTTTAGATTTGGTTGTTTTGTCTCTCTAATAAAGGCGTGCCTCGAGCAATCGATGTACCTCATCATCCGCATGTACGCGCTACTTTTGGCGCCTCTTAATGCGATTACATTATTGCTACTTATCGGTGGCGTAAAATATCTTTTTAAAAAATAAGATTACATTATTGTTGTTTATCCGTCGCCTGAAAATATCTTATGTTTCAGTTGATTTTTTAGACATCGATCTGCTCCAAGATATGTGGTGCTATCTTATGGTTTTTGGGCTTGTTTTATGCTAGTGGGAGCGATTTTGGTTCCCGAACCTAACCCATTAAGAGCTTGTTTGGATAGAAAGGTATTAGAACCAATCTCTTCGGATTGGAAGAGATTTTAGTTTAAGTTCCGAGTCAATCCACTACTACAAAAATATCATCACAGACGGTTCATAATCGCCATCATGCATTTATTTTGTGAACCGCTTGACTTTATGTGTCTATGATGACATGAGGTCATCACATACGGTTTTTGAACATTCTGTGAAAATAGTTAGCATGACGGTTCTTGTTCGAACCGCCTATGGTAGTCTATTTTTATAAACGGTTCAACAAGAACCGCTCATGATAGTATTATCACTGCATTCGGTTCTTGTCCGTAACCGCTCGTGATAGTTTTTTCTATTGCAAAAATGGGCATATGTTGTTTCCATTCAACATAGAACGGTGGAAGCGATTTTGGTTCCTACTCCACGACCGACTTCGACTCGCCGACCATGGAGACGAATGGTTGGGCTCATTGACGCACGACGTTCAGTCCCAATTGCGGGAGTGCCCGACAACTCTACCTCCCGAATTTAACTTACTAAACCGTAAAGACGTAATGCAATGTCGCCTCGCGATACCTCCTCGCTCATTGCCATGGACGCTAATTTTGTTCAACCCAATTGAAATTTACCCGCAGCTATATATATGGATGTTTTGGTCGCTATTCCCTCACTCTTCACTTCCTCTTCTCCTTTCTTCAAGTCTTGGTTTGCCTATACAGAGATGTCTACGGCCTCGTCAAACTTCTGAGTGAGTAGGCAATTAGAAACACTACGCAACACTTGGTTTGCCCTCGCTGTAGGGATCCGTGAATGTGTTCACCTCCCATACGCCAACCAATCCATCCCGAGTGTTCATGAAGTGTTCAAATCTTACTGTAACTTCAGCCCGATCATCCCCAATGAACTTCTTTCGAGATAGTATATTTTTTCACTTGCGCTTCAATTCTCTTTACGTAACACAACATGTCGGTTCGGTAAGGCGAGATGAAGCTGCAAAGGTTCGAGACATTGCAATGCAAATTGTCGCTTTGCAAGAAGACACTCGCGTGTTGTCGCATTTCGACAAGTGCCACGACCTCTAATGAACCAATGGAAAATATAGATAATGTTCTTAAAAGATCGGATGAAAAGATGGAAAGGGTTAAGAAAATGCTTCGTAAATTAACTAACATAACTAGTTTAGCGCTTTTTCTTCTATTATTTCTTGTTCTTGCCAAGTAGAAGTTCAATTCTAGTAAGATTGTAATATCGACTTTATCTATGCATCCCTACACTACGTGATGTATGTCTTTGCGATGTTGTTGTACTCCTTTGTAATGATGTATGCATCCGCCTAATTTCGTTATGAATACTTTGTGTGTGAATTAATGAAACCCTAATTTCAAATCATACATTCCAAATTTTCGCATCAAATTACCGTGACTCTACAAAGTAGGACGTGACAACACACCGCCTCGCCACTTTTCGACCAAATGACCGCGATTCTCGCAAAGTAGGACGTGACACCACACCGCCGCCATGACTTTTCGACCGAAATGACCGCACTCTTCAAAGTACGACGTGACAACACTCGTCTCGCCACTTTTTCAGATCGAAATGACCGTGACTCGCAGTACGACGTGACAACGCTCGCCTCGCCACTTTTCGACCGAAATGACCGTGACTCGCAAAGTACAACGCCCCAACTACTCCTCCGACTATCCCGACCGCACTTTTGCCCACTAGAAGGAGCTTCCTAGCGATGACCCTTTTCTTATGATCCTCGCCGCCAATGGACTAGAGCACTAACACGTATTGTGAAATATAATCTATATCTTTATTTCTTAGCAAGTTCATTCCACCAAAGATTGAAGATCATTTGGGAGACACTCTCTAAGAGCATTGTATTCTGAATTAGTCTTTAGTCTAGGTTACATACACTCATTGTAATAGCCAGCTCATAGCAATAAAGAGCAAATTTCATTACTTTCTAGAAGATGAGCATCATTTTCCTCTTTTCTTTCATATATTCATAAGATCGACGATTTGATCGTCGACACGCATCGACTCTCTTTTCGTAATATGCACTTACAATCTCTCCTATCTACCCGTAGTCCCCGAGCCTCCGTGTGGCTTCCGCAAGTGGATCGACCTAGAGATCCACCCACATGACCAATGGCACCGACTCGAGGAGTGGAATACCGAAGGGGACGCGAGATCCGGAGGATGAGCGCCGAATCGAGGAGCACAACGAGTGTATCGGCCGAGACGCGGCACATCTCGAGACGCAGCAGCGTAGGAGCGCGAGGCACGCGAGAGGAGCGAGATAAAAGCGAGAAATGGCAATGAGGCCGTGGCGCGGCGAGGAGTACAACGCCGAGCTCTAAGGAAGGGCAATGACCTTGGCCCACGCAGAGGTCGGGCCATTCCGTAGTAGTCCCCTCCTACTTGCCATATTTTTACTATCCCCTAAAGGCTTGCGTGCTTACATAGTCCGGAGGCTTGTGTCGCAATGTACCGTAGTAGTAGCGCATGACTAAAGCAATTAGCCGAACCATCATACTATGTGACCACATGTAACGTGCTTCTGTCCGCGGACTGCAATGTAGTTCTGGTTCTGTGCCTCCGCTGAGCCATCAAAACAATACTATATTGCAAGTATGCCTCTTCCGGTGGAATCCTAGAAATAACCATTCATATCGACATCGATTCTTCTATGTTTTAGGCATATTCAGAATCACAACGCTCAAGACCTTCGCTAAGTTCTCAAAGATCTTCAAAATATGATCAAGAACCATAGCGACCAAGAGTAGTCATGTTGTGGTAGTAAACTTCACACATTTCAAGTCACATGAAATCATGAAACCCTAATTTTCAAACGCCTCGCCCTAATTTCGCACCTAGACCCTGAATTTGTCGAGATAATTTCGGAGCATATCATGACCCTGATAAAATTATGTGAGGTAGTAGGAGGACCAACGCATGCACACACATTATATATTAAGATAAAATTATGTGAGGTAGTAAGATGACCAACGATGCACACACGACGCTGAAAACGAGACGGTAAGTGGCGCACCGGAGTCGCTGGGGCCAAGGCCGTCATGATTTATTCCGCACTTGGGAATTTCAACTCTTCATCCAAGTCAAATCGCTACCACCAGGTAAACGTGTAACGAGGAGGATCCTCGACAATCCCATCGCTAATAAATTAGAGTTGGTGGTCGATATCTTCTTTACCCTTTTGGCGCTTGTTGGATCGGCGAAAGTAAAGCATCGATAGTTCGATTGATCCTCGATGGGTGTTACAAATCTTACAATAAAGAGAGCCTACAGAGCGAGCGTAGTGCGACGCCGCTAGCTTATATTGCTCCCCAAGAGTAGTCATGTTGTGGTAGTAAACTTCACACATTTCAAGTCACATGAAATCATGAAACCCTAATTTCAAACGCCTCGGCCCTAATGTCCGCACTCTAGACCCCGAATTTGTCGAGATAATTTTGGAGCATATAAAATTACATTAAATTTACACAATCAAGTCCTCTCGTAGGAGTCTTACAAAAAAATTCATAATGTTTGGAGCTCAGCTTATATTAGAAAATTCCTACAAATATTTGACTTCAAAGAATTATGCAGAGAAAATAAAAATTGATAAAAATTCAAACAATTACACAACCAAGAACACTATTCCAGAGGCTCCATAAAATTTTTATAATTTGTTGAGCTCGCTTAATATATTTAAAAATTCATCAAATAATATTATTAATTAGATTTTTCAAAAAAAAATGGGACAGTGGCGGGTAGACCACTGCCATTGTCGGGGACTAAGAAGAAGCGCCCCGCCGCTGCCTCGACGCAGAGCAGTGTGCTCGCTGCTCTCAAGACGGCATTGATCGCTCACGTCTTGGGACGCGCAAGAGGTGCGCATGGGGCTAAAATTAGAATTTCGCAGGTAATGGGGCTAGAACGGGAATTTCGATACGGTACAGGGCCAAAACAGTCCAAAATTCTGCAAACGCAGTGCTCATAATGTACGTCTTAACTCTCATAGTAGTATTTATTTTGCTGACCGTGCTTGTTCGTGTACATGTGCGTGAGCACATAACCATACGTACAAACATGAAAAATAATATATTTTGTACAGATTGTCGTCACCGGATTTCTGAATCCGAACTCTCTGTATATTTATGCACCAGTCCTTAATTAGTAGTTTGTGCATACAATGAATATAATATTGATAACAAGTTCGAATCACGATTGAACGTAAAAGTAATAACAAATTATCGACCTTAAGATCACTTATTCCGCTAAAAGTCAAATGACCTCAAGTCTTACAGCAGCGGAGACAACAAATATCAAACTCCGAGTGATGGTCCATCAAATTACCTACCAGCATTCGACAGGGGAGCGTTGCCTAGTACTCCGAGTGTCCTTCGTCAAAACCGCAGGCGAAGAAGTCGTGATCCTCCTCCGTGTCGCTGAGCGTTTTTGAGATTTAATTTGAGTGTAGCACGTGAGTACATAAAGTACTCCACAAATTTTGGGAAAAATGCATGTGCATAATTTTAAGAATTTGGATTTATATGGTTCTTTTGTACAAAATAATATTTTATATTTCAACAATTTTTATAAAACACATTTGACAAATATAATTTCAATATTTAAATTAACTAGAAGATAATCCGCACCATTTATAATCCGCATCAAATAGTGCGGATTTTGACGAAACAGTATTTTTTCGTGGAGGTTCTTAACGTAACGTAAGGTTGGTTTTCAATGGTATGAGAACGGAAGCGAGGACGTTCTGGTGTGAATTTGATTTCTCTTTAAGCTTACTTCTGTGAAACGTTTCAGTTTAGACTCTGTAGGAAGTGTGGCCCACACGCAGTACAACCGTAGGTAAGGAAATGAGGCGCTCTGACAGGGAAAAGGTAGGCTTAGAGGGCGAGGCACGACTCGACCTGGCGCAACACGAACAGCAGCCGAGATCGGACGATGCGCAAAGACGGCCCGGTGATCGAGCGGCGAACGCTTGGACCACGGTGTCTACGGGCACGGACGGCCGCCGAATTCCCGACGACGTGGACAGGGCCGTAGGGCGCGCTTTCCACCGAGCGTTAGTTTTAACTAGAATGTGACCCGCGCCATTGGCGCGGATATGGTCGATGGTAGTAAATGGGAAAACAGCTAGTTGGCTGTAGTTTTTTTTAGCGAAGGATGATTTATATGAATTAATAGTGGTTATCGTGTTTTAGGAATCCGTTAAATACGCTTGTAGGTCTCAAATTGTAAGCATCGAAGAAGGAAAAAGGAAAAAAGGAAAAGGCATCAAGTCGTTACATTCAAATCGTATTCTAGAAGAAAGGTGCAAAGACAAAAACAATTTAGATCTACAAAGATAAATTTATGTCAACATGGCAAAGTAGAGGCTATTAAATAACATGTCTCAAAGGGAGAGAAAACTATTGCGTAAGGCATACAAGTGACGTTACTAACAAAAAAATTAATGAAACTAATTACTTTAAACCTGTCCTTGTCATTTTCTGAATAAAGGAAGTCTGTATTTTTTGTCTTGGCTCATAACTACAAAAAGGATTTTCATACTCAATTAGAAAGGTGAAAAAAAAACTGAGATCCACAGCATGAATGTCTGCTAAATATGACATGCGAGAGCAAGACCTTAGTAGGCTAAAATCAGAAATATGATCGCTAGAGATGATTGCCCAGTTGTACCTGTCATGCAAGATCAATAAGGCGTTATTCTAAACAGGACATAATTTAGTAGCTGGCATCAAGGAGAAATAAAAGGTGTTTTTAAAATTAAATATGTAATGTAAAAGAGCGTGTGTTCACAATTTCTTTCCACAGAAAGGAAAGTCTTAGGTAATAAGTTTTGAATTCTACATGAGCAAGGAGAAATAACATGAAAAAACTAACTAAACTAATTACCTTAAACATGTCATTGTCAATTACCGAACGAAGGAATCTTGTATCTTTTTCTTGGCTCATAACCACACAAGGATTTTAAACATCAATCGTAAAGTCGCTTAAAAAACAAATGAGATGTACAAGATGAATGGTGCGATGTGGTTGTTGTATGCGGGTGGCAAAGGTCTAGATGAACAAACTTATTTTCTATGAAAATTAGAGTCGACACGTTATAGCACATAAGGAAAATATGCGCAATAAAAAGATGAATATACAAAAAAAAATTACATTTGTGTGAGAACTCATCATCCTTCGCTCTAACTTGATATAAAGAAAAGCTATAAAGAGTGGACCGGTGTGAGAACTCAAAGATCCTCCACTATTTCTAGGCAAATTAAGTAGGGAAAAATATAGATCCTTTGCTTATACAAAGATAGAAATAGTGAAAACGTTGTCTTGACAAGCTCGGATCAATCGTATCCTTGTTTGACAACATTTTCAGATAGAGTCCTCCTTCAAAGATCTATCGTGGCATAGGTGGTGCATAAATATTTATAACCAACTTTTAAAAACACAACGCTAGTGGAGGATAACCTCTTCAAAGGACGCCAAAAAATGTTAAGCCTCGCAAGCCTAGGTATGGCCAAGAAGCGTTGTTCGAATTTAAAGATACTCTAAAAGGATGGATGATGCCTACATACTTGAGTAAACGAGAGATGGAAGGCATATGTAAAGGAGTAGTTAAAAAGGAAAGCATGAATAGGTCATTATATATAGTGGAAGGACCAAGCTATAAAAGTGTACATATTAATTAGGTAGCAGGATCGCTTATATTTCAACGCTTATAGTTGAGCTACGATGCTTGAGATGAGACAAATCAACCACTGTATTGACTAAATGCATTGCAAAAATAATGACCCAAAGGGCTAAAGACTGACACCATCGTGATCTATACTTACTATTCAAGCAAGTTTTGAGGTAATGATATTTAACTACATGGATTAAAATGGCTATCGGACTCGACTTCATGCACACACTATGGACATTTTTTTGTACTATCGCTATAGAAGATGGTCGCTTGAGTTTACTATGTATTGTGCAATTCAGGTTTTTTCACTGTCACAAGATAAACATTTTAGAAATTGAAATATTGGCTTATAAGTGGCACCTATACAAACCTTTAGCTCACTGTTGATGCTTCGCTCATCTTCTCAACGAGCTTTTCCGCATCAATGATGCGATCAAGTTCATTTTTCTTGAGTGAATCTTAAAGATATCAAAGCGGCATCAAAAGGGGGAAAATAGGTAAGTAATGCAAAATTAGCAATCGCTTCTAATCGAGCAAGATGACATTGACCGTTGTTCAAAATTTACACTACCATGGTGAGTATCGCATCGCTACATCTTCATTAGGGTTTGGGAATTTAATCTTCCTATCAATGTGGCCAGCTCTAGGAGTGTTTGATCCAATATATCTATCCTATTCGCCGCCATAAGAAATGTAATTTTTTTTTATGCTTCAAAACCACAAAGTTGGTTAAGAAGCTCAAGCATTGTCTGTTGAACCTCACTATCACCATTGCAAGTTCCTTACTCCATTGTAGCAGATACAATGGAGTCTATTTCATCCATAAATATAACGGATGGTGCATGATCCTCGCGAAATTCAAACAAAATACATTAGATTCTCGAACTATATAAAGTTTGCAAGAATCCTTTCCATGTAAGAATTCGTAATCCCGTAGTTTGGTGTGATGAGCAATCGCACGAGCAAAGACGAGCAAGTATTTTTTTACCCATACCGAGGGCCATAGAGGAGGACACCCTGAAAAAAGGACGGGTAAATATGATCCACTGAAAAACGATTCAATAGATGTCAAACAAAATGCACACTGGTAAACAAATTCTAACCTTTGGTCGTGCAATTCCAAGACACTCAAAACAGGGCAGGATGACTAATTGGAAGCTCAATCAGCGGAAAATCGAATTGTTAAGACAGAGAGCTAATAATACAAAAAAAATGTAATGTGCATTAAGTTGTTTACAAACCTCTTTGATCTATTTAATTTGCTGATCAAGAACGACAATCATATCATAAGCACAATCAGGAACCTTCTCAACCTTCATAAGATTAACCAACGGATCGACTTTTGCTAGGCGGTGATAAGATGAAACAAAAAGTAGGAGCCGGAAGGAGGTCCGACTCGAGATCATCGGTGGCGGCAAGCGGCCACCACCTCCCCACCCTACGACTCGCCGCAGCCGCCCATCCCTGACAACGCAGAGGCGGGTGAATCAAGCAGCAGGACGTGCAAACCAGGGTGGATGCGCGCATGAGCGCCAGGCAGCAGAGGGGCGAGGGAGGAGCGCGGTGGCGCTGGCCGGGCCGAGCCAGCGGGTGGCGCCACAGCGGCAAAGGCCGACGCCAGGCCGAGCCATGCGGGTGGTGGCGCTGGCTTGCAGTGGCGGCGTGGTGGCGCGGCTTGCAAGATGGCGGCGCTCGGGTCGAGCCAGGCTGGCCAAGGCCGCGCGAGCGCCAGGGGAGGCGGCGCCTGGGAGGCCGGGAGGAGGCGCCATGGAGCTCTATTCGCCATAGCAAAGCACCAAGAGGGAGATGAATGGAGGAGTCGGGAAAGGAAGAAGAGGAATGGGGAAGAGAATGACCGAGGGGTGGGAGGGGGGGAAGAGGGAGGGAGCAGCAGCGGGGGAAGGGAAATCGAGTGGGCAACGGGGGAGAAAGAGCGAGGGACGGCCCGACGCAATGACTGGCCGGAGCCCGAGGGGCGGACTGAGGAAGAGGGAGGGCGCGGTGGTGGGTGAGAGAGACCGGGACGGCATGGGAGGAAGAGGAAAGGGCCTACTACACGGGCGACACTGGACTCAGGCCTGGGTAGGGAAGCCGAGGGGCGGAGGGAGGAAGATGTAGGCGCAGGCAAAGCGTGGGAGGGCAGCTGAGGAAGAGGGAAGGCCTGCAAGCACGACGGAGAGGGGCGCGAAGAGGGAAAGCAATGAGGGAAGGAGATGCGGTGGACGGAGAAAGGAGACTAAGGAGCGAGATGGAGCCGACGAGCAATGCCTGAGGCCGGCAAGGGCGGGAGGAGGAGGAGGAGGAGGAGGAGGAGGGCGAGGACCGGAGGTGGAGAGGAGGGCGGAGGCGAGGCGGTTGGAGGCGCACGGAGAAAGGAGGCCGAGGCGGCGCGCGAGGAGGGGTGACCGTGGGCGCGGAGAGATGAGGCGAGAGGACGATGGCGTGGCGGCGGGCGAGGAGAAGGCGTTGGAGAGGAGGAGGATTTGGGAGAGTGGCCGCACGAGGGGATCTCGGCGAGGGCATCGCGCGTGTGGCTCGCCCACCGTCCGCCAATGATCCGACGCAATGCCTTCTCGTAGCGACGTGGCCCGCGAGAGAGCCACACTTCCCACGGCGGGCGTAGCGCCCTCCACGCGATCCCGCCGTCCAACGCTCATCCGACGGGCGAAATCTTTCGGGGTGACGTGGCTATGGCCGGAGGGGGTCCTTTCTTCCCTCCTTTAACTATGGGAATTTTAATAATAATAATGATTGTTTCACTACGACGTGGACAGGGCCGTAGGGCGCGCTTTCCACTTAGCATTAGTTTTAATAATAATAATAATTGTTTCACTAGCGTAGGAGTTCTAGCCCTCTCTTACTAGAATCGAAACTCTAACCACTAAGGTTAAAAAAGTAGGGTTTTAACTGTCCAACCGACTCTAGCTGCCAGCACAACAATTCAAGAATTCCTATTACTCTAAGATTTCTAAAATAATTTTTTAAAAACAAAACTAAAATCTACTATGTGAAAGCACACTTTGTCTACCCTTGATCATGGGTATGATTATTCGAATAGTTTCACACTCTACAGAGGCTGTACAATTTAACCCATATGAGATAATCAGCTTATAATATCCGTCTGGTACACTTTCAAATGTGTGCAACTACGCGATTATCACAAGGCTTTTACAATATCTTATCTTTATATTAGCCCACCCAATGAGCTTAACCCCAAGCCATAGACGTCATTTACCATCGACTCGGAACTCATTATTGTGGGGATAACTCGCTCATACATGGATGTCAATCACCATCGCCCAGTGTCAGCCCTAGCAGACATGGATGTCAATTATCATCGTCTGCACTACCCAAAATATGAAAGTACATTTACCATATTCTGCACATCTCAAAATATGAAAATACATTTACCATAATCAAGAGAACATCTATCAAGAATAGCCTATGGGCTTAATGCTTGCACTCCGTAAATTAGTTGTCTATGTCCTCCTCATTCTGGATATATGGGTGTACAGTAGTACTTAGTTTCGATAGTCACAAGTGTCGGTGCTTAATATAACTTGAGCGGAACTTAACATATTACAAGTTCTCGTGCTCTACCTGCACCCACCTAGACTTATCATTCACTCAAGTCTAAAGAATATTTTTACCATTTTATTTATTTTATAAATCAACAACAATACCTATTGTCATACATTTCTCAAAATGATTTACATAAAAGGTAATATTAGTTTTCTTCCAATTGGTGATCATGACCAACGACACATGTCTAAGCAATTCTCTGTATTAATTAATTCAACAATAATGTAATCAATATCATGAATTTTCTATACTAGGTTGACAAAGGTTTGAGGATAACAACATCAAATGAAAACATTAACAAGTTAGGATTAACTAACATATTAGGATTTGAACTTATCATTTTATATAAATATCAATGCATATTAATTTTGAAATTTAAAACAGGATTTGGAAAACATAGGTGCAATATGATGAAAAGAGACTTATCTTCATCGAAGGTTGAGATTAATGCATCCGAATGATCAAAATTGACTTCGGCGACGTCGAACTCTTCATCGAAGGTTGAGATTACTGCATCCGAATGATCAAAATTGACTTCGGCGATGTCGAACTCTCTACGCGTGAATCGAGATAAAATAAATAACAAATAAAATCTAAAAATTATAAAATTAGTACCATTAGAGATATTATGAATTTACGAGGAAGAATCGACTAATTCGGAATTTGTACGAAAGAGAACGAACTCCCGAAAGATTTGCCAGAAAGAAAATCCAAAAATTTGAGAAGGGTAGGAATATTCCTGAAATATTCCATTCGGTTTTTATAGGATTAAAATCAAAGGCCGACAGGAGGGTTCCATTTGCTAGTGAGATAAAGATGGAAAGAGAGGGATTGACATCTGGATCCATTGTCAGAGAGAGAAAAGGGAGCAAGAACGGGAAGGAAAACAAAGGAAGCGCATGGGCGGCACGGGCATGCGACGACGTCGGCGAGCGGCGGTGCGGCACGGTTAGCCGATGGCCAAAATGGAACCCTGGGACCTCGGGGAAGCAACTGTGGGTGGTATGCCCTAGAGATAATCATAGAGATGATTGTATCACGTCTATGTTTATGAGTTATTGAATAAGTGTTATTCTGTTCCTTGAATGAATCATTTGCTATAAAGATTAATAAGTATGTGACTTATTGGTGAAACTCTTTTAACTTATATGATGTCATTCTAAATGTATCCCTGGTCGGGTGTTACTGGTCGGAACACCAGTGATCTATCGATCAACACATGTATTGATTGATGATCATATTTCACCGATCATGGATATAGGGCTATCAAAATAATAATGTGAACACATGTGAGAGAATATGGTGTTGGATTGACCCACCTTGAGATCATTAGTTAGTCTCAAGCAATGATGATGTATAATCCTTAGACCTGAGATCAACATGGTTTCCTACATATGTAAGAGTACATTTTGGGGTTGCCAAAGACTACTCCATAACTGAATATTTATAAAGATAGCTTTCGAGTATGCTAAGAAATATGTGGAGCAATGTGACTAGTCGTATGTGATTTTGTTGGACCGAAAGGCGACTAGAGGGGGGTGAATAGGAGCACGCTCACTTTTTCATAAATAATTGATTCAATAAGATTTTACTCCAGTAGCTATCTAAGCTATGAAGATCAATATACCAGTACAGCGAAAGACTAGTATTGAATCCAATTTAATCCCCTATGCAATACGACAAAAATCAACACAAGCTAAAGCAAACCTCAGTGCTGGGCGGTCGGACCACTGGGTCAATTTCGGTCCGATCACGACTCGGCGGTCGGACCGGTGGTTCTAGCGGTTCGTCACGCTACCGATGAATGATCAAACAACCCGACAAGCAAAGTTGCAAATAGATGTAACTTTTGATCTACAACTCCAAACTCGATGAAACTTGGAACACACCTTCTCTATGATGCTAGGAACCTATTCTAATCGAAGATTATGGAAATTCTTGGAAGAATTATGATATTTTTCCATTTGAGACGAGGAAGGTTCAAAATCGAGTCAAAACAAAAACTAGATCCAAAATCTTACTCGTGGGAGATTGATGATCAAGATGATACTAGATATGTTCCCACATGCCACAGCAAGCTAGATCACGTGAAGAAATCAAGCAAAAACTCACGGATCAAAGAAGGACTCAAAAACATCAAATAGAGAGAAGGAAGGCAAAGAGACGAACCATGATCAAACTTTACTTGGATTGATTTGATACGATTTTGGTTTACAGCCACTCCATCAATGAAGGACAAAGCTCAATCAATGAGAACAAAATCAAATCAAAACTCTCTCGAACCCTAGCCTCCACAAAACCTCCTCCTAAGCAAAATTAGGGTTTCCAATCAAAAAGAGACAAGAGGTGCAGCCACCTCCCTCCTATATTTATAGTGGAGGCTTAGACCTTCTAGAAGTTTGACTTAATTGGGCTCCCGTTAAGGCTCAAAACAAACGGGTCACACACACACGCATTTTAACACACCGTCTTTATCGCCTCTTGACCTAATTAGCTTTTCCTTGCGTCATCTTGCGCCGCAGATTGGCCAATAGGTCACCCTTGTCCATCTTGCACCACGCTTGACTTCATTGTCCTCACCTAGCATCGTTGATCGTTCTAGACCTCAGCTCTCCACGCCTAGTCCCGATCATCCTCGCGCGTTGACCGTCGTTGACCACCAAGCAACCTGCACAATAATAGACAAGCAAACCGAATCTGGGAACAAGTTCGTCACAACTCGACCCATGTTAGTCAAAACATGCATCATGTAATACATATGCACTGAAACTCATAACTTTGACCTAACAACCAAACATCACCATCACAAAGAACGACGACATAAGTGAAAACTGGTCAGACTGCCCCCATGGCTAGTCTGACCACCCACCCTGGCCGGTCTGACCGCCACCTATTGGCCGGTCTGACCGCCAGTTGGGACTTAGCCGATTTCAGCCCCTGAAATTCTGAAACGTACTGGAATTTTCAAACCAATAGAACTTTTGATTGGAGACTCCAAAAATTATGAGACCAAGTGTAATAGAATCCTCTCTGTTGCCTACTACCTCTATTTTTGGCACAGCTTAAAATACCATATTTAGATAGTGGCCGGTCCGACCGCCAGGGGTGGCCGGTCGGACCGCCCTATGGCCGGTGATGAGGGCATCCCTAGCTCTTTGCCATCTTCTGCTACTATAGATCAAGCTATAAGTGTTGAAGCTCCAGATCTGCCATCTGGACCTATTACAAGAGCACGAGCCAAATAATTAAAAGAACAGGTGAATTTGTTTCTAGCTGAATCACATAATGTTATCAATGAGAATTTCATACTACCTAAAACTAGTGTTTTGCTTGTGCTCAGATTGGAAAATTCAATAATGAACAGAGATGAAGGATATGAGGCCGTTCTTGAAGAAAGGCTGTCACAATGGAGGAGAAGCTCGTGGGAGACAAGCAAGGGGAGAGAAGCCCAAGAATCCAAGTCAAATTCGAAACTTCCACAAGCCCAACCAAATTCAAACTCGGAATCAACTCAGAATTCAATTCGGATTCGGAATCAGCCTCAAATTCGGATTCGGAATCAGCAGGACAGTCCGGAGTAAAAAGGTCATAACTTTCTCATACAAAGTCCGATTTAGGTGTTTTTGGGCTTGTTGGAAAGCTAACTTCAAACCCGATCCAATGGATCCTCTCTCACCCCCAAATTCCTCCTGAGTCAAAAGATATAACCAAAACAATATGACAGTTGTAAAATTAGACTTTCCTTTTTGTTTTAGATTGAGTCGGAATTGGAGTAGGAGTTCTAATTCCGAATTAGAGTAGGAGTAGGGCCTCTTGGGCAACCATGAGGAGGAGAAGGGGCACTATATATTGAGGGTTAAACCTCCATTGTAACCTCAAACCACGTTTAATATATTTTCAAAGGTTTTGCTTGATTCTCCTGTTGTGTTTATAGACAAAACAGAGGGAATTGAGCGTTGAGAACAAGGGGTCGTTCTTGCTTTTTCCACTGGGAATTGAGGGTTCGACGATCTTCGCTTGTGGTCAGCGAGGATCCAATCAAGTTTGTGTTTGGGTGAATTTTCCATAGAGTTGTAAGTCCGTGCATTGGCGTGGGGGATCAGCTGGTGGTTCGTCAGGATACACAAGTTATCGAGAGGTTCTACATCGAGAAGATCGGGCACCCCGCATCAGGTGGTGTCATAGCGTTAGGTGCACTCGGTAGAATCCTTATCCTTTTAATTAGTTGTTCTTATTTTCTGTCCTATTTAGCTAAAGCCGCAACAAAAAAAATTAGGTTAACTGTAGTTCAATCTGTTAGTTTATGTGAGTTTAGTTAAGTTTTCGTCCATTGGAAACTTTGTTTACGTGCTGATCTTGGTGATCCTTTGCGTAGCTTTATCTTTGCTTTCAGATAATCCCAAAAAAAATTCAAAACCCTAGTCGGTTCCTCCTTTGACCCGTGAGCTTCTTTGCTGTGGGGAGAGGGGAGGCCGGCCAAAGCAAAACCTAGCCGAAACACATTGGGTTCCTTGTGCATCACTTGTATCCTTTCCTCTTGAGACTAGCTATTGAATATTGCGCATTAGGGCTGCTCATTGAACCTTCTACACACTTTGCTGATTTGTGAGCTTGCGCAATCAAGGGAAGTAGCACAAAACACTTTCGGCCATTGCAAAAAAAGAGAGAAGAAAAGGAAGACGCCGCCGTATAAGAAAAGCCACAGCATTTTTAACAAAAAAAACAAGTATAGAAAGAAACAGAGAGCAAAAACACATTTTTTGAGAAAGAAAAGGGAGGAGAAGATAAAATTCTTGGTCTCTGAGCAATCTTGTGCCGTAACATCAACAATTGCAATTGGCTAGCATCTCCCCTAGTACCTAGTGCAAAACGAACTAGTTCAATCTCAAATTTCGATTGCCTCTCACTAGTTCCTTCCTTGTTTGCATTAAGTCACATTCATCTTTGCATGTGCATTCATACATTTCTCTTAAACCTTCCGGATCAAGACTCAGGCAAAGTATTCTAGCTTGGATTATTACTTAGCTTAACAACCTAGAATTGCAGAATTGAGTAGGTATACACTTTCCGTACCAAACTCCAATAAACTCCTATGCCGTGCATAGCTTTGCTCTTGAAATTCACTCACACATCATCTTGTGGTTCCTGCTGCCCTGAAGTGTAAGTATTGTTGATCTTAATTCCTTTCGAAACGGTAAAGAAACTTCACCTTGTTAGGATTGTGAGTTGAGTGACCTCTACATATACACACCTATACTTTGTTTTGTGCTTCACTAACCATGGCAGGATCTGAAGCGGAGGTGGAGGATCCTAATGCATCAGTCCCGCTGTACCGATTTGATGCATTGCGCGCTGAGTTGCAACGGGAGTTCCGGAAGAATCTGGATGATGTAGCTGCAGTCATTGGTGAGGACATGCAGAGTGAGGAGTTGCAAGTTGCTAATGAGATCAATACCTTGCGCCAAGGCATTGCTGAACTCAAGGAGATGCTTGGGGGCAACCGAGGAGATGTTGGAAGTGTAGATGGTCCAGAAGCCGACGAGGCCCATGTTAACTTCGCTGCACGTACTGAGCGCATGACCCGTGACCATGTAGTTGCTAACGCAAGGCATCCTCCTGGCCCTGGACGTGGCCGTGGACGTGCTCAAGGCTTTGGTCGAGGTGGTGCTGTGGCATATCATGTTGATTGGGACGACGACCTTCAGTTGCACCGCAATGATAATTATCGTCGCCGACAGCATGCAGATGATGATTTGGGAAAGGTCAAGCTCAGCATTCCCAAATTTTAAGGTGGAACTGATCCTGAAGAGTACCGCACATGGGAGTTGAAAGTGGATAAATTATTTCGTTTGCAGCGCTATTCTGAAGACAGAAAATTGAAGCTTGCTGCTGTGGAATTTGATGGATATGCTCTTGTATGGTGGGACCAAGTGGAGCGCCAACGAGCCGAACGGGGAGAACCACCCGTGGCCACTAGGGTTGATATGAAGACAGAGATGCGTGCTCGTTTTGTGCCATAGCATTATACACGTTCTCTTTTCAACAAGCTCCAGAGTCTAAAACAAGGAGCTAAATCTGCAGAGGAGTATTATAAAGAGATGGAGCAAGCAATGATTCATTCCAAAGTACATGAAAATGAAGAGCAAGCTATAGCACGATATTTTACTGGTCTGAATCACAATATCAGGCGTATTGTTAATTTTCAACCATATAACAACACATGTGAGCTGGTGCATCAAGCAACGAAAGCTGAACAACAATTGGAGGAAGATGCACGGTTTTCTGCTCATGGTCCTTCTGTCATGCAAATTTGTGCCTAAGTATTTTCCGAGCAAGAGCACATCTCCAGTTAGTGGTTCAACTTTCCAGAGTGCACCAAGTGGCAAGAGGGAGGAGCCTCCATCCCTTGCAAGGCGAAGTGCCCAACCAGCTGCAAGTGGCACTTCTTCGGTGGGTTCTATAGCAAGAACTCGTGATATACAATGCTTCAAGTGCTTGGGACGTGGGCATATGCAGAAGGATTGCCCAAATAACAAGACCATGTTGTACACTGAAGCGGGCGAGTATGCATCAGCTAGCGAAGATGAAGATGATCCGTTTGCTGAATTTGAATGCTTTGATGATGTGGACGAGGATGGAGATGGGCAACTCGTGTGCAGCGCCGTCAATCTGCCAACGGTGATTTGCACGCAAAAGGTGTTAAGTGTGCTGCCCGCACCATCTATGGAACATCGATGCAACCTGTTTTAGACCCGCGCACAGGTGGGAAAGGGGAAAGCATGCAAAGTGATAATCGACGGTGGTAGTTGTCACAATTTGGCAAGCAAAGAATTATGCACCAAGTCGGGATCGGTTTATTCCACATCCTCATCCTTACCATGTTCAGTGGTTAAGTGAGAATGGAGAGGTAAAGGTGACCTACATGGTACGTATACACTTTCAAATTGGCACTTACCGTGATACCGTTGATTGTGATGTTGTCCCTATAACTGTTTGCCATCTACTGCTGGGTAGACCATGGAAATATGACCGTGCTGCCATACATGATGGGCGCAGCAATTGCTACAACTTCAAGTGGATCAACAATGATGTGTTGTTAAAACCACTTACTCCTGCTGAAATTGTGAATGATTCCATGCAAAAGACGGAGGTAAAAGTAGAGAGTGCGAGCAAAAAAAGGGAAAAATAGAGAGATTCCACCTTCGGTGAGTGAGCGCCACAAGCCAAATCTGAGTGGTAAAAAGAAATATGAGGGAGAGAACAAGTTAGTGATGATAGCCTCCAAATCAGAAATAAGAGAGCTGGGTGAGAATCCCACTTTGATGCACTTTGTACTTGTGTACAAGGATGCATTGCTTGCTGCTAATGACTTAACTTCGTTTCCTAGTGGTGTTGCTCATGTTTTGCAGAAATTCAGCGACATGTTTTCCAAGGAGGTACCCACTAGGCTGCCACCAATTCGTGGGATCGAACATAAGATCGACTTGATTCCAGGAGCGTCGCTACCCAATCGGCCACCATACCGCACCAACCCAGAGGAAACAAAGGAAATTCAGAAACAAGTACAAGAGCTTCTATCTAAAGGGGTACGTTCGTGAAAGCCTAAGCCCTTGCACTGTTCCTGTTATTTTAGTTCCTAAGAAAGATGGTTCATGGCGTATGTGCGTAGATTGTCGAGCGATTAATAATATCACTATTCGATATCGTCATCCTATTCCTCGCTTAGATGATATGCTAGATTTAATTGAGTGGTGTCATATTTTCTAAAATAGATTTATGTAGTGGTTACCATCAAATTAGGATGCACGAAGGGGATGATTGGAAAACAGACTTTAAGACAAAATTTGGTTTGTATGAGTGGTTGGTAATGCCATTTGGTTTAACTAATACACCTAGTACATTCATGCGTTTAATCAATTATGTTTTACGATATTTGATTGGTAAATTCATGGTTGTATACTTTGATGATATCCTGATTTATAGTTGCACTGAATCTGAACACATTGGTCATATTAGAAAAGTTCTACAACTTTTACGCGATGCTAAACTGTTTGGTAACTTGGCAAAGTGCACATTCTGCAAAGATCGTGTAAACTGCTTGGGATATGTTGTTTCAAGCAAGGAGTTGAAGTAGACGAATCAAAAATTGAAGCGATTAAAAATTGTCCAACTCATGTGAATGTAAGTCAGATTAGGAGCTTTCATGGTCTTGCTAGTTTTTACCGACACTTTGTGAAGGATTTTAGCACTATCGCTGCCCCATTGAATGAACTTATTAAAAAGGGTGTTGAATTTGTGTGGGGGGTAGCGTAAGAAAATGCTTTTGCTGAACTTAAGAAACACTTGACTGAAGCACCTTTGCTTGTTTTACCTGATTTCGCTAAGAATTTTGAAATTGAATGTGATGCTAGTGGACTTGGGATTGGCGGTGTTTTAATGCAAGAAGGTAGACCGGTAGCTTATTTTAGCGAGAAACTGAATGGTGCTCAATTGAATTATCCGATTTATGATAAGGAACTTTATGCGTTAGTGCGTGCTTTAGAAACTTGGCAGCACTATTTATGGCCTAAAGAGTTTATTATTCATTCTGATCATGAGACATTGAAGTATTTGAAGGGATAAGCAAACCTGAACCGTAGATATGCCAAATGGGTAGAGTTCATCGAATCTTTCCCATACATTGTGAAATATAAAAAGGGGAAGGACAATGTGGTTGCTGATGCTTTATCTAGGAAAAGCGTGCTGTTGACTCAAGTAGGCGTCCAAGTTCCTGGATTAGAAAGTTTGCGTGATTTGTATGCAGCTGATCATGATTTTTCGATTCCTTACTCCAAATGCACAGATGGGAAAGGTTGGGATAAGTTTCACATACATGGTGGATTCTTTTTTTGTGCTAATAAGTTGTGTGTTCCAGAATCGTCCATTTGTTTGTTTTTGTTGCAAGAAGCGCATGCAGGTGGTTTGATGTGCCATTTTGGACGTGAAAAGACCTTGTTGATGTTGAGCGATTACTTCTATTGGTCTAAGATGAGGCGAGATGTGGACAGGTTTGTCCAACGCTGTATTACTTGTGATAAAGCTAAATCCAAGTTGAATCCACATGGTTTGTACACTCCTTTACCCGTCCCTAATGTTCCTTGGGAAGATATTAGCATGGATTTTGTTTTGGGGTTACCAAGAACTAAGAAGGGAAGGGAAGGGATTCTATATTTGTGGTTATGGATCGTTTTTCTAAGATGGCACATTTCATTCCGTGCCACAAGAGCGACGATGCGTCGCATGTTGCTGACTTGTTTTTCAGGGAGATCGTGCGACTTCATGGTGTTCCAAGGACCATTGTCTCAGATCGTGATGTGAAGTTCATGAGCTACTTTTGGAAGACGTTGTGGGGCAAATTGGGGACGAAGTTGTTATTCAGCACTGCTTGTCATCCCCAAACTGATGGTCAAACAGAGGTGGTTAACCGAACACTCTCGATGCTGCGTGAGTGGGAGGATTGTTTGCCGCACGTGGAATTCGCTTACAACCGGGCTGTGCACTCCACTACGTAGCTGTGTCCGTTTGAGGTGGTATATGACTTTAAGCCAATTACGCCACTGGATTTGTTACCACTGCCACTTTCCGATCGTGCTAATATGGAGGCTTCCAAACGAGCTGATTTTGTGAAGCAATTGCATCTTAAAACGAAGGCTGAAATTGAGAAGAAGACAAAGTATTATGCTGAGAAGGCGAACAAGAGAAGAAAGAAAGTGTTGTTTCAACCAGGCAATTTAGTATGGGTACACTATCGCAAGGATCGCTTTCCAAAACGCCACAAGTCAAAGTCACGCTAAGAGGAGATGGACCTTTCAAGGTGCTTATGAAGATTAATGACAATGCATACAAGATTGAGCCGCCCAAGATGACTATGGCGTGAGTTCTACGCTCAATGTAGCCGATTTATCACCTTTCTTTGGCGGTGATTTATCCAAATACGAGGTCGACGCCTTTTCAAGAGGGGGAGGATGATGAGGGCATCCCTAGCTCTTTGCCATCTTCTGCTACTATAGATCTAGCTATAAGTGTTGAAGCTCCAGATCTGCCATCTGGACCTATTACAAGAGCACGAGCCAAATAATTAAAAGAACAGGTGAATTTGTTTCTAGCTGAATCACATAATGTTATCAATGAGAATTTCATACTACCTAAAACTAGTGTTTTGCTTGTGCTCAGATTGGAAAATTCAATAATGAACAGAGATGAAGGATATGATGCCGTTCTTAAAGAAAGACCGTCACAATGGAGGAGAAGCTCGTGGGAGACAAGCAAGGGGAGAGAAGCCCAAGAATCCAAGTCAAATTCGAAACTTCCACAAGCCCAACCAAATTCAAACTCGGAATCAACTCAATTCAATTCGATTCGAATCACCTCAAATTCGGATTCGGAATCAGCAGGACAGTCCGGAGTAAAAAGGTCATAACTTTCTCATACAAAGTCCGATTTAGGTGTTTTTGGGCTTGTTGGAAAGCTAACTTCAAACCCGATCCAATGGATCCTCACTCACTCCGAAATTACTCATGGGTCAAAATATATAACCAAAATAATATGACGGTTGTAAAATTAGAGTTTCCTTTTTGTTTTAGATTGGGTCGGAATTGGAGTAGGAGTTCTAATTCCGAATTAGAGTAGGAATAGGGCCTCTTGGCCAGCCATGAGGAGAAGGGGCACTATATATTGAGGGTTAAACCTCTATTGTAACCTCAGACCACGTTTAATATATTTTTCAAAGCTTTTGCTTGATTCTCCTGTTGTGCTTATAGCCAAAACAGAGGGAATTGGGCGTTGAGAACAAGGTGTCGTTCTTGTTTTTCCACTGGGAATTGAGGGTTCGATGATCTTTGCTTGTGGTCAGCGAGGATCCAATCAAGTGTGTGTTTGGGTGAATTTTCCATAGAGTTGCAAGTCCGTGCATTGGCGCGGGGGATCAGCTGGTGGTTCATCAGGATACACAATTTATCGAGAGGTTCTACATCGAGAAGATTGAGCACCTCGCATCAGCCGGTCTGACCACCACTTCAGCTGGTCAGATCGCCTGAGACCTGACAGCATGCCAATCGTTGTCGAATACACGTGAAACGACAAACCTTTAACGCCATTGCCAATTGTCACATCATCCTAAGATCAGGAGCATATCCCCATGATATCCACAGATTTGCCCCTCCTAACATAACAGGAGAGATGTCTCTGGACCACTCGATGTGGTAGGATAAAGAAAGTGCATGGCTATACCACTGGTGGTCGAAGAGTTCGACCATATGAAGTTATCTAACACTCGATCAAGAAAATATTGAACAGTTCATGGATGACATGATATATCTCCTGGAGTTCAACCAGATATCGTGAGGCAAAGGGAGAATACACAAGCTGGTTGTTCAGTTCGATCATATACAAGCTGGTCGTAGCCTGGTCAAACATGATCACTAAGTGGCCGAAACGTGGTTGTAAGGAGTTACGAACTGGTCGAGACCAAATATGAGCTAGTCGTAGGCTGGTCGAAACCTAGTCGTAAGGAGTTACGAACTGGTCGAGATCAAATAGGACCTGGTCGTAGATCATATTGCATTAAAGTTCGTCCGATATAATTTGTGTGTATTCAACTATCGTTATGTCCTGCGAGGTACCACTAACGACTCATGGTCGGAAAAGGTTTTCGAGTCACAACCGAACTACACATAGACCCACAGGGTCGCACACTTAACGGGTTGGAACAAACCACTATGGATATAATTCGTCAAACGTGTTAGGATAGGTTCCGTCACGGGCACTATATAAAGAGATATTTGAGGCTATTGGAGGTAAAAGAGGGGACACACGACAAGAGTTGACGTGTGTTGCTCTAAACCCTAGCAGCCATCTTTTTGAAAGACCTGTCCTGTGCGACTTCGTGCTTGAAGGGTTACGGGTAGGCTATAATAGCACAAAACAAAAATGTACCGCGCAACCAAGGAATCTCCGCTAGTAATAGATCACGAGATTACCACTAGACGGGCCGACTCATAGCAGAAGTAGAGTTGATGCAGCGAGTTGATGTAGCCGTAGTTGTACTTGCCGCACATCTTCTTCTCCGAGTCTAGTGATCATCACGAGTTGCGGATCGTCCTAGTGCTAATGCTTCGCAACAACACCTCTAAGGTATCGACACGTACGGAGCAGGGATACCACATGCTGTAGTGCTAGCGCCGACAATGTGATGTGAGGAAGGCGTGACTGTTAGAGTTTCGGGAGTTCTTCAGAAGATCATAATCACCCCATGCCACCACCCCTATATATATAGGCATCCATGATGGGTCTCGTACGTAAGGCCCATTAGGAACTCGTGGCCTACAAAAATTCAGATCACCATCCAAATCAAATCATAGCCCTTTAACTGTGCGACCCTATATGTTCATGTGTAATCGGTTGTGACTCGAAAACTCTTTTTCGACCACTAGTCGTTAGCGGTACCTAGCAGCACATAACGATTCCCAAACACACACTACTACAAAATATGCCATAGAAGGCGCCTCATCACAGACGGAGACGGTTTCAAGACGAACCGTCTGTGATATGTAGATATCACATACGGTTAGAACCGTCTGTAGAGTATCACAGATAGTTCTAACCACGAACCGTTTGTGATACTGAGAATATCAGACGAACCTTAATGCAATATGATCTACAACCAGGTCCATATCACTAACGACCAGCTCGTATCTCTATACGAAAAGTTCATATTTGGTCTCGACCAATTCGTAACTCCTTACAAATAGGTTTCAACCACTTAGTGACTATGTTCGACCAGCCTACGACCAGCTTGTATCTCCATACGACTAGTCTGTATCTGATTGAACTGAAAGACCTTCTCGTGTATTCTCCCATTGCCTTATGATATCCGGTTGAACTCCAGGTGAGATGTTGTGTCATCCATGGACTGTTCAGTACTTTCTCGATCAAGTGTCAAATAACTTCGTGGGGTCGACACTTCGACCACTATTGGTATGGCCATACACTTTCTTTATCCGACCACAACAAGGGGCCCAAAGACATCATGTTATGTTAGGAAGAGCAAATCTCATATCCAACCAGTCACATCCCTCAGCATATTTCATAGCATACCCGAAAGCTACATTTATAACTACCTAGTCACGAGTAGCGTTTGGCAAATCCTAAGAGTACTATTACATTTATAGGAAACCAAGCTGATCTCAGATCTAAGGATTATACATCATCATTACTTGAGACCAACTAATAATACATAAAATCATAACAATCTCAACAGTATCTCAAGGTGGGTCTTTTCAAACACCATGTTCCCTAATATGTGTCCATATTATTGGTTTGATATCTCCATATCCATGACCTATGAAACATAGTCATCAACCAATATATATGCTAGTCTATTCATATGTGTTCTCATATGTTTCCTACTAGAGAACGTTTAAGAATAATCATCGCAGAAATATAGAGTTTCACAATCAAGTCACATACTTGATAATAAATATTATTGATATTATTCTAGGAACAAGATAACATATTATCCAATGTTACGAACATAATGAAATATAATCATCTTTATCATTGCCTCTAGGGCATATTTCCAACAGTCTCCCACTTGCACTAGAGTCAATCATTTAAGTATCTAATACTGATAGCACTTGTGTGTGCCTCATGTTTTGGCTGTGTGAGAGGTTTTGTCAATGGATCAGTAACATTTAAATCCGTATGAACTTTGCATGTCTTAACATCTCCTCTATCCACCAATTCACGAATAAGATGATAACGCCTGAGTATATGCTTGGACTTCTGATGGGATTAGGGTCCTTAGCCTACGCAATGGCTCCATTATTATCACAATAGAGATCCATTGGGCTCGTGGCACTCGGAACTACACCCAACTCAACAATGAAATTACTTATCCAAACACCTTCTTTCGCAGCTTCAGAAGTTGCAATGTACTCGGCCACTATCGTAGAATCAGCAACTATCTCTTAGTTGGAACTTTTCCAGATCACTGCTCCCCCATTCAAAATGAATACAAAACGAGATTACGAACGATAATCATCTTTGTCGGTTTGGAAGCTTGCATCGGTATAACCATTT
This sequence comes from Hsuehochloa calcarea, assembly GCA_036346395.1. Taxonomy (NCBI): domain Eukaryota; kingdom Viridiplantae; phylum Streptophyta; class Magnoliopsida; order Poales; family Poaceae; genus Hsuehochloa; species Hsuehochloa calcarea. The sequence goes on from CM070597.1 coordinate 72,795,267, forward strand.
ATAACGAGCTCTTCATCACCGCCATAAACTTGGAACGCATCCTTAGTCCTTCTCAAGTACTCAAGAATATTTTTCACAACTGTCTAGTGACCTTCACTGGGATCAACTTGGTATCTGCTTGTAACACTTAGAGCATATGATACATCTGGTCGAGTACATATCATGGCATGCATGATAGATCGAATAGCCGAAGCATATGTAATACCATTCATATGGTCTCGCTCATCATTTGCCGAAGGACGCTGACTCTTGCTAAGACTTATGCTATGTGATATAGGCAAGAATCCTTTCTTAGCATCCTGCATACTGAACCGAATCAACACCTTATCAGTATAAGTACTTTGGCTTAATTCAATTAGCCTTCTTGATCTATCTCTATAGATCTTTATCCCTAAGATATATACTGCCTCTCCAAGGTCCTTCATAGAAAAACTATTTTTCAATGATGTCTTAGCGGATTCCAGCATAAGAATGTCATTCCCAATCAATAATATGTCATCCACATATAAGATTAGAATTACAAGTACGCTCCCACTAACTTTCATGTAAACATAAGGTCCTTCTTTGTTCTTGAGGTAAGACCTCTTGGAGACAAGGTTGCAGAAGAAACGGAGGTCGGATCTCTGTCAAGCAGTGATTAGCTGGGCGATCTCTTGGTAGAATAGTAATGTAAAAATATACGAAAATGTAAAACTTACCTTTTTCTTATCAATGAAATCTTTTGTTCATCCGGTCGACTTATGAATATTCATATACTACCCGACTGTTTTATAGTAGAAGAACTTTACTATATAAGCAGTAGGCCAAGAATATGAACTTAAGTCTCAGCATTGTTTGAAAGTATGTACTGATTGTTTGAAAAAACTGATCGTAATAATACTAGTAAAACTTTTTTGATTGGAACCAGTGCCAGGTTTCAACTAGTTGTAAATCTGTTTTTCATAATCGAAGTACTTACTAAGACATTATATGGTCGGAAGAAAGGACTTTCCTTGATAAGAGAACTTAAATGCAAAGATGTACAAAATAAACGACAAGTGGTTTTATCTCTATGTAATATTTAACGCTGGTTGGAAGAAACTGCTAAGAAACGAAGATATAAAATATATTTCGCAATACGTGCTCATGCTCTGGTCCGACTTGCAGCGAGGATCGTAGGAAAAGGTCCATCGCTAGGAAGCTCATTCCACTGGGCGGGACCACGTGCGAAAAATGAGAGACTTCGACTACGAGGTTTTCCGTGTCCCAACCAGTAGCCAAACGAGAGTAGAATAAAATTTTGAAATAAAAATATAATCTCCATAATCTTCAGCATATGAACCGCTAGTCGACTAGAGTTGGGTACAAACATATAAATAACATCACTTGCTAAGAGAATTTAACGGATTGATTAACCTTTAAAATTAATAGAAATGAAAAGTAAATTAAACAAAGAACTTACACAGTGGATTAATGTTCCAGGAATTAGACAAAACCCTCCCATCTGACATGACTAATCGTACCGAGCCTGGTCGGGTGACTTCGACCACAGTGTATGGACCTTCCCACTTGGGAGAAAGCTTGTTGCGATTTGCTTGGCTCTAAATTTTTCTAAGAACCAGATCACCTACAGCTAAGTTGTGAGGTTGCACCTTACGACTAGGTACCTTCTCATGGCTTGTTGATAGATAGTCGAACGTATTAAGGCTTAGTTTCGTCATTCTTCATGGAAATTGATATCATCGAGTTGTCGTTCCTCTTGATCGTTTACGTTGAAACAATCGGTTCGAGCAGAGCCAATTTTTAGTTCTGGAGGAAGCATAGCTTCAGCACCATAAACTAAAAAGAATGTTGTTTCACCGGTCGCACGACTGGTCGTGGTTCGAACAGCTCATAAAACAGAGGGAAGTTCTTGAACCCAAGCTCTTGACCATTTTATTAACTGGTCGAGCACTCGGCGTTTAACCCCCTGCATTATGATACTAGTGTCACGCTCAACTGCTCCGCTGCTCTTTGGATGAGCATTAGAAGCAAAATGGAATTTGATTCCAAGCTCATCGCAGAAAACTGCCACTTGAAAACTGAGTACCATTGTCTGTGATTATACGACTGGGTACACCAAATTGTGTGATCACATTTTTTGTGAGAAATCTCTTAGCGGCCTCAGTTGTAGTTTTAACAACTGGCTCGGCTTCGATCCATTTTGTAAACGAGTCAATAATAACGAAAAGGTCCCAGAATGTCTAGTCCCTAGGTTGCGAAAGGCCAAGAAAGAGGAATTATTTGCAAAGCTTGTACCGGCTAATATACTTATCGGCTATGAAACTGATATTGTACGCACTTCGTCAGGAGCTTTTTTGCATCATGAAGGGCAGTTGGCCAATAGTATCCTTGCCTGAAGGCTTTATCGACCAATGTTCTGTAGGAATAATGTGCTCCACAAACTCCTCCATGAATTTCGGTTTGCAACTTTATGACATCCGATTTAGATATGCATCTCATCAACACTCCATGAGATCCTCGTTTATACAAGATACGTTCAGTTAGAGTGTATGATTTGGCTTTTCGTGCTATACGATCAGCCTCTACATCATCTTCTGGAATTAGGTCATAATGAAGATAATTGTAGATCGTTGTCATCCAATCTCTACCCTGATCGTCACCAATCTGTGGAGCATCTATGTTACCATAATCAATTTGTATGACTTGATGTGAATCATTGATGTTCTCGGAATGCTCGACCACGGAGGGTGAATCGAGTTGCTCGAGAAAAACTCTAGGCGGGACGGTTGACCTGGTGGAGGCCATCCGTGCCAACTGGTCTGCCAGAAAGTTTTCATTTCTAGGGATATGTTGGATCTGAAAACCGAAGAAGTGCTTTTTGTGTTTTCGTACTTCCGCCAGATAAGACGACATCTTGGTACCTGAGCATTGATACTCTTTCCCCACTTGTTTCGCTACCAGTTGAGAATCGTCTTTCGCTAGTAATTTGCGAATCTTGAGCGAATGAGCTGCTCGAAGTCCCGCCAGCAAACCTTTGTATTCTGCTACATTGTTTGTAGCAAGAAAGTTGAACTAGATGGCGTAATTAATGTGTTCGCCAGTAGGAGATATCAAGACGACTCCAGCCCCCGATCCTTTGAGCATTAAAGAACCGTCAAAGTACATTGTCCACTCCTTGTGGCATTCGTACTCTGGTTCCTGGTTGAGTTCAGGGTTTGTCCATTCGGCAATGAATTCTGCTATTGCCTAGGACTTTATTGCTGTTCATGAGATAAAATGGAGGTCGAACGTCCCTAGTTCAACTGCCTATTTTGCTATTCGTCTTGACGATTCCCAATTTCCAAGGACTTGACCAAGGGGATACCAGGTAGGCACGACCACTTTGTGGGCTTAAAAGTAATGCTTTAGTTTTCTTAAAGCCATAAGGAGACCATAGAGCAGTTTTTGTACCTATGTGTATCTTTCCTTTGGTCGATGTAAGACTTTACTTACGTAATATACTTGTAACACCCCAGCCCAACACTGGGCCTGGAATACCACTAAACTACCCAAACAACTAAGATACATCAACACACTAAGAAATTTCAGCAAGCAAAATATTAATAAAACCCATCCACGGGTCACAATAGAACATGAATAAAGATTGATCAAGCATAAACAACTAAGCAAGAGAAACATAACCAGGCAAGTAGTCCAAAACAGCACCCAACTAAGGAGTCTAAGCATTGAAACAAATAGACTAATCTAAAACGTTGACCTAAATTTTATTCAATGTCTAACAAATCCTAGAGTAATCCAGCAATAAGTAATAAAAAGGTTCTCATGTCAAATAAGCATGTGTACGAAACTGTCCCATGTGCTCTATTCGCTCTCAAACGTGGCACCCTCGAAGATCACCTAAAGACAACAGAAGAGTAAGGGTGAGTCCGCGACTCAGCAAATACATCAATATACAACGAACACTAATGAATCAACAGTATTCAATAACTTCATTATCATCACATGCACTTCTATTAATATTCTCATGCTGTTCTCTTCACTTTGTTTTCACATCCATTCATCTCATATCAATGCAACTCTACTCTATATGTCCACATGCACTTCTTTTCGCGTATACCGGTATAGCATGAGTGAATGCTCACGACAACATTCACTCTCAAGCTCGTTCCTCCACAAGGATCGGGGACCTCCTCCACTCCCGTGGAGTTGTGATCATTCATGATCACCTGCTCATATGCAAAGATGCTTATGAATGCAAACATGCATAATTTCATAATACTCATCATATCCAATTTTTCATCACATCCATCAACAATATAAATCCATACCACTCCATTGCTTGCAATTAAATAAAATAAAAGCACAACAATAATGGTAATAGAAGATAAAGAAAACAGTGATCAATCATTGATCGTTGTCTACCATGCACTTGCCTTTTCTAGTTGCGACGCACGATTTGACTAGAAGATGGCAACAAGCACGACGCCTCTCCTACATCAAGTATTCAAATTTCAATACAAGCTACAGCATCATAAAAACAACAATCAATTGACATCGCTCCTACCCATCCCTAAACCTACCACGCTTCCCCGGTACCGAATAGTCACCTCTTGCTGTCCTGGTACTAAAACGAACGTAACTTTTGACTCAAAAGTCCAATCACGACAAACCACCCAGTTCTAAATTCTACACAAAATTCTCCTCATTTTCTTAGATTACAATGTCTTCTAATTAAATCATCTAACCCTCCGTTTTTAACCCAGAAAATCGATCTATCAGCTTCGGGACAGCGGGTCTTTCTAAATTCATAACTTTTATTCTAACCAACCAAAATTTGAGTTCTTGGATTCTACAGAACCCTTAGACAATTATCTACATCTTTCATGTAGATCAAAAACTCTAATTAGTCCAATTACTATTTTTAATCACTAGTCTACCAAAACAGTACCGAAATACGACGACTACAAAGATAGCAGTCTTCCAAAATTCATAACTCGAATTATACTTGTCCGATTGACATGATTAAATATTCTATAGAAAGATATCGAAATTATCTACAATTAACTAATAGATGACATTTCCAAAATTCGCCATTAAGATACCCGAATAAATCGCTCAATGTAACAAAGAAGCTAATGACTCATTAATCGCCCTCGACTAAAAATTCTACAATCCTCTCTAATCTCTAATTAAATTAACAAAACAGCGAAAGAAAGCCAGAACGTTACGACATGACAAAAACTGAGATCCTGACTTCCTCCTAAATTTCTCTCTTTTTTTTCCTCCTTGGCTTCTTCCTCTCGCCTATACAATTCAAAGCCTCATGCTTCCACATCAAAGATGTAGCAGCACATAGCTACTAGTTAGTGCCAACTAACAGCCGCACACATGCCATGCAATGTTTCAAAGACTAGATACCTTCCAGTGCTAGCAAACGTTTGCATGCATAGATGGCATCACGTGAGGCAAAGTGTAGGACAGCGCTGGGTCTGAAAATCCACAGCAGCCGGCAATTGCTCTGGTCGAACCCATGCGCACGAGGTCGGGCGAACAGCGGATGACCACACAGCAGCAACCACGGATCGGCTGGGAAACGCGCACGCTGTAGGAGCTTCACGCGGCTAGCGGCGAAGCACTCAGGCAGACTTCACTCGTGGGCAGCGCAAGCGGCTACAGGCGATGGCCTCCACGCGAACGCTGGCGACTGGCGGCGGCTACGCATGGGAAAAAAAACAAATGAGCGACTAGGGTTTTCTAGATCCCCTAATCCATATGATCCTTTTATTCCAGCACAAACCAACTCATCCCTAAAAACTCTAAAATATTCTGTTTTTACGTATCCTCTTTTGTTTAATTACGCACAGGCCCTAAAGATGTTTATTTTTTTTTCCAGAATATTACAATACTAGTCGTTGGACGTTTTCACGTTATACAACCAATACACCGCTGACAGCTTGTGGTGTTGTAGTCATGTAAATCAGCAATGTCTTTTCCGGTCTTGGAGAGACTGAGACCGGGGAACTCGTAAGGTACTCTTTAAGCTTTTGAAAGGCATCGTTTGCTTGCTTTGTCCACTCAAAACTTCCATGCTTCCGAAGAAGTTTAAAGAAAGGTAATCCTTTTTCACCCAACCTTGCTATGAAACAACTTAACGCTGTCATACAGCCGGTTAGTTTTTGGACTTCTTTCTTCCTGATCGGAGGGCACATCTTGTTGATGGCCGATATCTTTGTAGGATTTTCTTTGATACCTCTAGCCGAAACTAGGAAACCGATAAGTTTTCTAGCGTAAACTCCGAACACACATTTCTCCGGATTCAACTTGAGGTTATGCCTTCTCAAGTTATTGAAAGTCTCTTGTAAGTCGGGAACATGATCGCCCGCGTTGATGCTCTTTACAACTAAATTATCAATATAGGTTTCTAGATTTCGACCTATCTGTGGACTAAAGGTTTTTTTGCATCAACCTTTGAAAACTTACACCAGCGTTTTTGAGACCAAAAGGCATCTTAACATAACAGTAAGTGCCATATAAAGTGATGAAGGAAGTTTTCTCCCCATCTTCTTTACTCATATTAATCTGGTGGTACCCTGAATACGCATCTAAAAAACTTAATAACTCACACTCGGAGGTGGAGTCTACGAGTTGATCAATGCGGGGAAGGGAAAAATCATCCTTCAGATGAACTTTATTAAGATCTGCGAAGTCAATACACATTTGCCACTTCCTATTCTTCTTTCTAACCATTACAGGGTTAGCGAGCCACTGAGGATGATTGACCTCATGAATAAATCCAACCTTTAGGAGCTTGTCAATTTCAGATTGGATCGCCTCCTTTTAGTCAGGTGCAAAACGCCGTAGCTTCTGCTTGACCGGTTTTTTGTCAGGCTAGAGAGCTAGCCTGTACTCGATCACCTCCTTGGGACTCCGGGCATGTCAGACGTTTGCCAGGAGAATACGTCCTGGTTTGCTCGGAGGAAGGAGACGGGCGACTCTTCCTATTTGAGGTTGAGTCCTTCTCCGACCAGCACTTTTGGCACAAACCCATCAGTGTTTCCTGACCTATATGGCGACTTGGCATTTTTAAGAGAAATACATCTGTCGAGTGGTACCTCCTTTGTCTGGTCGGATGGTTTTGGTGTCATCTTCGGTCTGGAGTGCTTGACCTGCATTGCAAGTGAGTCAGTTGTTTTGGTCGGGAGTTCATCGACCAGTTCTAATGTAATACCTCATAAATTCCGCTAGTTCGTATAGTTTGGAATTTATTCGAATACGAGATTCAAATTTCTCCGGAATCGCATTCGGTAAAAGAGGGAAGTCGGAGAGAGAGAAAGACTTAGTTTTTTCAGAATTTTTCCAAATCCATGGGGATTATCGAGTTTGCCGCTAACTCGGGCCAAGGGAGGGCCGCCCCCACTAGGAGGCCGGCCATATAAAGGGGGCACCACTTCCCCAACCCTAATAGGCCACCTCCTCCCACCTAGCCGCCACCCTCCCTCTCCACCCTCCATAGGCCGCGCCTCCTCCCTGGTTTGGGCGCCGCCTCCCCGATCGCCGCCATTGGTGCTCCCGGTTGGTCTCCAAGATCCCCGGCGCTTCTCCTCCGATCTGTCCTCCGGCTGGTCGCTTTCTTCGCCGGTGGTTCGCTGTGGTGTGGCCGCCAAGGAAGAAGAAGGGAGACCAGCGGGAGTGGTTCTTCATCGTGCTACGGGTCTTCAAGGGTAACGAGCACCCCGGTTATTTGTTTGATCAAGTTTTGTTGCGGTAGAGATCATTTGAGTCACGTCGGTTTAGAGTTCCAGAATTTACAGAATTGATCAGAATGTTGCGCGGCTTGTTACAGTACTTTAGAGGCCGAATTTGGGGTTTTGCCCTTCTAGAGATTTGTTCCTGGTTTCGTTAGCTTTCTTTTGGCACCAAGATGAGAAAAATACGACCAGTAGTTTGAGAGATATGAATTTTTGAATACGAACTGTCCAATCTGTCTGAAATCTGTGGTCAGTAGTTTTGTCCCTCGTTTTTGTTTAAAATAGATGCCGAATCAGAAGACTCCCCCAACTAAGTTATTGTAGATCTTGAAATTATCTTTCCAAGTTGATAAATATCATTCCATTTGGATCAGTAGGCTAAAAGTTACACTATTTTCTTTACTGCTGATCTGTTTTCTGGACTGTTGTAGATGGGTTAGGTTTAGCAGTTAATTACCCCTCTGTTTTGGCCGAATCAGAAGATTCCGCCAACTAAGTTTTTGTAGCCTGATCAGTTAAGAATCAGTGAGCACTGGTTTCAGGTCGTTTAGAGTTACAGATAATTAATGGCGAATTTTCTTGTGCAACTGCCCGTAGAACGATAATCTGGACTTTTGGTGTAGATGTCAAATTGAACCCTTGGGATGAGTAGGTTGATTAGAGAGCATCGTAGTACACTTGTAGCTGTGCCATATTCGATTATCCGTAATACGTGGTAATACTTGTGTTGGCGGTGAGACGGTGGGTGGAAGGACACCTTCGTTGTTTCACAACACGTCACCACACGGAAGGCAAGTGCAAATGTTTAATTCGTGTGAATTCATTGATTTCATGTTAACTTGGTAAATTATGAATATTCATGTGATTTGAGTATGATGTGGTAGAGTCCAATACCTTATTCGATGATACATTGAGTTGAATGCCAAGTTATGTTTTTCATTTCATGCATACATAATTCAGCTTGTCATCCACGGAGTGGAAACTTGTTTAAGTCCCATTAATTCCAATATGGGCATGTAAGACCTACCATTGCAATGTAGGCGCTTGACATTCCGTATGAAACGCTCTTCATACGGACTTGGATCCCCGCTCTTGGTTAAGAGCGGCTTAAGTGAACACCGACGGTGTGTCACTAGTTATACCGTATAAACATGTGGAAAGTCCATTCTCCTTCAATGCATTCATTCATTCATACCATGCTTTCTTAAATTCATGAAGTAAATGATGTACTTGGTAGATTGTTTTAATTCAGTGTTCTATGTGAATGTATATGTTGTGCTTGCTTGAGTTTCACTCACTCTTGCTTTTATTTATTTTTAGGTGAATTCCAAAGAAAGCGGTTGCTAGCGGGAGGGTGTAGTCCAAAGACGCCTTGCACATGAATAAAATAATCATTCGTTAAAGTTCTATTTACATATCTTCGCTTTTATTTATCATGTAATGGACTGTAATAATTGTCATTTGAAGGTTCATTATTATCGCTTGGTAAATTCTCGCTTGAATTTATAGATGAACCGTGATTAAGCCATAGATTGTTATCATGGTTAATCGCTTCTTTAGCATTGAATGCGTTGTTAATCTTATGAAATGAATAGTAGATTGTCTTGTTAGGTGACATCTTGTCTTCCAATAGACGTGGTGTTACTGCTTGGTATCGAGCGGGCTTCGTGTCCGTGGTGAATAGATTGATAACATTTACTAAAACTAGTTTAAAGTTGTCAACATAAACTAAAATTTGTCAACAGCTTATTAACTTAAAACTTGACACACTCGTACATGAGGGAAGGGTTGGGTATAACTTTGCTTCCGCATTTCTTTCAAGTCATTCCTTATGTTCTTATAATTGAATTGTTTGATCTTTTGTGTGGTGGTGTTTAGATGGCGAGGGTCGTGGCCGTGGTCGCCCACCGGTCCGTGGTCGGGGTCGGGGACGCGGTCCGCCGTGTCTTCTTCTCGCCCGAGGAAGGCCGAGGCAACCACGAGGAGATTGCCTCTGCCGCTCCTTCGGTCGCAGAGCCTCCTGTTGTGTCTGCCGAACTAATCCGTAACCTTTTGAGAGAGAACTACCATCCGCCAAAGAATCGCAGACGGCCATTCTCGCAGCAGAATGCACCCGCAGAACTCGTTGTCGCATCGCTCCACCCGAGATTAGGATGAATCTTCGGAGTGGATGTCGCCGATTGGACTCTTTTGATGGAGCCGCACACCGTCCAGTGCGGATTGGTTGAGATATATGGAGCGCCGCTTTGGGGCATTAGAGCCGACGCCGGGCAGAGGGCGCGCTTTCGTGGCTTTTCAGCTTGAAGGGTCAAGCCGACATCCGTGGAAGGAGTCCTCTTCTAGGACTCGAGCCAGTGGTCCCGCCACTTGGGAAGTGTTCGTGGAGAGATTCAGACACAATTCTATCCGCACTTTTGTTGAGAAGATGGAACAAACATCCTTGACTTTTGAGCAAGGAAAGATGACTGATTCGAGCACAGGTCGGGTTCAATAACTCGTGCGCTTTGTACCAGCCGTGGCGAATGATGATAATGAGAAGGCTAAGAGGTTCGCTGGGCCTCAACCAAGAGTACCGCCAGATTCGAGGGCGACAGATCATGCGTGATTTCATTTCGGTGGTCGAGCAAGCTAGAGGAATGGAGTTGGAGAAAGGCACAGCCCGCAGTCGTCGTCTTGTTAGTTCTGTCACCACGGCAATTCCAAAGGGGCGTAAACGGAGTTTTGGTGGTGGGAATAGGTCTTTTCAACGACCCGCCCCCAAGAGGATTCAAGGGTCACAACACTCGCCCCGTCCGCTGCTGGCGCCTTCCTCTTCGGCGCCTCGCCCTTTGTCTTCCATTCCATCGGTGCGTCCCTGCTCTGGGACAGGCATGAAATGTTTCCGTGTGGTGAGGAGCATCGAGCTTCAGAGTGTTCCTTCAGGGGGTCATGTCGTCATTGTGGTCGGGATGGCCACAAAGCGTCGGTTTGCAAGCAGAACCCGGCGAGTATCATCAGGTGGGAGCCCGTTCCAGCAGCTTCATCTTCCAGCGTTCATGGTGGTTCGGTTCATACTCTGCAGCAGCCTCTACGCACTACGCTCACCTGTGGTGGATTCCTCCTTCGATGGTTCCTCAGCACCTCCAAAGAGGTTCTATTGGAACCCTGCCCGACCGCACCTCCGCTGCCCTGCTGCTCTCGCAGCGTTTTTGGGCACCCTTCGCAGAGTGTTGGGGCTTCCTCCGCCCCGACGCCGCCAGGAGTCTACGCCATGCCCACTCCCGATACTATGAGGCGACCGGACGTGGTGATAGGTACTTTACTAGTTGACTCGCATGATGCTTTCATATTGTTTGATTCTGGTGCTACGTATTCGCTTGTGTCCCCGGAGTTTGTCAAGAGCGAGTTTGAGTCTGCAGCCCATCTCTCGAGTCCGTGGTAGCCGCTTCCCGGGGTATTATTTCCACTCTACGCTTGTCCGGCCGTTCTATTGATATCGATGGGGAGGTTTTCACTGCTAACCTTATAGTGATTCAATTGGCACCTTTTGATGTTATCCTGGGCATGGACTGGTTATACCAATACCGTGCCAAGATTTGTTGTTTCTGGAAGACGGTGACCTTGCTAGCTCCTTCCGTGAAGAATCGGTACCTCGAGGCGCCGCACCGTCGATTCAAGATTTGTTCGCTAATCTATTCCCTAGCCGTCGTGCATCCACCATCGGATTACTTTGCTCCTCAATGAAAAGACCGATTCTTTGCGGCAGTATTGAGGATATTCCATTGTGAAGGAGTTTTCCGATGTCTTTCCTATAGAACTTCCCTAATGCCTCCGGTGAGGAAAGTGGAGTTCGGATTGATCTTGTTCCGAACTCGCCTTTGTCCAAGTCTCCTTACCGCTTGGCTCGCCATTTCAGAAGAATTGAAGAATCAATTGACGACCTGCTGTCCAAAGGTATGATTCAATGGAGCGTTCGCCTTGGGGAGCGCTGTTCTCTTTATTAAGAAGAAAGATGGCAACGGCGCATGTGCATAGATTATCTAGCGCTTAATCAAAGCGACGGTGAAGAACAAATATCCTTTGCCTCGCATTGATGACCTTTTCACCGCTTGAAAGGAGCTAAGATATTTTCTAAGATTGATCTCCAATGGGTTATAATCGATTCGAGTTCGTGAGCGTGATATTGAGAAACGGCTTTCTACGAGGTATGGTCATTATGAGTATAAAGTTATGTCTTTTGACTAACGAATGCTCTGCAGCTTTCATGGAAGCCATGAATAAGATGTCGCATCAATACCTTGATGATTTCGTTGTGGTATTCATAGATGATATCTTGATTTATTCCAAGACAGAGGAAGATCACACCCACCATTTGCGGTTGGTACTTGAAACTTTAAGAGAGAATCAATTCTATGCCAAGCTGAAGAAATGTGAGTTCTGGATTTCGGAAGTTGGATTTTTGGGTCATGTTATTAATCAGAAGGGTATTTCAGTTGATCCTAGTAAGATTTCGACAGTGGTTGAGTGGAAGAGACCAACCAATGTTAAAGAAGTAAGGAGTTTTCTGGGATTAGCTGGCTATTACCGGCGTTTTGTGGAGGGTTTTTCAACCATTGCTAAACCGATGTCCCAGTTGACACAGAAAGGTGTTAGGTTCCAGTGGTCTGACGCTTGTGAGCGCAGTTTTTGCTCTTTGAAAGATGATTAGTGATCGCTTCCAATTTTACTCTTCCCGAGCCTGGGAAGAGATTCACTATCTATTCAGATGCGTCCATAGTTGGACTTGGTTGTGTACTCATGCAGGATGGTAAAGTGATTGCCTATGCATCGAGACACCAAGAAGCATGAATGTAATTATCCCACCCATGATCTAGAGCTTGCCGCAGTGATTCACGCTTTGAAGATCTGGCGCCATTATTTGTATGGCGAATCTTGTGATGTGTTCACCGACCACAAGAGCCTCAAATACATCTTTACCTGTATGACTTGAACTTGAGACAGAGGAGATGGCTAGAGTTGATCAAAGACTATGATCTTACTATTCAAGTACCATCCCTAAGGCTAATGTGGTAGCCGATGCCTTGAGTCGCAAGGCGACACCTCCTATCCTCGCTTGTCTTATTGCCGACTTTGAGCGTATGGATATTTCTTTCGCTTATGGTACCGCATGCATCGAGACTCGCTTGATTTTAGAGTCACTCTTCCTGATCGGTGCGAGTAGCACAACAAAGAAGATCGATGTTCCAACGAGTGAGGAAGCGCTATACCGAGGGCAAGCGTGGTCACTCAAAGGTGGACAACTTTGATTCTTTGCGATTTAAAGGGCGCCTTTGTGTGCCACAGAGTCTCGTGTTAAATCGAGATTTTGAAAGAGGCCCATCGTACTTTTATACCGCATCTGGTGAGACCAAGATGTACAAAGATTTAAAGAAAAGTTTCGTGGAAACGGATGAAAATTGATATCGCGCAAGATGTGGCTTCTTGTGGAGTGTGCCAATGGGTCAAGGTGAGCACAAGCGACCAAAGAGGATCATTGCAACCCTTGGAGGTACCTTTGGCCATGGGACGATATATCTATGGATTTTGTGAGTTGGTTTACCTCGCACGCAATGAGGAAAGGATGCTATTTGGGTAATTGTGGACCGGTTCAAGAAGTCCGCACATTTCATTCCTATTCGTACAACCAATTCGACAAGCGATTTGGCTCCTCTTTATGTACGAAAATCGTGCGCTTGCACGAGTGCCAAAGACCATTGTTTCGATCGAGACGCCAAGTTCGCTTCCAAATTCGGGAAAGTTTGCAGAGTGCATTGGGCACACAACTCCGCCTTAGCACAACCTTTCATCCCAGACAGATGGGCGATCTGAGCGCACCATTGGACTTTAGAAGACATGCTCGTGTGTTGTGTTTTATCCTCGAAAGGTAATTGGGAAGAGCATTTAGCCTTGGCGAGTTTGCTTATAACAACGCTTATCATTCCAAGATTCGAGCCGCACCATACGAGGTTCTCTATGGGCGTAAGTGCAGTCCCGTTGCTTTGGGATGAGGTTGAGAGCGGGCGCCTTGGGTCCCGACGGGTTCAGCAGACAAAGGGCTAGAGTGGCGAGGTTAGACATAATTTCTTGGTCGCCAGAGCCGATGTAAGAGCTACGCTGATGTCGAAGGCGAGATTTGGAATTCGAGGTGGGAAATGAAGTTCTCATGAGAGTATCGCCATCTAAAGGCGTAGTGCGTTTGACCAAAGGAAAGCTTAGTCCAAGGTACGTTGGACCCTTCCCAATCGTGGCACGAATTGGGAAGCTAGCTTATCGCTTGGACCTTCCCGATTCTATGAGTGGGTTCACAACGTGTTCCATGTTTCGATGCTTAGAAAGTTTCGAGAGACCCGGATCATGTCATCCCTTTGGAGCCTTTGATTGTCGTGCAAGATCTTACTATTGAATCCCACCGGTGAGAATATTAGAAGGAGCAGAACGAGTTCTCGAGGAACAAGACCTCAAGTATGTTAAAATCCTTTGGTCTCATCAACCAAAGAGAGGCTACTTGGGAGTTGGAGTCCGCATGCGCGAACAATACCCGACATTGCTCACTTCGTAATTATTTAAGTTATTCATCTTTCTTTCTTGAAGTTGCTACGTAGATTCGAGGCCTAATCTTTTCTAAGGGGATAGAGTGTAATACCTCATAAATTCCGCTAGTTCGATAGTTTGGAATTTATTCAATACGAGATTCAAATTTCTCCTAATCGCATTCTAGAAAAGAGGGAAGTCGAGAGAGAGAAAGACTTAGTTTTTTCAGAATTTTTCCATCCGCAGGGGATTATCGAGTTTGCCGCTAACTTTGGGCCAAGGGAGGGGGCCGCCGCCCACTAGGAGGCCGGCCATATAAAGGGGGCACCACTTCCCCAACCCTAATAGGCCACCTCCTCCCACCTAGCCGCCACCCTCCCTCTCCACCCTCCATAGGCCGGCGCCTCCTCCCTGGTTTGGGCGCCGCCTCCTCCCCCGATCGCCGGCCATTGGTGCTCCCGAAGTTGGTCTCCAAGATCCCCGGGCGCTTCTCCTCCGATCTGTCCTCCGGCGGGTCGTTTCTTCGCCGGTGGTTCGCTGTGGTGTGGCCGGCCAAGGAAAAAGAAGGGAGACCAGCGGGGAGTGGTTCTTCGTCGTGATACGGGTCTTCAAGGGTAACGAGCACCCCGGTTATTTGTTTGATCAAGTTTTGTTGCGGTAGAGATCATTTGAGTCACGTCGGTTTAGAGTTCCAGAATTTACAGAATTGATCAGAATGTTGCGCGGCTTGTTACAGTACTTTAGAGGCCGAATTTGGGGTTTTGCCCTTCTAGAGATTTGTTCCTGGTTTCGTTAGCTTTCTTTTGGCACCAAGATGAGAAAAATCCGACCAGTAGTTTGAGAGATATAAATTTTTGAATACGAACTGTCCAATCTGTCTGAACTCTGTGGTCAGTAGTTTTGTCCCTCGTTTTTGTTTAAAATAGATGCCGAATCAGAAGACTCCCCCAACTAAGTTATTGTAGATCTTGAAATTATCTTTCCAAGTTGATAAAGATCATTCAATTTGGATCAGTAGGCTAAAAGTTACACTATTTTCTTTACTGCTGATCTGTTTTCTGGACTGTTGTAGATGGGTTAGGTTTAGCAGTTAATTACCCCTCTGTTTTGGCCGAATCAGAAGATTCCGCCAACTAAGTTTTTGTAGCCTGATCAGTTAAGAATCAGTGAGCACTGGTTTCAGGTCGTTTAGAGTTACAGATAATTAATGGCGAATTTTCTTGTGCAACTGCCCGTAGAACGATAATCTGGACTTTTGGTGTAGATGTCAAATTGAACCCTTGGGATGAGTAGGTTGATTAGAGAGCATCGTAGTACACTTGTAGCTGTGCCATATTCGATTATCCGTAATACGTGGTAATACTTGTGTAGGCGGTGAGACGGTGGGTGGAAGGACACCTTCGTTGTTTCACAACACGTCACCACACCAAGGCAAGTGCAAATGTTTAATTGTGTGAATTCATTGATTTCATGTTAACTTGGTAAATTATGAATATTCATGTGATTTGAGTATGATGTGGTAGAGTCCAATACCTTATTCGATGATACATTGAGTTGAATGCCAAGTTATGTTTTTCATTTCATGCATACATAATTCAGCTTGTTGTCCACGGAGTGGAAACTTGTTTAAGTCCCATTAATTCCAATATGGGCATGTAAGACCTACCATTGCAATGTAGGCGCTTTGACATTCCGTATGAAACGCTCTTCATACGGATTTGGATCCCCGCTCTTGGTTAAGAGCGGCTTAAGTGAACACCGACGGTGTGTCACTAGTTATACCCCAGTATAAACATGTGGAAAGTCCATTCTCCTTCAATGCATTCATTCATTCATACCATGCTTTCTTAAATTCATGAAGTAAATGATGTACTTGGTAGATTGTTTTAATTCAGTGTTCTATGTGAATGTATATGTTGTGCTTCCTGAGTTTCGACTCACTCTTGCTTTTATTTATTTTTAGGTGAATTCCAGTGAAACGGTTGCTAGCGGGAGGGTGTAGTCCAAAGACGCTCCTTGCACATGAATAAAATAATCATTCGTTAAAGTTCTATTTACATATCTTCGCTTTATTTATCATGTAATGGATCGTAATAATTGTCATTTGAAGGTTCATTATTATCGCTTGGTAAATTCTCGCTTGAATTTATAGATGAACCGTGATTAAGCCATAGATTGTTATCATGGTTAATCGTTTCTTTAGCACTGAATGCGTTGTTAATCTTATGAAATGAATAGTAGATTGTCTTGTTAGGTGACATCTTGTCTTCCGAATAGACAGGGTGTTACATCTAAGGACTTTCGATCGCATGCTGTAGGACCGTAAAGGCGACTAGGGGGGGGGTGAATAGGCGCTTTCTCAACTTTCTCGTCTAAATCAAATGCAACACGAACTTTACTCCTTTAGCTATGAAAGCTAAGAACATCAGTAAGCGTACAGTGGAAGCCTTGTGTTGGATTTGATAAACCCCTCAATCACACGACACACATGGAGAAAAGAACTCACTGCTCAACTGGCATCGCGGTCCGACCGGCTACCACGCGCGGTCGACCGACAATCAATCACTGGTCCGGATCGGCTATTAATTGGCGGTCGGACCGTTGATATCGGTTCGACCCAGCATTAGCGGTTCAAAAGCGGCGGTCGGACCGCCATTGCACAACCGGTCAGACCGGTTCAATCCAGTACTGAAAATCAAGTCCAACTCCAAAACGAAATTTGATCCAACTTTTGATTCAACCAATGGAACTTGACCAAATTTCGAGCACACCTCCCTAATGATATTAGAGACCTATTTCTAGCGGCGATCCTTCGATCCACTCCAAACGATCTCTCAAGGTTTTACAAAAGAAGTGCACAACCCTAGAAATATGAAAATCTTGATTCAATACTTGCTTGTGGGGGTTGATGATCTAGATGACTCTAGGAGTATTCCCACACATTAAAGCAAGATAAAATAGGCCAAGAGACCAATCATAAACCTTTGAATCAAGGAAGCACCAAAATCATCCAAAAAGGGAGAAGAACACAAAGCGAACAAATGACCTTTCAATTAAGCATCACAAGATTGTTTGATCACACTAGATGCTTACAAAGCCTCTCCAACAAGGAGGACAAGAGCTCACACAAGGAGCACACTCCAAACCCTAGCTTCTCCTCTCCTCTCCTCCAAACCCTAGAAAATGAAGAAGGGGGCTAAAATGAATGCTTGAGCAAGTTTTCCATCTCCCCCCTTTCTATTTATACTAGAGGGCTAGGGTTTCACTTTTGGGACCACTTACACATGGGACCCACACACATAACTATTGAAGCAATCGTCTGCTTCACCACGTGTAGGTTGATCAGCGGTTCTCATCACGTCGCCAAGCCTCTCCTGTCCGAATCCCATCGGAATCTCCCAGAGACTCGCTCCGACTTCCGCACCGCCGATCCAACCAAATGTGATCGAACTACCTGCTCGATCCATCTTGCCCATTCGCACCATGCTTGAGTCACACGACCACCCGCATCCATGATCGCTTTGGACCTCGCCTCTCCAAGCGTAGTCCCGATCCATCTTACCGCTGACATCGTTGACTGCAAGCCACCGCATTAATAGACAAGACAAACAAATCGCTTCCGGAACAAGTTCTTCACAACTTGACCCACGCCACCCCGCAATGCAATATACAACAATAAAGCATTGAAGTCCATCCATAAAACACATTCAAATCAACTCAATGCCAACTTTGCTAACCTCCAGTCATCGGTCGGTCCGACCGCCAAAGCCGGCCCGACCGATTTCAGCCGGCGACCGATTCCACAACGGCGGTCGGACCGCCCTAAAAGACTTAGCCAAATTTCCAGCATGAAAATCCGAAACCTTCGAAACTTCAATCGAATAGAACTTTTAACCGAGCTCCAAAATGATGTGACCACATCCGTGAGACTCCTCACTTGCCTACATAACCTATTTTTGGCTCACCCCAAAACCACTTTTCATTTTGGCGTCCGACCGCAAGCACCGCGGCCGATCGTTCCCACCGCCGGTCGGATCAAGAATCTGGCCGGTCGGACCGCCCGTGTCCCGACAAATTTTTAGAGCAAACCCGAAAATGCGTGATTTTGCAAACCAACAAAGCCATTGCCAATTGACTCATCATCCTGAGATCATGCACATATCCTCACGATATCCACACATGCAGAAGCCATTTTTTGATCTCCTCGAACCATAATGACTCCTTTTGGTCCTAGCATCTTTAGACTCTGATAACCGTAATGCGTGGCTACCAAGAACTTTGCTAAAGCTGGACGACCAAGGATTCCGTTATACGCGGTTTCAAAATCAATCACATCAAACTAAATCTTTTCTATTCGGAAGTTGTCTAGACTCCCGAACGTAACCGGTAAGGACACTTGTCTTATCGGTTTTGTGGTAGAACCAGGGACTATGCTATGGAAAGCATGCTTCACTGGTTTTACCTTAGATCTGGGGACCTGCATTTCTTCTAATGCTCACGCAAATAAAAATATTTATGGAACTACCACCATCTATAATGACTCGATTAACTTTATAATTGTTAATGGTAGGTTCAACTATAATAGAAAACTTACATGGTCGAGTTGACGGGATGGGGCAATCCTCATTGCTGAAGGAGATTACTGTGTTCGACCACCTTGATGGTTTAATGGCGGTCGAAGACCCTGCAAGGTTGACTTCTCGCTCCACAACTTTCAGGTGACGTCGCGAGTCGTTCGAGGAGGATCCTCCAAAGATCATGTTAACCGTATGTTAAGGCTCCTGGTACTCCATCTCTTCGTCGCCATCTTTGTCCTTTTTAGAACTTGCTTCCTCGAGCTCCTGTATCGAGGGAAGTGGGCCTTTACCTGCATAGTAATCTTCTAATTTTTTTTGTCAGGTTCGACAGGTGCGCAAGTCATGCCCTGCATGCTGGTGAAGTAGACACCACTTCTTGTTCTTTTGATATCCATCGGTCTGAATTTTTGCCTTGACTCGACCGGTGAAATCTTTCTTGCCTTTGATGAACTTGCCGGGGACCGTAAGGACTTCCTTATCCTGGGGCTTGCGGTGTTTCTTCTTCTTGAGAGTCTTTTTGTGCTTCTTCTTTGACTTTTCCAAGACAAGTCGAGGGGCTTTATCATTGATCGATCCACTCAACCGCCTCGCTAGTGGCTGCATATTTGTCAGCCATGTCGAAAAGTTCGGCGGTCAATCGTGGAGGATTCATAATGATATCCTCCTTAAACCGCCGATTCCTTAAACTTGCTTTGAAAGCTTGAATCACAGAAGACTCTGCAATCTCCGGTATTGAATTATGAACCTGGTTGAACCTTTTGATGTATTGATGAAGAGTCTCTTTTGGTTCTTGCTGGATCCGACAGAGGTCATCCTCCTTTCCAGGGCGATCGTACGTGCCCTGGAAGATTACAATTAGGAGGTCGCAGAGTTGCTCACAAGTATAGATTGATCCGACCGGTTGGTTAAGCAACCATGACTGGGCGGACCCCTCAAGTACCGTAGGTAAGTAGTTAGCCATCATATTTTCGTCACCACCAGCAGCTCTGATGGTCGTAGTGTAGATTTGGAAAATTCTAACGGGTTCTAGGTCCCACTGAATTTGTTCATGTTGGCCGGTCGGAACCTGTTGGGCCAACGCACAGCTTGGAGCCCTACAGAGAAAGCTCGACAGCCTATGATTGTAGTCAGTCAGAGACCGATTTCTCATGTTGGAATACCGGGGTTCCGGTGTTCCGACTTGGTCGTGGGCGTTAGGATGACACCTCCGACCACCTACTCGGTTCAGACGATGCCTAAGATTGTCAGGGCCAAGCGAATGATCCTCTCGATAAGGGGGAGGAGTGGTTGTCTGAAACAGCCTTCTTCCCTCATGACCCCTCGGTCGGAATCATCGAGAAGGTCTTGGCATCGGTTAATCCCCAACTTGACCATGCTGCCCTCTACTGAGGGAGGAACATTGGGATGAAGTCATTGTTTGACTTCATGATATCCTTTATTCCCGGTATGCTTTCGTACATTGCATGGTTTGCTGAAGGATCTCCGATACCTGTCCTGCTAGTTGGACAAAACCTGGAGCACATGGTAGAGCTGGGTCTGTGTTATTTAAAATATTCTGAACACGCTGCAGGTTATGTACCGTTACCGAAGGTCTTGGAGGATTCACAGTTGTTGTAGGAGTTTTGGATCTAAACTTCCCCGACCTTGCGCCCGGCCTCGTCCGACCCATCATCCTTGGTGGGGTAGAACCATGTGAATTAACTAACGGACGTCTATCCATTCTGTTACCTCTGGCTTCTGGTGCTTGATGGCCCACACCATCTCCATCAATATGTGGTGGCGAGGTAGTGTATGCAGGACCGTACACGGTATTTTGATCTGTATTTTCAACCGCATTGACCTCGTGCTTCCAGCAGCGATCTTCTGAAGAGTTTCCACTGTAACCAGTGGAGAGTCTTCCCGTGCTTCTACTAGATGCTTCCACGATGAAGACCGGTTGGAGATAAGCACCTCCTGAGGTATTTGGGGCGGACTCAGCCTGGTCTGGCGGATTACCGATTGTACGCTGAGCCTTATCATTCCCACTCGACCTATATAGCCGGTGGGAGTTTCATTGACACCGTTACCAGATGTTAGTTGGCTCCTGGAATTTCCAGAAGCCGTTAGTGAGTACCTGTCAGCCATGATTGTATCGAGAGTGTATTGATTCTCAGATAGCGGGGCAAGTTTCATCACCTTTTTCACCGGTCGGAAGCGCCGCTTGGAGAGATTTTTGGACATTCCGAGCTGGTCGAAGTAATACGTCCCTCTGGAAGCGCCACTTGTCGTAGTGGTGCATCTTCATCCATCCGTTCGATTTCGCTGTCGTCAGCGATATGTGAACTGGCGGAGGAGGAATATGATGACATCCCGTTCTCTTGAATGGCGCGGATACATCCGTCCATGTCGAGATGGGAGTAGTCATCCAAATCGAACCAGTTCTCCTCGTCCCAAGTTTCTACCATAGTCGTATATACGATTATGAAGGACGGGCAAGGATTTGCTTGGGCGCAGAACTTCTTCAGGAAATTTGGCGCCTTCTTCCCCACAGACGGCGCCAGCTATCGACGATTAAATCGTCGATCTTATGAATATATAAAAGCAGAGGAAAATAGTGCGTATCTCCTGGAATAGAATGAGGTCACTCTTTATTATTATGAACTGGCTATTACAAGGGATGTCTGTGATCAAAGAAAAGGCTAATCCTGGTTATACTGGAGCACAATTCTTGCTATGGTGTTGTAATCAAATCGACTGCTAATCTTCTCAATTGCCTTCGATCCCCCTCCCTCTCCATCTTCTGCGGTCCTCCTTAAGTAGTTAATGAACAGTAGCAGTTATCCTTTAGAGAGACGGCTGTTGGGAAGTAACGCGTTTGGTCGAAGAGAGGTGTTAGTTGACAAGGTATCAACTGCTATGCGGTTATATGTCAGTGAGACATTCAACAGTAGTCTAGTGTCTTAGAATTGTATAATGTCGCGTGGTATGGAATATATAGCACGTGTTCCATTCATCACACGGTAAAGGATATATCTGAATTCAGGTCTAGATGATACAAGTTCATAGCCTTACGAGTAATTGGCTGGTCGAAGAGTAGGTTTGGGATCTTGTCCGACCAGGGTATTTATTTTATAACCTCTGGAATCTTTACGACCAATAAGGTCGTTAGCCTTAGGGTTACGACCATGAAGACGTATGGTCTTCTCTCATGTATTAAAATAATAAATCGAGGTTTTAATCCTCGTCACAGGTCAACTCCCCCACCGGAAGTGGAACGCGTGGGTATCCGGCTGCCAACGATCAACCAGGGCGGAAAGAAGGGAGGCGTCAATCAGGAGGTTCTACCCCATGTTCAACATGCGGGCGAACACAATCAACCCAGACTGATGAAGCCCCCAACATACCGGTCATCCAACGGCCAGGTCTCCCTCGGTCCCTGTGTCACCAGGGTTGGCGGCCCATTGCCACCGATCCAAGCTTGATAGCGATGCTTGGCGTTCCATGCCACCTCAAGTAGGGGTGGTAGATTACATGCCATTGATGCAAATAGAGAACAAATCATAATTAGCGAATTCATTTAGGTGGTAAATTACATGCCTTTGCTGCAAATAGATTACATGACAGATTGATAATAATTACGCATGTATTAGTTGCCATGCGCAAACTAATGTGCAGATCAAATAATTGTGCGACTGATATAATGTACGTGCATTATTAAGTAAGTAATTAACGCTAAAATTTGCAATAACAAAAGTAGTAAATACCGCGGCCGAGTGAGCGAACGATCGGAATTTGTTTAGCTAATCGGAATGAGAGCTTTGACTTCTGAAGTCATGTGGATATCATGAGGATATATGCACGATCTCAGGATGATGAGTCAATTGGCAATGGCTTTGTTGGTTTGCAAAATCTCGCGTTTTGTTGTTTGCTTGTTTCACGGACCACGGTGATCGGCCGCGTTGTCAAGTCGATCGGACCGCGGAGAGGTCCGACCGGCCATGGTGGCGGTCCGACCGGCAGGCCAAAAGTGGCTTTTGGAGCTAAGCCAAAAATAGGTTGTGCAGGCAGGTGAGGGGAGTCTCCTGGATGTGGTTGCATCATTTTTGGAGCTCCCAGTCAAAAGTTCTATTGAGTTAAAAATTCCAGAAGGTTTCGGATTTTCAAGCTGGAATTTTGGCTAAGTCTTTTTGACCGGTCTGACCGCCGTTGTGGGAGCGGTCCGACCGGCCTGAAATCGGTCGGACCGGCCTTGTGGGGCGGTCAGACCGTCATTGACATGGAGGTTAGCTAAGTTTGCATTGATGTGTTTTGATTGTGGTTTATGTATGGTTGTCAATGCTTTATTGTTGTATATTGCATTGCGGAGCTAACGTGGGTCAAGTTGTGAAGAACTTGTTCCCGGAAACGGTTTGTTTGTCTATTGCTGTGCAGGTGGCTTGCAGGTCAACGACGTCAACGGTGAGTGGATCGGGACTACGCTTGGAGAGCTGAGGTCCAGAACGATCATGGATACCGGGTGAGGTCGTGTGACTCAAGCATGGTGCAGGATGGGCAAGATGGATCGAACGAGTGGTTCGGTGCAGCTGGTTGGATCAGGCGGTGCGGATATCAGTGCGAGTCTCTGGAAGGTTCCGATGGGATTCGGACACGAGAGGCTTGGCGACGTGATGAGAACCGCTGATCAACCTACACGTGGTGAAGCAGGCGATTGCTTCAAGAGTTATGTGTGTGGGTCCCATGTGTGAGTGGGTTCTAAAAGTGAAACCCTAGTCCTCTCCTATAAATAGAAGGGGGGAGATGTAAAACCCCTTTGAGGCATTCATTTGGTTTCCCCTTCCTTTTTCTAGGGTTAGGGTTTGGAGAGGAACAGAGGGAGAGATTGTGGTTGCTCCTTGGTGAGCTCTTGTCCTCCTTGAGGGAGTGGTTTTGTAAGCATCTTGTGAGATCAATCAATCTTGTGATGCTTACTTGAGAGTTCATTTGTCTCTCTTTTGTGTTCTTCTCTCATTTGGATGAATTTGGTGCTTCCTTGATTCAAGTGGTTAAACTTGGTCTCTTGACCCATTGTGTCTTGCTTTGATGTGTGGGAATACTCCTAGAATCATCTAGGCCATCACCCCCACAAGCAAGTCTTGAATCAAAGTTTTTCATATTTCTAGGGTTTGTGCACTTCTTTGTTAAATCCTTGAGAGATCGATTCGAAGTGGATCCAAGGATCGCCGCTAGAAATAGGTCTCTAATATCATTAGGGAGGTGTGCTCAAATTTGGTCAAGTTTCATTGGTTGAATCAAAAGTTGGATCAAATTTCGTTTTGGATTTGGGATTGGTTTTTCGATTCTGATCGAACCGGTCGATCGGTGTTGCAACGGGCGGTCCGACCGCCTGTTTTCGCATCATTTGTCGCTGGTCGAATCGTTGTCCACCGGTCCGACCGCCGATTAGTAGCCGGCCCGATCATTGTTAGCCGTCGGTCGAGACCGCCCACAGCCGGTCGACCGCTGTGCCCAGATTCGCCCTTTGAGATAAAGTCTCCACTTTTGTGACGTGTGGTTATCGGGGTTATCGAATTCATCACAAGGCTTCCACTGTGCGCTTCCTGATCTTCTTAGCTTTCATAGCTAAAGGAGTAAAGTTCGTGTTGAATTTGATTTAGGCGAAAAGTTTAGAAAGCGCCTATTCACCCCCTAGTCGCTTTTACGGTCCTACAAGTGGTATCGAGCCGTTAGCTCTTCTCATAGATCTTAACCGGTCTTTGGAGCCATGGCGATCGATGATATTCAATCAGGTCACATGTTTTTGATGGAGTTGATTTTGCTTATTGGAAGGCCCGAATGCAGGCCTACATCTAGGCTCAAGGGCACGCAATTTGGCTTAAGGTGAAAAACCCTTATGTCGTACCAGCCGATGACAATTTGATCACGCCGGATGTGGAGAACAACAAATAGGGGCTCGAATTTTTGATTCAAGGCCTTAGTCGATCGGAGTTTGAGCGTGTCGCTCATTTGCTGTCTGCTCATGAGATCTGGTGGACTCTTTGTGATTATCACGAAGGGTCCACTGCGATCAAGGAAGTGAGACAGAACCAGCTAAAGAAAGCATACTCCAAGATCGAGCAAAGACCTGGTGAATCTTTAGATGAGCTGTGGGGGAGATTTTTTAAAATTCTTCATGATCTCCGCGCTGTTGATCTTGTATTTTCTGAGTCTGAAAATCACACCAGCTTTTGGGTGCTTTGGATGTGAAGGTCTGGGGAATGAAGATCACTGCCATAAATGACAACACTGTCATGAGTGAGCTTACCATGGATAAGCTTTACTCTAGGTTGAAGAAGCATGAGATTGACTTTATCTCGCGTCTCCCCATGACTGATTCGATGGCTTTAGTGGTCGACCAATCTAAGGGTAGATATTCTGATTCTTTTGATGTTAGCTCATCTGGTTTTCTTTATGCCTTTGCATTCTTTGAGCGATGAGCAACATGAGAGACTACCTGAAGATGATTTAGCCCTCCTATCCACAAAATTCACGAGAGCTTACAACAATGTGAGGAGTAGGAGGAGAGGTGGACCTATCACATGCTTTGAATGTGGTGAGCCGAACCACATTCGCTCTAGATGCCCCAAGCTGAAGGGCAAGGAGGAGGAGTCACATAGGCATCCTCGAGCGAGAGATGCTAAACACAAGAAGACAAACTATCGCAAGTTTGTCAATCGAGTCCTTGAGGCTCTAGAGGATGTGAGCATGGATGATGTGGACTCGGAGGTGGAGGACGACAAGAGTGACTCCAGTGGCAAGAAGAAGGCACGTGATTTCACAGGCATGTGCTTCATGGCTAAGAACAGCCACGACAGCGACTCCTCCAACAGCGAGGATCCTTTTAGTGATCCCGATGAGGTATGCCCTTCACTTCCTGACATGAAAAGGGTTTTAGTGCTTGCTGAACAAAAATTGCATAAGCAAGCTAAATTGGTTAAGAAACATGATACTATGATTGATAATTTGAACCTAGAAGTGGTTAGGCTCAAATCCATTAATCCTGATGATTTCTGTGATTCATGCTCTAGCTTGCTTAATGAATTGTCAAGCTTAAATAATGCTCATTTCTCTGTTGAAAAATAATTGAAAAATGCTCTTTCTGAACTAGAATCTCTCAAGTCTAGTTCTGTTAGCATGAATGCCATTCCGCTTGATGTGACTGCTTTAGATGCTATTCCGTTAACTTGCTCAAATTGTGCTTTGCTAGAATTAAAACTGGATAGCTCTTTAAAAGAATTGCAAAAATTTGATGCTAGTCACACTTGCTCTCATTGTAAGAACAATAGGATTAAAATGCAAGAGTTGACCGAAATGGTCGTTTACTCTAGAGCTGCATCATGTGAAAATTGTCCTAAGCTTACAATTGAGATTGAAGCTTTAAACAAGACTTTTGAAGAGAAAGCTAAAATTGAAAGATCCATGTCTCTTACTGCTTCCAAGAAAGTCATTGATTCTTCCTCTTGTATGTTGCATGCTGAAGTTGAAACTATTGTTGGTAAGATACAAGAGGCTTTTAGAGTCAAATTTAAGGAGCAGTTAAATAGGATTGGGGAGTCCTATTGTGTGTCTTGTGAGGCTCTCAAAGTGGAAGTGGATCTTCTTAAGAGCAAACATGTTGAGGCAATCAATTCTAAAAAGTACTCCAATTGTGGAGTTTTGGCAAAAGAGAACGATTACCTCAAAATGGCTCTTGAGAAGTTTTCTAGTGGGAAAAAGAAACTCAACTTGATTCTAGATCAATCCAAGGTGAGTGTGAAAAACAGTGGCCTAGGTTCTAAGTCCCTAGAGCTTTCCAAGAATGTCCCACCAAAGATTGCTAGAGCTGTGAAAAGTGGTTTGGTTGAGCAAGAACCTCCTATGACTTCAAAGGGTGTTTTTAAATCTGCAGGTTCTGCTCAAACTCTTTCTAGCAAGAAAGGTGCTTCATTTCACTGTGACGGACCCCTCAAAAGGTCAAGTACCATTGCACCTTCTGCAAGAAAGAGGGCCACACTGTTGAGTTTTGCTTTCGGAGAGCAAAGATTGAGAGAAAAGAGAGAGTGAGCACTTTGAGATCCATTAGAGGAGTCTCTTCTTCAGCTATAGTCTCTAGAGCCAGGCAGTCTATTCAGCGTCCCTCATATAGGCCTAGGTTTGTAGAGAACTTTGTTGACTCTTTTGGTGGGTCCAGGCAGCAGTTTGGTTTAGGATATCGTGAGGATAGATCATGGGTAGCACCTAGACAGGGGGAGTATCGATCTTTTGGTAGATCGTTTTGGAGAGGTCCAGGTGGTGCTCGTGGGCATTCTTATGATTTTGTGCCTAATCATTTTTCTGCTGCTTATTTTGCTATTCCCAGGCATCGTCCATCTCAGTACTGGACACCTAGATCTTTTATCACAAATCCCAGTACTGAGGCATGGATGTTTTGAGGGAATTTGCTCTTTTTGTATTCTTTGTATCATAATGCATTTTCATTTCAAATGTCTTGCATTGCATAATAAAACGTGTGGAGCTTTGATTATTATCTTTGTATGGCTTGATTTCATACTCTGTACCTTGTCATATCAAGTAATAGTCTGCTAGACTTCTTTTATGGCTCTTCGTGTTTTAGCTTAGCTTTTGCCTTGCTAGCTTTATATCTGTGAGCAAATTGAATCAAATCATGTCTTATTGGATCTTGTGACTAGCTTTGCTCTAGTGATCCTCTTATGATTCTTGCCATGTCATATAGGTTGAATTGAGTCTTGAACTTTTTTGAGATGAAAATGAGCTTTTTATCTTATTAAGTCAAGCAAATGAAAAATGAGATTTTCTGTGCGAAAAAACTGATCTCACCAATCCTTTCTCATGAGACAGCTTGCCATTGCACTAGGCATGAACTCAGGGGGAGTTTTGGATGACCTAGACCACTCTTTTAAGCTTATCGCTTGAGATGGTCGCGGCAAGGCTTGAGATCTAGCACATTGAAAAATTCCTTTTAGGAAAATGCTCAAAATGCTAAGTGCTTGAATTGTGCTTCAAAAATGAACTCTTAATGCTCAAAATGCCTCAGTTCTTGTTTTGAGTCTCCTTTTACTTATAAGACATGGCTTGACTCATTCCTGGTTGCTTTTAGTGAAACTATGATATTGAGCAACTTTTCATGGTATACATTCTTTTAATCTCGATTCTCGCTATTTTGGTCTTAGCTTTGCAGACATGTTTTGCCATGATTGAATATAGCCTTTTCACCTTATATGGCTTGGTATGATTCTTGTCTTGTCTACTTGATAATGGTCATGGCTCCTTTTACTAAATTTCAAATAAAGTCATTTCATCTTCTTTTTCTTTTCCCTTGCATCTTGATGAATTCATTGTCAAAGGGGGAGAAGGATTGAAGAAAATACTGGTTTTACATAAAAGAACACACAAAAAAAATGAGCCTTTTAAAAATTTGTGATCATAGTGAGTTAAGTCTCTGGGTTTTATTGCCTTTTTCTGACTTTAATTGCAATTGAAGAAGACTCACAATGATCAAAGGTCAAATAGAATATTTTGTCTTTCATATGGACCTAAGTGAGATTTTTGGCTACTTTCTGGAATTTGAATCCTTTTGTGCTTTCATTGCCTTATCTCACTTGCCTATACTATTCTGAAGCCAGCTTGGTCGGTTCCTAGGCTTTTGCTTGCTTATGGACCAAGTTGTGCCTTTATGCGAAAACAGCGATTTGTTTTACTTTTCAATTCGAAAAACCACATTTTCAGGGAAATTGCCAATGTGTTCATCCAGGGGGAGATTGTGGATATCGTGAGGATATGTGCACGATCTCAGGATGATGAGTCAATTGGCAATGGCTTTGTTTGTAACACCCTGACTATAAGGAAGTCAAGATGTCACCTACAACCACTACTCTTTAGAAGAACAACAACAATACACATGACCAAGTTAATCAAGTATAAAGATTATACGGAAACAAGAATTCATCATCAGGTTTAATCAATGGAATAGAAATAAACAATTCTGAGAGATAAGGTAGTTATGACCAAACTGGCTTATTACAATTCATCACAAGTCATAATTAACGACAGTAAAAGTCCTCAAAATGTTTGGTTTATGGTAGTGAGTGCATCGTGATGAACTACCCTCCACAAGATCATTCTTCCTTGTCATTTACCTAAATAAAACAACAAAGCAAGAATGAGCCAAAGACTCAGTAAGTAACTGTATGTAACAATCAAACATTCCATGAACAATATATCACAATCATCATTTGAACATTTACTGGAAACGAATTTATGAATGGATGAAGTGGAATGATGCATTGAAGGAATTGGACATAATGCAAAGATATACCAGGTATAGCGAGTGAAACACCGTCTTGTTCACTTAAAGTAATCGTATGAAGAACGTTTCATCGACCGTTCAACGTGGCCCACATTGGAATGGTGGACTCACGTAACATGGCCCACATTGGAATGGTGGACTCATGTACCCATTCGGAATTGATGGGATTTTCAAGTGCCCATACCGGAATTGATGGGTCTTACAAATGTAATTTATGCATGTCATGATGTGATCCCATGGCAATATTAAATAGTACTCATAATTGAAAAGAAACACATGGCATTCATCTACAAGTACGAACAAATATAATCATTCACTCACACATCACATTTTTGCATCCAACATTGTATACAAGGTACTTGCAGTATATCAACATCATGAACAAGGCACAAAACATTCATGTAAACAACATATCATTATGCATACAGTACTTGCATTTTGCGTAGTGACTCTTTAGCAGGCAACGGAGGTGTTCCCACACGGGATGTCTCACCGCCTACACAAGCATGTTCCCAAAATAAGAACAACGATATAACACTGCTACAGATGTTCTACAATAACCCCTGACTATTCAATATACCGCATAGACCCAAATTGAAAAATAAACTATTCTGCCAGATTTCAGCCCTTAAGAGCAGCGGTACGAGAAAAAATATATTTAATTATCTAGAACTCGAAACGACACGAAACCAGTGCCCAGATTTTCTTAACTTAACTGGCTACAAAACTCTAGTTGATGGTAAACTCTAATTCGGCCAAAACAGAGGTCTAACCATCCAATGAAAAACATTAACTGCAGTCTGCCCAGAATTCAGAACAGCCCTAAAGAAAAGGCTCTAACTTTTAAACCACTGATCCAAATAAAGTGATTGTTATCAGCCTGGAAAGCTGGTGAAATTATATTCATAAACCTAGTTGGGTGGCCGACCTGATTCTGACTCTAACTAGATCAAAACCTAGGTGCAACCGACTATACCCAACAAATCTGGCAGACAGACCAGTACGTAGAAAAACAGTCATAACTTTTAATCTACTGGGTGAAAATTCGTGATCCAGGTGCCAAAAGAAAGCTAATGAAATAAGGAACAAATCTCTAGAAGGCGAAGACATCCAATTCTGCCTCTAAGGCACCCAAAACCGAGTTGCAACATTCTGTACAGAACCGATCTACTGACAGAGATTACGCGATACTACCAAAAACATTGAATCGACAACTCTAACGCAATCAAACAGCGATGGGGTCTCTCGTTACCCTTGTAGACCCGAAGAATGACGAGGATCAACTTCCCGAAGACTTCCCCTCTCCTTCTTTGGCCAGCCCCAAAACAGCAACCCCGCGGAAGCCCGGCGAAGGAAGAACCGACGGTGAAGACGTGGAGGATCGGGAGTGCAGCTCCAGGGGAACACCAATGGCGGCCACCACCGGGAGGAGGCGCCTAGGAGGAGGTGCTGCGCCGTGAGGAAGGGAGGGGAAAGGAGGTGGTGGCTTGGGGAGGGAGGAGGAGGCTTTAGGGTTTTGGGGGGTGGTGCCCTTTTGGCCTTTTGGCCGGCCCCTACATGGGCCGGCCGGCCCCCTCATGGGCCACACAGGTCGCGACCTGCGCCCAGTTGTCCGCAATAACATATACCCTCAAGATTGGAATTTTTCCGATGAAAATAATTTCTATACTCTCTCCGACCTCTTTCTTTCTACCGAACATTTCCGAAGAGTTGTAAGTCTCGTTTTTGAATAACATTCCCAGACAAAAACAACGATACAACCTAACTGGATTTATGAGGTATTACACTCTATCCCCCTTAGAAAAGATTCGACCTCGAATCTACGCACCAATCTACTCGTAAGGAAACTGCGTCTGGAATGAAACAACGATATTTCAAGCTTGAAATTGCTCAGATACTAGCTTAACACTCGAGCATACCAGATTTACGCGTGCTTCAGATAAGGACCCGGACGATCAACGCGATAAGCCAACGTCCTAATTTCTACAACTTTCAAAAACGAAGAGAATCCAACTAGAAATAGAGAGTCCTCATCGCATCCACGTAATGCTAACTCTCACCAAAAGGTTAGATTCCAAATTTGACAATTTATCTCGAAAACCAATCCATTTTACAACCAAAGGAGAAGTACTCAAACGCCTTAAACCAAAAACTTGCGGTTTGTCCGAATTTGGAAAGAATCAACACGCCAACACAAAGACCATCTCAAATTGCGTAAAACACAAGTCAACGACACAAAACTCAAACGAGAATCAAGAAAACACATCATTAGCCCACGAATCAACCTTTGCCACAGTGCCTCGCTTCTAGGAATAAAATTTCTCTCGAACCTTGAAATTCGAATTCACTGACTACCACATGAGCTAAAACCTCTTAGTTAAACATCCTCAAATTATACTCAAACCAATTAAATCATCCACACCATTGTGAAGAGATTCTATGAAATCTCTTGGATACTCTAGGTATACTGAAATCGATTTGATTGAAAGCGCCCATAACACCACAATAGTAGGCACCACGCAATCACATTATCTTCAATTTCCAATAACAACAATTCAAGATCCTTAGCACGCACGGACATGTACTACATCGTAAGAGTTCTATCAAAGACCATTCATGGCTCAGAAACTCTATTATCCCACTTCCTCTACGCACAATCATCGTGTAACCAATGGTCTAGCATAACAATGCAAACCCAAACTTAACCTCCAAGATCTCTACCACAAATTTCAATTATAACATATAGGAAATCAATGGATTGACTCTCCAATATTTTCCCAATTCTAACGTACTCACTCACTTGCATACTTAGAAATTTCTCGCCTAATCTCGCATCATTATCCAATTGCGTTGCTTTATAGAAGTAATCAAGGTTTCCATACTTTCGATAATCACCGACCATTCAATCATGAACTGAAGTTATGAAGTTTCACTATACCATAGGTTCTACTCGATCAAAACACTTTTCGGACTTACTTGAAACCAAGCATTCCATGTGAATTAATTTTTCCCCAAGAGATACAGATCAAAACCATCCTACATTCTACTACTCCTCCAGTAACTTGGTAGCAAAATATCACCGCTACGATTACTCATCTACCACCAACCAGTTGCCAAACTTAGCCTTGGCAAACACTTTGCAACCCAAAACTGTGATCCTTTCTCAAAAGGAAGAGGCGAACAAAGATAAGTTTATTCACACAGAAAGACGTTGCTCATCACGGCGAGCAGGAAACCAAAAGAAATATTCTGATAAAGGTGATCTTGAAAAACGAAAGCTCAGTTCATAATTGGAGGCACACCCTCAAAAGAGAATAGCAAAACAAATAGACACGAAAGAAAGATATTACGCTTGAAATTCGCCATCTCTTGAGCGGAAAGAGCAACAAATTTAGGGACGCTTCAAATAACCACAATATTTAATTAAGAATCGATAAGATCCTTCAACAGGCCAACTTGCTCGAAACAGTTCATCTACTTGGGAAACACGAGATCCAAATGTTCTCAGCCACAAAACTCAAACATTTCCCTTTACAGATTTCACGGAAAACAAACGGATTAACTTCGTCTCAAGGATCAACGAAAATATTCTTTTATTGCAACCTCACTTTGCGAACTCAAACCAAGGAGCCTTTCGACTAAATCACACGAAATCTTTAAGAAACAATAGGTTAATCCAATTCCTCTAGTTACCTAAAATAATTTCGCTACGCTGATTCACGAGCTCCAAGGTACCGTGAAAGCTAAACTTGAAATATTCTTATTTGAACGCTGCCACTAAAGGCGATCAATTTACTACAGTATTAACATCAAGCCCATAACAACACTTAGAAAACTTTTCGAAGACCCACGTGGAATGAATGGGTTGATTCCTTCTCGAAAGAAGAGACAAATAGAAACGATCTTCACCAACCAAAAATCACTTACCACTGCAAGGAACACGTAACTCGTGGTAAAACCAATTAGGCAACGAACTCGAAAAACATATGGGAAGTCCACGCTTGAAAACATAGGCCTCACAAAAATAGAATATCCGACCTTAACTGTTAGGAACAAACAGTATACAAGATCAAAACACCGCATCATGGAAGAACTATTATAATTTTTTTCAACATATCTCTATACTCGACAAACTATGTTTACCACAAAGAACTTGAATTCCCAAAAGAGCATGAACACCAAAATCTGGAAATTTGATCGTTTGAAATGTTACGAAAGGCGGACAACTTTCTTTCTTTATAAAGGAATCAACATTGCCATCACATTATTGATCATATCGATAAACCTTCTAAAGGAACATGGCAAATCGCGTTATAGAAATTTTTTCACAGATCAAATGGAATTGTAATAACAACTTATTCTAGAAACGAAACTTAGTACGAAAACCACAAAGTCAAACAAACCTCTCACACAACTCCACCATAACATTAGAAAAGGGGTTCGACATTTTTTTTAAGAGGTTCTAAACTCCAACATTCCAACTACTCCAAAAGAAACGAGTAGAGTCAAGACTTTCTTTGACAAACTTTGTAAAAGCTAATTCCTGCTCCCCAAAATACCAAGCAGTTAACTGTGTCCCTTAATCAACAAGTGAGATAGGACCCTTACAAAAGAATGATCTTGTCAATATTATCGTACAAGTAGCAAAGAGAGCTCAAGAATCGTAAAGACAAGAATTGTTTTGAAAAACATCTAGGGACCAATAGGAACTCGTAGCCAACCAATTTGTTTGATTACCATCTCCGACTTAATCACCACAAGGCACCCCAAGAAGGGTTTTAACACTAATCCTCGTAAAAGAGATGCGTTAAACATCAAGACGCTAATGATCCAAAAGAAATACATGGAGCCAATGCTTCCTCATGTTAACGAACTTGCAATGAAATCTCTCATTATACAAACTATCAAACGAGTAAACGAGTCACTATTTTCCAATGAGAAGGAAGGAACAAACATGGAAATATCAATATTGCCAATCGTCAAGATCATTTAAAATAAAAGAAATTCAACAACTGAAAAACAATAATATTTTCAGAGAATCATTAAAGACCTATTGGATCTCATCAACTACCATGAATCATGAACCTAAGAGAAATTCATCAACTACCACCTGGACAAGAATTTGTCAATATCGTAAATCAAGGAAGAGAACCTCTGCCTAAAGCATCCCAAAAGAAATATACAAGATCATTGTGCACTTGATAAAGAACTTGCAAAAGAAATCGCCAATGCCCGAAACCCCAGCGAACACACGGGTTGAATTTTCCAACAGGTTAAAATGTAACTTCCGTGAAAAGGTAAATCTTGCAATTTAACTACGCTCACGTGGAGCAGAAATATCACAATAGTAGAAAGAACAATAATTGTTTCAAAGAACGATCAGAAATTTACTAGAGATTGCCCACTTCATTATAACCCTCCATTCAAAAGAAATTCACGATCTATCAGAAACTACAACCAGAAAAATCAGATACAAACTTGAGAAGGACAACACCTTCATCAATGAGTTCAGGCTCAACACAGAACTTTGGAACAGGGGTAAGAACTTCTCTACTATTACAACACGAACAGTGGTGTAGCCTGGTAAATCCCAGGACGACAACCACGAACTCAGCTGCTCGACGTCCGCTACCGATACGCATAACTAATGCAATCAATTATGAATATATAGGATCATCTCATGACAATCATAGAATAATTCATAGATATATAGGATATCACATCATATCATAGTTTAACACATCATAGCACAAAACAACTCAACAATGACTCATTAATCGAGTCACAACAATTGGAATGCGGAAGCAATGGTTTACCAACCCTCCTAATGTGCACAAGGTGTCAATTTAATATGTTTGAATGAACCATGGACCTAAAGCCCGCTCTGATACCAACTATAACACCCTGACTATAAGGAAGTCAAGATGTCACCTACAACCACTACTCTTTAGAAGAATAACAACAATACACATGACCAAGTTAATCAAGTATAAAGATTATACGGAAACAAGAATTCATCATCAGGTTTAATCAATGGAATAGAAATAAACAATTCTGAGAGATAAGATAGTTATGACCAAACTGGCTTATTACAATTCATCACAAGTCATAATTAACGACAGTAAAAGTCCTCAAAATATTTGGTTTATGGTAGTGAGTGCATCGTGATGAACTACCCTCCACAAGATCATTCTTCCTTGTCATTTACCTAAATAAAACAACAAAGCAAGAATGAGCCAAAGACTCGACAAGTAATCAGATGTAACAATCAAACATTCCATGAACAATATATCACAATCATCATTTGAACATTTACTGGAAACGAATTTATGAATGGATGAAGTGGAATGATGCATTGAAGGAATTGGACATAATGCAGCATATACCGGTATAGCGAGTGAAACACCCGTCGGTGTTCACTTAAAGTAATCGTATGAAGAACGTTTCATACGATCATTCAACGTGGCCCACATTGGAATGGTGGACTCACGTAACATGGCCCACATTGGAATGGTGGACTCATGTACCCATTCTGGAATTGATGGGATTTTCAAGTGCCCATACTGGAATTGATGGGTCTTACAAATGTAATTTATGCATGTCATGATGTGATCCCATGGCAATATTAAATAGTACTCATAATTGAAAAGAAACACATGGCATTCATCTACAAGTACGAACAAATATAATCATTCACTCACACATCACATTTTTGCATCCAACATTGTATACAAGGTACTTGCAGTATATCAACATCATGAACAAGGCACAAAACATTCATGTAAACAACATATCATTATGCATACAGTACTTGCCTTTTGCGTAGTGACTCTTTAGCAGGCAACGGAGGTGTTCCCACACGGGATGTCTCACCGCCTACACAAGCATGTTCCCAAAATAAGAACAACGATATAACACTGCTACCGATGTTCTACAATAACCCCTGACTATTCAATATACCGCATAGACCCAAATTGAAAAATAAACTATTCTGCCAGATTTCAGCCCTTAAGAGCAGCGGTACGAGAAAAAACATATTTAATTATCTGGAACTCGAAACGACACGAAACCAGTGCCCAGATTTTCTTAACTTAACTGGCTACAAAACTCTAGTTGATGGTAAACTCTAATTCGGCCAAAACAGAGGTCTAACCATCCAATGAAAAACATCAACTGCAGTCTGCCCAGAATTCAGAACAGCTCTAAAGAAAAGGCTCTAACGTTTAAACCACTGATCCAAATAAAG
The DNA here is from genome assembly GCA_036346395.1 of Hsuehochloa calcarea. NCBI lineage: Eukaryota > Viridiplantae > Streptophyta > Magnoliopsida > Poales > Poaceae > Hsuehochloa > Hsuehochloa calcarea. The sequence continues at coordinate 72,831,690 of CM070597.1, forward strand.
TGATTTTTATCAGCCTGGAAAGCTGGTGCAATTATCTTCATAAACCTAGTTGGGTGGCCGACCTGAGTCTGACTCTAACTAGATCAAAACCTAGGTGCAACCGACTATACCCAACAAATCTGGCAGACAGACCAGTACGTAGAAAAACAGTCATAACTTTTAATCTACTGGGTGAAAATTCGTGATCCAGGTGCCAAAAGAAAGCTAATGAAATAAGGAACAAATCTCTAGAAGGCGAAGACATCCAATTCTGCCTCTAAGGCACCCAAAACCGAGTTGCAACATTCTGTACAGAACCGATCTACTGACAGAGATTACGCGATACTACCAAAAACATTGAATCGACAACTCTAACGCAATCAAACAGCGATGGGGTCTCTCGTTACCCTTGTAGACCCGAAGAACGACGAGGATCAACTTCCCGAAGACTTCCCCTCTCCTTCTTTGGCCAGCCCCAAAATAGCAACCCCGCGGAAGCCCGGCGAAGGAAGAACCGACGGTGAAGACGTGGAGGATCGGGAGTGCAGCTCCAGGGGAACACCAATGGCGGCCACCACCGGAGGAGGAGGCGCCTAGGAGGAGGTGCTGCGCCGTGAGGAAGGGGAGGGGGAAAGGAGGTGGCGGCTTGGGGGAGGGAGGAGGAGGCTTTAGGGTTTTGGGGGGAAGTGGTGCCCCCTTTGGCCTTTTGGCCGGCCCCTACATGGGCCGGCCGGCCCCCTCATGGGCCACAGGGGTCGCAAGATGCGCCTGTGTTGTCCGGCAATAACATATACCCCAAGATTGGAATTTTTCCGATGAAAACAATTTCTATACTCTCTCCGACCTCTTTCTTTCTACCGAACATTTCCGAAGAGTTGTAAGTCTCGTTTTTGAATAACATTCCCAGACAAAAACAACGATACAACCTAACTGGATTTATGAGGTATTACATTGTTGGTTTACAAAATCTCGCGTTTTCGGGGTTTGCTTCCGGCTGTCAGACCACAGGCGGTCTGACCGGTGTTGTGGGGCGGTCAGACCGCCTGTGGAGAGGTCCGACCGGCCATGGTCGCCGGTCCGACCGGTGTGCTAAAAAGTGGCTTTTGGAGCTAAGCCAAAAATAGGTTGTGCAGGCAGGTGAGGGGAGTCTCCTGGATGTGGTTGCATCATTTTTGGAGCTCCCAGTCAAAAGTTCTATTGAGTTGAAAATTCCAGAAGGTTTCGGATTTTCAAGCTGGAATTTTGGCTAAGTCTTTTTGACCGGTCTAACCGCCGTTGTGGGAGCGGTCCGACCGGCCTGAAATCGGTCGGATTGGCCTTGTGGGGCTGTCAGACCGGCATTGACTTGGAGGTTAGCCAAGTTTGCATTGATGTGTTTTGATTGTGGTTTATGTATGGTTGTCAATGCTTTATTGTTGTATATTGCATTGCGGAGCTAACGTGGGTCAAGTTGTGAAGAACTTATTCCCGGAAACGGTTTGTTTGTCTATTGCTGTGCAGGTGGCTTGCAGGTCAACGACGTCAACGGTGAGTGGATCGGGACTACGCTTGGAGAGCTGAGGTCCAGAACGATCATGGATACCGGGTGAGATCGTGTGACTCAAGCATGGTGCAGGATGGGCAAGATGGATCGAACGGGTGGTTCGGTGCAGCTGGTTGGATCAGGCGGTGCGGATATCAGTGCGAGTCTCTGGAAGGTTCCGATGGGATTCGGACACGAGAGGCTTGGCGACGTGATGAGAACCGCTGATCAACCTACACGTGGTGAAGCAGGCGATTGCTTCAAGAGTTATATGTGTGGGTCCCATGTGTGAGTGGGTCCCAAAAGTGAAACCCTAGTCCTCTCCTATAAATAGAAGGGGGGAGATGTAAAACCCCTTTGAGGCATTCATTTGGTTTCCCCTTCCTTTTTCTAGGGTTAGGGTTTGGAGAGGAAGAGAGGGAGAGATTGTGGTTGCTCCTTGGTGAGCTCTTGTCCTCCTTGAGGGAGTGGCTTTGTAAGCATCTTGTGAGATCAATCAATCTTGTGATGCTTACTTGAGAGTTCATTTGTCTCTCTTTTGTGTTCTTCTCTCATTTGGATGAATTTGGTGCTTCCTTGATTCAAGTGGTTAAACTTGGTCTCTTGACCCATTGTGTTTTGCTTTGATGTGTGGGAATACTCCTAGAATCATCTAGGCCATCAACCCCCACAAGCAAGTCTTGAATCAAAGTTTTTCATATTTCTTGGGTTTGTGCACTTCTTTGTTAAATCCTTGAGAGATCGATTCTGCGAAGTGGATCTGAAGGATCGTCGCTAGAAATAGGTCTCTAATATCATTAGGGAGGTGTGCTCGAAATTTGGTCAAGTTTCATTGGTTGAATCAAAAGTTGGATCAAATTTCGTTTTGGATTTGGGATTGGTTTTTCGCTACGATCGAACCAGTCGATCGGTGTTACAACGGCGGTCCGACCGCCTGTTCGAACGCATCATTGCTTCGCCGGTCGAACTCATCCCACCGGTCCGACCGCGATTAGTAGCCGGTCCGGCCATTCGTTAGCCGTCGGTCGATCACATCGTAGCCGGTCGGACCGCTGTGCCAGATCGCCCTTTGAGATAAAGTCTCCACTTTTGTGACGTGTGGTTATCGGGTTATCGAATTGAAAGACAAGGCTTCCATTGTGCGCTTACTGATCTTCTTAGCTTTCATAGCTAAAGGAGTAAAGTTCGTGTTGAATTTGATTTAGGCGAAAAAGTTTAGAAAACGCCTATTCACCCCCTCTAGTCGCCTTTACGGTCCTACAAGTTGCCAGCCGCGCATTCGCTTAAATAGGTAGGAAATGCAGATAGTGAGTGACTCGACAAGACGCGACGTAAAGGAGAGAAAAAAAACGAAAATAGAAGAAGCCAATTTAGCTTTCGTCCACAGGATGCACATCCTGCCGTGCCCCTAGGCTAGGGGCAGATCCCTGCTGTGCCCGTGGTCGGGGGTAGATCCCCTGCCACCGGTCATTCTTAGAGTTGGAGTTAATTTTCTAATCAAAAACCTTCTCAAACTGTTTTCACTTTTTATAAAAGTGAATAAAAAATAAAGCTAGAGTTAGAGCAGTAGAAACCTAAAGAAAGCCATACCAAACAGTTCGGGATTATTGACTAGGACAAGGAGAGAAGAAGATATTTTTCGAGGAACGGAATTGGCGCGTGAAGGAAATCGATCACATGGCAGCAACCGAATCAGATAATAATTAGTACCACGTGCAGCAGATCAACAACGGACGCGTGTCGGCAAATGTATGGAGGGACCGGTGGCATAAAGTACTGGCACCGGTCCATCGTCCACTGCAGCAAGCGTCCATGCCATGAAAGCCAATGCAATCCAACGAGATCAGCTACAGTGGAGGATTAAGACATAAGTACTCCATGATTCCAAAAAGCATGGGGGTTCTGTGACCCCACTGACTTCTTGTCAGCTAAGGCTATGTAAGGTCCTTTTTATTTGCAACTGAATCGTTTGCGCTCCCTAGCTCTGTCCACAAATGTTGGTCCCCGTGGGACCTATGCGTTTTCCAAACTTGGCTGGTTAACATATGTTAAGGTATATAGGTCGATTATATGACAATAGTAACATTAGATTTGTCTTACAAAATATTTCTGTAATATATATTTTAAATTATTTTTAAAATCTTGCAAAATACCATAGTCAAAGACCTATGGCTTGAGCACTTTGTTTTGGTATTTATCTTGCCCATACCGACTCTTCCACGTCGCCTGCGTGAAGGCCCGGTCGCCCACTCTTGCTATCTCGAGGATGAAGACCTTGTCTCCCTCGCAATCACTTACAAATGGGTCCCAGTACCAAGTGGATCCGGCCTACATGTCTATTGATGACGTGGCAATTGACATGGGAAAAACCGCTGATCATACCAATATCTTAATAACTATAATTTTGAGTTTACCCCTCCTACCCCACGGCAAACTGCCGCACGCATGAAAAAGAACCGTCGCCTCGCTTGCCTTCCCTTCTCATCCCACCCCACGCCAAACCGCCGCCCTCATAGAAAAAGAATCGTCGCCTCGCTTCTCTTCTCCTCCCATCCCACCCCACATCAAACTGTCGCCCCTCTCATCGCCCCACGCCTCCCTCGCACTCGCCCTGAATCCTCGCATCGCTCCTGCCCCACCCGCATTGCCCAACTTTTCCCCACCGCCGGCTCGCTCCACTCCCTTGACAATCGCCCACCTCCCTTGCCGCCTTCGCCACCAGCCACGGTGTCCTCTCTCCCTCTTCCTTGCGGCCGACGCCGCCGTCCTCCCTCTTCCCCGTGCCTGACGCCGCCGGTGGTGGTGGAGTTCGAGAGTGAGGAGGTCACGACGAGGTGGGGGACGCCATGAGAGAAGCACCGCGGCCTCGGTGTGCACATCAGCTTCGTCCGATCCGTCATCCTAGACTCGTGGACCAAGGTGTAGCTCCGCAAGATGGAGGCCAGGGGCAACGACCGCCTCAACGCCTTCCTCACTGCGCGGGGTGTGCCCAAGGAGACGCCCCATGTCGCCAAGTACAACTCCAACACCGTCGCCGCGCTCGTCGAAGGCGGGTTGTGGACCGACCCGCCCGTCGTTAAGGAGACGCCCGGATCTGGCGCGCCTACGCCCGCCAGGAAGCCACCCGTTCCCGCCTCTGGTATGGGCAGCGGTGGTGGTGGCGGCGACGGAGGATGGGATGACTAGGACGACGACTTCCGACCAGACATGCGGAGGAACCCGTCGGCGGGGTCATTCAGCGCCACAGGAGGTGAGTCAGGGAGTCAGCTGCCGATGCAGCTCCTGGTCACATCAACGGTCGGCGACGCGGACGACCAGCGGTGCGGTCGAGTTGACGGCTCTCGGTGGTGGCAATGGCTAATACTACTGCACATGGCGATGGCATGCAGGATCCGCTCATCAAAGCATCTTGCCAGATCCCCCACTCTTGTGACATGTCCACGCTGAAAGGTATATCTCCTCTAATCGTTCTTTCTCTTGTGTTAAGGTAGCAAGCCGTAATTGTAACTTCTTTCCCCCTTTTTGAGCTCGGTTGTAGTTGAAAGTTTTGTAAATCCCCACTTGAAAGCTCCCCCAATTGCAAGTTTTCATCCCCAATTTCAATATTGTTTAATCCAATTTTTGCAGATTTTCTGGGCTTGAGTTGAAAGCTTCAGAGTCCGAATTGAAAGTATACAAGAATGATTGAAAAGATTTTTAATGCGGTTTGAAAGCTTTGAATTCGACTTGTAGTTGTCAAAATCGAAGTTGAAATTTGGCGAATTTTCTGAGTTGAAAGTTTCTTCATTAATGGAAAGTTGAATTTGTGGAGTACGAAGTAGAATGGAATCACTGGTTACTCATGTTTTAGCATTCTTTGTCCTAAACAACAGGAGGTTTGGGTGTCATCAACATTCTAGCTCAGGATTAAGCCCTACTGCTCAAACATCTTAGTAAGTTCTTCGATAGGCATAAATTTTATTTGGATCCATCTTACTTGACAAGCCTTAATACTCAGTCATTTATTTCAGTTCAGTACCATCTCCTCGGTCTAACTCAACTGAAGAAAATGGGTATACATATTTTCATTTGATTTGTAGAATTGGCACATAGTCTGGCTCTATTATGCACTGAGATGTATGCAGAGTTGGATTCTATATGTTTTACTAGCTATTCTTGATTTGCAAAGTATGATGATCTTTCTAGGTTTATGGTGCATAGCATGTTGGCGCCATTCACAGTTGGCTGGCAGAGCAAGGATTTGCATCCGTTGGTTATTTACAGATCTGAGGTTGTGACTCTCAATTCTGGCATTATATCGTTTTACTTCTCATGAAATGTAGCATTGGATTTTATTTATTGGACAAATCTAGCACTCTGTAGTTCAAAAGCCTCTTCCTTGGTGTGCTTGTGATCTGAAATTGCTAATGGATTGGTAGTTTGTTGGGAATTAATTAATTTTCTGTATGTTGGGATTATATTTCTTTGTTTTCTTTTGGTGGATAATTGTCCTAGGAGTCTAGGACTAAAGCTGAGATTGAAACATGTAACATGAGATCAAGTAGCTGGAATGTTGTGCGCCTGAAGCTATATACCATGTTAAGAGTTTTGCTTAAGTAGCTTTGTTTAGAAACACATGATCTATTTTGTTGAGTGACCTGGTTTATACACATACATATTAGGTCTCTGAGAGTGGTAAAGTAATTATTGCTCTAATTTTTTAATGGGTAAACTGTTGGCCCTTAATGTGAAGTAAATGGTTAAATACGATTTTCTTTCTTTTATTGTTACAGAAGTAAATTTGTGAATAATCAGTATCTATCATGAGCTGAAAGTTAGCCAGAATAGACGGGAATGCTTATCTGGATTTTAAATTTGAACCTTTTACACTATTTTGAAGATAATTCCCTCAGTGATACAGAGTTTGGTCTAGGATAATGTCATCTCATGTTGTATCTTGCTAAATTAGGCCATGCCACTTAATTGATAGAATTCTCATTTTATTAGTGTGACCTGTTGTATGAGCTAATTTTTTACTACTAATTGCATCCATGGTTCCACTAAAAAATTGCATTCATGGTCTCAAATTAGTTTATACGTTAGATTCTAGATGGATTGGTTTGCCGACATGGGAAAGAGTTAGTATAACCTTGTTAGGCTCGGTTAACTGTCTATTATTGTTTCAAAATGCTTGCTTTGCTAACCAAGATAATCACCATGATGTACATAATTCCTGCATTGTGCAGCGAGCTCCCCCACATGAACTCAGTCACTGGAAGCCTGAAATGGTCACAATTTGAGAGATTATGGTTACCTCTTTCTCATCTCTCTGTGGTTCCTCACGATACGGATGATTGAACCCTCCTAGGTCCTCCATCACTCTTCACCTTCATGGCTTCATCCATATCTTTTATTTACCTAATATTTGTGTTTCATTAGAAAGCGTTAGTTAGTTTTGCAAAATCGTAAGTACTAGATAACTTTTTTTCTTGTGCGAGGTTTGTTCATTGAAGAATTTTTTATTGCTTGAGTAAATTTTTTGATGATCATGTTGATGCCTAAGCTCGGGTCAGAGAGGGGAGAATATGGGTTGTTTTGAAACTTTTAGTGTCACGTATAAAATGTGAAGTTCAATTTTTTGTAGCCAAGTTGTGCAACACATACCAGAGCTTCATCATCTCGGTGCTTATTGTCAGTTTATATGCAAAGTGACTGTTCGTTCATTTTGGGTAGCAATAGTAGCAGGTGTTGTAATAGTTAGAGTTAATGTTTTTATTTATTCGTGTGTGAAAGAAAATTAATATTTATTATTCGGTTCAGGACCCCGTATGTTGATATGTATCACTGTGTTTTATGGTTCCATTGCAATGCACGGGCATACTACTAGTTGGGGTGTGATTTAGCCTAGTTTTGATAGTTAGGAGACGGATTCTAAACGATATTTAAGATGATGGACAAAAATATACTGTTTATGAAGGAAGTACGTAGGCAATGACCCTAGCGGGTGAGAATGAATGAATGATATGTTTCACTAGTATGTTTGGCTGGATCCGCCATGGTCAAAGGAGAAAGCCATCCCACTGAAGCATCGATTTTTGATCCGATAGCTTATATCTACACACAGTCACTACTACAAAATAGACCATAGAAAACACCTCATCACAGACGGTTCTTTAAAACCGTCTGTGATAAAATAATCACAGACGGTTCTGTAATACCTCATAAATCCAGCTAGGTCGTATAGTTTGGAATTTATTCGAAAACGAGATTTAAATTTCTCCGGAATCGCATTCGGTAAAAGAGGGAAGTCGGAGAGAGAGAAAGAATTAGTTTTTTTTCAGAATTTTCTAGTCCGCAGGGGGGTTATCGGAGTTTTCCGCTAACCTGGGCCAAGGGAGGGGGGCCGGCCATATAAGGGGCACCACTCCACCAACCCTAACCGGCCACCTCCCCTCCCACCTAGCCGCCACCCCCTCCCCTCTCCACCCTCCATTGCCGGCGCCTCCTCCCCTGGTTGGGCGCCGCCTCCTCCCCTGGTCGCCGGCCATTGGTGCTCCCGAGGTTGCTCTCCAAGATCCCCGGGCGCTCCTCCTCCGATCTGTCCTCCGGCGGGCCGTTTCCTCGCCGGGTGCTCGCTGTGGTGTGGCCGGCCAAGGAAGAAGAAGGGAGACCAGCGGGGAGTGGTTCTTCGTCGTGCTACAAGTCTTCAAGGGTAACGAGCACCTCGGTTCATTGTTTGATCGGTTTTTGTTGAGGTAGAGATCATTTGAGTCGCGTCAGATTAGGGTTCCAGAAATTACAGCTTGGATCAGAACGTTGCGCGGCAAGTTACGGTACTTTAGAGGCCGAATCTGGGGTTTTGCCCTTCTAGAGTTTTATTTCTGGGAACGTTAGCTTTCTTTTGGCACTAAGATCAGGAAAATCCGATATGTAGTTTGGGAGATATGAATTTTTGAATGCGATCTGTTCAGTCTGCCTTAAAACTGGGGCAGTAGGTTTGTCCCTCGGTTTTGATCAAATTAGGGGCCGAATTAGAACCTTCACCCCACAAAGTTATTGTAGCTCTCGAATTTATATTTCCAAGTTGATAAGGATCATTCTCATTGGATCAGTAGGCTAAAAGTTACGCCGTTTTCTTTATTACTGATCTGAATTCTGGACAGACGTAGATGGGTTGTGTTTAACTGATAATTAGCCCTCTGTTTTGGCCGAATCAGGGGATTTCGTCAACTAATGTTTTGTAGCCGGATCAGTTAAGAATCAGTGAGCACTGGTTTCATGTCTTTTAGAGTTACAGACAATTAATGGTGAATTTTCTCGTACGACTGCCAGAAGATAGGTAATCTGGACTTTTTTGTGTAGAGGTCAAATTGAAACCTTGGGGTGTGTGGGTTGATTAGAGAGTATCGTAGAACACGTGTAGCTGTGCCATATTCTATTATCCGTAATCCGTGGCAATGCTTGTGTAGGCGGTGAGACGGTGGGTGGAAGGACACCTTCGTTGCTTCCCAATACGTCACAACACGGAAGGCAAGTGCAATGTTTAATTTGTGTGAATTCGATGAATGCATGATAACTTGGTAAATTATGAATATTCCTGTGATTTGAGCTTGATGTGGTAGAGTTCAATACCTTATTCGATGATACATTGAGATGAAGTTCAAGTTATGCATTTCATTCCATGCATACATAATTCAGTTGCTGTCCACGGGAGTGGAAACTTGATTAAGTCCCATTAATTCCAATATGGGCATGTAAGACCTACCATTCCAATGTAGGCAGTTTCGGACATTCCGTATGAAACGTTCTTCATACGGACTTGGATCCCCTCTTGGTTAAGAGCGGGCTTAAGTGAACACCGACGGTGTGTCACTAGTTATACCAGTATAAACATGTGGAAAGTCCATTCTCCTTCAATGCATTCATTCATACCATGCTTTAAGAAATTCATGGAAGTAAATGAATTACTTGGTAGATTGTTCCGATTCAAGATTCTTTGTGAATGTATATGTTGTGCTTGCTGAGTTTCACTCACTCTTGCTTTTATTTGTTTTAGGTGAATTCCAAAGGCTACTGCTAGCGGGAGGGTGTAGTCCAAAGACGTTCCACGCACTTGAATAAATCATTCATTCGTTAAAATTCTATTTACGCTTATTCGGTTTAATTATAATGTAATGGATTGTAATAATTGTCACTTGGAGGTTCATTATTCTCGCGTTGGTTAATTCTTGTTTTAATTTATTGATGAACTGTTATTAAGCTCTAGATTGTTACCTTGATTAATCGTTTCTTTAGCATTGAATGCGATGTTAATATTAGGAATTGAATAGTAGGTTGGCCTGTTAGGTGACATCTTGTCTTCCGAATAGACAGGGTGTTACAGTTGGTATCAGAGCGGGCTTCAGGTCCGTGGTGAGTAGATTGATAAAATTACTAAAACTAGTTTAGGGTTGTCAACATAAACTAAAAATGTGTCAACAGTTTAATAACTTAAAACTTGACACACTGTGCACAGTAGGAAGGGTTGGGTATAACTTTGCTCCGCATTTCTTCAAGTCATTCCTTTATGTTCTGATATTGAATTGTTTGATCCTTTGTGTGGTGGTGTTTAGATGGCGAGAGGCCGTGGTCGTGGTCGTCCACCGGTCCGTGGTCGAGGTCGGGGACGCGGTCCGGCCGTGTCTTCTTCTCGGTCTGAGGGAGTTGCTGAGGCTGCCACGGAGGAGATTGCCTCTGCCGCTCCTCCGGTCGTAGAGCCTCCTATTGTATCTGCAGGACTTATCCAGAACCTTATGAGAGAGAACCAGCTACTCCGCCAAAGAATTCAGACGGCCATTCTGCGCAGAATGCACCGCGGTAGAACACGTTGTCGCCATCTTTGCTCCACCCGAGGTTAGGATGAATCTTCGGGAGTGGATGTCGCTTCGTTTGGACACTTTTGATGGAGCTGGCACACCGGTCCAGGCTGCGGATTGGTTGAGATATATGGAGCGTCAGTTTGGGCCATTAGAGCTGACGTCAGTGCAGAGAGCGCGGTTCGTGGCTTTTCAGTTGAAAGGTCAAGCTGACATCTGGTGGGAAGGAGTTCTGTCTTCCAGGACTCCAGTTCAGGGTCCTGCCACTTGGGAAGTGTTCGTGGAGAAATTCAGGACGCAGTTCTATCCAGACTCCTTCGTTGAGAAGATGGAACAAACACTGTTGACTTTTGAGCAAGGGAAGATGACGGTATCTGAGTATGAGGCTGGGTTCAATAACCTGGTGCGCTTTGTACCAGCGGTGGCGAATGATGATAAAGAGAAGGCTAAGAGGTTCGTGGGGCCTCAATCAAGAGTATCACCAGATTACGAGGGCGACAGATCAAGTGACTTCACTCGGTGGTCGAGCAAGCTAGAGGAATGGAGTTGGAGAAAGGTACTGCTCCGCTAGGTCAGCCGCTTTATTAGTTCATACCTCTTGGCAATTCGGTGGTGGCGTAAACGGAGTTTTGGTGGAGGAATGGGTCTTTTCACCCGCTCCCAAGAGGTTTGAAGGGTCACAACACTCGCCCCGCCCGACGATGGCGCCTTCCTCTTCGGCGCCCGTCCTTTGTCTTCCATTCCATCGGTGCGTCTGTTCGGGACGGGGCATGAAATGTTTCGGTGTGGTGAGGAGCATCGAGCTTGGAGTGTTCCTTCAGGGATCATGTCGTCATTGTGGTCGGATGGCCACAAAGCGTCGGTTTGCAAGCGTAACCCGCGAGTATCATCATGTGGGAGCCTGTTCCAAGAGCCTTCATCTTCCAGCGTTCACGGTGGTTGGTTCGAACTCTGCAGCAGCCTACGCACCACGCTTCACCTCGGTGGATTCCTCCTTGATGGTTCCTCGAGCACCTCCAGCGAGGTTCTATTGGAACCCGTTCATTGCACCTCCGTCGTCTGTTGCTCCCGCAGCGGTTTTTGGGCACCCCTCGCAGAGTGTCGGAGCTTCCTCCGCCCCGACGCCTCCAGGAGTCTACGCCATGCCCACTCCATATACTATGAGGCGACCGGACGTGGTGACAGGTACTTTACTAGTTGACTCGCATGATGCTTTCGTATTGTTTGATTCTGGTGCTACGTATTCGTTTGTGTCCCTGGAGTTTGTTAGAAGAGCGAGTTTGAGTCTGCAGTTCATCTCTGAGTCCGTGGTAGTCAGTTCTCCGGGGGGTCTTATTTCCAGCTCTACAGTTTGGCCAGGCTGTTCTATTGATATCGATGGTGAGGTTTTCACCGCTAACCTTATAGTAATTCAATTGGCACCTTTTGATGTCATTCTGGGTATGGACTGGTTATTCCAATACGGGCCAAGATCATTATACGGAAGACGGTGACTCGCAAGCTCCTTCCGGTGAAGAACGGTATTCGAGGAGTGCACCGTCGATTCGGCGTTCGGCTTTGGCTAGTCTGCTCCCTAGCCGCGTGCATCAACCTATGGATTGCTTTGGTCCTCAATGAAAAGATTGGCTCTTCATTGCGTACGAGGAGATATCGATTGCGAATGAGTTTTACGATGTTTTCCCATGGATCGCTCGATGCCTCCGTCGGAGAGTGGAGTTCGGATTGATCTTATTCCGGGAACGCGACCCATATCGATGTCTCCTTATCGGTTGGCACGACCATTTCAAGAAGAATTGAAGAAACAGTTGGGCGACTGTTGTCCAAGGGTATGATTCGCGTAGCGTCTCACCACGGGAGCACACGTGCTTTTCACCAAGAAGATGGATGGCGGTTAGGCGCATGTGTGTGGATTATCGGGCTCTTAACCAAGCAACGGTGAAGAATAAATATCCATTACCCGTATCGAGGATCTCTTGACCAATTGAAGGGGGCCAAAATATTCTCAAGATTGACCTTGATCGGTACAATCGATTCGTGTCCGGAGCAGACATCGAGAAGACGACTTTTTCCACGAGGTATGGCCATTATGAGTACAAAGTTATGTCTTTTGGGTGACGAATGCTCTGCGATTTTCATGGAGGCCATGAACGGATGCTACACCAATACCTCGATGATTTTGTTATCGTATTTATTGACGATATCTTGATCTATTCCAAAACGGAAGAGGATCACGCCGACATTTGAAGTTGGTACTTGAAATATCGAGAAAGAACCAATTCTATGCCAAATTGAAGAAGTGCGAGTTCTGGATTTCTGAGGTGGGGTTTCTAGGCCATGTTATCAATCAAGATGGTATATCAGTTGATCCTAGCAAGATCTCTACGGTGGTAGAGTGGGCAAGACCAACCAATGTCAAGGAGGTGAGGAGTTTTACGGGATTAGCGGGTTATTACCGGCGTTTAGTGGAAGGTTTCTCCATTATTGCTAGACCAATGTCCCACCGACACGAAAGGAGTTAAATTTCGGTGGTCGGAAGCATGTGAGCCCAGTTTTTGTGCATTAAAGGAAAGATTGGTGACTGCTCTGATTTTGACTCTTCCCGAGCCCGGGAAGCGGTTCACTATTTATTCAGATGCGTTGATAGTTGGTCTCGGTTGTGTACTTATGCAGGAGGGCAAAGTGATTGCTTATGCGTCGCGGCAGCTTGAAGAAGCATGAGCGAATTATCCGACTCATGATCTCGAGTTGGTCGCAGATGGTTCTTGCTTTAAAAATCTAGCGCCATTATTTGTATCGGGCGAGTCTTGTGACATCTTCACCGATCACAAGAGTTTGAAATATATCTTTACCTGTATGATTTGAACCTGAGATAGAGGAGATGGTTAGAACTGATTAAAGACTATGATCTCACAATTCAGTATCATCCAGGCAAGGCAAACGTGGTAGCGGATGCTTTGAGTCGCAAGGCGACACCATCTACTTGTCGCTTGTCTTATCGCGATTTTGAGCGTATGGATATTTCCTATTGTTTTGCGGGTACCGCCAGTGAGACTTCGGTTGCTTTTAGAGTTAGCACTTCCGATCAAGTGCGAGAAGCACAAGAAGATGACCAGATGCTCCAGCGGTGAGAAAGCGTTGTATTGAGGGCAAGCAAGGCCATTTCAGTATAGATGAGGTTGATACATTACGGTTTAAAGGCCGCCTCTGTGTTCCCCAGGAGGCTCAGATTAAGGATGAGATTCTGAAGGAGGCACATCGTACTCAGTGCACCCTGGAGAGACCAAGATGTACAAAGATTTAAAGAAAAACTTCTGGTGGAAGAGGATGAAGGTTGATATTGCGCAATATGTAGCATCTTGTGGAGTCTGCCAGCGAGTCAAGGCTGAGCATAAACGGCCAGCGGGATTGCTGCAACCTCTGGAGGTCCCGGTGTGGCCGTGGGATGATATATCTATGGATTTTGTAGTCGGTTTACCTCGCACGCAATGAGGTAAGGATGCTATTTGGGTCATTGTGGACCGGCTCAAGAAGTCTGCTCATTTTATTCCTATCCGCACAACTAATTGGCAAGTGATTTGGCTCCCTTTATGTGCGGGAAATAGTGCGGTTGCGGAGTTCAAAACTATTATTTCGATCGAGATGCTAAATTTGTCTCAAGTTCGGGAGAGTTTGCGAGTGCTTTGGGTACACACTTGTCTTAGCACGACTTTTCACCCACAACGGATGGTCATCTGAACGCACAATTCGTACATTGAAAGATATGCTCGGTGTTGTGTTTTATCCTGGAAAGGAAGTTGGGAAGATCATTTATCGTTGGCCGAGTTTGCTTATAATAACGGTTATCATGCCAGTATTCGAGCGGCACCATTCGAGGTTCTTTATGGACGTAAGTGCAGTTCCCCGTTGTGTTGGGATGAGGTTGGAGAGCGAGCGCTTTGGGTCCCGAGGTTCAAGAAACGATGGCTAGAGTGGCCGGTTAGGCAAAATCATTGGTCGCCGAGTCGACGTAAGAGCTACGCAGATGTGAGAAGGCGGGATTTGGAATTCCAAGTGGGTGACGAAGTTCTGTTGAGAGTGTCGCCATCCAAAGGTGTGGTGAGGTTTGGCACAAAAGGAAAGCTTAGTCCAAGGTATGTGGACCTTTTCCAATCGTGGCACGAATTGGAAAACTAGCTTACCGCTTGGACCTTCCCGACTCCATGAAGGGGTCCACAATGTATTTCATGTGTCAATGTTGCGGAAATTTACGAGGATCGGACCAAGTCATTCCTTTGGAGCCTTTGATTCTTGAGCAATCTTACCATTGAATCCCGACCGGTGAAGATATTAGAAGAATCGGAGCGGGTTTTGAGGAACAAAACCTTGAAGTATGTTAAAATCCTTTGGTCTCATCAGTCTGAAAGAGAGGCCACTTGGGAGTTGGAGTCCCGCATGCGAGAACAATACCCGACTGCTCACTTGAGTAATTATTTAAGTTGTTCATCTTTCTTTCTCGGTTGTCGCGTAGATTCGAGGTCTAATCTTTCTAAGGGGATAGAGTGTAATACCTCATAAATCCAGCTAGGTCGTATAGTTTGGAATTTATTCAAAAACGAGATTTAAATTTCTCCTGAATCGCATTCGGTAAAAGAGGGAAGTCGGAGGGAGAGAAAGAATTAGTTTTTTTCAGAATTTTCCAGTCCTTGGGGTTATCGGAGTTTTCCGCTAACTCGGGCCAAGGAGGGGGCCGGCCGCCCACTAGGGGCCGCCATATAAGGGGGCACCACTCCCAACCCTAATCGCCACCTCCTCCCACCTAGCCGCCACCCTCCCTCTCCACCTCCATTGCCGCGCCTCCTCCCGGTTGGGTGCCGCCTCCTCCCCAGTCGCCGCCATTGGTGCTCCCGAGGTTGCTCTCCAAGATCCCCGGCGCTCCTCCTCCGTCCTCCTCCGTGGGCCGTTTCTCACCGGTGCTCGCTGTGGTGTGGCCGGCCAAGGAAGAAGAAGGGAGACCAGCGGGAGTGGTTCTTCATCGTGCTCGGGTCTTCAAGGGTAACGAGCACCTCGGTTCATTGTTTGATCGGTTTTGTTGCGGTAGAGATCATTTGAGTCGCGTCGATTAGGGTTCCGAAATTACAGCTTGATCGAGCGTTGCTATGCGGCAAGTTACGGTACTTTAGAGGCCGAATATGGGGTTTTTCCTTCTAGAGTTTTATTCCTGGGAACGTTAGCTTTCTTTTGGCACCAAGATCAGGAAAATCCTATATGTAGTTTGGGAGATATGAATTTTTGAATGCGATCTGTTCAGTCTGCTGGCCACTGGGTCGATGGGTTTGTCCTCGGTTTTGTTCAACTTAGGGGCCGAATTAGAACCTTCACCCCACAAAGTTATTGTAGCTCTCGAATTTATCTTTCCAAGTTGATAAGGATCATTCTCATTGGATCAGTAGGCTAAAAGTTACGCCGTTTGCTTTATTACTGATCCAATTCGGACAGACATAGATGGGTTGTGTTTAACTGATAATTAGCCCTCTGTTTTGGCCGAATCAGGGGATTTCGTCAACTAATGTTTTGTAGCCGGATCAGTTAAGAATCAGTGAGCACTGGTTTCATGTCTTTTAGAGTTACAGACAATTAATGGTGAATTTTCTCGTACGACTGCCAGAAGATAGGTAATCTGGACTTTTTTGTGTAGAGGTCAAATTGAAACCTTGGGGTGTGTGGGTTGATTAGAGAGTATCGTAGAACACGTGTAGCTGTGCCATATTCTATTATCCGTAATCCGTGGCAATGCTTGTGTAGGCGGTGAGACGGTGGGTGGAAGGACACCTTCGTTGCTTCCCAATACGTCACAACACGGAAGGCAAGTGCAATGTTTAATTTGTGTGAATTCGATGAATGCATGATAACTTGGTAAATTATGAATATTCCTGTGATTTGAGCTTGATGTGGTAGAGTTCAATACCTTATTCGATGATACATTGAGATGAAGTTCAAGTTATGCATTTCATTCCATGCATACATAATTCAGTTGCTGTCCACGGGAGTGGAAACTTGATTAAGTCCCATTAATTCCAATATGGGCATGTAAGACCTACCATTCCAATGTAGACGAGCTGACATTCCGTATGAAACGCTCTTCATACGGACTTGGATCCCCGCTCTTGGTTAAGAGCGGGCTTAAGTGAACACCGACGGTGTGTCACTAGTTATACCAGTATAAACATGTGGAAAGTCCATTCTCCTTCAATGCATTCATTCATACCATGCTTTCAAAATTCATGGAAGTAAATGAATTACTTGGTAGATTGTTCCGATTCAAGATTCTTTGTGAATGTATATGTTGTGCTTGCTTTGAGTTTCACTCACTCTTACTTTTATTTGTTTTAGGTGAATTCCAGTGAAACTGTTGCTAGCGGGAGGGTGTAGTCCAGCACGTTCCACGCACTTGAATAAATCATTCATTCGTTAAAATTCTATTTACGCTTATTCGGTTTAATTATAATGTAATGGATTGTAATAATTGTCACTTGGAGGTTCATTATTCTCGCTTTGGTTAATTCTTGTTTTAATTTATTGATGAACTGTTATTAAGCTCTAGATTGTTACCTTGATTAATCGTTTCTTTAGCATTGAATGCGATGTTAATCTTAGGAATTGAATAGTAGGTTGGCCTGTTAGGTGACATCTTGTCTTCCGAATAGACAGGGTGTTACAGGTTCCAAGACGAACTGTCTGTGATATGGACCTATCATAGACGGTTCTCTTAGAAACGTTTGTGATATGAATCTATCACAGACAGTTTGTAAAAACAACCGTCTGTGAAGTATCACAGGCGGTTTGTAAAAACAACCGTCTGTGAAGTATCACAGACGGTTTTAACCACGAACCATCTGTGATGACTGATAGTATCACAGACGGTTCTTGCGCAGAACCGTCTGTGAAGTATCATAGACGGTTCTAACCACGAACCGTCTGTGATGACTGAGATTATCACAGACGGTTCTGACCACGAATCATGTGTGTTGACTTAGAGTATGAACCGTCTGTGATATGCTGACATTATATATATATATATATATATATATATATATATATATATATATATATATCTGGTCCCGACAGAACCTTGCCCGAATCATTTGAGCCGCCACCCTGCTGCCTCCTCCCCCATTGCTCTACTGCTGCCTCCTCCACTGTGCCAACTTGGAGAGGAGAAGGAAGGGAAGAAAGGAGCCAGGGAGGAAAAGGAAGGGAGGAGATCTCGCCGGATATCCGTCGTGAACTCTGAGGGTAACGATCTGTACATAACCCTTTATATTTGCTCTAGGTTAATCACTAATAAATTTTAGTATGTTTGGTTAATAGTTAGAGTACTTGCGGTTTATTAATATAATTTAATACTAATTTATTACGTGCGTTGTAGATGGAGGAGATCTCGCCGGATATTCGTCGTGAACTCTGAGGGTAACGATATGTACATAACCATTTATATTTGCTCTAGGTTAATCACTAATAAATTTTAGTATGTTTGGTTAATAGTTAGAGTACTTGCGGTTTATTAATATAATTTAATACTAATTTGTTACGTGCGTTGTAGATGGACCGAAATTGGATGTACGTTGAGAACCGTGTGAGTGAAGAGTATATTAATGGAGTGTTTGCTTTTAGAAGAGCCGCCGAGCAGGATATTTTGAAGAAGGGGATAAAATTTATGTATTGTCCATGCATTGATTGCGGTAATCTGAAAATATTTGACAACCTAGCGCAGATTGAAGCTCACTTGATTCAAAGGGGTTTCAAAAAAGGGTATACATGTTGGACCAGTCACGGTGAAGAGCAGATCATATAGGAAGTTAATAATGACAACATCGCTGGGGAAGTCAACGATATGCCGGATGTGGATTGTGCTTTTGATGTGGATAGGTCGCATGATGACAATCTGGATCAGATGCTACGCGATGCAAAAGAGAACTACAATGAGAGAGTTTTGTAAATTCTAGGGCTTAATGGAGGACTGTGGAAACCTTTGTTCCCTGGCTGCAAGCCGTAATACACAAGGTTGTCAATCGTGCTTTAACCGCTGAAATTGAAGGCAAGCAATAGTTGGTACGGCAAGAGTTTCACGATGTTGTTAGGTCTCCTAGCGGACATCTTTCCAGAGGGAAACGTGTTGCCCAGCACCACCTACCAAGCTAAGAAGGTTCTTTGTCCATTGGGAATAGAAGTAGAAAGAATACATGCATGTCCGAACGATTGTATCATCTACCTAAAGAGTATGTAGACATGCATTATTATCTCGTGTGCAAAGCATCCCGATACAAACGTAAGAATACTGCTAAGGTGAAGTAAGAACCTCCTGCTAAGATGTAGTAGTATCTACCTATGATCCCATGTTTGAAGCGTTTATTTGCGAATCGAAAGGAGGCAAGATTGATGCGTTGGCACTCAGAGGAGCGTAAGAAGGATGGAAAGGTAAGACACCCTGCTGATTCTGCCCAGTGGAGAAACTTCGATCGGAGCTTCGAAGAGTTCGGTGCAGACCCGAGGAACATAGGGTTAGGGTTGAGTACAGATGGAATGAATCCTTTCGGTAACATGAACAGTCGACATAGCACCTGGCCCGTAAATCTATGTATTTACAAGCTTCCTCCCTGGCTGTGTTTTGGAAATACATTTTGATGTCACTACTTATTCAAGTGCCGAAGCAACCTGGGAACGATATTGATGTGTACCTAGCACCATTGCTGGAAGATCTTGTGACACTGTGGAACGAAGGGGTACAAGTATGAGATGTGTACAAATGAGAGAACTTCACTTTACGCGCCATGTTGTTCCGCACCATCAATAATTTTCCTGCCCTTATTAACTTGTCGGGGTTCAGTGCAAAAGGAGCTAAAGCCTGTCCACACTGCTTAGATGGTACCGAGAGTGTATGGCTGAACAACTCGCGTAAAACTGTGTATATGCGTCACCGTAGGTTCCTTCCCAGTATTCACCCATACCGCAAGATGAAGAAACAATTCGACGGAAATAGGGAGGACGGGTCAGCTCCAAGGGCTTTTAGAGGGAAAGGGGTCTATGATATGGTTAAGGATATCGATGTTGTGCTTGGGAAGGGACATAAATTAAGGACCTATTAGAAAAATATCTGGAAGAAGCAGTCAATTTTTTGGGACCTGCCTTATTGGGAGCACTTAGAAGCTCACCACTGCATCGACGTCATGCACGTGGAGAAGAATGTATGTGAAAGCTTGATTGGTCTCTTACTGAACATTAACGGCAAAACAAAGGATGGTGTTAACGCACGGTGTGACTTGGTTGATATGAATATAAGGACCGAGTTGGCACCAAGAGAGACCGATAAAGGACGAACGTACCTTCCCCAGCTTGCTACACTTTGTCCAAGGCTGAGAGATATGAACTGTGTGAAAGATTGCTGGTGTGAAAGTTCCGTCCAGTTAGTCCGCCAATATTAAGAAACTTGTTTCCATGAAATATTTGAAATTATTTGGTATGAAGTCTTACATATCACAAACGGTTCTAGTTACAAACCGTCTGTGATATCAACACTACATGTCACAGACGGTTCTTGGTTGAAACCGTATGTGATAGTGCTCTTCATAGACGGTTTCAACTAAAACCGCTCGTGTTGATCCTTATCACGACGGTTCAAAAACGTGCGTGATAACCAATCGTATCACATACATAAAAATTCAGATGGTTCAAAAACCGTCTGTGATGATGGTTCCGAACCGTCTGTGATGTAATTTTCTGTAGTAGTGAGTTAATATGTATTTATTTGTAGAAAATTTGGAATTTTTGGCATTTCTAACCTCTACTGTTCTTTTTTTCAAAACTAGCCCTGTTCCGACATAATTTGCAGAACTAGCCTTAACACAATGTCCCTACCCGGCCGGCGTAGCATAGGGACCTACCCCCACCACAGCGCGCTAATGACCTACCCTTGGCCCCGGCACTAGAGCCTCCTCGCCCCGTGGCATGGGAGGCGCGCAGGACCTACCCCATATGGGGGGCGGCAAGAAGAGGAGATCGGAAAAAGGAAAAGAGAATATTCCAAAAAATTATTTAAAAATTTAAAATTTAAAGAAAATTACGTAAAAATTCTTGGAACATGAATAGATTTAAGAAAATATTTCTAAATTTAATTAAAGTTTATTTTATTCATTTAAAATGTTTTTCATTTTCTGAAATTTTGTAAAGCAAGACGTGACCCAACGAGGCAGATATCTGTACGAGTTACTACGATACAAATATGTTGAAGAGGTAGTAACAACTTGTAACATCATACAAAGCAGTGCAGGTAACAACGCAAATCAAAACAACACTCACATTACTACACCTTCCAGATAACGACCAACATGACTCAATAGCACAAATTTTTTAAATCGAACACACCGGGGTACAACGTAACGCAATACACCGGATAGCTTACAGATACTAAGTGGTGCCAGAGGAAAAAGGTTTGTTCAGGCAGTTCCTGAACGAGTGCCTAGGAGTCTTGCATAACCTACACCTCGTTGGTCTTGGTCAGTCTCTACGTTGGCTCGTACCCATGTCATTGCGGATGCGCCTTGACTGACACCTCCCACGGCCTGGATGCCGCAGTGCTTCATTTGGTGACCACTTCACTCCTCCCTGCCATAGGTTTGAACTCCCCGTTCCAAGTATTATACAGGTGACGTATGTCGTTGTACTAGGACATGTATATGCTACAAGATTGGTGAAATACAGCGCATGCAGCATATACGAGTGTAACATCCCAATTCTAAGTCTTTGCTTCAAATGTAAGAAAATGAGTAGAAATTAAAAAATTCTTGCATCTTGAAGTCCTTGAACATTTCTGTAATTCTTGTAAAAGAATTATGGAAGTCAAAAATCAAAATCCTCAATTGACTCTAGTCAAAAACCTCCTTGGGAAAATATTGTGCCAAACCTCTGTACATATTTTTCCTGAGCTCTAGGGATGGTATGTGACACCTCAAAATTATTTCATAATTTTTAGAAATATTTGATAATTTTTGGAGGCAAGTCAAACCAACAAAAACTCTGGTCAAACCCTAACTCAAACCTTCTGGAAGTTCTTGAGAAAAATGCAATGCATGAAGATCTCTGTAAATTTTATGTAAGGTTAATCCTAAGGTCGGCAACCTCCAGTTAAAATTTTATGATTTTTGGAGCTGGTTTGCTACCTCTAAAAATCCCCCAAAGTTCTAGTTCAAAATCAAAACCTAATCTGTGGCACTGTTCCTCGGGCTGGAGCCACTTGACTCGGCCCAGTCAACTAGCTGCACCGCCGCGGTCGATCGGACGTGATCGCTGTGAGCCGTCCGATTTGGAGATCACAGCCTAGATTGAGTGGCCGATCGGACCGGTCGTCGACCCATTCACTTGAACCATCCGATTTGGAGATCAACGGCCTGGATTGAGTGGCCGATCGGACCGACCGCTCGCCCCATTCACTTGAACCGTTCGATTTTGATCCAACGACAGCCAAGTCATCTCCTTCCTCGCTCTCCCTCGCTCTCGTGCGCGCTGCGCCATGGGCAGAGGCAGTCGTGGGCAGCGCAGCGCCCTGTCCACTCCGTGTCATGGCCAACGGCTCTGTGCATTTAATGTTGGTCAGTGCACCGCCCCCGTGCTTCCTATTCTCAACTGCTCCCATCACCCTCGGTGCTCCCATGGCAGTGTTTGAACCAAGTCCACCGTGGAGCTCCACCCTCGCTCCATGCCGTTGCACTCTGGCTTTAAGTAAGCCCTGAGCTCTTTCTTAGCTTCCTTTCATCACCACCCTGCTCACCTTGCTCCCTCTGTGCTTGGTTGAGCTCAAATCGCCAAAAGCCCCAAATCGCCATTTTCGGCAGTGAAGCTTCTTCTTCATCGTCGGCGCTCCAGTGTTCCTTTTTAAATCCTTTCGCGTATCCTTGAGTCTCTCTCTGCCTTGAGCATTTCACCTAATCAAATTCTGGTTTGCATTCACAGGAATTGACAAATCTTGGATTTTCCCTGTTTCGGCCGAAGTTCATCCCCTTTCTTCCTCAGCGCGGTGCGGGTCTTCGTTGCCGGAGCAGCTCCGACCTCCTCTGTGTCTCTCCAGTGCTCAGGTAGCTCCGCATTCATCCCTAGATGTTTGGCACTCGCTTACTTGGACCGCAGCAGAGCTCCTTTGCGCTTTTCGTTTTCGGCCGTTTGTGTCGCCGCCGTCAACTTCGACTTGCCGGCGTTCTAGACCGCCGCAGCCGCAGTAAATGGTCCCGGTGTGCGCGCAAGGCTATCGCAGACCCGTTTTAGGCCTTAGCTCGCGCCGTCGTGACCAGAGTCACCGGCGGTAAGCCTCCCTTTGCTGTCGGGTTTTGTCGGACGAACTGTACGCGAGCGTTTAGCGTCGTTCTTTGTGGTCCTGGTGTGGTTGTTTGGATTGTGGTGGTATGCCTAAGTCAAAAAGGACCGAATTACTTGCGCCACCGTACTGAGCAATTTGCATGCTAACTACATGAGGGGGATATGGGACCTCTCTTGATCTAGTACTTTGGCGTGTGTTAGCCCCGGGTCACAGGTATGTTGGCGTGGTTGTTGAGAGTTGTATGGGCGGGGTGGGCTTTCTAGTTCTCCTCCATGTGGGGCATCGGTCCTTTTCTAAGGTCGATGACTCCGTCCTAGCGTATGGAAATTTCTATTCCTATACGAGTGACTCGTGGCTAATACACAATATTGGAACCGTCTCGTAGGACTTAGCCGTGCCGGCATACCAAAGGTAGTGTGCTTCATCTAGTGGCAAAAAGGCGGTTTGACATGTGGGTACATTGGTACACCCCTGTAGGGTTAAAACTATTCGAATAGCCTCGTTCTAGGTTATGGACATGCTCGGATACGCCCCGTGAGAATTAGACTACAACCTTTTAATTAAAATTTGGCATGGTTGGTATGAATGGGTAATTCGTGCTATTGTTGTGGTGACTAGTGGTTAGTCACTTCTAGGATTGTTGTTATCTTCTATCTATTGTTATTATTGTTGTCTTTTACTGTTATTTGAACCATAAAAATAGATTGTAAACTTGCTTTTAAATATACTACATTATTGCAAATAAAGATTACTTTATGCCGAAAATGAAACATACATCCTCCACTTCAATAAGCTTGCATGTAGCATATGTATAGGCCTGTTACCCTACATGTAAGTCTTGCAGAGTACAATTTTTGTACTCATTTGTTTTGCTTAACTATTTGTTGCAGAGCAGGAAGGTGAGCCCCAAGGGCCTTACTTTTGTGAAATGTGCTTCGGGTTCGACGACTAGCTTGGCGGTCCGGTTGGTTGCCTTGTGGGTAAAGGCACACTAATTGGCTCGTTTGTTTATGGCCATCTTATGGCATTTTTGCTTCTGCTGTTTAATTAGTATTTGTATGTTATTTGGCAGGTTGGCCTCTCTTTTGTAATAACTCGTCTCTATTATATTAACTTCTGGTTTGTTGCTGTTCTTTGGTTCTATGTGAACGAATGGAATTGATACATGAATTTTGTAAAGGGGTGTGTATACTGCATTCCTGGGAAGTATACATATCTCGAAGACACGGGTTATTTGGTTTGTGATGCTAGGGTCAATTGGTGACTAAGCATTACAAGCTTAATAAACCGGGGTCCTCACGATGAGGGAGCAAGGCTTGTGTAGGAGTTGAGACTTGTTGCAGGTGCAAACTACCACATCGCCTATGGTGCAAACATGCTTCCAGTCACCTCTCGTGTGGCCACGAATGTACTTGTCCCGCAGGCGGATCTCAAACTTCCTCCTCACTCCATCTATTGTGTGAGCTACATGGGATTGGGCCTTGGTAATCTTCTTCTCCATGTAGCCAAGGGTAACCTCCGAGTAGTACTTCCCTTTCTCCAAATGTTGCTTAGCCATCATTGCCCGATTGACGAAGTAACCGACTGTGCGGTTCCATGTCTCGTTGACAACAGCGGTGATGGGTAGGGCACGGACCCCCTTTCAACACACTATTATAGACATCAGACATATTGGTTGTCATGATGCCGTGGCGAGCACCATAGGTGTCGGGAAGAAGGCACCATTTCTCATAGTCCGGGGCATGCACGCTCATCCACTCAGCAAACTCGCTTTGCGGTGCGCTTGGCCCAGAACCTCCACTTGCACGCTCGGTTTCGACCTCAAGCTCCCGCCATATGGCATCGAACTTAAGCTTCTGATTCTGCAGACAGAGCTTCTTGAATTTCTTCATGAGGTCCTTGCTCCGAAAGTGCGTGTATAAGTTGGCAGCTAGATGCCGCATGCACCAACGTGTGCACATGTCGTTCCATTGGAATGACAGGCTTGTACCGTGCTGCATGTTGTGCAGCGTGGACAGCAACCCAGTATGATGGTCGGTGATGATGCACACATTCGGTCGGTCCCTTACAACATGTTGTTTTATGTTGGTCAGGAACCACAACCAACTGTCAGTGTTCTCATTCTCCACAATTGCAAAGTGTTCTCATTCTCCACAATTGCAAAGGCAACTGGTCGTTGCCATCAATGGTAACAGCAGTGAGAATGGTGCCATTGTACTTTCCGCAAAGGAATGTACCGTCCATAGTCAATATCGGATGGCAGTGGGAGAAGCCCTAGACTGCTGGGCCAAATGCCCAGAAGACTCGATCAAGGATTAAGGAATGTGGGATGTTCGATGGGTAGGGCCTCTCCATCCTGTTGATGCATGTCCCCGGATTAGCATCCACAATTTGCTTCAGCATTATGGGGACTAGGTCGTACGCCTCCTTGTAGGTACCATACAACCCTTTGAGCACCTTCTGCTTCACCTACCAGACCTTACTGTAGCTAACGCCATACCCTATTGTATTCGCTATGTCAGCCATCAGAATCTTTGGCGAACCAGTTACATCGGTTACATCTACATGGCTTTTGACAGTCGCGATGTAGCCCGAGGTCACATTCCTATGCATTTGCAACGACTCCTCAAGATCACGTGTGTGATCCGTCACGACTGTGATGCGGAAGTCCGTTCCCGCTCCAGGGAATATCTGTGCATGGAATTTGCCCAGGCAAGAGGTAACAACACACTTAACTATGTACGTGTTAGGGTTAGACCTGTAGATAATGGAAGACAGATAATGATCAGTACGACTTACTGTAGATAGTTGAAGATACAGTCTTCACCGCGAAACTAGCGATAGTTTGCTTGGTAGCAGTCTTGATGTAACGTGGCCCGATCTTCCGAATGATGCTAATAAGTCGATTGTGGAGAACTCGACGTTGATGATCCGAAGGCTCCGACCAGAACAGATCAAACCTCCTGCAATCACTACACCACTGCTCCGATGGCTATCAACCGTGCTGAACGCGGTTGACCTCGCCAAGAAGGCTATCTCCTGCATGCGAATCGAGAACACAAGCAAGAAAGTAGAAGATGCAATCTGATATTGTATTGCGAATATAGAAGAAGTACACAATGTGGAGTTCCTCAACCGAACGTGCGGCGAGACTGCTAAGCAGAATAATCTCAAAGAAAAACCCACCCTAAACTATGACGGCTACTGTATATATAGGGGGATGTGAGGAGTTCAACCTAGGGTTGTGCGGCCGCGGGAAGAGGCGTACACAACCTGGACTCTGACCTCGTTCGCTTACAAGACCCTATTAAGTCCAAAACGGTGACGCAGCACCTTATTCACTATTTATGCTACGTATCTATGTCGAAGACCTGGTCGTAGGACTGGCCCTAAGGTGGTCTTGAGGAGTTCATGCTATCGCTGATCGTAGATTGTGTTCAATGAGTACTGGGTTCGGCGAGTACTGGTGAAACTGGTCGTAGGCCTTCTTGAGATGGTCGTAGACCCTGCGGAACTGGTTGTAGACCTTCTTGAACTGGTCGTAGTCCTAGATTCCTAAGTACAAGTAAATCATCTCCATTAGGCAGCATCATAGAGTTCTTAAATAATATACTCAGCCCTCAAAACGAATTTACCTGATAAATAAGTTGACGCGTACGAGCTCTTGTAAATTGAATAGCAAGCATAACAAATGTGGTTGTATCCATAGGGTTCATGTCCTCATCATCCTCCTCTTCTTGAAAACAAAGCCGTCCTCGGCTTTTGATAATCTGAAAATAGGTAACAAAGAAGCTAAGGTGTATGCATAGTATATGTATATATCATCTGTTTTAACTGTTCTTCGTTGTTGCACAATTAATGTTATAGAACAGCAGCGATTATAGAAACTCATTGTATTATTAGCCCAAGAATAATCATATATGTTAATGAGCAAAATAAAATTTATCACACAACAATTATTGCAACTAGTTTTGCAAATATAAGGGAAGCATTTATACAATTCAAATCCCTGAAGTTGTAAATTTGTAGTGCTAGCAGATATGAGCAAATCTACAACCTTTGGAATCAAACAAAGTTCATCCATATAATCATATTTCAATTGAGCGTTAGCAAATTCATCTAACAAGGGTGAAAAGATTTGAAAATTCTTCCATTCTTCAACATTATTATGCAGATTGTCAATACTAGATGATGCAATAAGAGATGAACACATAGGCATTGGATGATCACTTAAGTTTATTTTCTTCTCATAATGAACAAGATTGGGTTCACAAGAATTGTTGTTCAAAATAGTAAGCTTCAATTCATCTATGTGATCACAAGTTATGCATATTCGATACACATAAAGTTGATTGTCTACACCATAATCTCCAATCAAATTAAACTTATATCCAGGGGTGTATGCACTAGACAAGGATTTCAAACATGCGATTTTGGAAACTTTCTCCACAGCATATGACAATTTCATCGATGGCTTCAACATAATGTAACATAAAGAATTAGTAGGAAAAATTTTAGTCAAAACTTCTTTATGTCTAACCAATTCTACATGATCATTATATGTGATTGACTCATGATATGAATCACTCAAAATAGCAGGTAATTTAATTATGTTATCATCTGTAACACCCTGACCCAAAATCGGCTCAATGCCCAGCCCACCGTGGGGCGGACCCGCCCACACATAGCACCCCACTTACACTTTCGTCCTCGCTTCGTGTAAAAGGGTTAACCCGGAGGTGCTACGTTTGGATTCAACAGGCATTATATACTACTATAACTCACTTGAGACAAGCAATGTGGGACTAATCCCACCACAAAACTCCTCATGGGCCACATGGGCCACACTACGAGCAGGCCGGGGTATTACATTCACCCTCCCTCAAGGGCTGACGTCCTCGACAGCATACCGCATATGCGGCAAATGCCCAGAACCACCCCTCAGTACACGTCCGTGCGTCCAGTGCCGGCATATATGCCATGACATGTGTCCACTCCGGGCCCACATGTGCCATGCGCCATATGCCCGCGCCCCTGTCCCGCACGCGCCCGTGCAGCAAAGGTTGATGCTCTGATACCATCTGTAACACCCTGACCCAAAATCGGCTCAATGCCCAGCCCACCGTGGGGCGGACCCGCCCACACATAGCACCCCACTTACACTTTCGTCCTCGCTTCGTGTAAAGGGTTAACCCGGAGGTGCTACGTTTGGATCCAACAGGCATTATATACTACTACAACTCACTTGAGACAAGCAATGTGGGACTAATCACACCACACAACTCCTCATGGGCCACATGGCCCACGCTACGAGCAGGCCGGGGTATTACAGTATACTCAAGTCAACAGGTAAATCAACAAGTTTATCACATGGTGCACTAAAATCAATGTAGTCTGAATTCTCTTCGTGGAACATGTGCATATCAGAATTATTTTCCACTAATTTTTGCTCTAAAATAGTATGAACAGTGAACAATTCTAGTTCTTCACAAGCATACTCACCTTAAGTGATGATAGCATCATGATCTTTACCTTTTTGGCTCTCCTCAAATGAATTAGGTCCATCCATCTCCTTATCTTCCTTCTCAACCAATGGAGTCGATGGTTCAATCAGCTCATTCTCCTCTTCAGCTTGGTTCTCTAGTTCTCTTTGAGTGCTCAATACTTGTTGCACAATTATAGTTCTATAATTCTCCGTAGCAGCAGCACCTAAAACTTCCCCACCTTCTCTATCTACCTCATGTTCATCATCATTACCTGCAAGGTTAGCTGCAAGAACGTATTCATCCTCAATATCACTAGTACTTACGTAACCACCGTCTTCTGTCGCGATGTACACTCGCTGACTTGGGCAATCTCTCATGAAGTGGTCCATTCCTTTACAACGGTAGCTTACAATTCCTGTTGTACGACCTGTGGAAGCAACCGATGACGAGCTCTACGCTGGTGCAGAGGGGGCAGCAGACCGAAAAGCATGAGGTGGGGCTGTACTGGCTTGTTCTGGAGTTGATCTCGATGTAGACGTACTGCCAAAGTTACTCCTAGTACTTTGTTGTCTACCCTGCAATTGCTTTTCTGCCAAACAAGCAAGTTGGAACAACCTATTAATATTATTATAGTGTTTGTAATCAACTATGTCCTGAATCTCACGCCTTAAACCACCATAAAAACGAGCCATCTTATCCTCCTCATCCTCAACAACATTACAACATAGCATGCCTATTTGTAGTTCTTGATAATATTCCTCGACAGATTTATTACCTTGGTCTAAGCGCTGTAATTTCTTGCGCATATTACGTTTAAAATCAGGAGGAACAAATCTAGCACACATGGCTACCTTCAATCTATCCCACGTATCAGGTGTTAAGCCAGAATTAACCACTTGATTCCACCAAATGATAGCAAAATCTTTAAATTCACTAGTAGCTTGTCTGACTCTATGCATTTCAGGAACTAGATGGGCATTAAATTTTTGTTTAACTGTCATCTTCCAATCTAGATAAATTTCAGCATCATAAACTCCTACAAAGAGATGGTATGGTGAACTTTACCTTAGCAAATGGGTCATCATTAGCACGAGCATTGTGGTGCTGAAAATTATTACCTCCCATACCATGACGGTTGTGATGTAGGCGGTGTCGTTGACGTGCATCCTGGTCGGCAAACGCGGCACCGATATCACGGTTTGTCCTCTCATTATCATCTCCTTCCTCAAGATCTTGGGTTGCATCGTGATCGTACTCACGTCCAATGTTTGGTGGTCGGTTCACCATTCTTTCAAGGCGTGTAGTGAGCGCGGCAATACTATCGTTGATTGAGCGCTGCAATGTGGTCGTGGTAGCTTGAAGCTTCTTGTCGATGTCCTCATGAATGGTAGTGCGTTGTTCATCCAAGAGCATCATGAGCTCTCCCTTTATAACACACTCTTTCTCATCAGACCTTTCACCTGTCATAGTTAGCAGAAAACAAAAGACAACACAAAGGTATTATCCCTATCAACTACTAGGTGATGGAAGGTGGAAACACACACTCTCAAGCGTCTTAACACACTCTTACAAGTGTTCTTACCAACGCAGCAGGTGGTACGACCGGTGGCTGGTTCATGATACCTTGTCGAGAGTGGGTATGATTGCAAGAGGGGACCTGTTCTGATCAAGAGTAGGTGGTGCTCGGAAGGCACAATATGTAGCAAGGATTAGCAAAAACCGTAACCTGATTAGCAAAGTTGAATAAGGGTGCAAAGTACCTGTCACGGTTGCTAGCCTAAGAAGTGTCCCTAGCCCTAGCACACACTGATCGATAACAAGGACTGATTACAAGGATTCAAAGGATGCAAGGCGGGGAGTGGTCGTAGGCCAACTAGGGGTGGTCGATTTTCTTCTTCTTCACTGGGGGTGGTCGGTTTGCTTCTTCTTCTACTCTCTCTTCTTTTTTTTTGACTGCCGAAACCCAACCTAGGGTTCCTTCCTTTTTTTTTTGCGAATGTGACCTTGACTCAAAA
This sequence comes from Hsuehochloa calcarea, assembly GCA_036346395.1. Classification (NCBI taxonomy): domain Eukaryota; kingdom Viridiplantae; phylum Streptophyta; class Magnoliopsida; order Poales; family Poaceae; genus Hsuehochloa; species Hsuehochloa calcarea. Next base: position 72,861,869 of record CM070597.1, read on the forward strand.
CTCTTCAAAACCCTCTTCTGGGTCTATGGATATATATGGGCCACAAACTTTTTGTAGAAGGCAGGGGTAAATAGGTAATTAAAAGATACACACACTCTCTCTCTCTGAATTTTGGCTATGAAAATTCTTCTCGGACTTTGTGTGGCGGGCACGATATGATGAGTGCGTGGGGTGTCCGAGAGCAACAAGAAACAATAGGGTGGTCGGGGCGGTAACGAGTAGGTGGTCGAACCCGAGTAGGTGGTCGACTTCGAGTAGGTGGTCGATTCCGACTAGGTGGTCGAACGCGAGGAGGTGGTCGAAAAAGGGGGTGGCGCGGCCAGGATGGATAGTGGCACGGCGGGTGACGGTATTGACTAGCGACCAAAAACACGACTCTAATCCAGCAACACGACTTAGACAAAGGATACTAATTCAACAACGCAAAACAAAGAACGAAAATTGCAAAGGCACAATGGGTGATGGGACAGCGGAAGAACACGACGAATAAAAATATTTTGTGGGGCAATTTTCTGGAGTTTTAGGACGATGGCAAACAACTAATCTAACAGGGGAAAAATTATGATTACCTAGCGGGCAACTTTGCCTCTGATACCAACTGATGTAACGATGGCCCGATCTTTCGAAAGGTACTGATAAGTCGATTGTGGAGAACTCGACGTTGATGATCCGAAGGCTCCGACCAGAACTGATCAAACCTCCTGCAATCACTACACCACTGCTCCGATGGTTATCAACCGTGCTGAACGCGGTTAACCTCACCAAGAAGGCTATCTCCTGCATGCGAATCGAGAACACAAGCAAGAAAGTAGAAGATGCAATCTGATATTGTATTGCGAATATAGATGAAGTACACAATGTGGGGTTCCTCAACCGAACGTGCGGCGAGACTGCTAAGCAGAATAATCTCAAAGAAAAACCCATCCTAAACTATGACGGCTACTGTATATATATAGGGGGACGTGAGGAGGTCAACCTAGGGTTGTGCGGCCGCGGGAAGAGGCATACACAACCTGGACTCTGACCTCGTCTTGCTTACAAGGCCCTATTAAGTCCAAAACGGTGACGCGGCACCTTATTCACTATTTATGCTACGTATCTATGTCGAAGACCTGGTCGTAGGACTGGTCCTGAGGTGGTCTTGAGGAGTTCATGCTATCGCTGGTCGTAGATTCTGTTCAACGAGTACTGGGTTCGACGAGTACTGGTGAAACCGTACATACATTGCTAAAATAAACTTACCATACATACATTGTCTCCTGCTCGAACAGAGGGAGGCACCTCGCAAAGAGGGAGAGATGCCTGAGAGGAACGAGCGAGCGAGTGGGAAAATTTCGCGAGTGAGACCTGAGGCTTCTGAAGAATGAGTGCGCGGACACATGCAAGTTCTTCAAGTACAAGCGGCGGCTCAGTCTGGGCATGCATTACTGCGATTGCGCGAACTACTCCTTTGAGTATCCCGACCGTCGTTGGGACACGAGCAGCTATCAGCAGCCGATAAGGACTAGTTACAGGATGTTCTCCTACCATTTCTCTTTCAAAGTACACACTAACAACCTAGCCCGTCTACCCGTATTCCCCGGATCCGATATTTGGCTACCACAAGTGAATCGACTAAGAGATCCACCCACACGACCAGTAGTGTAACGATTATGAGGAGTGGGATGCCAAAAGGGCCAGCGAGATCCGGAGGAGGAGCGACGCAATGATAAGCCAAACGAGTGTATCCGTTAGGAGACGAAAGCTCATCTTGAGGCGTGCAAGCGCAGGTAGTGTGAGAAAAAGAGGGAAATGGTGGCCAAGGCCAGGGAGGTTGGCGAGGAGTACAATGCTGAGCTCGCAAGGAAGGGCAAATGGCCCCGGTCCACGCAGTAGGTTGGGTCATTCCATACTAGTCTCCCGAAGGTCGAATTTTTTTCCGTTCTGAAAAGGCACACATGTATGGTAGGAGTACTTCGGTTTGTTGCATCGTGTATGTTGTTGTTTCTTTGCACTTGACCAAACCCTGTGCACCATGTAATTCCTAACTTTATTATAAAGTCTATTTTAATTCGCAACTAGAAATCTTGTCGTCTTTTCGCATTTAATTCTTCACGTACAAAAGCATCCAAGAAAAAAATTCTAAAATTTCAAGAAAATTACATAAAAATCCTTGGAACATGAATAGATTTAATAACGATACCATTACCACACTCTGTCCGGATTAAAAATTACTAACTGAAGTACTAGTTACAATATGCTAGCATTACTATGGACAGAGCATCAAGTGGTGCTGCACTTCACGCTGGTGTTCCTACTGGTCACACTAGTGTTCAGTGCTCCTGGCCATAGGACCCTGTAGTGGCCTTCCAGGCCGTGTTTCTACCATAGGTCTCCGATGAATACGTTTCCATGGGAACATCAGCCTCTGGGGTGGCCGTGGGTTCTGCCGCGGGTCGTAGCGGGGCTCCTCACCCGCCGTGTCGTCATACTGGGGGGGATCACTTGGGGGAGTGGTGTTGAGAACATCTCGGTGATCCAATCCCCTAGATGCACAGTATGATACGCGAAGGGGCACTAACTCGGCTAAGCTTGTGGGGTGAACTGGTCGGGGTACGGCGTGTAGCTGGAGTGATACCATGGGGCCATATCGCCCATTTGATATTGTCCGAGAGTGTGGTGCTCGGCGGGAGGATCTGGGACAACCTCAGCGGTTTCGGGTTGCGCCTCTGTGTTCTCTGGTACGGCCTCTTCCTGCCTCCGTGACGATGATGGCATCAACGTAGAGTCCCTGCGTCTCAACTACGCAGATGATTGGCTGCTGACGCTGCGCCGCTGAGTCGACTCGCTTGGATGGGAAGATGGAGGTGGCGAGGGTACGCAGCAATTCTCTGTTCGATGCCTCAAGTCGACATCGATGGGCCTTCCACAGCTCATGCTGCGAACGACGTGCTTAACATCGTCAATAATAGACTACATGACCGCATGAAGTCGTTCAACTATGTTGTTCGTACCCCGCTCGACTTCCAGGCGGCCGCGCTGCACAACGCTCTGCAAACGGTCCAACTGCATGGTTACCGAACAAACAAAATTTTATTAGTTCAACCTATTTCGGAAGGTGTTTTATCTACTACATGCTCAACGGACCGACTCATCACAGTGCGTGGCACGGTGCGGGTCCAGCCCCAAGCTCAAGCATTCAGTGTGGCTAGGATCTGCATGTCGGGCTGGGGGTGCACCTGTCAATCTCGCCCGTGTGTGTCGTACATACCACTCCAGGTATGTGCCATAAGTCCCGACATCGTAAGGTCATGCCTCGCAAAAAATGCAATCAGTGGCAGATTGCCATGCATCTATCCACAGCTACTGCGTTGGAAGCCAATTATTGTTCTTACGGCCCTTCTTCGTCTGCCTGATGGTGGAACAAGATAAATAAATTACGGTACTGACATAACAAATGAATAACTGGCATACAATATGAAGCAATGTAACCATCTTACAGGTGGCTACGGCTCGCAAGCGGTCACCCTGGAGCTGGGGGGGTTCTCCTGGTGCAGCTGGAACTACCTCATCACTCGTTGCAGGTTGTAGGGCTCAACCATGTGGGAGAACGCCAGATGACAAGTTGTCCTCCAATACGACACATCCTGGTGGCATAGCAAGCTCAAGCCGTTGGACGTTGTGTCCTGCATGAAGGCATCCGTCCAAGGATCCCATATTATGTTGTCCTCGTGCAGGGCCTCGAATTCGTTACGGAAATCGGGGTAGATGCGACGCGCTCTCTCTCTAGCCCATCCCAGCACTGCCACAGTCCATTGGGATCCCATGGTCGGGCCTTCCACAGGATCCTCATCGTCTGCCCCACCGTAGAAATGCTCCGTACGCGGGTAAGGGTGAACTACGGAGTGAAAGTACGGTCGTCCGACCGCGAAGTGCTCCCACGACCACAGCTGTAGCAGCGTGTGGCAATCTGAGAGCATGAGCTCAGTTCCCGTGCCATGCTGCGAAGCGTCACACAGGCCGTGGTACAGAGCGCACAGTACAGCTGAACCCCAACTGTACTGCAGCACATCCTCATCGTCGGAGTCCACGATAGACTCCGCAAGGTGAATGTAACTAGGGTACACCATGTCCCCATGCGTGCTAGGGAACATGACCCACCCGAATAGAAACATCAAATATGCAATTAGGTAGCGTCGAACCACCTCTTTCATTGCGTCATTTGGGCAATGCATGAATCGTCGCAGCCAAGCTTGTGGAACACCCTTACACCTCTCGGGGATAGGTTGCCCGAAGCGATGGCCAAGACACGCCTTCCGGTCCAGCGACCTCGGAGGGGGAACAATTGCAAGGCCTCGCAATGGCAGGCTGTTCATGAAGCTAATGTCCTACAGTGTCACGGTCAACTCCCCCCACCGGAAGTGGAACGTATGGGTCTCCGGCCGCCAACGATCATCCAGGGCGGAAAGAAGGGAGGCGTCAATCAGGAGGTTCTGCCCCATATTCAACAAACAGGCGGACGCAATCAACCCAGACTGGCGAAGCCTCCCAACATACCGGTCATCCAGCGGCCAGGTCTCCCTCGGTCCCCGTGTCACCAGGGTTGGTGGCCCATCGCCATCGATCCAAGCGTGACAGCGATGTTGGGCGTCCCATGCCACCTCAAGTAGGGGTGGTAGATTACATGCTATTGCTGCAAATAGAGAACAATTCATAATTAGCGAATTCATTTAGGTGGTAGATTACATGCCATTGCTGCAAATAGAGAACAACTCATAATTAGCGAATTCATTTAGGTGGTAGATTACATGCCATTGCTGCAAATAGATTACATGACAGATTGACAGTAATTACGCATGTAACAGTTGCCACCACGCAAACTGATGTACGGATCGAATAATTGTGTGACTGATATAATGTATGCGCATTATTAAGTAAGTAATTAATGCTAAAAATTGCAATAACAAAAGTATTAAATACCGCGGCCGAGTGAGCGAACGATCGGAATTTGTTTAGCTAATCAGAATGAGAGCTTTGGCTTCTGAAATCGCTGGCCGCACATTCGCTTAAATAGGTAGGAATGAAGACAACGATTGACTCGACAAGACGCGACGTAAAGGAGAGAGAAAAAACGAAAACGGAAGAAGTCAATTTAGCTTTCGACCACAGGATGCACATCTGCCGCGCCGGGGGCAGGAGGCCTGCCGCGCCCAGGGTTAGGGGCAGGTCCCTGCTGTGCCCGTGGTCAGGGGCAGTTCCCCTGCCGCGTTCGGAGGTCGGGGTATGTACATTGTGTTGGGGCTAGTTACGCAAGTTATGACAAAGGGGACTAGTTTTGTATATATAAAAAGAATAGTAGAGGGCCAGAAATGGCAAAAATTAAATAATTTATTTCCCATGGACCCCTTCAATTATTTTGTAATGTGTCAACTCACACCAATAATTATCATAACTGTGGATATCGTGAGGATATGTGCACGATCTCAGGATGATGAGTCAATTGGCAATGGCGTTATTGGTTTGCAAAATCTCGCGTTTTCGGGTTTGCTCCAAAATTTGTCGAGGCCATTGGCGGTCTGACCGGTTGTCTTGGGCGGTCGACCGCCGATGGAAGCGATCCGGCCGGCCATGGTGGCGGTCCGACCGCTATTTTAAAAGTTAGGTTTTGGAGTGGGCCAAAAATAGGTTGTGTAGGCAAGTGAGGAGTCTCTGGATGTGGTCCCATCATTTTTGAGCTCCCATCAAAAGTTCTATTCGATTGAAATTTCCGAAGGTTTGAATTTCTCGCTTGAATTTTGGCTAAGTCCTTTGGACCGGTCCGACCGCCGTTGTAGGAGCGGTCCGGCCAAGCATGAAATCGGTCGGACCGGCCACGTGAAGCGATCGACCGCGATCACTGGAGATGAGCCAAGTGTTGCATTGAGTTTGTTACGAGTGTGTTATTCTATGAACTTCAATGCTTTATTGATGTATATTGCATTGCGGGCGGCGTGGGTCAAGTTGTGAAGAACTTGTTCCGGAAGCGGTTTGTTTGTCTATTGTTGTGCGGGTTGCTTGCGTGTCAGCGGCGTCAGCGGTGAGTGGATCGGGACTACGCTTGGAGAGCCGAGGTCGAGCGATCGGGGATACGGGTGAGGTTGTGTGACTCAAGCATGGTGCGAGAATGGACAAGATGGATCGAGCGGGTGGTTGAAGCAATTTGGTTGGATCGGCGGTGCGGATATCGGTGCGAGTCTGCGGAGGTTCCGATGGGATTCGGACAAGAGAGGCTTGGCGTCGATGAGAACCACGATCAACCTACACGTGGTGAAGCGGCGATTGCTTCAAGAGTTATTTGTGTGTGGGTCCCATGTGTAAGAGACCCAAAAGGAAACCCTAGCTCTCTAGTATAAATAGGAAGGGAGAGGTGGAAAACCTAAGCAAGCATTCATTTAGCCCCTTCTTCTTTTTCTAGGGTTTGGAGGAGAGGAGAGGAGAACTAGGGTTGGAGTGTGCTCCTTGTTGAGCTCTTGCCCTCCTTGGTGGAGAGGCTTTGTAAGCATCTATTGTGGATGAACAATCTTGTGATGCTTAATTGAAAGATCAATTGCTCCTTTGTGTTCTTCTCTCTTTTGGATGTTTTTGGTGCTTCCTTGATTCAAAGGTTCATGCTTGGTCTCTTGGCCTACTCTATCTTGCTTTGATGTGTGGGATTACTCCTAGAGTCATCTAGTTCATCAAACCCCACAAGCAAGACTTGAATCAAGTTTTTCTCATTTCTAGGGTTTGTGCACTTCTTTGGTAAAATCTCGAGAGATCGATTCTGAAGTGGATCGACGGATCGTCGCTAGAAATAGGTCTCAATATCATTAGGAAGGTGTGCTAGAAATTTGGTCAAGTTTTATTGGTTGAATCAAAAGTTGGATCAAATTTCGTTTTGGATTTGGGTGGAGTTTTTCAGTACTGGACTCTACCGGTCCGACCGGCCTTTCAACGGCGGTTCGACCGCCCGTGTATTCAGACCGCTGGTTTGGCGGGTCGAACCGTATCCCACCGGTCCGACCATTGGTTAGTTCTTGGTCGGACCGATGGATCACCGTCGGTCCGACCGCCGTGGTAGCCGGTCGGACCGCCCGTGTCGATGAAGAACATTGAGTTCTTTTCTCCTTTTGTGTTGTGTGCTCGAGGGGTTTATCAAAGTCAACACAAGGCTTCCGTTGTGTGCTCACTTGAACTTCTTAGCTTTCATAGCTAAAGGAGTAAAGTTCGTGTTGGTTTTGATTTAGGCGAGAAAGTTTTGAAAGCGCCTATTCACCCCCCCTAGTCGCCTTTCCGGTCCTACAAGTGGTATCAGAGCCGGTTAGCTCTTTTCTATAGATCTTAACAGGTCTTTGGAGCCATGGCGTGACAAGTACTCAACCAAGCCACACATTTTTGAGGAGTTGACTTTGCATCTTTGGAAGGCTCGTATGCAAGCGTATATCGAGGCTCAAGGGCACGCTATTTGGCTAAAGGTGAAAAACCCTTATGTCGTGCCACCGATGACGATCGATCACTCCGGATGTGGAGGCCAACAGAAGGCTCGAATTATTTGATCCAAGGCCTTAGTCGATCCGAGTTTGAGCGTGTTGCTCACTTGCGGTCTGCTCACGAGATCCGCGGACACTTTGTGATTATCACGAAGGGTCCATCTGCGATCAAGGAAGTGAGACAGAACCACTCAAAAGGTTTACTCGAAGATCGAACAAAGGCACGTGAGTCTTTGGATGAGTGTGGGAAGATTCTCTAAAATTCTTCATGATCTCCGTATTTGTTGACTTGATATTTTACGAGTCGAAAATGCACGCCCGACTTCTCGGGTGCTCTTGATGTGAAGGTGCAGGGTATGAAGATCACTTCCATCAATGACAACATCACATGAGTGAGCTTACCATGGATAAGCTCTACTCGAGGTTGAAGACGCATGAGATTGACTTTATCTCGCGTCTCCCAAGACAAAGTCGATGGCTTTGGTGGTCGACAAATCCAAGGGTTGCTCTTGATTCTCTTGATTGTAGCTCATCGGCTTTTCATTATCGCTTTACATTCTTTGAGTGATGAGCAACTTGAGAAATTGCCCGAGGATGACTTAGCCCTCCTTTCCACCAAATTCACAAGAGCGTACAACAAGGTGAGAAATAGGAGGAGGAGTGGACCTATCACGTGCTTGAATGTGGTGAGCCAAACCACATTCGCTCCAAGTGCCCCAGCTAAAGGGCAAGGAGGAGAAGGAGACAAGAAGACATCCCGGAGAGGATGCAAAACCCAAGAAGACAAACTATCGGAAGTTTGTCGGTAGGGTCCTGCCGCTCTTGAGAATGTTAATATGAGCGATGTGGATTCGGAAGCGGAGGGCGGCGAGAGTGATTCTCGTGGCAAGAAGAAGGCGCATGACTTCACGGCATGTGTTTCATGGCCAAGAACGACCACGACAAATGATTCCTCCAAAGATGAGGATCCTTTTAGTGATCCCGATGAGGTATGCCCTTCTATTGCGATATGAAAAGGGCTTTGGTGCTTGCTGAGCGAAATTGCATAAGCAAGTAAAAATGATTAGGAAGCGTGGACATTATGATTGATAATTTGAATCTTGAAGTTGTTAGGCTTAAATCTATCAATCCTGTGATATTTGTGATTCTGCACTAGCTTGCTTAAAGATTTGACAAGCTTGAAATCTGCTCATTCCTCTGTCACAAATCAACTAAAAGATGCTCTCGATGAACTAGAATCTTTCAAGTCTAGATCGCTTGTTTAGATGTCATTCCTCTTGATGTGACCGCCATGGAAGCTATCCCTTTAACTTGCTCTAATTGTGCTTTGCTAGAATTAAAATTGGATAGTTCCTTAAAAGAATTGCAAAAGTTTGATGCTAGTCACACATGCTCTCATTGTAAGGATAATAGGATTAAGATGCAAGAGATGACGAAACATTGATTTACTCTAGAGTTGCATCTTGTGAAAATTGTCCCAAGCTTACAATTGAGATTGAAGCCTTAAACAAGACCACGGAAGAAAAGGCTAAAATTGAAAGATCCATGTCTTTTCTTGCTTCTAAAAGGTTATTGATTCTAACTCTTGTGTTTTGAATCTTTGAAGTTGAAACCATGGTTAGTCGGATACAAGAGGCGTTTAGAGTCAAGTTTAAGGAGCGAGTTGAGTAGGATTGTGAATCCTATTGTGTGTCTGTGAGGCCTTCAAAGTGGAAGTGGCCCTTCTTAAGAGTAAGCGCAATGAGGTAATCAAGTCTAGCAAGTGTGCTAGATGTGAGGAGTTAATGAAAGAGAATGATTACCTCAAGGTGACTCTTGAGAAATTTTCAAGTGGGAAAAAGAAACTCAACATGATTCTTGATCAATCCAAGGTGGCGTGAAAAATAGTGGTCTAGGTTTCAACCCCTAGAGCATTCCAAGAAAAACCCACCTAAGATTGCTAGAGTTGTGAAGAATGGTTTGTTTGAGCTAGAACCTCCTAAGCCATCAGGGTTGTTTTCAAATCCGGTGGTTTTGCTCAAACTCTTTACGGCAAGAAAGGTGCTTTCACTCATTCATGCAGACCCTCAAAGGTCGATACCATTGCACCTTCGCAAGAAAGAAGGCCATCTTGTTGAGTTACCTTAGGAGAGCAAAACTTGAGAGAAAAGAGAGGATGAGCGTCCTAAGATCCATTAGAGGAGTCCCTTCTCCGATGTAGTCTCTAGAGCTAGGCGACTGTTTATCGCACCACACATAGGCCTAGATTTGTAGAGAACTTTGTAGACTCTTTTGGTGGGTCTAGGCGGCATGTTGGATTAGGACATCGTGAGGAGAGACAGGGTAGCACCTAGGCAGGGGAGTATCGATCTTTTGGTAGATCGTTTAGAGAGGTCTAGGTGGTTCTCATGTGCATTCTTATGATTTTATTCTGATCATGTTTCACTATTTCTCTCTTTGTTCCCGGACATCGTGCTTCTCGATCTTTGGATTCCTCGTTCATTTATCACTAACCCGATCTTGAGGCACGGATGTTTTCGATTGTGCCTTTTAGGTCCGTCGTGCGAGGAAGGAGGACAAGTGGCTTGTTGACTCGGGTGTTCTCGACATATGACCGGAGATTCTAGATGGTTCTCCTCCTCACACGTGCATCCGCAATGAATTGATTACATTTGGGGATGCTTCTCTGGGACCGTGGATTGCAAAGGGCACTTTGTGCGTCAACGACAAGTTCATGCTAAAAGGCGTCGCTTTGGTGAGTAAGTGAGGTATAATCTTCTATCTGTTTCTCACCGCTTGATGAGGGTCTAGAAGTGAGGTTTAAGAGAGGTGAGTCAGAGTTCTAGATTCCTCGGGTGAGCTTGTTTTGAGATCTCAGTTTGAGAAGATCTTACGTGCAAATTTGATATTTCTTACATTTCCAGTCCTAGGTGTCTTGTAGCCTCGATTCTCATGACCTTGTTTTGTGGCATCGTAGACTTGGGCATATAGGTTTTGATCATTTGTCTAGAGTCGGTTGCAAGGACTTGATTAGAGGTTTGCCTAGGTAAAGGTCGAGAGATCTTGTGTGCTCACCTGTAGACATGGTAAGATGGTGTCCGCTTCCCACCCACCTCTTACTTTGGTAATGGTGATGGACTGGGATGACTTCTTCACTTAGATCTGATTGGTCCTTCTAGAGTTCATCACCGGTGGGAAATGGTATGTCTTTGGTGGTTGTGGATGATTACTCTAGGTATTCATGGGTTTATTTTCTTACTTCTAAGGACTAAGCATTTGGATTCTTTAAAGATTTGGTCCTTAGAATTGTTTGTTGATATACCGGAGCTTTGAGAGCCATTAGGAGTGATAATGGGACAGAGTTCAAGAACTCTTCTTTTCTACCTTCCTTACCGATAGGGAATTGAGCATCGCTTTCTTCTCCTAGAGTTCCTCGTGAGAATGGTGTTGTAGAAAGGAAGAACAGAACCCTTGTAGAGATGGCTCGGACCATGCTAGATGAGCATTCTACTCCTAGGAGATTTTGGGCTGAGGCGATCTCTACTGCTTGTTATATCTCCAATAGGGTTTTCTTGAGATCTGTGGTTGGAAAGACTTCTTATGAGCTTAGATTTGGTCATTCTCCAAAGGTCTCTCATTTCAAGATTTTTGGTTGCAAGTGCTTCATTCTTAAACATGGCAATCTTGATAAATTTGAGTCTAGATGTTTTGATGGCATATTTCTTGGATATCCTGCTCATTCTCGTGGCTATCGTGTTTTTAATGTTGATACTAACAAAATTGTTGAGACTTGCGAAGTCACTTTTGATGAGGCTAGTCACAGTACTAGACCCGATGCTTGGTACAGGTTTACGAAACTCAAGAAAGCATCTTAAATCGATGATGATTCGAGGATGAAGACCCAAACCATCCTCCTGCTACCTCTGAGAGGGGTGGAGAGCTGCTACTACTACTTGATGTCGGTGACGACCGCCTCCTATCCCCACCGACGATCCGAGTGGCTCTGTTCCTACCTCCACAACTCATGAGGTAGAGGCCACGTCACGCACCGAGAGCACCACTTCGCATCTGGCGACAACATCCACTGAGCAGATGATTGGGGATCTTCAAGAGCGAGTCACTCGCTCGGTGTTTATATCTCCCGATTCCCATGCACATTACGCTTTTGTTGCTTCTTTTGAACCCCGAGATATCACCCATGCTTTATCGATGCCTCTTGGGTCAATGCCATGCATGAAGAGCTTGAAAATTTTGAAAGAAACAAAGTCTGGTTTTAGTTGAGCGACCTTCCGATTCTCATGTTATTGGAACAAAATGGGTGTTTAAAAATAAGCAAAGTGAGGATGGATTGGTTGTTACGCAATAAAGCTAGACTTGTTGCTCAAGGTTATTCAGTGTAGAGGCTTAGACTTTGAGGAGACCTTTGCTCCAAGAGCTAGATTGGAAGCCATTCGCATTCTTTTAGCATTTGCAACATCCAAGGGTTTCAAGCTTTTTCAAATGGATGTTAAAAGTGCCTTCTTGAATGGCTTCATAGAAGAAGAGGTCTTTGTCAAGCAACCTCCAGGTTTGAAAATCAAAATTCCCAAACCATGTTTTTAAACTCTCTAAAGCCTGTATGGATTGAAACAAGCTCCTAGAGCTTGGTATGACAGCTTAAGAGTTTCTTGCTTGAAAATGATTTCAAAATGGGAATGGTTGATAAAACCTTGTTCACTCTCGTGCATGGCGGTGATTTCTTGTTGGTTCAAATATATGTGGATGATATTATTTTGGTGGTTCCTCTCATGCTTTGGTGTCTAGATTTTGATTCTATGAGCGGTGAATTCGAGATGAGCATGATGGGAGAGTGACATTCTTCCTTGGTCTTCAAATCAAGCAACCGAAAGAAGGCACCTTCGTCCACGAGTAAGTATACAAAGGACCTTCTTGGCGCTTCAATATGGGAAGCGATGGGCCAATGTCTACTCCCATTGCAACAACCACCGTCTTTGGACCACGATGAGGATGGAGAGTCCGTGGACCGGAAGAGTACCGCAGATATGATTGGCTCCTCCTCTATCTTACAAATCGGGCCGGACATACAATTCGCCGTATGTGCGTGCGCTCGCTTCGAGCTTCCTCGTGCTTCTCATCGTCAAGCGATGCGCGCATATTCGTGTACCTTCAAGATACGCTTGATTTTGGACTCGTATTCTTCTTCTTGGCTCTTTCAATTCGAGCATTTTACGATCTTGATTTCACGGGTGTAGAGTTGATAGGAAGAGTACTTCCGCACTTGTCATTTCTTGGGCACATCTCTTGTTTCTTGGTCTTCTAGAAAGCGGTCTTACATTACCTGATCTGGTGAGGTGAGTATGTAGCTGCCGCCAATGGTCGCTCTCGTGTTCTTTGGATTTTATCCACGCCATGGGACTATGGGTTATCTTTGGGAAGTGTTCCTCTTTTACGTGACAACACTTCGCAATTAATATTGCCAAAACCCAAAGCAACATTCGAGACTAAACACATTGACATTCGATTTCATTTTCTCGAGAGACCATGTTGAGAAAGGTGATGTTGTGCTTCACTTTGTAGAGTCCGAGCAACGACTTGCGATATTTTCACTAAGGCTCTTGACTCTTGGCGTTTCTTTGCTGCGGGAGAGTTAGGAGTTATTAGTCCTATTGGGCTGTTTTGAGGGGAAGTTGCTCTTTTGCATTCATTGTATCATAATGCATGTTTCATTTCATTTGTCTTGCATTGTGTATTAAAATCGGTGGAGCTTTGATTATTATCCTTGTATGACTTGTTCTCATATTCTATACCTTGTCATATCGAGTGATAGTCTGCTAGACCTCTTTTATGGCTCTTCGTGTGTGGCTTAGCTTTTGACCTTGCTAGCTTTATATCTCTGTGAGAAATTTGAATCAAATCATGTCTTGTTGGATCTTGTGACTAGTTTTGCTCTAGTGATCCACTTATGATTCTCGCCATGTCTTACAAGTTGAATTGAGTCTTGAACTTATTCGAGTTGAAAAATGAGCTTTTATCTTATTAAGTCAAGCAAATGAAAAATGAGATTTTCTCGTGAAAAAGCGATCTCACCAATCCTTTCTCATGAGACGGCTTGCCATTGCACTAGGCATGAACTCGGGGAGTTTTGGATGACCTAGATCATTCTTTTAAGCTTATCGCTTGAGATGGTCGCAAGAAGGCTTGAGATCTAGCACAGACAAAAGGGGAGAAAGAAAAGAGAAATTGCCCAAAAGGGCTAAGTGCTTGAGCTTTGCTTCAAAAGAATTTTCTTAATGCTCAAAATGCCTCAATTCTTGTTTTGAGTCTCTTTTACTTATAGACATGGCTTGACTCATTTTGGTTGCTTTGAGTGGATCTATGATTTTGAGCAACCTTTCATGATTTCAATTCTGTTAATCTCGATTTACGCTATCTTGGTTTTAGCTTTGCGATACACGTTTTGCCATGATTGAATATAGCGTCTTCTCCTTATATGGCTTGGTATAATACTTGTCTTGTCTATATGTATAATGGTCATTGCTCCTTTTCACTAAAGTTCAAAAATAAAGTCATTCCTTCATGCTCTTTCTTTTTCATGCATCTTGATGAATTCATTGTCAAAGGGGGAGAAAGATTGTGAAGAAAATGATGTTAATGATGTTGGAGCTTTTGGTTTCATACTCAAGGTTTAATATAAAAGAACTTCATAAAATAAAAATTTTGAACCTTTTGAAAATTTGTGATCATGGTGAGTTGAGTTTACGGTTTCATTGTCTTATCTTATTTGATTTGCAATTGAAGAATACTCACAATGATCAAAGGTCAAATAGAACAATGTGTCTTTCATTTGGACCTAAGTGAGATTTTTGGCTACTTTACGAATTTGAATTCTTTTGTGCTTTCAATGCCTTATCTCACTTGCTTACACTATTCAAGCCGACTTGGTGGTTCCTAGGCTTTTTGTTGCTTATGGATCAAGTTGTGCCTTTATGCTAAAAGGCGTATTTTTACTTTTCATTTTGAAAAACCACATTTTCTTGAAAATTGCCAATGTGTTCATCAAGGGGGAGATTGTGGATATCGTGAGGATATGTGCACGATCTCAGGATGATGAGTCAATTGGCAATGGCGTTATTGGTTTGCAAAATCTCGCGTTTCGGGTTTGCTCCAAAATTTGTCGAGCCATTGGCGGTCTGACCGGTTGTCTTGGGCGGTCGATCCGCCGTGGAAGCGATCCGACCGGCCATGGTGGCGGTCCGACCGCTATTTAAAGTTAGGTTTTGGAGCCGGCCAAAAATAGGTTGTGTAGGCAAGTGAGGGAGTCTCTGGATGTGGTCCCATCATTTTTAGAGCTCCCATCAAAAGTTCTATTCGATTGAAATTTCGAAGGTTTGAATTTCTCGCTTGAATTTTGGCTAAGTCCTTTGGACCGGTCCGACCGCCAGTTGTAGGAGCGGTCCGGCCAAGATGAATCGGTCGGACCGGCCACGTAAAGCGATCGACCCGCGATCCTGGAGATGAGCCAAGTGTTGCATTGAGTTTGTTACGAGTGTGTTATTCTATGAACTTCAATGCTTTATTGATGTATATTGCATTGCGGAACGGCGTGGGTCAAGTTGTGAAGAACTTGTTCGGAAGCGGTTTGTTTGTCTATTGTTGTGCGGGTTGCTTGCGAGTCAACGGCGTCAGCGGTGAGTGGATCGGGACTACGCTTGGAGAGCCGAGGTCGAGCGATCGGGGATACCGGGTGAGGTTGTGTGACTCAAGCATGGTGCGAGAATGGACAAGATGGATCGAGCGGGTGGTTGAAGCAATTTGGTTGGATCGGCGGTGCGGATATCGGTGCGAGTCTCTCGGGAGGTTCCGATGGGATTCGGACAAGAGAGGCTTGGCGTCGATGAGAACCGTGATCAACCTACACGTGGTGAAGCGGCGATTGCTTCAAGAGTTATTTGTGTGTGGGTCCCATGTGTAAGAGACCCAAAAGGGAAACCCTAGCTCTCTAGTATAAATAGGAAGGGAGAGGTGGAAAACCTAAGCAAGCATTCATTTAGCCCCTTCTTCTTTTCTAGGGTTTGGAGGAGAGGAGAGGAGAACTAGGGTTGGAGTGTGCTCCTTGTTGAGCTCTTGCCCTCCTTGGTGGAGAGGCTTTGTAAGCATCTATTGTGGATGAACAATCTTGTGATGCTTAATTGAAAGATCAATTGCTCCTTTGTGTTCTTCTCTCTTTTGGATGTTTTGGTGCTTCCTTGATTCAAAGGTTCATGCTTGGTCTCTTGGCCTACTTTATCTTGCTTTGATGTGTGGGATTACTCCTAGAGTCATCTAGTTCATCAAACCCCACAAGCAAGTCTTGAATCAAGTTTTCTCATTTCTAGGGTTTGTGCACTTCTTTGGTAAAATCTCGAGAGATCGATTCTGCGAAGTGGATCGACGGATCGTCGCTAGAAATAGGTCTCTAATATCATTAGGAAGGTGTGCTAGAAATTTGGTCAAGTTTTATTGGTTGAATCAAAAGTTGGATCAAATTTCGTTTTGGATTTGGGTGGAGATTTTCAGTACTGGACTCTACCGGTCCGACCGGCCTTTCAACGGCGGTTCGACCGCCCGTGTATTCAGACCGCTGGTTTGGCGGGTCGAACCGCTGTCCACCGGTCCGACCACCGGTTAGTTGCGGTCGGACATTGGATCACCGTCGGTCCGACCGCTCGTGGTAGCCGGTCGGACCGCGTGTGTCGATGAAGAACATTGAGTTCTTTTCTCCTTTTGTGTTGTGTGCTTGAGGGTTTATCAAATTCAACACAAGGCTTCCGTTGTGTGCTCACTGAACTTCTTAGCTTTCATAGCTAAAGGAGTAAAGTTCGTGTTGGTTTTGATTTAGGCGAGAAAGTTTTGAAAGCGCCTATTCACCCCCTAGTCGCCTTTCCGGTCCTACAAGTGGTATCAGAGCCGGTTAGCTCTTTTCTATAGATCTTAACCGGTCTTTGGAGCCATGGCGGCTGACAAGTACTCAACCAAGCCACACATTTTTGAGGGAGTTGACTTTGCATCTTTGGAAGGCTCGTATGCAAGCGTATATCGAGGCTCAAGGGCACGCTATTTGGCTAAAGGTGAAAAACCCTTATGTCGTGCCACCGATGGCGATCGATCACTCGGATGTGGAGGCCAACAGAAGGCTCGAATTATTTGATCCAAGGCCTTAGTCGATCCGAGTTTGGCGTGTTGCTCACTTGCGGTCTGCTCACGAGATCTGGCGGACACTTTGTGATTATCACGAAGGGTCCACTGCGATCAAGGAAGTGAGACAGAACCAGCTCAAAAAGGTTTACTCGAAGATCGAACAAAGGCCTGGTGAGTCTTTGGATGAGTGTGGGAAGATTCTCTAAAATTCTTCATGATCTCCGCATTGTTGACTTGATATTTTACGAGTGCAAAATGCACGCCACTTAGGGTGCTCTTGATGTGAAGGTGCAGGGTATGAAGATCACTTCCATCAATGACAACATCACATGAGTGAGCTTACCATGGATAAGCTCTACTCGAGGTTGAAGACGCATGAGATTGACTTTATCTCGCGTCTCCCAAGACAGAGTCGATGGCTTTGGTGGTCGACAAATCCAAGGGTTGCTCTTGATTCTCTTGATTGTAGCTCATCGGCTTTTCATTATCCTTTACATTCTTTGAGTGATGAGCAACTTGAGAAATTGCCCGAGGATGACTTAGCCCTCCTTTCCACCAAATTCACAAGAGCGTACAACAAGGTGAGAAATAGGAGGAGGAGTGGACCTATCACGTGCTTGAATGTGGTGAGCCAAACCACATTCGCTCCAAGTGCCCCAAGCTAAAGGGCAAGGAGGAGAAGGAGACAATAAGACATCCCGGAGAGGATGCAAAACCCAAGAAGACAAACTATCGGAAGTTTGTCACCGGGTCCTTGCCGCTCTTGAGAATGTTAATATGAGCGATGTGGATTCGGAAGCGGAGGACGACGAGTGATTCTCGTGGCAAGAAGAAGGCGCATGACTTCACCTATGTGTTTCATGGCCAAGAACGACCACGACAATGATTCCTCCAAAGATGAGGATCCTTTTAGTGATCGATGAGGTATGCCCTTCTATTGCTGATATGAAAAGGGCTTTGGTGCTTCTTTGAGCGAAATTGCATAAGCAAGTAAAAATGATTAGGAAGCAGGACATTATGATTGATAATTTGAATCTTGAAGTTGTTAGGCTTAAATCTATCAATCCTGCGATATTTGTGATTCTGCACTAGCTTGCTTAAAGATTTGACAAGCTTGAAATCTGCTCATTCCTCTGTCACAAATCAACTAAAAGATGCTCTCGATGAACTAGAATCTTTCAAGTCTAGATCTGCTTGTTTAGATGTCATTCCTCTTGATGTGACTGCCATGGAAGCTATCCCGTTAACTTGCTCTAATTGTGCTTTGCTAGAATTAAAATTGGATAGTTCCTTAAAAGAATTGCAAAAGTTTGATGCTAGTCACACATGCTCTCATTGTAAGGATAATAGGATTAAGATGCAAGAGATGACGAAACATTGATTTACTCTAGAGTTGCATCTTGTGAAAATTGTCCCAAGCTTACAATTGAGATTGAAGCCTTAAACAAGACCACGGAAGAAAAGGCTAAAATTGAAAGATCCATGTCTTTTCTTGCTTCTAAAAGGTTATTGATTCTAACTCTTGTGTTTTGAATCTGAAGTTGAAACCATGGTTAGTCGGATACAAGAGGCGTTTAGAGTCAAGTTTAAGGAGCAGCTTGAGTAGGATTCGGAATCCTATTGTGTGTCTGTGAGGCCTTCAAAGTGGAAGTGGCCCTTCTTAAGAGTAAGCGCAATGAGGTAATCAAGTCTAGCAAGTGTGCTAGATGTGAGGAGTTAGTGAAAGAGAATGATTACCTCAAGGTGACTCTTGAGAAATTTTCAAGTGGGAAAAAGAAACTCAACATGATTCTTGATCAATCCAAGGTGGCGTGAAAAATAGTGGTCTAGGTTTCAACCCCTAGAGCATTCCAAGAAAAACCCACCTAAGATTGCTAGAGTTGTGAAGAATGGTTTGTTTGAGCTAGAACCTCCTAAGCCATCCGGGTTGTTTTCAAATCCGGTGGTTTTGCTCAAACTCTTTACGGCAAGAAAGGTGCTTTCACTCATTCATGCAGACCCCTCAAAGGTCGATACCATTGCACCTTCGCAAGAAAGAAGGCCATCTTGTTGAGTTACCTTCCTGAGAGCAAAACTTGAGAGAAAAGAGAGGATGAGCGTCCTAAGATCCATTAGAGGAGTCCTTCTCCGGATGTAGTCTCTAGAGCTAGGCGACTGTTTATCGCACCACACATAGGCCTAGATTTGTAGAGAACTTTGTAGACTCTTTTGGTGGGTCTAGGCGGCATGTTGGATTAGGACATCGTGAGGAGAGACACGGGTAGCACCTAGGCAGGGGAGTATCGATCTTTTGGTAGATCGTTTAGGAGAGGTCTAGGTGGTTCTCATGTGCATTCTTATGATTTTATTCTGATCATGTTTCACTATTTCTCTCTGCTGTTCCCGGACATCGTGCTTCTCGATCTTTGGATTCCTCGTTCATTTATCACTAACCCCAAGATCGAGGCACGGATGTTTTCGATTGTGCCTTTTAGGTCCGTCGTGCGAGGAAGGAGGACAAGTGGCTTGTTGACTCGGGTGTTCTCGACATATGACCGGAGATTCTAGATGGTTCTCCTCCTCACACGTGCATCCGCAATGAATTGATTACATTTGGGGATGCTTCTACCGACCGTGTATTGCAAAGGGCACTTGTCTTGGCGTCAACGACAAGTTCATGCTAAAAGGCGTCGCTTTGGTGAGTAGGTGAGGTATAATCTTCTATCTGCTTCTCACCGCTAGATGAGGGTCTAGAAGTGAGGTTTAAGAGAGGTGAGTCAGAGTTCTAGATTCCTCGGGTGAGCTTGTTTTGAGATCTCAGTTTGAGAAGATCTTACGTGCAAATTTGATATTTCTTCATTTCCAGTCCTAGATGTCTTGTAGCCTCGATTCTCATGACCTTGTTTTGTGGCATCGTAGACTTGGGCATATAGGTTTTGATCATTTGTCTAGAGTCGATTGCAAGGACTTGATTAGAGGTTTGCCTAGGCTAAAGGTCGCGAGAGATCTTGTGTGCTCACCTCAGAGACATGGTAAGATGGTGTCTGCTTCCCACCCACCTCTTACTTTGGTAATGGTGATGGACTGGACGACTTCTTCACTTAGATCTGATTGGTCCTTCTAGAGTTGATCATTTGGTGGGAAATGGTATGTCTTTGGTGGTTGTGGATGATTACTCCGGTATTCATGGGTTTATTTTCTTACTTCTAAGGACGAAGCATTTGGATTCTTTAAAGATTTGGTCCTTAGAATTCTTTGTTGATATACCCGGAGCTTTGAGAGCCATTAGGAGTGATAATGGGACGAGTTCAAGAACTCTTCTTTTCTACCTTCTGTGATAGGGAATTGAGCATCGCTTTTCTTCTCCTAGAGTTCCTCGTGAGAATGGTGTTGTAGAAAGGAAGAACAGAACCCTTGTAGAGATGGCTCGGACCATGCTAGATGAGCATTCTACTCCTAGGAGATTTTGGGGTGAGGCGATCTCTCTTTGTTATATCTCCAATAGGGTTTTCTTGAGATCTGTGGTTGGAAAGACTTCTTATGAGCTTAGATTTGGTCATTCTCCAAAGGTCTCTCATTTCAAGATTTTTGGTTGCAAGTGCTTCATTCTTAAACATGGCAATCTTGATAAATTTGAGTCTAGATGTTTTGATGGCATATTTCTTGGATATCCCGCTCATTCTCGTGGCTATCGTGTTTTTAATGTTGATACTAACAAAATTGTTGAGACTTGCGAAGTCACTTTTGATGAGGCTAGTCACAGTACTAGACCCGATGCTTGGTACAGGTTTACGAAACTCAAGAAAGCATCTTCGTCGATGATGATTACGAGGATGAAGACCCAAACCATCCTCCTGCTACCTCGAGAGGGTGGAGAGCTGCTACTACTACTTGATGTCACCGAGCGGTAGCCTCCTATCCCCACCGACGATCCGAGTGGCTCTGTTCCTACCTCCACAACTCATGAGGTAGAGGCCACGTCTGCACCAGAGCACCACTTCGCATCAAATGACAACATCCACTGAGCGGATGATTGGGGATCTTCAAGAGCGAGTCACTCGCTCGTGTTTATATCTCCCGATTCCCATGCACATTCTCGCTTTTGTTGCTTCTTTTGAACCCCGAGATATCACCCATGCTTTATCTGATGCCTCTTGGGTCAATGCCATGCATGAAGAGCTTGAAAATTTTGAAAGAAACAAAGTCTGGTTTTTAGTTGAGCGACCTTCTGATTCTCATGTTATTGGAACAAAATGGGTGTTTAAAAATAAGCAAAGTGAGGATGGATTGGTTGTTCGCAATAAAGCTAGACTTGTTGCTCAAGGTTATTCACAGGTAGAGGGCTTAGACTTTGAGGAGACCTTTGCTCCAGTAGCTAGATTGGAAGCCATTCGCATTCTTTTAGCATTTGCAACATCCAAGGGTTTCAAGCTTTTTCAAATGGATGTTAAAAGTGCCTTCTTGAATGGCTTCATAGAAGAAGAGGTCTTTGTCAAGCAACCTCCAGGGTTTGAAAATCAAAATTCCCAAACCATGTTTTTAAACTCTCTAAAGCCTGTATGGATTGAAACAAGCTCCTAGAGCTTGGTATGACAGCTTAAGAGTTTCTTGCTTGAAAATGATTTCAAAATGGGAATGGTTGATAAAACCTTGTTCACTCTCGAGGCATGGCGGTGATTTCTTGTTGGTTCAAATATATGTGGATGATATTATTTTGGTGGTTCCTCTCATGCTTTGGTGTCTAGATTTTGATTCTATGAGCGGTGAATTCGAGATGAGCATGATGGGAGAGCGACATTCTTCCTTGGTCTTCAAATCAAGCAAGCGAAAGAAGGCACCTTCGTCCACGAGTAAGTATACAAAGGACCTTCTTGGCGCTTCAATATGGGAAGCGATAGGCCAATGTCTACTCCCATTGCAACAACCACCGTCTTTGGACCACGATGAGGATGGAGAGTCCGTGGACGGAAGAGTACCGCATGATATGATTGGCTCCTCCTCTATCTTACAAATGTCGAGGCCGGACATACAATTCGCCGTATGTCTGTCATGCGCTCGCTTCGAGCTTCCTCGTGCTTCTCATCGTCAAGCGATGACGCCGCATATTCGGTACCTTCAAGATACGCTTGATTTTGGACTCGGTATTCTTCTTCTTGGCTCTTTCAATTCGAGCATTTTACGATCTTGATTTCACGGGTGTAGAGTTGATAGGAAGAGTACTTCGCACTTGTCATTTCTTGGGCACATCTCTTGTTTCTTGGTCTTCTAGAGCGGTCTTACATTGCCTGATCTCACCGTGAAATGAGTATGTAGCTATGCCGATGGTCGCTCTCGAGTTCTTTGGATTTTATCCACGCTGGGACTATGGGTTATCTTTGGGAAGTGTTCCTCTTTTACGTGACAACACTACGCAATTAATATTGCCAAAACCCGTGCAACATTCGAGGACTAAACACATTGACATTCGATTTCATTTTACGAGAGACCATGTTGAGAAAGGTGATGTTGTGCTTCACTTTGTAGAGTCGAGCAACGACTTGCGATATTTTCACTAAGGCTCTTGACTCTTCGCGTTTTGCTGCTTTGCGGGGAGAGTTAGGAGTTATTAGTCCTATTGGGCTGTTTTGAGGGGGAAGTTGCTCTTTTTGCATTCATTGTATCATAATGCATGTTTCATTTCATTTGTCTTGCATTGTGTATTAAAATCAGTGGAGCTTTGATTATTATCCTTGTATGACTTACTCTCATATTCTATACCTTGTCATATCGAGTGATAGTCTGCTAGACCTCTTTTATGGCTCTTCGTGTGTGGCTTAGCTTTTGACCTGCTAGCTTTATATCTGTGAGAAATTTGAATCAAATCATGTCTTGTTGGATCTTGTGACTAGTTTTGCTCTAGTGATCCACTTATGATTCTCGCCATGTCTTACAAGTTGAATTGAGTCTTGAACTTATTCTGAGTTGAAAAATGAGCTTTTTATCTTATTAAGTCAAGCAAATGAAAAATGAGATTTTCTGTGCGAAAAAACTGATCTCACCAATCCTTTCTCATGAGACGGCTTGCCATTGCACTAGGCATGAACTCAGGGGGAGTTTTGGATGACCTAGATCATTCTTTTAAGCTTATCGCTTGAGATGGTCGCGGCAAGGCTTGAGATCTAGCACAGAAAAAAGGGGGAGAAAGAAAAAGAGAAATTGCCCAAAAAGGGCTAAGTGCTTGAGCTTTTGCTTCAAAAGAATTTTCGTAATGCTCAAAATGCCTCAATTCTTGTTTTGAGTCTCCTTTTACTTATAGACATGGCTTGACTCATTTTTGGTTGCTTTGAATGGATCTATGATTTTGAGCAACCTTTCATGATTTCAATTCTGTTAATCTCAGATTTCTGCTATCTTGGTTTTAGCTTTGCGATTACGTTTTGCCATGATTGAATATAGCGTCTTCTCCTTATATGGCTTGGTATAATACTTGTACTGTCTATATGTATAATGGTCATTGCTCCTTTTCACTAAAGTTCAAAAATAAAGTCATTCCTTCATGCTCTTTCTTTTTCATGCATCTTGATGAATTCATTGTCAAAGGGGGAGAAAGATTGTGAAGAAAATGATGTTAATGATGTTGGAGCTTTTGGTTTCATACTCAAGGTTTAATATAAAAGAACTTCATAAAATAAAAATTTTGAACTTTTTGAAAATCTGTGATCATGGTGAGTTGAGTTTCTGGGTTTCATTGTCTTATCTTATTTGATTTGCAATTGAAGAATACTCACAATGATCAAAGGTCAAATAGAACAATGTGTCTTTCATTTGGACCTAAGTGAGATTTTTGGCTACTTTCTGGAATTTGAATTCTTTTGTGCTTTCAATGCCTTATCTCACTTGCTTACACTATTACGAAGCCGACTTGGTGGTTCCTAGGCTTTTGTTGCTTATGGATCAAGTTGTGCCTTTATGCAGCAGCGTATTTTTACTTTTCATTTTGAAAAACCACATTTTCTTGAAAATTGCCAATGTGTTCATCAAGGGGGAGATTGTGGATATCGTGAGGATATGTGCACGATCTCAGGATGATGAGTCAATTGGCAATGGCGTTATTGGTTTGCAAAATCTCGCGTTTTCGGGTTTGCTCCAAAATTTGTCGGGCCATTTGGCGGTCGACCGGTTGTCTTGGGCGGTCGATCCGCCCGTGGAGCAGTCCGACCGGCCATGGTGGCCGGTCCGACCGCTGTTTTAAAAGTTAGGTTTTTGGAGCTGGGCCAAAAATAGGTTGTGTAGGCAAGTGAGGGGAGTCTCCTGGATGTGGTCCCATCATTTTTGGAGCTCCCAGTCAAAAGTTCTATTCGATTGAAATTTCCAGAAGGTTTCGGAATTTCTCGCTTGAATTTTGGCTAAGTCCTTTGGACCGGTCCGACCGCCGTTGTAGGAGCGGTCCGGCCGCATGAATCGGTCGGACCGTACGTGAGGCGATCGGGCCGCGATCACTGGAGATGAGCCAAGTGTGGCATTGAGTTTGTTACGAGTGTGTTATTCTATGAACTTCAATGCTTTATTGATGTATATTGCATTGCGGGCGGCGTGGGTCAAGTTGTGAAGAACTTGTTCCGGAAGCGGTTTGTTTGTCTATTGTTGTGCGGGTTGCTTGCGAGTCAACGGCGTCAGCGGTGAGTGGATCGGGACTACGCTTGGAGAGCCGAGGTCGAGCGATCGGGGATCTGGGTGAGGTTGTGTGAGTCGAGCATGGTGCAGAATGGACAAGATGGATCGAACGGGTGGTTCGAAACAGCTGGTTGGATCAGGCGGTGCAGATATCGGTGCGAGTCTCTGGGAGGTTCCGATGGGATTCGGACAAGAGAGGCTTGGCGTCGATGAGAACCGCTGATCAACCTACACGTGGTGAAGCAGGCGATTGCTTCAAGAGTTATTTGTGTGTGGGTCCCATGTGTAAGAGACCCAAAGGAAACCCTAGCTCTCTAGTATAAATAGGAAGGGGAGAGGTGGAAAACCTAAGCAAGCATTCATTTTAGCCCCCTTCTTCTTTTTCTAGGGTTTGGAGGAGAGGAGAGGAGAACTAGGGTTGGAGTGTGCTCCTTGTTGAGCTCTTGCCCTCCTTGGTGGAGAGGCTTTGTAAGCATCTATTGTGGATGAACAATCTTGTGATGCTTAATTGAAAGATCAATTGCTCCCTTTGTGTTCTTCTCTCTTTTGGATGTTTTTGGTGCTTCCTTGATTCAACGGTTCTTGCTTGGTCTCTTGGCCTACTCTATCTTGCTTTGATGTGTGGGATTACTCCTAGAGTCATCTAGTTCATCAAACCCCCACAAGCAAGACTTGAATCAAGTTTTCTCATTTCTAGGGTTTGTGCACTTCTTTGGTAAAATCTCGAGATCGATTCTGCGAAGTGGATCTGACGGATCGTCGCTAGAAATAGGTCTCCAATACCATTAGGAAGGTGTGATAGAAATTTGGTCAAGTTTTATTGGTTGAATCAAAAGTTGGATCAAATTTCGTTTTGGATTTGGGTGGAGATTTTCAAGATCTTGGACTCTACCGGTCCGACCAAGCCTTTCAGCGGCGGTTCGACCGCCCGTGTATTCGAGACCATTGGTTTGGCGGGTCGAACCGCTGTCCACCGGTCCGACCGCTGGTTAGTTGCCGGTCAGACCGCTGGATCACCGTCGGTCCGACCGCCCGTGGTAGCCGGTCAGACCGCCCGTGTCCAGTGAAGAACATTGAGTTCTTTTCTCCTTTTGTGTTGTGTGCTCGAAGGGTTTATCAAAGTCAACACAAGGCTTCCGTTGTGTGCACACTGAACTTCTTAGCTTTCATAGCTAAAGGAGTAAAGTTCGTGTTGGTTTTGATTTAGGCGAGAAAGTTTTGAAAGCGCCTATTCACCCCCCCCCTTAGTCGCCTTTCCGGTCCTACAATAACCTAGCTGACACCTCCACTATATGCATGATACTCTGCTCCATCGTATCAGCTGCAGCAGGTAACTTCCAAAGCTAACGCAAATGGACTCGACGCTCCTACTGTTAGCCTTCCTCTTCCTCCTCCTCCTCTTCAAGCTCATCGGCCGCTGCACCTCGCCGTCCCGCGCGCTGCGGCTGCCCCCCGGCCCTTGGCAGCTGCCGCTCGTCGGCAGCCTGCACCACCTCCTGCTGTCTCGCTTCGGCCACCTGCCACACCAGGCCATGCGCGAGCTCTCCTGGACCTACGGCCCGCTCATGCTGCTCCGCGTCGGCGCCGTGCCCACGCTGGTCGTCTCCTCCGCCGAGGCCGCAAGGGAGGTCATGAAGACCCACGACGCCTCCTTCGCCAGCCGCCACCTAAGCGCAACGCTCGACATCATCAGCTGCGGCGGCAAGGACATCCTCTTCTCCCCCTACAACGACCGCTGGCGCGAGCTCCGCAAGGTCTGCGTGCTCGAGCTCTTCAGCCAGCGCCGCGTGCTCTCCTTCCGGCCCGTCCGGGAGGACGAGGTGGCCCGCCTCCTCCGCTCCGTCTCCGGCGAGTGCGGCAGTGGGCGCCCCGTCAACCTCAGCGAGAAGATCAGCCGCACAACGAACGACACCGTGGTGCGCTCGGCCATCGGCGGGCGGTGCGAGCACCGGGATGACTTCTTGCACGAGCTGGACGAGGCGGTGCGGCTCACCGGCGGGTTCAACCTGGCCGACCTCTACCCTTCGTCACGGCTCGTGCGCTGGCTCAGCGCCGCCGCGCGGGACATGGCGAGGTGCCAGGGAACATCTACCGCATCGTCGAGCATCATCCGAGAGCGCGCCAGTGCACCTGCGCCGGAGCGAGAGGAGGACCTGCTCGGCGTCCTCCTGAGGCTGCAGAAGGACGGCGGGCTGCAGTTTGAACTCACCACCGAGATCATCAGCACCGTCATCTTCGTAAGATCTTCTTGACTACGTACCCTTCAAATGGTTTGATTTGCAACAAATTGGTATCTTCTAATTAACGTGGTAACTGCAGGACATTTTTGCTGCTGGGAGCGAGACATCGTCGACGACGCTAGAGTGGGCCATGTCGGAGCTCATGAAGAACCCGCGAGTCTTGCACAAGGCCCAATCAGAGGTGAGGGAGGCCTTCAAGGGACAAGACAAGCTCGCCGAGGACGACCTCGTCAAGCTGAGCTACCTGCAGCAGGTGATCAAGGAGACGCTGCGGCTGCACGCTCCGGCGCCGCTCCTGCTCCCTCGAGAGTGCCGCGAGACGTGTCGGGTCATGGGCTATGACGTGCCAAAGGGCACCAAGGTGTTCGTTAATGTGTGGGCGATAGGAAGGGACAACAAGTATTGGGACGACGCCGAGGTGTTCAGGCCAGAGAGGTTTGAGAATAGCAACGTTGATTTCAAAGGTGCCTACTTCGAGTACATCCCGTTCGGGGCTGGCCGAAGGATATGCCCCGGCATGACACTCGGGCTTGCCAACATGGAGCTGGCACTCGCTAGCCTTCTCTACCACTTTGACTGGGAGCTGCCCGATGGCATCAAGTCTGAAGAGCTTGACATGGCAGAGGCCTTTGGTATCACTGTGAGAAGGAAGTCCAGGCTCTGGGTGCACGCAAAACCACGGGTTCCCTACGCAAATTAATTAATCTGTGGAGCGCACCTGCAGCAGCGTTTGCCCGTCCGCTCTCGTTGAATAATGTGTCATCGGAAAATAATTCTTGTCTTTAACTGATTCCTAAATGTTTGGTTAATTTATGATATGGGGTGTGAAGGCGTAGAATTTTGATAACTTGGATCCGTATAACCTGACGAATGATGGTGTCAATCACTGTTTCGATTACAGCAACATATATGTGATATTCAAATTCGCTTAATTACCACACGCTTTGATCCTTGTCTACTCAACCACGACAAGTAGATGTGTTATTTTTCCTGCAAACACACAAGAAATCACAAGACAACGGAGTAGAGAACACCCGATTCCGCTCTCTAGTTGCAAGTGTGGGTCATCCGTAGGACAAGAACAAGCGTATAGCTCTCTGAAAATAATAGATTGATATTTGTGGTCTCCGACCCAAAGAGTACACATGGGAAAATATGTCGGACCCCCGGCGTGGAATATCCGAAGCCCTCGTGTGTATACCGTACTAGTCCTACGATCAGTGGTTAGTACACACATCCACAACGTTGACATTCACATCCATACATTCAAACATACAAAATGAATCAAATATGATACATAACTTAAACGATTACAATACTTACATCACAAGGGCTGACCGACCAAATAAAAACTTAAGTTTCAGAAGTAGCAAATGTAATAGCGGAAGCAAAATGTATAAGGGGTCAAAAATTCCAGCTGCATGCCCATCCAAACTCTCAGGAAACCAACAAGAGACAATTCCTAGAAAGACACGTCACCGAACCCTCCTGTTCTGGGTGTAAAGTATGCGTCGTCCGACGTAGGTTCATCCTCTAACTCTGAACAACAATTTAAGCAAGATTGAGTACATTGTGTACTCAGCAAGACTTGTAGTGTATCGCAAAACTTGTATAATGCAAGGCTATCAATGGATGAGGCTCTATGCTACAAGTTATTTTCAGCATTAAACAAGTTTTATTTACAATAACAATACAAAGTATTTTACCACGAGAATTTAAAGAGCAGTGAAATAGATAAAGGACAAGTAAGTAACTCCATAATTAACAAATCACAACCCTCCTCAGCTGCAATCAAGTAACTCCATAATTAACAAATCACAACCCTCCTCAGCTGCAATCAACATTTTACTTTCAGCCATAGATCGACATGGCACTCAACTTGAATAATATCAACAAAAACCATTCCCTCATTTTCCAACAAAAACTGTTTTTGTAAAAACTAAGACTATACCCAATGTGACTGCACTAAGTATGCTCATGACCGCGAGCACTTCTATTTAAATAGATTTATAATCTGCATAGGTGTACAACTTTACCCACAAGAAATGAATTCTCTAGTTTATTTGGCATCGATCCATTGATACCACCACTCATTATCCTTTGGTAAGCAATCTAGAGCATGCATCGAAGCCTTTACATCACCTAGTCTTAACCTTGCACTAACCCGGCGAATGAACAACCTAACTTCACCCAGGTATACCCCCGTCTCAATGAGGCATTGACTGTTGTGTCGGCAAGCTTTGTTCCCGACATCGTGGTGAAGGGAGCCCATTTAAATGTGCCTACACCTATCAAGCCCGCACTACTACGACTTACCAATATGTAAGGCTAGTTTTTGATGACTTAATTAGCTAAGGCTGTCCCATACTAGCACATATGGTTGCATGCTTAGGCTTAGATTGGTGGCACCGTGTTCGGTCCTTAATTGACTTGGGCGAGGATCTCCCCCTATCTACTTGTGAGATACACCTCTCACACTTCTCAGAATATAAAATAACTAGCCCGCATCACAAACTAATTTTTTTCATTTTTATTTGTATATACAATAACAGAGGTAAACCCCTCTAGACCATCATTTCAAAATATCCCAAACTCATTTTTAACATGTCATCTATTTTTCAAATTTTAGTAAAGACTAAAGCCTAGCTAAGCAATTGTGCGATATTCGCACCCAAAATTCCCAAACTGACATCATCTATTATCTAAACAATAACATAATGGATACAATAGTAAAGATATCAATGATTCAAGGAGGATCATGCATCGAATAGGATTATAACTACCATTATTCCCAAATATAGCAATTTTAAACAAACATACACGCATAGATAATAGATTTTGTAAAAAAATTATAATAATTAAAATAGTAAGATCAACATGGTCAAAGGAGGTATTTGCCTTGCTCTGGTTGTTCTGAATATGAGGATGGAGGATCGTTGTAAAGTTCGCTCAAACAATCGACGTCTAATCAAAAGAGCTGGAAGCAAATTAAATATAGTACAATAATTCCAACTGCAACAAACTCCAAATATTTTTTGCATATTAAGGTATATCATGATTTTAGATTAATTTAGAAAAAAAGATACATTCAATTTGGAGTTCATATGCAAAATTTATTAACGTTTTAATTTGCTTCGGTTTAAAAATTCTAGAAATTACAAAAAAGGCTCACGTTGAAAGCGTATTTTATGAGGCTTACGCTTTCCAACAGAGAAAGCATATTTTCCTCTAAGTTCAACCGAGGTTTACAATTCCAGTAGAGAAAGCGTATTTTCCACTTAACTGAAAGAGGGTTTTCTCATTTTTTTTATTTAACTTACATGTGGGGCCTACTTATTAGTGACTTAAAGTTTTATTCTTTGGGTTTTATTTATAAAACAGAGATGTGGGAAGTTTTATTATTTGGGTTTTATTTATAAAACAGAGAAGGTCCCACATATCATAGACTCATTTACTAAAAATATTTGAAATTAGATTTTATTTAACCTTTTCGGCTAGTCCCACACATCATACTCTTATTACATTTAACATCTGTTACTTAGCGTTAATTAACCTTTAATCACACGGGGCCCACTGGTAGAGAGAGGCAAAGAGGAGCTGAGCTACCGCGCATGGGCGAGCGCCATGGCGAGCTCGTCATCGGCAATTGGTCCGATAGCAAGGCTCAAGGATGGCAAAAATGGATTCCCCACTCGACTGCAATCCTTCTGGGTGGTGGAGAAGGCTAGAGAGATGGACGGAAGCAGAGCTACACCGGCGATGAGCGATGGAGCTCCTTAGGTCCGAAGTGGATTTCACGATTGGAGCCAATCGACGGAGAAAGGTGGTGTGCACTAGCTCTTGGACGTTTACGATGCTGTTGGCGGCAGCTCGGTGGCCAATGGTCACTGGAGCAGCGGTGACAATGCTTCCCACGGTGGCGCCATGATCGGCTACGATGAACTCTATGCTACACAAGCTAAACATCCAATCTAATGCGTGCAAAAGCTCCAGGGAACTACTAGAAGCTCTCCAAGGTCATCGACAACGTCGGGGAATGACCGAAGTGGCTTGCTAACATTAAGCAGTGGCGATGCAAAGATGGCTCTAGTGACGGCGTGTTACGGTGATGGAGATGCTACAAGGAGGTGCGCATTAGCTTACATGCACACTGAGGATGGCTGGAATAGAAGTAATCGACCTATGACTCACCGAGGTGGCGGCGAAATGAAAAAGGGGCTGCGGCGACTGGAAGTGAAGAAGATGGGTGATTTATGGGATTCCCTGCGCGTAGATCAACATCAAGCAAGGGAGAAGAATCAATGAGATATAGGACACGAAATGACGTAGCCAGGTGAGGTTCAAGTTCACCAGAACACTGGGAATACAAAGGTCCGAAGTGGAGTGTGTGCCGGATGTTCAGAAGACGATGGCGCGTTCACGCTACGGGGTTCCTGGAGCTATATCAAGCAAGGAAAGAGCATCAGTGAGGTAAGAGGCGCACTGTGACATAGGTGGTGAGTGCAAGGAAGCTCAGCAGAGCGAATGGCGTTGTGAGGTTTGCTCATCGGCATCGAGAGTAATGCTCTTGATCCTGGCAAACCAAGGAGCGAGAAGCTCTGCTTCTTGGTGGGAGGTGAGAATGGCGAGCTAGAGATTCTGTGATGCGGTCAGAGGCTTAAGTATGAGCGAGTAGCGCGTGAGAATAGCCGCTAGAAAATGCGGTCGCAGCGAGAATCTAGCGGGCTCGCTTCGGTGTCTCCGCCAGTGTGGGAATAGGGCACCATTAAGGAGGTAGATGGCATGGGCGAGGTCTGGAGGAGGTGATAGAGGTAGGTGAGTGTAACATCCCTATTTTCAGAGCTTCAAAAATCTTTAAAAATGGGTAGTAAGAAAATTCACCATGTGGATTTATTTGAATATTAATTTAAAAAGCTTAATATGGACTTTAAGGACAAATTGATTTAATGTGCTTAATCCCAACATCAACAATTGTCAAAACTATTTTATTTAGATTCTATATGCTTGGATATATTTTACGAATTTTAGGAATTTTTCCAAAGTCATTTGCTATTTTCTAATTGCTATTTGCATTTTAGATTTATTTAAAAGAAAAATCATATGAAAATCCTTGAACGATCTTTGGGTCGAAGCCCAACACTATTCAATCCATTAACTCCCGCACCCATTCCGCCTTGAGCCGCTGGATCTCGCGCGTGTCCCCTTGCGCGATCGCTGCGCTTCGCGCAGCCCGCCTCGCTCGCTCCCACCCTTGGATCCGATCGTCCGGTTGCCGCTTCGCCGCGCCGCTCGCCTTCTCTCTGTCGTGTGGGCCCGCCGAGTCGTCGTCTCGACACGGTCTCCTTCCTCGCGTGGCTCGTGACCGTGTCCGCCATTAGAGCTTCTAGAAGCTCGCGCGCGTCCGTTTCTGCTAACTAAAACCCCCGGATTTCCTAACCAAACTTCCGCTTATCTCGTCCGCACCGACTCCGTTCAAATTCAAACTTCGAATCCGTTTCTATCCCCGTTTCCTCGCGCGCTCGTTTCGGGCAGTTTGATCTCCGCCGCCAGCACGTCACCTCGAGGCCGCCCACACCTATAAGTAGGTCCCAGAATCGCCGCAGACCCCTCTCAAAACCCCTCACCCAATTGCCTCCCAAGCCCTTGTAGCGCCGTAATTGTTCGTCAAGGTTCTCGGCCGTGTGTAAATGCAACGAATTGCACCACCGCTGCCGTCGTCCGTCCGTGTCGTCGCCTCCTTGGGCTCGGTGTCGCTCGAGCCACCTCGGTAGCGCTTTCGCCGCGAGTCCCACTGCATGCCGCCGTCCGACAATAGCCGTGACCGCCTCGCTTCTTCTCCACCGCGGTCGCCGCCGTCACTCTCAATTCTTTGGTAAGGTCGGCACTAGGTGCGCAATAGCGCAAGGAGTGCTCTGGTACCCTTGGTCGCCGGCGACTCGCCGCCGATCGCCGGTGACACCCTTGGTCCCGCGCCGCCGCCGTCGGCCATGACTCGTCGGCCGCGTCGACCTCTCGCGCTCTCTGCGCCCTGTGTGCAGCGTGGCGCCAGATCGGCACCAGCCAGCGTGCTGCGTGGTCCGACTCACGCGCCCGGCTTTGCCTCGGCTCGGTGGACCCGATCCACCGTGGCGAGAGGTGACGATGGGTCCCACTTGCCGATTTTCTTTTTATTTTATTTCTTTTTCCGAAATTCTCGGTGGCGCAAGCATTGCGCAATAATTCGATTTTCCTTTATAAAATTAATTCGGAAATTCGAGAAAATCCAATTTAGGGTTTAATTGATTTTCCAATCTTCCAAAGCCCATATCTTTTGCATCCGAACTCGATTGAGCCCATTCAAATTTGTAAATTCATATAAAATTTAGATCTATTTATTTATGAATTTTATTTGATTTTTGGAGTTTGTTTTGCCTCTTTTATTTATTGGTTTTGTTTCTTTTGTCTCGTTTGCGAGTAGACGTCGATACTTCGGGGAATTTTGCAGAAGAAGGAGCACCTCAAGACCAAGACCAATATCTAGATCTATTCCAAGGCAAGTTATACCTTTGATCATTTTGAACCCGCCAAAATACTTTGTTTCAATGTATTGCATTCTATTTTCAAGTATTTATTTAAATGCTTTTGGGTGTAGTTATTAATCCAAATTGTTATGCCACCTTGTCTATTGTATGCCATGATCTTTTGTCACCCTAGGTTGATTAATTATTAGTTGGTATTATTGTAGCACCAACGTGGGTTGGTTAGATACGATTAGGCGCTTAGCCATGCCACGAGTCATCATTTCATGTGAGAGTTGCAATTATAAACTTGACTAAGTGATTATGGAACTGTGTGATGAATCTGTGTGTGTTTGTGTGCTATTACTCGTTGATGGCATGTGTTGCACTTAATCAACGAGGTGGGAAAAGATTTGGGTGAGGCAAGTGGTGGATTCTGTGAATGGTGGATCTGTGTGATATAAACTTTGTGATTTGGGTTAAAGCGGAAGTCTTGCCTTAGTCAATTAAGGACTTAACTTTGTGCGCCATTGAACTGGGCCTTCTTATGCGACCACATGCCTAGTATGGGTGGGCCCGACTTAGTAAGTTATGGAGTCTTGACATTGACAACTCGAGGTTGTATTTAAGGCGTGTGTGATGGGTGGAGGTGTGATATGTCACATCGCGGGACGATTATTGCATCCTGTCCAATGGTGTGTGTCGTTCCAAGGGCTGTGTGTACAAATTGGACGGCAGTAAAGCACACCAGGAGTGTCATTGTTTGAGATGAAGTCTCTGAAAGGTTTTGTTGTGATCAACTCTGATCCGGTTGGTTTCATCGTGTGGGTAAAGTGTACAACCTCTGCAGAGTGTTTAAACCAATCTATTCGAATAGCCGCGTCCTCGGTTATGGACATGCTCGGAATTTCACACGAGGGTAGTTTTATAAAACAATTGGGAAGGGTCACCGTGTGAGATAACTTGTTCATGTGTGAAAGAACTTGATTAGACTGTGTGTCCTTGTGAAATCAATTGTTAACTTATTATTGTCTATTTGTTTTGAATTACGCTTTCAATCTATTATTTGTATTCAATTGCAAATGTTGCATTTCTGCAAAATAACCACGAAGCCATTTCTTTGAATAAGCCATCATGTATAAATGCATTACGTGGTATGACTTGCGATACGGTGTGTACTCACTCTTGCTAAACAAATTAACGAAGTGGAGGAGTCGTCTTTGCTTTTGAAGAAGAGTTCTCGAAGGTTGAGCGTTAGGGTCTTGATCGATCGGTTGCTGTGGTAAATTGATGGGAGCCACCGGAGTTTATTTCGTTTCATTGCAGTTTATTTCTTTATTATCGACCTTGCATGGCTTAATAAATGTAACACTCGACCATAGGGTCCCAACAGCTATTTGTTATTTAAATGTACTCGTTTATTCTTATATTCGTTGTATGGATGTGATATTTCATCAATGTTGACCTTGTGTGCACTAGCGTGATCTGGACTAGTGCGAGAATACACAGAGGGTCCAGTTTGCACATTTGGGTCCCGACAGAGGTGGTATCGAGCCATCTTGACCGTAGGTCTTGACCCTAGTTAGATTGGCGTTCTTAGTGAGTCCAAAACTATTTTCTAAAGCAAATATTAACTTGCAAGATTAATTGAACTCCTTAACTCATCTCATGTCTCTCTTGACTCAACTATTGCTGAAATTCTTTCTCTCCCATTTGTTTTAAAGTTGTTTTCATATCCTTGTCCATCTTGACAGGATGCCTCGTCTTGAGTTATGGAGGCGCAAGGGAGGACTTGCCGCGAGCTTTGGAAGTTGCTACAAGTACTTGGAGGGTTCGATCGTCCATTGTCATCGTGGCGGTGCTTGGATTGTGAGCAGTAGAGATCGTGGAGTGATCGCCATTTGACCGCTCTCGCCAGACGAACACCAAGGCAAGCAAACCACCGAGCATCTCGGCTCGAAGGAGTATTTGGATTGAAGTAATCCAGAGTCTTCACGCCTTGCCATCCCGAGGATCGCAACATCTACTCTCGAGAGCTTCGTGACACGGTTTTCGTTATCATCCCGCACTTCCGACGTGGATCTTGCGCACGTTTTCCGTCTCACGGAGGAGAAGACAACGCCACCGTCGTGCATCTCGCCCGATTCGCGTTGCTAGGAGGAATCGTTGGAGTTAGCCGCTCTGAGTGGAGTGTACCTATGAGACTCTTGAGAGTGAAGAAAGGATCGCCATATTAGAAGAAACTCTTTATGGGCGACACGATCACGAAGAAGATCTTGAAGAGGAAGACCCGAAGAAGGCGATGGACCGGTGAACGGAAGAGCCAGCAGAGGCGCAGAGCGAAGCACCAGAGCACTGCACGAGGACACTGCTCTGTGGCACCACCGGGACATCGGGATCGGTTTGCGAGGATGCCACTCACTTTCGTGTCTACAGCGCGGAGCACCGTCAAGGCTGCGAGGCTATTTGATTGAGTAGTATGTTCGCGTTGTTTGAGCTTAGCCGCTTTATGTCTTGAGTCGCCCTTTAGGCGGTAGTTTGGTGTGCTTAAGTTCGTCCTTATTTTTGTGTGCAAGTATGAGCTGCAAAGGCCCTTAGGCATTTGTTGCAAGCCATACTATTATCTTAATCAATATAAGAATTTCAGTTGAGCTTTCTTAAAATATGTTGTTGGGTTTTACCTATCCCGCTTAGTTCTACAACTTATCTCGTGCTTGCTACCTTATCTAACCCCGGAGATTCACGGATGGTTCGGACTCGTCAAGTGCGCAAGTGGTTCCGATACTCGAGTATTAGAAGGACGGAGCAAATCCCGGAGAAGCAATTCCACCACAAGCACCTTCAGTCGATCTGCAGAATTTTGGAGCATTCATGACAGCTCAAACCCAACTGATGTACACCATGATGAATCAGATGCAAGCTATGAATAATCAGAACAACAACAATCAGCATCACAATGGAGCCCAGTTGCTCATGGTCACAATGGATCATCCAAGTTGGCGGAGTTTATGAGGACCCGTCCACCAACCTTTTACGGACATGTCTCACGGTGAGAAGGCGACGATTGGCCGTGTTATTGAGAGAAGCTGCGATCACTCAATGCAGCGATCATGAAAAAGTTCTGTACGCCTCTCACGAGATGGAAGGCATTGCCGCCGAATGGTGGGAAAACTTTTGTGCAACACATGGAACGCCGCAAGACATTACTTGGGAAGAGTTCACAACTGCTTTTCGCCCGATATCATGTACGGTAAGGAATCATGGATCTAAAGAAGGATGAATTCCGTGCTCTCAAGCAAGGAGGAATGTCGGTGATCGACTACCTCAACAAGTTCTCTCAACTTGCTCGATATCTCGCAGAAGATGTCGCTCATCGACAAGGCTCGTCGAGTCGTTTTACGAAGGATTGAACACTTTGGACTTCAAGTCAACTTGATTGCCCACACCTTTCCTGATTTTCAAGAGTTGATCAACAAGGCTTTGATTTTAGAGGATAAGCGCAAGGAATTGGAAGATCATCGTAAGCGCAGAATGGCTCAGCAAGGAAGTCACCAACCCCAGCTGAGGGCAAGAATGATTCCACCGCAGTTTAGCCGTTTTCCACCACAGAATTCTACGGACCACCGCACCAACTTCAAGACTCGCCCGATTGCTCGTAACTTCCGCAACCTGCGCACTCAACCCCAATCCATAAGCAACCCACGAGATACAACGAGTTTGCTTTACCTGTCGTCAGCCAGGGCATTTCGCCAACCGTTGTCCGCAGAATGGGACTATCACTCCAGTACGCTTCAATCTTGGGAACACACCAGCCAAGACGCCAGTACAAGGCAACCATCAAGGAACTTCTCAAGCTACCGGTCAATCCGGAGGAGCACCGCCATCAGTGGTCAGAGGCCGTGTCAACCACGTCACTCTAGAAGGAGCCCAAGAAGCACCGACGTTATCTTGGTAAGTTCCTAGTAAATTCGATACTGCATCGATTACTGCTTGATTACGAGCTTCGCATTCGTTTGTTTACGGAATTTTGCAACTAAGAACAAATTGGAAGTTATGCATCTTAAGCATACTCTGTTAGTCCAGTCGCCTGGAGCAGAGCTAAGTTCTAAAGTTGGATGTTTAGGAGCTAGGCTACTCATAGCTGGAGTTGAGTTTCTAGCCAACCTAATAGTTCTAGACACTCAGACCATAGATGTCATCCTTGGTATGGATTGGTTATCCAAACATAAGCGATGCTAGATTGTGGCGAAGAGCCGTGACAATTGAGGATACCACAGAAAGAAAGTAGAATTTCTAGCCACCTCGATGCGTGATGGACATTTGGTAGTCAACAGACTGAAGACAGTTTCTTTGGAAGACGTACCTGTAGTCAGAGATTACCCAGATGTATTTCCAGAAGAGTTACCAGGAATGCCACCGGACCGTGACATTGAGTTTGTCATCGATTTAGTGCCAGGAACAGCACCAATTTTCAAGAGACCCTATCGGATGCCAGTCGATGAACTTGTGGAAATGAAGAAGCAGATAGAAGAACTACTGGAGAAAGGTTTTGTAAGACCTAGTTCGTCGCCATGGGGAGCACCAGTTTTGTTCGTCAAAAAGAAAGATGGAAGTATGAGAATGTGTATCGATTATCGTTCTCTCAACGAAGTCACCATCAAGAACAAGTACCCATTGCCCGAATTGATGATTTGTTCGACCCGGATGAAAGGAGCCGGAGTATTCTCCAAGATCGATCTGCGATCAGGTTACCATCAGTTGAAGATTTGTCCTAAGGATGTACCAAAGACCGCTTTCTCAACCCGGTATGGACATTATGAATTTCTAGTTATGTCTTTTGGATTGACTAATGCCCCTGCCTATTTCATGAACATGATGAACAAAGTATTCATGGAATATTTGGATAAGTTCGTGGTAGTATTCATTGATGATATTTTGGTATACTCAAAGTCGGAAGAAGAACATACAGACATTTGAGATTAATCCTAGAGAAGCTCGAGAGAACATCACCGTATGCCAAGTTCAGCAAGTGTGACTTTTGGAAGAAGAAAGTTGATTTTCTCGGTCATGTGATGACAGCCGAAGGAGTAGCAGTTGACCCCGGAAAGGTTAAAGCTGTAATGAATTGGGAGCAGCCCAAGACGGTTACTCAAATTCGTAGTTTCTTGGGAATGGCAGGATACTATCGTCGTTTCATTGAAGGGTTCTCAACGATTGCTAAACCTCTTACGCAATTGTTGAAGAAAGAGAAGAAGTTTATTTGGACCCCGGCTTGTGAAGAAAGTTTTCAAGAATTGAAGAAACGTCTAACTTCAGCCCCAGTGCTAGTTTTGCTTGGATATTAGTAAGGATTTTGATATCTCTTGTGATGCTTCGCGTCAAGGATTAGGATGTGTTCTTATGCAAGAAGGAAGAGTCGTAAGCTTATCGTCAAGGCAATTAAGACCTCATGAAGAGAACTATCCTACCCATGATTTGGAATTAGTGCCGTAGTGCATGCTTTGAAGATTTGGCGACATTATCTCATCAGATGTCATTGTGAAGTCTACACAGATCATAAGAGCACGAAGTACATATTCACTCGATCGATTTGAACATGAGGCAGAGAAGATGGTGGAATTAATAAAGGATTATAATCTTGGAATCCATTACCATCTGGTAAGGCCAATGTAGTTGCGGATGCCTTTGAGTCGTAAGAGCTCTTGCAATGCTCTGGAAGCAAAGAGATTTGCCCGAACTTGGAGGAATTCGAAGCTACTGACTAGAAGTTGTTCCTAAGGATTTGTGGCCAATTTGGAAGTCAGTCTACTCGGAGAAGCAGTTCGTGAAGCCCAACCCAAGGATTACGAGTTTGCCGACCTCAAGAAGAAGATGGCGGAAGGAAAATTTAAAGACTTCACCGTGGATGATCGGGATATATTGTGGGTCAATGGGCGATCGTATACCGGATATTGATGGTTTAAGACAAGCGATTCAAGGAAGCCCATGACTCTAAGTATTCGATTCACCTGGAAGTACTAAGATGTATCAGGATGTTAAGAGTAAGTTTTGGTGGCCAAACCTAAGCGAGGCGTCGCGAGTTCGTTGCCTTATGCGACGTGTGTCGAAAGTAAAGGCGAACATCGAGGCCAGCGAGATTGCTACAACCGTGAAGATACGGAATGGAAGTGGGAAGAGATCGGTATGGATTTTATTACGGATTACCCAAGACTCAATCAGTTATGATTCGATTTGGGTAATAGTGGATCGCTTGACTAAGGTTTCCTATTTCTTGCCACTCAAAACCACTTACTCAGGAGACCGCTTGGCGGAATTGTATATGGCAAAAATCGTCAGTCTGCACGGTGTACCTAGGAAGATAGTGTCAGATCGAGGATCTCAATTCACCTCTCGTTTTTGGCGAGTCTACATGAAGCCACAGAACTCATCTGAATTTTAGTCTCGCTTATCATCCCAGACATGATGGACGGTGAAAGAGTCAACCGATATTAGAAGATATCTTTGAGAGCTCGTGCCTTAGCTAATGCTACCGATTGGGATAAGAGTTTATCGTATGCGAATTCTCGTACAACAACGATTATCAAGCCGGTTTGCAGATGTCACCATTTGAAGCTTTGTATGGTCGTACTGCGAACTCCATTAAATTGGTCGAGACAATGAGCGTGTAGTGTTCGGGCCGATATTATTCAGAAGCGAAGAACAAGTTGCTATGATCGGGAGAGGTTAAAGATAGCCCACCGAGCAAAAGAGTTATGCCGATAATCGTCGTCGTGACCTCGACTTTGAACCAGAGGATTTTGTGTATCTTGAGTTACTCCGCTCGGAGGTGTTAAGAGATTCCACACCAAAGGGAAGCTTGCTCCAAGGTATGTGGGTCCATTCAAGATTTTGGAACGCCGTGGAGAAGTTGCGTACAGATTGGAGCTACCACGATCGTTAGCGAGTGCATGATGTCTTTCATGTCTCTCGGTGAAGAAGTGTCTTCGTGTGCGGAAGAAGCGGACCGTTGGAGTCAATTGAATCAAGGAAGATCTCACATACAAAGAGCGACTGTCAATTATTTTGGATGTCGCAGAGCGCCGCACTAGAAGCAAGACCGTTCGTTTCTGCAAAGTCCAGTGGAGTAACCACTCAGAAGGAGAAGCAACGTGGGAACGTGAAGAAGAGTTAAAAGCCGAGTTCCCTAGCCTTTTCTCTAGCTAGCCGGAATCTCGGGGACGAGATTCGTTTAAGGGGGGGAGGTTTGTAACATCCCTATTTTCAGAGCATTAAAAATCTTTAAAAATGGGTAGTAAGAAAATTCACCATGTGGATTTATTTGAATATTAATTTAAAAAGCTTAATATGGACTTTAAGGACAAATTGATTTAATGTGCTTAATCCCAACATCAACAATTGTCAAAACTATTTTATTTAGATTCTATATGCTTGGATATATTTTACAGAATTTTCTGGAATTTTTCCAAAGTCATTTGCTATTTTCTAATTGCTATTTGCATTTTCTGGATTTATTTAAAAGAAAAATCATATGAAAATCCTTGAACGATCTTTGGGCGAAGCCCAACACTATTCAATCCGCCCAACTCCCGCACCCATTCCCGCCTTGAGCCGCTGGATCTCCGCGTGTCCCCTTCGCGATCGCACACTCGCTGCGCGCGCCTCGCTTCGCTCCCACCCTTGGATCCCGATCGTCCGGTTGCGCTTCGCCCGCGCCCGCTCTCACCTTCTCTCTCATCGTGTGGGCCCGCCGAGGTCGTCGTCTCCGACACGGTCTCCTTCCTCGCGTGGCTCCGTGACCGTGTCCGCCATTAGAGCTTCTAGAAGCTCCGCGCCGCGTCCGTTTCTGCTAACTAAAACCCCCGGATTTCCTAACCAAACTTCCGCTTATCTCGTCCGCACCGACTCCGTTCAAATTCAAACTTCGAATCCGTTTCTATCCCCGTTTCCTCGCGCGCTCGTTTCGGGCAGTTTGATCTCCGCCGCCAGCACGTCACCTCGAGGCCGCCCCACACCTATAAGTAGGTCCCCGAGAATCGCCGCAGCCCCCTCTCCAAAACCCCTCACCCAATTGCCCCTCCCAAGCCCTTGTAGCGCCGTAATTGTTCGTCAAAGGTTCTCGGCCGTGTGTCGTCGCCAACGAATTGCACCACCGCCGTCGCCGTCCGGCCGTCGTCGACTGCCTCCTTGGGCTCGGTGTCGCTCAGGCCACCTCAGGCGCGCTTTCTCGTCGCCAGAGTCCCACTGTCGCCGCCGTCCGACAATAGCCGTGACTTCGCCTCCGCTTCTTCTCCACCGCCGGTCGCCGCCGTCACTCTCAGCTGCTGGTAAGGTCGGCACTAGGTGCGCAATAGCGCAAGGAGTGCTCTGGTACCCTTGGTCGCCGGCGACTCGCCGCCGATCGCCGGTGACACCCTTGGTCCCCGCGCGCCGCCGTCGGCCATGACTCGTCAGCGCCGCGTCAGCCTCTCGCGCCTCTCTGTCGCCTACGTGTGCAACGCGTGGCGCCAGATCAGCACCAGCGCGTGCCTGCGTGGTCCAGCTCACCGCGCCAGCTTTGCCTCGGCTCGGTGGACCCAGTCCACCGTGAGCCGAGAGGCTGACAGTGGGTCCCACTTGTCAGTTTTCTTTTTATTTTATTTCTTTTTCCGGAAATTCTCGGCTGACGCAAGCATTGCGCAATAATTCGATTTTCCTTTATAAAATTAATTCGGGAAATTCGAGAAAATCCAATTTAGGGTTTAATTGATTTTTCCAATCTTCCAAAGCCCATATCTTTTGCATCCGAACTCCGATTGAGCCCATTCAAATTTGTAAATTCATATAAAATTTAGATCTATTTATTTATGAATTTTATTTGATTTTTGGAGTTTATTTTGCCTCTGTTATTTATTGGTTTTGTTTCTTTTGTCTCGTTTGCGAGTAGACGTCGATACTTCGGGGAATTTTGCAGAAGAATGAGCACCTCAAGACCAAGACCAATATCTAGATCTATTCCAAGGCAAGTTATACCTTTGATCATTTTGAACCCAGTTTTCAAAATACTTTGTTTCAATGTATTGCATTCTATTTTCAAGTATTTATTTAAATGCTTTTGGGTGTAGTTATTAATCCAAATTGTTATGCCACCTTGTCTATTGTATGCCATGATCTTTTGTCACCCTAGGTTGATTAATTATTAGTTGGTATTATTGTAGCACCAACGTGGGTTGGTTAGATACGATTAGACTGCTTAGCCATGCCACGAGTCATCATTTCATGTGAGAGTTGCAATTATAAACTTGACTAAGTGATTATGGAACTGTGTGATGAATCTGTGTGTCTTTGTGTGCTATTACTCG
Organism: Hsuehochloa calcarea; assembly: GCA_036346395.1. Taxonomy (NCBI): domain Eukaryota; kingdom Viridiplantae; phylum Streptophyta; class Magnoliopsida; order Poales; family Poaceae; genus Hsuehochloa; species Hsuehochloa calcarea. Next base: position 72,904,219 of record CM070597.1, read on the forward strand.
TTGATGGCATGTGTTGCACTTAATCAACAGGGTGGGAAAAGATTTGGACTGAGGCAAGTGGTGGATTCTGTGTGAATGGTGGATCTGTGTGATATAAACTTTGTGATTTGGGTTAAAACTGGAAGTCTTGCCTTAGTCAATTAAGGACTTAACTTTGTGCGCCATTGAACTGGGCCTTTACTGTACGACCACATGCCTAGTATGGGCCGGGCTGACTTAGTAAGTTATGGAGTCTTGACATTGACAACTCGGGTTGTATTTAAGGCGTGTGATGGGTGGAGGTGTGATATGTCACATCGCGGGACGGTTCATTGCATCCTGTCCAATGGTGTGTGTCGTTCCAAGGGTGTGTGTACAAATTGACTGGCGATAAAGCACACCAGAGTGTCATTGTTTGAGATGAAGTCTCGAAAGGTTTTGTTGTGATCAACTCGATCCGGTTGGTTTCATCGTGTGGGTAAAGTGTACAACCTCTGCAGAGTGTTTAAACCAATCTATTCGAATAGCCGCGTCCTCGGTTATGGACATGCTCTGAAATTTCACACGAGGGTAGTTTTTATAAAACAATTGGGAAGGGTCACCGTGTGAGATAACTTGTTCAGCTGTGTGAAAGAACTTGATTAGACTGTGTGTCCCTTGTGAAATCAATTGTTAACTTATTATTGTCTATTTGTTTTGAATTACGCTTTCAATCTATTATTTGTATTCAATTGCAAATGTTGCATTTCTGCAAAATAACCACAGAAGCTATTCCTCTGGAATAAGCCATCATGTATAAATGCATTCTGTGGTATGACTTGCGAGTACGGTGTGTACTCACTCTTGCTAAACAAATTAACAGAAGTGGAGGAGTCGTCGCCTGCTTTTGAAGAAGAGTTCTACGAAGGTTGAACGTTAGGGTCTTGATCCCAGTCGGTTGCCTGTGGTAAATTGATGGGAGCCACCGGAGTTTATTTCGTTCCTCTGCAGTTTATTTCTTTATTTTCAGCCTTGCATGGCTTAATAAATGTAACACTCGACCATAAGGTCCCAACAGTTATTTGTTATTTAAATCTACTCGTTTATTCTTATATTCGTTGTATGGATGTGATATTTCATCAATGTTGACACTGTGTGCACTAGCGTGATCCTGGACTAGTGCAGAATACACAGAGGGTCCAGATTTGCACATTTGGGTCCCGACAGTGAGGCATGAAAATGGTGGGCGACCGTTGAAAACAGCGGGCGAACGGCGGAGCTGGCGAGGGAGCGAGGTGGAAGAAAGGCTCTGGCAGGTGGGGCCCACACATCAGAGAGAGAGAGAGAGAGGGCGATTGGCGTTAGCGTGGGCTGGAGCTGGGCGAGTGGAAATGAGTTGGCTCAAATATGACCCAATCGGTAAGATGAAAATTTAAAATGACTTTTGGATTTTCCAAAACTAGCTGAGTCTTTGCTGAATTTTTAAACCTATCAAACAGGCTCTAAAAGCTACAAAAAGTTTTGAGGGGGCTTCTAACACCGTGTAGTTCCTTATGTAAAGTTTTTAGGATTTTATCTGCTCTGTTATTTTCTCAAAAATTCACACAAGTTGCTATTTTGCATGAAATTTCCTTGTTTGATTTATACAAGAGTTCAAAATTTCATGCAAAAAAATAGTTTTCCTCATAAAACATGCTCACAATTATTATCCCACTTATTTTCGTTCTAATTTCCCAAAAGTTAGATTTTTGGGATGTTACAAAATATAGAAGCCAAGGGCCAACCTAGGGACTAGGAGAAATTGAGTACTACTCGGTTCCCTCGAGACTCACACGCATCAAATCACTAAAGTTTCTTGGGACTTATCTCACTAAATAAGTTATAATCGACTCGGATTCAAGTTCGTTGTAGTTCGTGCAATAACACTCCGGTTGTAGTGTAGTATCACTCCGTCTAGCTTGCAATAACACTCCAGCTGGCATGCAGTAATACTTTGGTGGTGGAGTAGTAACACTCCCAGCCTCCCTCTCCTCCCTCTGGGTCCCACCAAAAGTAGCATGTGCCATCAAGCAAAATTCTTGTACAACATCATTTATAATCCTATCGGCCTATAGCTCTTCTTAATAAATCTGAGAACAAGCAAAGAAGTTGCATTAGGTAGTAAACAATTATCATCTAAATTAAAGTTTAACTCAGTGAAAAGCGAGTTCACCTCTAGTTGTAGCTTCTTTACTCTAACTCGTGTAATTGGCCCGATTGGGGTTTGTGCATTCTTCTTGTGCCAAATGGAACTAGTTGTCGGTCTTAAAACTTGTATATTGTGAACAACACCATGTGAGGTAGATGACATACTAGTGCTAAGGATGTCCTCATCATCCCCCCTCTATTGAAAATGAGTGGCCCTTGAATCTGATTCTTCCGGTCCAAAGAACGGTGACAAATCAGCAACATTGAATGTACAACTCACCGTATAGTCATCACCCAGAAGCTCTATCTTGTAAGCATTGTCATTAATCAACTCAAGCACTTTGAATGGACCATCTCCACGAGGCATCAACTTAGACTTACGCTTGTCCAAAAAGCATTCTTTATGTAGATGCACCTAAACCAAGTCACCATGTTCAAAGAGCACCTTCTTTCTTGACTTGTTACCCCGTTCAAAGATCACCTTCTTTCTTGACTTGTTCACCTTATCAGCATAGTAGCGCACCTTCTTTTCAATCTCTTATTTTGTCTTGGCATGAATTTGCTTCAGATATTCAGTACACTTTGACGCCTCCATATTAGCATGTTCTTATAGTGGAAGGGGCAACAAATCAAGTGGTGTGATTGGTTTGAAATCATACACCACCTCAAACGGAACATTTGAGTAGTAGAGTGTACCACCCTATTGTTTGCAAACTCCACATGTGGTAAACAATATTCCTACTCTTTTAGGTTCTTCTTGATCATCGTTCGCAACAACATGGAAAGTGTATGATTCATTACCTTCGTTTGTCCATCTGTTTGTGAGGGACAAGTTGTTGAGAATAAAAACTTTGTCCCGAGCTTGGCCGACAAAGTCTTCCAAAAGTAGTTCATAAATTTGATGTGGCAATCTGAAACAATAGTCCTTACCATGCCATGCAATCGCACAATTCTTCTGAAAAACAAGTCGGCTATATGCGATGCATTGTCGCTTTTGTGACAGGGGATAAAGTGTGATATTTTAGAGAACCTATCCACAACTACAAAACTGAATCCCCCCTTTTAGTTCTAGGCCATCCTAAAACAAAATCCATACTAATATCCTCCCAAAGTACAATTGGAATATGAAGTGAAGTATATAAACCGTGTGAACTAAGTTTAGATTTCGCTTTGTGGCATGTCACACATCGTTGTATGAACCTCTCGACATCACACCTCATCTTAGGCCAATAAAAAACAATCACTCAATATCATGAGAGTTTTTTCTCTCCTAAAGTGTCCCATTAGGCCAACTACATGAGATTCCTGCAACAAAAGCAAACACATAGACAAAACTGGAACAATCTTGTTAGTACGAAATTAAAACCCATCATGTACATGGAACTTGTCCCATACTTTCCCATATCAACAATTAGAATATTGTAACACCCTGGTTATTCGAAAGCCAAGATGTTACCTAAAACCTCTACCATAAATAACAATTTGAACAATTTTTAAATATCTTAATCAAAAAGAGCAAACTAAGATCTAGTCGAGAGGAATCTGGCAATAATAAACACCCTAAATTCAGCAATAAACTTATAACATCTGAGTTCAAAGGGAAACTACTAAGGCTAAAACGAGAGAGCATGAATCCATAACGCGTATAACCTAAGCATACCAATATCAAAAAAATGATCATCAAAACCTACTTATTATTACAGTCCAATCTCATAAATGCGGAATAATATCAAATGATTATTTCAACGATGCGTGCAACTGTGTGTCTACTACCTCCCACAAATGTCATCATTAAGGTTTACTTAAAAACAAGAAACATAGCAAGGATGAGTCCATGACCCAGCAAGTACAAAATAAAACTTTGAACCAAAAACATGTATAATTCATCAAGCATACGGTTGAATCAAAATATGAGATAAAAGAAACCACATGATTGAATGTATGCACATGCCCTTCACTTCTGCTAATACCGGTATAGCTAGTGAACACCCGTCGGTGTTCACTTAAGCCTGCGTTATCCAAAACGCGGGGATCCAAGGCCCGTTTGAAGAATATTTCAAAACGGGGATCCAAATTGCCCACATTGGAATGGTGAGTCTTACTTGCCCAGGTTAGAATGCTGGGACTTCACTACCCACTCCCGTAGGTGTAGCAAGAACAACACTTACATATATGAATGTGTTCGATGAAAGAAGAAACATCATTAATAGAACCATGGTAATCAGATACTACTATAAACAGGTACATATCAAACATTATTCACCATGTAATCATCAACCAAGGAAAACACATATCAAACACAAACATACAGTTGTACTTGCCTTTTTCACTACGCCGTGCCGGGAGGCAAGGACGATGCCCCTAACTCCGAAACCCCTTCTCCTACACAAGAATAATGCTAACATAAGAACACTTAGGAAAATATACTCCACTCACACCCCCTATCTCGATTCCCGAAGACTAGGATTCGAATAAGGGTTCCACTCAATTTTTCCGACAGTCTAGCCGAATATCCCACGGGACAGTAGTACTAAAATCCTCATTTCGTTTAATACGAAGCTCGGAATGGAATGATCTTGGTCTCTATGGAAACACAACGACATCATCTACGATAAACTAGTTGGAAAGGTTCTCTGATTCTGCCTTCTAATAAACCTAATGACCAGGTGAAGTTTCTGCCCCTTCAATATGTCAGTCAGAACTACAGCGGTAGAAGAAAATTCGTATCTTTTGATTAGCAGATTCAAAAATAAAGTTCCCTACCATTATGGAAAGCTTAAAGGATTTCCTACAACTTTCATGCTGTGAACTTTCTGATTCGGCCTCTAACTAAATCATACTAGCAACACAAAGTGACTGCTAATCCTCATCAGCCCTTCTGAATAGTCACAAAGAAACCATCATAACTCCTAAAATGTAACTCCAAATTGAGTGATATTTGCACCTAAAGAAATCTATGAACGAGTAATACAACTTTCTAAGAGACGAGATTTCCCAATTCAACCTGTAACTAGATCATATTGGCCACACAAAATAACTGCTAATCCTCGTTAGCCCTTCTGGACAGTCACAAAGAAACTATCATAACTTCTAAACCGTAACTCCAAATTGAGTGATCTTTTCTCTTAAAGAAATCTATGAACGAGCACTAAAACTTTATAAAAGATGAGATTTCCCAATTCAGCCTGTAACTACGCAAAAACAGACGCACAAGAACACATACAGATCCTGAATTCTTGCGCAGCAGCTCGACGAAACTAAACCATCACTCCAATGGGACTCAGGGACTTACCTTTGGAGACGAACTTACCCGGCGTGTCCCCGGCGAGGTGCTGAACCAGGGAGGGGTGGTGGAGGCACTGGCCAAGAAGGGGAAGCGGAGGTGGCGGCTATTAGGGGGAGACGGAGAAGTGGGGGTGGCTAGGGTTTGCCCCCCCTTTTGGCCGGCTCCCCCTCTTGGGCCTCCTGGCTCATGGGTCGCGGCCCGCGGCCCAGATTGGTGAAAATTTACAGAATTCCCCTTCTTTTTCAGAAAATTTCACTCTTTTAATTGGATTTTCTCCTCCCGGCTTCTTTTCTAATTACCCGATTAAGTTTCGGCGTATTACAAATATGGTTCTATAAAATCATGTCTACGGTTCAGTTTAGCTTGGACTTTCAAATATTTAAGAGCTTCATGATCATAATGAACAACAAATTCTTTAGGCCAAAGAAAATGTAGTCAAGTTTCAAGCACACACAACAAAGCATCTAATTCTTTATCATACACATGATGGTTCAACTAAGCACCTCCTGTAATATCCTAAATATTTAAAGAGAAGAAATACTTTGTGGATGAGAATTATTTAGGAAGTGACTTTAACAAAAACAATTACAGGTTTTTTTTGTAGTTTTCAGAGAACCTGGGCTGTGGGCTTTCAATCCACAGCATCTCGGCCCATGTTGCATCAAACCCTATTTTCTTTCCCCCACTCCCTTGCGCCTCCCCTTCCCCACCCTTTGGCCGCCAACCCCCCTGCTGGCCACCCCTTCCCCTGCCCAATCCAGCACCACCTTCTCCTCCCCTCCCCTATTGCTCCTCCTTGCTGCCGGCCAAGAGGAAGAAAGGTTCTCCTTGATGCTGCCGGCCAAGTAGAGAAGGGAGAGAAGGAGGGAGAGGAAAAGAGAATTTTTACCAGGACTACAGCGGGATCCAGCGAGGTATTCAAGAGTAATTTTTCATTCCCCAATAGCTAGTGTAATGCTTTTCCTATGTGATTTGTTGTCGAGTATCAATTTGGTACCTTGCTGTCAGTAGATCGGTAATCTGCAGTGTTGTTTGATCTATAGATTTGAATTAGTTCAGAGCGAATCCAGAGTTTTGTGCCTCCTAGAGATAGATATATTATCTCAATATCTCTCTGTAAAGTCAATGATCATATTATTTGGATGAGTATATAATTAGTTATGATTTTTTTAATATGAGTGCCTATCCAGTTCCTAGGATTCAGGCAGCAAGCATGTTTTTGTAAATAAAAATTAGAAAATAGAGGAATCTGGACTTTTGGTCTTCATGAATTATAGAGGCACCAAGATCACTTTTTTTTATAAGTATAACAAAATTTTTGAATTTTTGAATCATGCAGTGCAGTTCTGTCCTTCAGTTGGGGACAATCGGGAAAAATTGATTTGTTAGCAAATTTTGTTGCACAAAAGAAAAATTGGAATAATTTTATTTTGGAAGATAATTCTCTGGGGATTCCAGATTGTCTTATATCAATATTTTTGGAGTTACCATTTAAAAGATATGGAATGTTTATGCCGTTAATACCAAAGATGACAGAACTGTCTTCAGAGATAAAAATAAGGGTTTAGATGAAATAATCTAAATTTTTGATCACCTGAGAATTTGTAGGTTGTGTGTGTAGATTCTAGAAATGCTGAGTTCATTATTTTTGGAGCTATAAATTAAAAATTTATGGATTTTCTTAGATGACAGTCTGTTTTGGAAATATTGGTTTTTGAGAAGGATCGATATTGTTGCGAGTTGCGATTGGAGCGAATAAGTTTATTCAGTTTTAATGTTATGTGGTGTGTTTTTTTGGATGATATCTTAGTATGTTTTACCAATGTCAGATGGTGGTGAGAAGCCGGTGTTAGAATCATCTGCCCGTCGTAACCCATCGCACGGTTGAGGCAAGTGCAAGCAGTATAGTATATGTGGAGATAAATTCATGAAAATTGCTATGGTTTACTTGTGTGAAATTTTATTCATGATATTGATGCTGAATGTTATTCACTCATGATTTATTAAGAAGTTTATGTTCATTTGCACCATGGCATTCAACTTTGAACCTTGGACTACATGGTAGCCAATAATTGATTCATTTGAGGTCCCCGTCATGTATTGGATGGGCAAGAGGTCCCCACACTCTTGGAGTGTGGGCTTGAGGTCTCTGTACCAGAGGGCACAGCCTTGAGTATGCATCAACGGATGTACTACACCGCATTACCGGTAATTGCAAAGAAAGAAGAAAGTGCATTCTTGTCATCTGCATCGCATGAAAGTAGAAGAGATCCATTTATGACATCATTGCTGATGATTATATTAGTATTTTGTTATATTCTTTAAGTGTTGATGATGCTTTTTCAATTACACTGTTGTACTTTGCTGAGTGGTGGACTCATTCTTATTATTGATGTTTTCTTTAGGTACTTCCCGAGGAAACGACATGCATGGGCAGGGGTAGACCTTTGGTGCATATCACATAAGTTTACGGATGACAAATAAAAAAAGAATAAATAACTCATAGGATAAAGTTTAAAGTAAATCAGGTTACTATTTCTGTTATAAGACTGTGCTCATTCTTCGTGATGAATGTTTGACTTGTAATTGGCTTAGCCAAGTTTTTCTCATGAGGTTACTATTTATGCTTTAAAATTTCAGATCTTGTTTTATTACACTCTTACATGATAGAATATTTCAAGTGACTTGTTTAGTCCTTCCTAGTAAAACTCTGAATAATCTTGATGAACCAAGTACAGTTGGCAATTCTTCTCATTATGTTCATATACTCACAGTGATCGGTTCCTTGATGAGTAAGGGTTAGTTTTATACCTAAGATCTTGTTATTCAATTAGTGATACCCTTTTGTTTGGCTTTGTGTAGTTTGTGCTAGTTCTTTAGCTTATTTCTAGCTTGTTCGTTGTTGCATAGTTTGCTGAAATTTTGTAAGTGAGTAGAATTAAAGTGGATCGTTAAGGTAGTTTTGTAGCATCCTAGGCTCAATGTTGGGTTGGGGTGTTACACCTCCTAGTTTCTCACTAAAGCATCTATTAGTCTTCCCTCTTGCATCAAAAAAGCACCTTTACCTATCCCACTAGCATCACATTCAATCTCAAAAGTTTTAGCAAAATCATGCAAAACAAGCAATGGTGCTTTAGTCATTCGTTTCTTAAATTCTTCAAAAGCTTTTTCGAATGATTCTCCTCATTAAAAACAACATCCTTTTTAGTTAACTCATTTAATGGGGGCAACAATGGTACTGAAATATTTAACAAAACAACAATAAAACCAACAAGACCTTGAAAGCTTCTGATTTGACTAACATTCACAGGAATAGGAAATTCTTGATTGCTTCAATTTTAGTTTCATCTACCTCAATGCCTTGTCTAGAAACAACATAGCCTAAGAACACAACCTTATCAGTACAAAAAGTGCACTTCTCAAGATTATCATAAAGTTTTTCATCTATAAGCACTTCTAGCACTTGTCTAATATGATCAATATGTTCATCCATCGTTTTACTATAAACCAGAATATCATTAAAGTATACCATAACAAATCTACCAATGAAAGCTCTTAAAATATGATTCATCAAATGCATGAAGGTACTAGGTGCATTAGTTAAACCAAAGAGCATGACTAACCACTCATACAATCCAAATTTAGTTTTAAAAGAAGTTTTCCATTCTTCGCAATTTTTCATCCTAATTTGGTGGTATCCACTTCTCAAATAAATTTAGGAGAATATGACATCACCACTAAATTCATCTAGCATATCATCTAACCTAGGAATAGGATGATGATATCTAATTGTGATATTGTTAATGGTATAACAATCAATACACATTCTCTACGTACCATCTTTCTTAGGAACTAAAATGACAGAAACAACACATAGACTACGGCTTTCGAGTACGTACACCTTATCAAGTAGTGTTTGTAGTTATCGCTTAATTTCTTTTGTCTCCTCAGGATTAGTGCAGTAGGGTGGCTGGTTCGGAAGTGAGGCACCGGTCACAGGGTCGATTTGATGCTCAATTTCATGCATAGGAGGAAGACTAGCATGTGTCACCTCCAGAAACATATCCCTGAATCAAATCTAAGTTGTTCCTCACTTCTCTCATTTCAGATTTGGTGGCTAACATTACTAACTTCTCTCCCTCACTTTACTTTTTACCTCTCACATTTATCTTGTGGCTCACTTACTGAAGGGTGGATGTAACTGATTTTTCTTTTTTCACATTCTACCTTCAACTCATTCTTCTTTTGCATGTTTTCGTAAATATTTGTTGTGGAGTCATAGGAAACAAATTCACATTCCTACCTTCCGACTTGAAAGGGTATAAGTTGGAAGAACCATCGTGTTGCACACTTCGATCATATTGCCAAGGTCTTCAGAACGGCAAGTGTTGCACTGTCATTGGCACCACATCACAAACAATTGTATCGATGTAGTCACAAATCTTGAAGGTAACTTTCACCATGTGTTGAATCTTCACATCTCCACAATCGTGATATGGACAGGGTGTTTCAGCAACTTCAAACCAATTTTATCACACATCTCCACACTAACCAAGTTATGATAACTACCACCATCAATGATAAGCTTGATTACCTTGTCATCTACCTTAGCTTGGGTATGAAACAAGCTGAATTGGTGCGGGTGTGCACCTTCCTTGATCTGAATGCTCAATGTTTTTGTGACAACAATAGCTACACCAGTCTCATATGTGCAGTTCAGATCTTTTTCTTCCTCATCTTTAGGAGCATGATCATATTTACCTGGTTCATCAACAGGTGTAACCTCATCCTCACTTGCAAATTCATACTCTCCATCCTCTAAAACAAGCATAACTCGGTTGTTTGGACACTCCCTAGAGATATGTCCACGCCCCCAAATACTTGAAGCATTGAATCTCTCTACTCTTTGTCGTACAACCAATTGAGGATGTAGGGGATGTAGCAGGCTTATTGTCACTTAGTGTAAGTGCTGATTTTGCAAACCGAAGAAGAACAAGTATTAGCATTAGAACTAGTACTAGATGAAGATGTAGCTCGTCCCAAATTGAAGCATGCTTTGGTTGCATTAGATGATGATGATGGAGGTTTCAAATTAAAAGATGTTGTCCTTGGTGCTAGTTTTGTGTCTTCAAGCAATTACTTGTCCGCCTTTGTCGCTTGATGCACCAACTCAACGCCGTTATTGTAGGGCTGATATTGCACTACGCATTTAAAGTTCTTATTTAGGCCAAACAAAAACACTCAAGTGTTTGCTCTTCATCTTCTTGCACATGTGCCCTAATCATAGCATGCTCCATATCCTTATAATATTCCTCCACCGAGTGGCCTCGCTGTCTCATGTTCTGCAATTTATAAAAAAGATCACATTTGTAATTGTTAGGAACAAAACGTGCTCTCAACTCTTCCTTCATCTCAGGCTCTCATCCCATGATGCAATTGGAGGCTTCCCATTAACTTCTCTTTGGTTCAATACTTGTTCCTACCAAATTAAAGCATAGCCATCAAACTTAAGTGATGCCATGTGTAGCTTCTTCTCCTCCAAATAATTATGCATTCGGAAGATCTTTTCCACTTTGAGTTCCCATGTGAAATAGACATCTGGATCTGAAGCGCCTTCAAATTTGGGAATAGTGAACTTGAGTTTCCCAAATTTCTCCTCCACGAGCTAGTCATCATGAAGACGTCCATGGCATTGATAGCCATCATTGCAGTGCAACATGAAGTCATCGTCAAAGTCGCCAATGTAAGCAACACCACCATCACATCCACGCCCTCGACCACGACCCCTCCCTAGGCCATGGTCAGCACCAAGAACACCTCCCCCATTGATGAAGACGGGGTGCCCGATATTTCGATGAGATTGATAAATATCGATTTTGGTGGAGGCGACTCTCGCGATCCGACTACAATCGTACGACGACGCTTGCGCCTTAGCAATCATTGAACCAACTCTGAGATGTTATTGACCTGCTGGAAGCACGATCAACCTGACTATGAAGGTCTATTCCTACATGCAATCGAAGAACACGCAAGAACAAGATAAAACACAATCTGATGTATTACAAATATTTATGAAATATGATAAGGTGGGATTCCGAAGGTTGTCTTAACAGGTGGTTGTCCGACACAACTGACGAACAGAAGTTTGCACGGGGGCTAAACCCTAACGAAATCCGAGAAAACTAGAGGGGTGCGACCTCCTTATATTGGGAGGGGGAAGCCGCACATAGATAACAAAATAGGGGGTGGGACTATTCATTCCCATGAACAGTATGGGCTCCATTAGGTGGCCCGCTAGCGTATGGTCCAATTTCGGTACGATTACATGGCCCAAATTGGTCTAAATAGGTGATGTAGTACGTTGTTTTAACGATTATGAAGTCCACAGAAAGAATTTGGCGGTGAGGCCAGATCCATTAGAAAGCTCTCAGAATAAGCTTTCCAACAAGCCCAAGAACACATTAATCGGACTCATTTTGCAAAAGTTATGGCCTTTTTACTACGGGCCTATTAGACTGTCACAGTGCCAGATTGTTTTGGCAATTCTGACCAGCACAAAATGAATTTGGAGGTGGGGCTAGATCCGTTGGAAAGATGACAAGATAATCTTTCTATCAAGTACTCATGGACCTCCAACGGACTTTGTATGTAAAAGTTATGCATGTTTGAAGTCAGTGTTGTCTCCGAAGGCCGAATTGAATTCCAAAATAGGTCTAGCTCGAACTCTTGCAAATCAACCACTCTCTGTCTTTTATTCCTGAAAATAACAACAAATTTATTAGGCAATATCATATAGTTCATGTAATATAAAGGTACTCCCAAAAACGAGGTCACCTAATAATCTAAGTGAAGTGTACGAGCTCTTGTAATTGGAACAACGAGCATAGCAAATATGGTTGTATCTATAGGGGTCATGTTCTCATCATCCTCCCCTTCTTGAAAACAAAACCGTCATTGGCTTTTGATAAGCTTAAAATAGGGTAACAAAGAAGCCAATGTGTATGCATGGTATATGTATATGTCATCTGTTTTAGCAGTTCTTCGTTGTTGCACAATTAATGTTTTAAAACAGCAGCGTTCATAAAAGCTTATTGTATTATTAGCCCAAGAATAATCATATATGTTAATGAGCAAAACAAAATTTCTCACATATCAATTATTGCAACTAGTTTTGCAAATATAAGTGAAGCATTTATTCAATTCAAATATCTGAAGTTGCAAACTTGCAGTGGTAGCACATATGAGCAAATCTACAACATTTGGAATCAAACAAAGTTCATCCATATAATCAGATTTCAATTGAGCGTTAGCAAATTCACTAAAGTTTTGAAAGTATGGGTGAAAAGATTTGAAAGTTCTTCCATTCTTCAACATCATGATGCAGATTGTCAATACTAGATGGTGTAATAAGAGATGAACACATAGGAATTGGATGATCACTAAAGTTTATTTTTCTCTCATAGTGAATAAGATTCGGCACACAAGAATTGTTATTCAAAACAGTAAGCTTCAATTCATCTATGTGATCATAAGTTATGCATATTTGATATACAAGAAATTGATTGTCTACACCATAATCTCAAATCAAATTAAACTTATATCCAGGGGTGTACGCACTAGACAAGGAGATTGTACATGCGATTTCTGAAACTTTCTCCATAGCATGTGACAATTTCATAGGTGGCTCCAACATAATATAACATAAAGAATCAGCTGCATAAATTCTAGTCAAAACTTCTTTATGTCTAACCAATTCTACAGTATCATTATATGTGATTGATTCATCACATGAATCGCTCAAAACAGTAGGCAATTCAATTATGTTATCACATGGTGCACTCAAGTCAACAGGTAAATCAACAAGTTTATCATATGGTGCACTCAAGTCAACAGGTAAATCAACAAGTTTATCACATGGTGCACTAAAATCAATGCAGTCTGAATTCTCTATGTGAATTATGTGCATATCTAAATTGTTTTTCACTAATTTTTGCTCTAAAATAGCATTAACAGTGGACAGTTGTAGTTCTTCACAAACACACTCACTGTGCGTGATGATAGCACCATGATCTTTACCTTTTTGGCTCTCCTCAAATGATGTAGGTGCATCCATCTCCTCATCTTCCTTCTCAACCAATGGAGTCAATGGTTCAATCAGCTCATTCTCCTCTTCGGTGTGGTTCTCAACTTTCTGCAAGTTGTTAGTCATAGAAAAAGACACAAACACAGGATTGTTCTCATGATTTCTATCATCACGTATTCTTAATTCCTCCTCAATCTGACTTTCAACCTTACAAGCAAGAATGAATAAATGAGAGAGAGAATTATATTCTTTATGAACAAGAAAGTCCTGAATTTCTTGATTAAGCTCACTTAAGAATCTATTTTCTGTAGCTTCAGTATGTTCCTCTAAACCACAACGCAACAAACGAGTTTTCAATTCATGATAGTATTCCCTTACAGGTCTACTACCTTGATTTAAAAGTTGTAATTTAGCTAGTAAATAATCAACATGATATTTAGGAACGAATTCATCTCTCAAAAGTTTCTTTAATGCATTCCAAGTTTGAGGCACTTTTCCATGTCTATTTAAATACTTCCACCAAAGTATTGCATCCTCAATAAAAGCGCTAGTGGCAGCTCTAATCTTTTGCCTATTAGACCAATCATAATATTCAAATTCTTTGTCTAATGCTATTTCCCAGTCAATATAGGCATTAGGGTCAAAATTACCAGCAAAGGATGGAAATGCATACTTAAATTTACCTCGTTCAGGCACACGAGATGAGTCAATGGTGTTGTTGATCTCACGAAACATCCGACTATGCGATCTTGAACCTGTCATGGCTAGTAGAAACCAAGCATATGTCCCTAGCAACTACTAGGATGTGGTGGTTCAAAAGCCGCTCACACTCAAGCTTTCTATCGAATTCTTACCAATTCTTACCAAACAACAGGGGTGATCGGCAACCAGTGGTGTCAACGTATCTCCCAAGATTGGATGGAACGATTGCCAGGTGAAGGTCAGCCTATACGGTGTAGAAGATGTGTAGCTTGGAAGGCTGAAATATGGTAGCAAGGATTAGCAATAATCAATTCAGCAAATGCAAGTTGAAAAGGTGCTCAAAGTACTAGTCAATATTGCTGATCCTAGCCTAGAAAGAGCTAGCTAATCAAAGCCTACCAAGAGAGGTGTATGAACACACACGCAAATATCAATGTGACTTGATGTAAGCAAAGGAAATTCTCACACCAAGTGCTAGGAGAGACGCTAGCCAACTACCCAAACTTATTTGCAGGGGCACAAGATTGTTCACACGAAGTAGAGCACAAAATCAGAATAACGTGCAATGTAAACAGCCCTCTAGTTTAAGTAGTAAGTAACAGCTAGTCTCAAAAGATGAACAATAAATTTTTTATAGCTTATATATGCTCTTTTGAAAGGTTTTGATGAGATCTACAACTTTGCAGTTGAGGCGAAGCCCAAATTCCGAAGGGAAGACTGAAAAAAATGGCAAAAACAGAAACCGAAAACTTGGGACGCAAATTCGGGGCTGAATATGGCCGATTTTGGGGTCCCTGGCAGGTGACAATAATCGTAGGTCGAAAAGATGCGCCTCGTCGTTAGCTTTCCAATGAGTACAAGAACGTCCAAAATGGACACCGTCTACAAAAGTTATGGCCTTTTTACTACGGGCCTATTGGGCTGTCACAGTGCCAGATTATTTTGGAGATTCTGACCTGCACAAAATAAATTTAGAGGTGGGGCTAGATCCGTTGGAAAGATGACAAGATAATATTTCCATCAAGTACTCATGGACCTCCAACGGACTCCGTATGTAAAAGTTATGCATGTTTGAAGTCAGTGTTGTCTCCGGAGGCCGAATTGGATTCCAAAATAGGTCCAGCTCGAACTCTTGCAAATCAACCACTCTCTATCTTTTATTCTTGAAAATAACAACACATTTATTAGGCAATATCATATAGTTCATGTAATATAAAGGTACACCTAAAAACGAGCTCACTTGATAATCTAAGTGAAGTGTACGAGCTCTTGTAATTGGAACAACGAGCATAGCAAATACGGTTGTATCCATAGGGGTCATGTTCTCATCATCCATGCCCAAGAAAGTGTTGTCGAACTGCGTTGGCAGCGGCTCGATCTCACCTTGTTTGATCTTCTCTAGAGAGACGTGCAAGAATATCCTCATCGATCTCGTCAAGCTCGTTGCCTTCTCCATGGACACTAGATTGACTCAGCTGTTTGCAAAACTCATCTTGTATCTCCCTCATCAAGATGCCCATGTTGTCATTCAACTTAGTGTTGAAATCATTTGCGAGCTTCTTAAGATCAGCTTGTGTAACATACATTGGTTGTTCTCCTTGTCCTACCATGGTTAGTGCAAACAACAAAGAAAACTATATGTGCGTATGTGGAATTTTTATGGAAATCACTCAATCTTACCCTCTCTTATCGGCTGATGTTTTTATCCGTCCTTGATCGAATTGAGGAGTTGTACACACTATGTTGACGGTAGACAATCAAAGGTGATAGATTTGAGCAAATTCGAAGTCCTAGTACAGTATGAAACAATGACTTTATGTGTTTATCCTATTCAATATGAAATTCTAGATATTGTAAAGCTATGTAGCAATCCAAACTAGAATTTCAATGCCTAGTTGCTAATCTTTTGATATAAGCGAGGAACAAAGCAACTCACATGCAAAGATGATATAACTTAATGCAATCAAAAGAATAGGCTAAACAAGATATAAGTGTCAGCACCAAATAGCTCGTATTGCACAAGTTATAGAGAGACACTAGCCAATTGCTCAAATAATGAAATAGGGCCCAAGATTACTTAGAACACAACTAATGCACAGTCTGAACTTTAATAATGTTTTGGGTATAGCTCACAAGAGTAGTCAGCCAAATCACTTATTGTATTTTCTCCTTTTTTGTACAGTTGTCTTTTCTCTCTCTCTTTCTCTCTTTTTTTATATACATCGGCCAACTTGATGAAACAATGAGCAGCAGCAATTCCCCTACGGTTCAGCAAGAACAATTCACAAGATTGTGCACTTATATGATATATGAGAAGCCCTAGAACAATATCAAATAGCTAGTCTCAATAGGACTAAAGTGTTCGCAAACGATAGATTGGTTCGCAAAGAAAAATAGGGTTTCCAATTTTTTGAATATATGGAATTAGCAAACACTTAACTAAGGACAGGAAACAAAGATCACACGAGATGGAAAAAAAAACACAAAATAACGACTCTAGAACAGCCGAAATGGTACAAAGATGATGCTACAAAAGTGCAATACAAGTGCAGTAACACATCTGCAGTAGTGTAGTAGCACTATATCTTCCGTAGCATCAGTTGATAATGTGGTTGAGTCACAAAGGAGACATGACCAACAACTAAAAATTAGTTTCTAATGGACGAAAACCAATCAACTCACAAAAATACCATATTGAACTATAGGCTTAAGAATTTATTTAGGAATTGACGTGGATCTAACAATCCTTAATTAATTAAGTTACTCATCTGTAATATTTATTATTATAGATAATAATGTAGCTTATACAACCTTCAAAGGTACCCCTAAATATTATCAAACACAAAATAACAACTCTAGAACAACCAAAATGGTACAAAGATGATGCTATAAAAGTGCAATGCAAGTGTAGTAACACATCTGCAGTAGTGTAGTAGCACTATATCTTTTGTAGAATCAGTTGATAACGTGGTTGAGTCACAAAGTAGACACGGCCAACAACTAAAAATTAGTTTCTAATGGACGAAAACCAATCAAAACTCACAAAAATACCATATTGAACTACAGGCTTAAGAATTTATTTAGGATTTGACGAGGATCTAACAATCCTCAATTAATTAAGGTACTCATCTGTAATATTTATTATTATAGATAATAATGTAGCTTATACAACCTTCAAAGGTACCCCTAAATATTATCAAACACAAAATAATGATTGTAGAACAACCGAAACGGTACAAAGATGATGCTATAAAAGTGCAGTAACACATCTGTAGTAGTGAAGTAACACTATATCTTTCGTAGCATTAGTTGATAACGTGGTTGAGTCGCAAAGGAGACACGACCAACAACTAAATATTAGTTTCTAATGGACGAAAACCAATAAAAACTCACAAAAATACCATATTGAACTACATGCTTACGAATTTATTTAGGATTTGACGAGGATCTAACAATCCTCAGTTAATTAAGTTACTCATATGTAATATTTATTATTATAGATAATAATGTAGCTTATACAACCTTCAAAGGTACCCCTAAATATTTTAAATAAGGAAGATTATAGACACCTAATGGTCGTAAGCTACTCTACGACCACCCTATATGGTCGTAAGTCCTACTACGATCACCATATGGTTGTAAGTTCTTCTACGACCACTTATTGATCGTAAGTTCTACTACGACCACCTCATGGTCATACATTCTTCTACGAATAGGTCAGCTACAACCACCCTATGATCGATAAAGCCTACGACATGTAAGTCCAATCGACTAAGGATATTTGTGTACTGTGTTTAATACACGCAGTAATTAATATGTGCTATTATTCCCGAGACAACTGCATGTATTAAACCTTTGTTTATGATATAATCACAAGAGGACGTGGGGAGATATGTCTCTGACAATAACCGCTCTTATACGTGTGCATTCCATCAAACGACAAGGTGCCTCTTGACGTGGACAACTGCCACCCCTTCATGCACTATATAAGGAGAAAAGTTAGTGGACAGAGGAGGAGGGGGATCGAGTGATCAAGCGATCAAGAAATTCTATAGCTACAACAAAAGACAGAAGTCACCAAGCCCTAGTTTTAGTGACTTCCTTCTTGTCGTAAACACAATCAATAAAGCAACACAGGAGTAGTGTTATTATTCTCTCAGGAGAAGGCCTGAACCTGTATAAATTTTCTATATCCTTTTATGTGTGGTTTCGCTCTAGGAGAGCCCCCAGCATTCATTAATAAGATTGATACTAAACCATCGACCATTAACGCCGTCTGTGGGGATCTTCAGTTTCTCCATTCCTTTTTGAAAAATTGTCTTTATTTTTTAACTCTGATGCTTTCATGGTAGGAGAGTGGAATGAGGAGAATTGGTTCGATTTGGTGGACTACGCAGGACTCGACATAGATGTCTGCTACGAGTACGAGCAGAGCATCATTTTGTCCGACGGCAATGCTGGTTCGAGGGATCTTTCACCAAACCCAGGGAACCATAACACTGACAAGGTTGATGAGGGAGCCCTCTTCCCCCACAACATTACGCCTAGAGGAGAAACCAGAACCCTCAAAGGGCAAGGGTCCAACCGACCAGGATCGTGTTGAGCACAGCGAGGGTTCCTCCTCCAAATGTTCAAGCCCATCTAAAGTCGTCCGATCTGGCACAGCAAGTCTTGAAATCCATGATTCTGGGACTCAATCAACACCTGATAACTGTCACCCTTTAGTTACCCCCACGAGGTGTGTGGCCGAGCCCGCTTCACCTGCTGATTTGACCATACCCCTATAGGGTTCACCTTCAACCGGAGATGGTTATAACTCGGAAGTCCCCTTCCCAGAGGGGATTGCTCCAAGTCGCGAGGCGTTGTCCTTTGACTACTCCTCGAGTCAGGAGGACTCAGCCGCAAGTGGGGATAGTAGCACCCAGTAGGTCTTTGTCCTCCCCTTAGATCCTAATCTCTCTTTGAGAGGCAGGATTGGGGTTACTTCCCATCGCTCACTCGCTTTGGGCTCTCACGGTGATGGCGAGAACACCTCCAGTGATGACTAGGATCTCCAGATTCATGAGCATGGCTGAAATCCTAGAAGTGATTGCTCTCCACTAAGACACGCTCTGGCTGACTCAGATATCGATGATCTTGAAACCGCTATGAGAAGAAGAATTGCTACCTAGAGATCCTTACCTAGGTGCACCCAATACTAGTCGGAGGAAGCTCAAGAACTCCAACGAATCAATGACCTAATCGAATATCTGGCTCAAGAGCTTGGATAAGCGCTAGGCTACGACCTCTTCACTCAAGAGATCACACGAAGAGTTTAGGACACGATGGTCAAGCTCGAGCGGAATCAACAACACCGTCCTAGAAGTCATACCGGGAGAACTCCATCGAATGCCATTCGTTCGAACGACTCTCCTCGTGGAGAACAACACGATCATAGATCTGGTTGATCTTTTGAAAACAACACTAATCGGAGAAGGGTACCACGAACAACTGGTGATCGACAAAATCCTAGGGGAGGTGGTAGTTCAGCACTTCTTCCAAGACATCTGCACCAGCAGATGGAGTAAAAGGAGTATTACCCTCGTAGGACTTAGATCTATGATAGTTCAGGTCCATTTACCACTGAGTATGGTCGAGTATGATCGCCTAGTGATGTCAACCCTTCTTTCCCACAAAGAAGGCGTCACGATATCATTACCATATGTAAAGCGTTTTCGCCTCACCTTCGAGCACTTCACTGGCCGCCTCGGTTCCGATCAGTGAACATGGAGAAGTTTAATGGGTCACAAAATCCCATCGAGTTTCTTCAAATCTATACCACCGCGGTTTCAGCAACAGGACGAGGAGAGCATGTCATGGCCAACTATAATTCTACTGTACTCGAAGGATCTGCTCGATCATGGCTGTTAAATTAGCCACAAGAGTCAATCTATTCATGGCAGCACCTCTGTGACCTATTGTTAGCCAACTTCTAAGGCACTTACAGCCGTCCTGGAAAGGAGGACGACCTGCATTGAATGCGACATTATTCTCATGAAACCCTACGTCAATTTATCAGGCATTTCAGTCAGGTTCGCAATTCAATTCCTCAAGTTTCTAACTCTTCTGTCATAAGGGCATTCAAGTAGGGAGTCCATAATCGAAGAATCACATATGATATCGCCCTAAATCATCCAGCTATTGTCGTAGAGCTCTTTGAAATGGCTGACCGTTATGCATCTACAGCAGAAGCGGTCAAGTGGAATTGCACGATAAGGACACATGAGGAGTGGGTGAAGGTAGCCAGAAGAAAGATAAAAAGGCTGAAAATTCCAAGAGCAAGACTAAATGCCAAAAACTCCAAGGATGTCTTAGCCATGAGCGACGAGGAGCCTTGGAGCTCCAAACCATACTCCGACTGGAGCAAAGGTAAACGCCCAAAACAGAAGAATGACAAGCCTAGGTGGTGTCCTTTTTCAACAAAAAGAAGGATATGACCTTCGGAATTTCTGAGTTTTTCAATGGAAACTCGAGGATTACTACTCCGGCAAGGGACCACTTCCAACATTTGAAGAGGTAGGACAAATGAGTGGTTGAAAATATTCAGATGATGATGAGGAGATGTCGTTTCAAGATCTAGAACACATCATCGATCACATCTATGGGGGGATCTTAAGCATATGAATCGAAACGGCAGCTCAACGTTGTCGAACGTGAGGTGTAACATCCCAATTCTAAGTCCTTGCTTCAAATGTAAGAAAATAAGGAGAAATTAAAAATTTTCTCACATCTGGATGTTTTTGATCAGTTCCATGATTCTTGTACAGAGATTGTGGAAAAATCAAAATCAAAATCCTCAATTGACTCCAATCAAAAACCTCCTTGGCAAAGATCTTGTGCCAAACCTCTGTGAATATTTTTCCTGAGTTCTAGGGAGGCTTGGTAACACCTCTGAATTATTTCATGATTTTTATAAATTATTTGATAATTTGGGAGGCAAGTCAAACCAAGTCAAGGCTTGGTTAAACCCTAACTCCAACCTTCTGGAATTTCTGGAGAAAGAATGCAATGCATGAAAATCTCTAAAAATTTTATGTAAGGTTAATCCTTAAGTCAGCAACCTCCAGTTGAAATTTTATAATTTTTGGAGCTGGTTTGCTACCTTAAGAAAATCCTCCAAAAATCAGATGTTAATTCAAACCCTAGCTGGTTTTCACTGTACCTTGTGATCGGGTCAGACTCGGGCTCGAGCCACTTGACTTAGTTCAATCAACTAACTGCACCTCCGCGGTCGATCGAGTGCGAGCGTTGTGGATCGTTGGATCGGCATCGAACGGCCTGGGATCGCGTGAACATTCGGACCATCCGAACGCGTCGATCCTTGTGTACCGTAGGATTCTAGATCGATGGCTCATATTCGCGTGAACATTCGGACCATCCGAACGCCTCGCGCAGTGTGAGCTGTAGGATCCAGATCAATGGCCTGGATCGAGTGAACGTTCGACCGTTCCAATCGTCCCTTCTCATTTGAACCGTTAGATTTAGATCCAACGGTGGCCATGTCGTCTCCTTCCTCGCGTCTGAGCAAGCGTGCGGTTGAATCAAAGCCATGGCGTGTGCAGAACTGGAGCAGCGTTGGGTCACCTCGATGACCACCTTTAAACGGCTCTCTCTGCTAGCATTAATTGCCCATCGTGCACCGCCCTCAAATGGTCATAGCTCAACTGCTCCCGTCGCTCTCAAGTTCTCCCATGGCAGGTTTGACCCGAGAGGGTTTATTGCCGTTGCCCTCTGCCTTCTCAGCTATTTAAGCTCTATTGCTTCCCCTTTGGCTTCCTTTAGCATTTCCGCAACTCTAACTAGCACCTCGGTGTTTGTTTGAGTTGCATTCACCCGAAAGCAATTCAGCCGCCATTGCCGAGCTTCGAGCTCACGGTGAAGGCGATACCACAGTGGCTTTTCGTCTCAAATTCTTGTTCCCTCTGCTCCCTCTTTATTCACTCAAGCTTAACCCTCACTTAATTTCACTTATCTTTCTCAGGGCTTGGCTGAATTTGGATTTTCTCTGTTTCGGCCGAAGTTCATCCCCTTTCTTCTTCCTCAGCGCCGGAGCAGCTCCAACCTTCTCTGTGCCTCTCCCGTGCTCAGGTAGATCCACATTAGTCCCTAGATGCGTGGCACTAGCTTACTTGGACCGCAGCAGAGCTTCTTTGCATTTTTCATTTTTTGGCCATTTTTGTCACCTCTGTAAACTCCGGCTTGCCGGCGTTCTAGACTGCCGTAGCCGCAATTTTTGGTCCCATTGTGTGCGCAAAACTATTGCGGGTCCATTTTGGGCCTTAGCTCGCGCCGCCGTGACCAGAGTCGCCGGCGGTGAGCCTCCTTTCGCCGTCGTTTTGTCGGACAAAACTGGGCGCGAGCTTTTGAACGTAGTTCTCTGTGGACCGTAGATCTTTAAATCGACAACCCAGGATCGCGTGAACGTTCGGATCGCTCGAACGCTTTGATCCGTGGACCGTTGGATCCAAGATCAATGGTCCCAATTAGAGCAAACGTTCGGACCGTCCGAACGGTTCGATCCGCGTGGATCGTTGGATCCAAGATCAATGGTTCCAGTTCGCGTGAACGTTCGGACCGCCCAAATGCTTCGATCCACATGAACCGTTTGATCCAAATCCAACGGTGAAGTGGTGAGCCGTGCGCGCGCGCGGTGCTCTGTGCACGTGGGCCATCGGATTTCAGATCTTCGGCCCATACTCGTCCACGTCGTTTTAATTTTGGACTTTCCCGAGGAGGGTTATTTGCTAACTGAAAAATGCAATTAACTTGTAAAACGCATAACTATTTCATTTTAATTACTTTTCGGTTGATTCAAGTTTTGTTAGTTATGTTTTTAACTAAACTTTAATCTAAAAATGGTTCTAACCTCATTTTAGCTCCAGAAATTTTTGCGAGGATTTTAGTTGCAATAAATAGTAGCATTTGTGATTTATAAGGCTGAGCAGATTTGTTTTGCTCATATCTTTTGCATTACGAATTCAAATCAATTGGTTATTGTTGCTAAATTCCTTATAAATCATGCTCTTGCTGCTATAAAATTTCAAAGCATTCGGAGAAAGTTTGATGTTGAGTCTTTGAGTTTTCTTTGTTCTTATCGGTTCCTTTTTCGCTTTCTCGTTAGGTTCCGAAGAGCACATTGATAACCTAAGTGATCCTCAGCAACATATTGAACAAAGAAAGAACTGTGCAAGCAGTTTGATCATAAATTTCCCATTACTTTCAAGTATAATATCTTGTTTACAAATCATATGTATGCATGATTTTGTGTCAAATTAATTTTCCCGATTAGAGGTAGTTACTCCAATTGCATTGTTGCCCTCAAACTGTTATCCCCTGCCACAAACATAAGTTACTAATATCACTGGTGAATTAGAGTCCGGTGATTTAATTATGCTCTTTTATTGCCTTTTTGATGTCATGCTTAGCAATGCTTAGCTACCTGTAGAATTGAGCGGTTATCGACTTAGTCGATAACCTTGATCACACAAATCATTTTATTACTCCTTGTTCAGCACCTTGTGCTAAATTGTTTTGAAAAAAAAAGTGCAAATGAAATGATTTAGACTTGGGCAAGTAGTTTGATGGTGGGTTATTGGGTTTGTGGATGTCTTGCCCAGGTCAACAAGGACCGAACATCTTGTTACACTAAACTAAGTATTTTTGTGTGCTAACCACGCGAGAGGGATATGAGACCTCTCTTGACTGAGTACTTTGGCGTGTGTTAACTCCGAGTCGCAGGAGGTGGGTTGTGTGTGTTGTGTGAAAAAGGATCTGTGTTATTGTGTTGGGTGTGCGGTGGTGGAGTTCCGGGTAGGTTCTCCACCTCGAGGGGCGTCGTAGTTGTCCAAGGCTTTACCCGTGAGGGGTAGTTGATCGAGGCTTTACGATGACTCCGACACAACGTATGGGCTCCTATCCATACGGGCGACTCGCGGTTAATGCATAATATTGGAAATATCTCGTAGGACTTAGCCGTGCCGGCATACCTAAGGAAGTGTGCTTAATAGCTTGGCAAAGAGGTGGTCTGGCGTGTGGGTACATTGGTACACCCCTGCAGGGTTCAAACTATTCGAATAGCCTCGTACTAGGTTATGGACACGCTTGGGGAGGTCTTCCAAGAGTTAGACAACAACCTTTTAATTAAAATTTCGACATGGTTGGTATGAATGGGTAATTCATGCTATTGTTGTGGTGACTATGGGTTTAGTCACTTCCAGGATTGTTGTTGTCATCTATTTATTGTTATTACTGTTGTCAATTGTTATTTGAACATTAAAAACAGATTTGCCAACTTGCTTTCAAATGTACTATCTTATTGCAAATAAAGATTGCTTTACGCCGAAAATGAAACATACTGCCTCCACTCAAATAAGCTTGCATGTAGCATATGTATAGGTCTGTTATTCTACACGTAAGTCCTGCGGAGTACAATTTTTGTACTCATTTGCTTTGCTTATCTATTTGTTGCAGAGGAGGAAGGTGTGCCCCAAGGGCCTCACTTTTGTGAGATGTACTGCGGGTTTGACAACTAGCTTGGCGGTCCGGTCGGTTACCTTGTGGGTTAAAGGCACACTAATTGGCTCTTTTGTTTATTGCCATCTTATGGCACATTTGCTTCCACTGTCTAAATTATTTGTATGACTTCGGGCCGGTCGGCCTCTCTGTTGTAATAACTCTACTATGTATGTCTTTGGATTTGTTTAGTTCTGCTTCGGTTATATGTGAATGAATGGAATTGATGCATGACTTTTTGTAAAGAGGTCTGTATCTTGCAATTCTGGGAAGTATACATATTTCGAGTCTCGATTTATTTTATTTGTGATGCTAGAACCGAGTGGATGGTTAAGCATTACAAGCTTGATAAACCGAGGTCTCACAAGAGTTGGTATCAGAGCCATACTGACCGTAGTAACCCAAGCTTGGTCGTCTTTAGGATATTTTGGAAAACCTTATTTTCAAAAGTATCAAATGATTGATGAAAGCTTAAGTGATTCTCAGATTTTACTCCTTACCTATCTTAGGTTTCTCTTCTTATCTTACTCCAATTTGAGTTTTAAATATTGTTTACCTCTCCTTTCTCAAAGATAGTTGTTATCGTTTAATTGGGTATTGGGAACTAATGAGTTTGGCAAATTGAAGTGTTGGCTGCCCTCTACAAGGTTTTGAAGTTTCTGGAATGGATAAATTCGACTAGGAGAAAAATGTACTGAGACATTGTTTCTTCTAGTTTAGGAGAAACCAGAATAGGGGCACTCATAAGATATCTCTTGACATCCTCGAAGACATTGTTTGTCTGCTCTGACCACTCGAAACATTCGTGTTTTCTCAGAAGTTTAAAGAAAGGAAGTCATTTTTCTCCTAGTCGATGCGATGAAATGTCTTAAAGCCATGCATCCCGTGAGTTTTTAGACTTCTTTCTTTGTGGTCAGAGGGCACATTTGTTCAATGGCTTTAAGACATTTCATCGCACGACTAGGAGAAAAATGACTTCCTTTCTTTAAACTTCTGAGAAAACACGAATGTTTCGAGTGGTCAGAGCAGACAAACAATGTCTTCGAGGATGTCAAGAGATATATTATGAGTACCCCTATTCTGGTTTCTCCTAAACTAGAAGAAACACTCTTAATATATCTAACTGCTACGCCACAAGCAGTAAGTGTAGTATTGGTTGCCGAACGTGATAACATTCAACGACCAGTTTACTACGCTAGTGAAGTTTTACATGGGCCTAAGGAGCATTACCCTTAGGTTCAAAAACTTCTATATGCCCTCCTGATGTCTTCAGGAAACTGAGGCATTATTTCGAGTCGCACAAGTTAATCGCGTTGTTTGAGTTTCCCTTAGTAGAGGTTCTCTAGAGTAGGGAAGCAGTGGGGCGCATGGCAAAGTGGTTGGTTGAACTTGGAGAGTTCGACCTCCATTTTGTGTCCCGAACGACCATTAAATCACAGATCTTGGCAGACTTTATAGCCAAATGGACAAATCTTGAACCTGTTCAAGGACCCCCAGTACAAATCCCATAACCAATGGACAATGTACTTCGATGGGTCATTTACACTAAGTGGCTCGGGGCTGGGGTGCTCTTGGTATCACCTACAAGAGAAAACTTAAAATATGCTATTCAATTAAACTTTTCTGCTACTAACAATGAGACATAATAGGAAGGATTATTGGCTGGCATATGAACAGCAAAAAGACTCAAAATTTGACGACTACTCGTGAGAGGAGAGTCTCAACTGGTCGTGAATTAGGTTAGAAAAGAGTACCAATACTCTAATCTAACATTGTCTCAAGATTTATCAAGTCGAAACTTAAAAGCATTTTTTCTATTTCGAGGTACATTATATCCCTCGAAAGGATAATTTCCTCGCTGATCAGTTAGCTCGAATAGCTTCTTGTTGTCCCTGGTTGAAACACCAGAGAAATATAATTTTGAGACAACCTACCTAGAATACGAGGATACTTGGATGAATCCCATCAATCCCATCTACGAGTATCTTTATAAGGGTATTTTACCCAAAGGACGATCTTGAGGCGTATAGTTTATCCCGTAAGGCCAAAATATATACTTTGGTCGAAGGAGTCCTCCACAAACGAGCTAGTCAAGCAGTTCTCATGCAATGCATATCGTAGAAAGAAGGATCATATCTCCTTCAAGAAATATATGAAGGCAACTTTGGGACTCGCGCTTCCTACAGAACGCTGGTCGAAAAATCCATTTGACAAAGTTTCTACTAGCCAACAACCCTCTATGATGCTAAAGAGCTCGTTAAGAAATCTGTACAATGACAATTTTATAGCAGGCAAATACACCAACCAGCTCAAGCATTACAAACCATACTTCTTTCTTGGCCTTTTGCGACTTGGGGTCTCGATATCCTAGGACCACTGACAAAAGCACCGGGAGGTTTCGAGTTCCTTTTTGTAGCTATTGATACGTTCACAAAATGGATTGAAGTCGAACTCAGAATCGATAACAATGGAAGCAATCTAGAAATTTTTGATGAAAAATTTGATCACTCGATTTGGTCTGCCAAGTCAAATCATAACAGATAATGGTGCATAATTTTGGAGCGCAAAATTCTAAGATTTTTGCGAAGAATTGGGTACTAAGCTATGTTATGTCTTTGCCACCCATCCACAAAGCAATGGGGTGGTCGAAAGGAAAATGGCCAAATTATTTAGGGAATCAAAACTCAAGATTTCGACCAGCTCATAAAGCGCTCGAGAGCTTGGCTAAAATAATTACTCTCGGTATTATGGTCAGTTTGCACGACCTCTAGTCACACTACAGGCAAAAAACCATTTTTCTTAGTTTTTGGTGCTAAAGCTATGCATCCACTTGAACTAAATATTCAGTCGACAATGGTCGAAACCTATAATGACTCCGGCCAAGAACAACTTTGAGCTGATGACATCAATCTACTCTAAGAAAAGAGGAACCAAGCCTTATTCCATTCGGGAGTCGACCAACAAGCCTTATGCAAATATTACGATCGTAATGTCGAACCCGCGATCGAAGGATCCCCGATTATTTGTATTTCATACACAAGTACAGGAACAACTAGTGTACATAGTCAAACAAAAGTGATAACAAAATCATATCACACATTTATTCATTGATAATCAGAGTTTATTACAAAACTAGGCACAGGGCCAGCTATAAAGAAACAACGGAAACAAAATAAGTAGGTAGGCCACACGATTCACCACATGCAATCGTCTCGGGGTGTAGCCTAGGCATCCTGATCTTCATCATCTTGATAATAATCTTCACCTGAATAGATTTTATTCAGCAAGGGTGAGCACAACTTCCATGCTCGCAAGTTACACCCAATTAAAAGAATATAATGCATGCATGTGTAAACAAGAGAGGCTGATAAGGTTCATTTTGCATAAAGCCACATTTTCAGTTTTAAATACATCTACTAAGTTCAAGGCAAATTTCTAAAGTTATAACTAAAGAAATCAAAGTTTTAATTTTGATTTATCAATCCTCGTATAGGATAAACCTCCATACACTAGTGGTGAAGGACTAACCCCCTTACACCAAGCATTCTTCCCAAATTTTCCCTATTTGGATAAACTATCCAAAAACATCTGAGTTTGGGATTTAATTAAAAACAAAACCAAATCTAATCCATGAATGGCTTTGCTCAGATGATACAACCATGGTGAAATGATGTACATTATTTCATGAAGTCTGTCCCACTTCAAACCTGTGGTGGTACAAGTTTGGCTTAACAATCTGCAGCTCGTAGATCGGTCCTTATATAACTAGACAACCTCCACAATAACCCATAGGCCTCAACCATTCCCGAATTGAGCCCATGCATAAACTTGCACCCACCAACGATCCAATTCACCCAAGTACAAACCAGTTTTATTATATTTCTCAAGTCAAGACATTTTATAAGGCTTCCATGGTAAAAAAAACAATACCATAGTCTGCAAAAAAAAATCATATTTGTCATTTGACTAAAATTCCCTAAAATCAACATTTTAGTTTAAGCATTGTCTAAGCATATATTTTTTCTAATTTAGTTTAACAAAGGTGACAAGGGAAGGACTATTCAAACATCAACATTGGCCATACAAAGGAAATAGATTAACTAGGAATTTAAAACAGGAATTTAAAATAACTGAATAAAAATATGGATGCAATAATAATTTAAAATAGAAATAAATAATTTTTTAAAAATAATAGACTCAATAATGATCAAATATGTAACTTGCCTTGCTCAAATTCTTCTTCTTCAACTACCTCAAATTCTTCGGAGTCGTCGAAGTCTAAACGTGAAAATACAACCAGAACCAATAAAAACAAATAAATACAAATACAAATAATCTCTAAATTGAATAATTTTAGCTCTAGAAGTTAGATATTTAATTTATATGAATTTAGGAACAAGAATCGACGGATTTGGAGTTAGTGTGAAGGACAACGAACATCAAGAAGTTTTGATAACGCAAGAAAAGATAGAATTCCAGTACTGTTCTTCTTCCAGGCACAGTTCACTCTAAGCACTGGTTATCTTTGAGTATTTTTTATCTCCCGGGTGCTGATCATCTTTGAGCAGTCGGAAGGATTTACGACAACACAAGTCGAAAGGGATTTTGACAACGCTGGTCGAAAGAGAGATTTCAACTGCATTGGTCGAAGAAGATTTTGACAACACTGGTCGAAAGCAATTTCGACTGCACTGGTCGAAAGTGATTTCGATTGCACGGGTCGAAAGATAGATTTCAACTACACTAGTCGAAAGAGATTTTGATTGGTCGAAAGAAAGGCTATGGCTACCTAGTCGGTAGAAGCTACAACTATCTGCTCGACAAGAGCTACGACTATCTAGTCGAAGAAAACTACGATTATCTAGTCGAATGAAGCTACGACTACCTAGTCGAAGAAAACTACGACTATCTACTCGACGAGAGCTACGACATCTAGTCAAAGAAAGCTACGACTGTCTACTTGACGAGAGCTAGGACAATCTAGTCGAAGGAAACTGCGACCATCTACTCGACAAGAGCTACGACTATCTACTGTAGGAACGACGGCGCTCGACTACACCTCGTCGGCACTACACGCAACGGCGAGCTACGTGACGCTACGCAAAATGAAGGGGAGCGGATGCTGAACCTTATGGGGTACCTTACGACGGCAGAGCTCAATGGAGTAGTCGGCGGTGAGAAGGTTTGGCGGTGGCAGAGTACGGATTCTGGAGGCAACGGTGTTCCGATGATCCTCCAGTGAAGAAGGAGTACGCTTGAGGTAGAACACGACACGGCAAAGCTCCTGGTGTGGACTACGACACCATAGATGGACAAACGACAGGGCAATCGGCAACGCTTCGGCTGGCGGCAGAAAAGCTTTGGACTTCGATTCCAGCGAAAAGGAACGAGCAGTGTGGTCGTGTGTGCGAGGACTGACGTGAGGGGAGAAATGTGAAGGCAGTGCCCCCCTTTTACAGTGCAAGGAGTAGCTGGGTCAACGGGGTCGTGTGCGGGGGTTAATGGAGGATGCGGCAGCGACGAGTAAAGCGAGTTAAGTTGGAGAAACGCTTGATTGAGTGCGGCCGGGAGTGAAAGATGGTCATGGCAATCAATGGACATGATCTCGAGTGGAAACGGATGGATCAATGCGGTTTAATCGACCGGATCGGCGGCGCTCTGTTTTCGGCTGAAGGTGGACGATGATAGGTGGGATCGGGTCGGAGAGACAGAGAGAGAAAAGGCTGGTCGATCGGGTCGGTGCGGAAGGAAAAAGGTCGATGGGCTGGGAAGGGATTCGGCCCGAACACTATTCTAGATTTTGAGTGATTTTGCTAATTTAAATAATTCTGATAGTTCAATTAGGTTTCAGAAAATAGCAAATAAAGTCAAACAACATGGAAAAATTAACATAATAAATTGGACTTAAATAAAATATTTTCAACTCATAATTGGTAATTAACTTTTGCACATAATTTATTTTGGCTTTAAAATAATTAGGAGATAGTTTTAAAAAAAATTAGAAAATTCTAGAAAATAATTAAATATTATTTTCAACTGAAAAAAGATATTTGGGCTGTTACATGTAAGGTCCAAACACGCAACCTTACTGTAGGTGACTTGGTATTGAAAAAGATTCAATCTCAGTCTAATAGGAACATACTTTCCATTAAATTAGAAGGTCCTTACACAGTGATCGAAGTGACGTGACCAGGCTTGGCACGACTAGAAATGGAAGACGGTAGATTTCTTTCTAATTCATGGCATATCGTCTAGTTGCGAAAATTCTATGTGTAACCTCCTACATTCTCAATAAAGTATATATTTTCTACAATTTTTTTGTCTTAAAATATCCTTTGAGCAACGCTTCGATAAATTTATTGATCACTTTTTTTTTGCAACACTTAGTTTTCCCTACTGATGAGGACATCACTTCTACTGATATGAACACTCCTCAGGTGCAAGGTCCAATTACTCGGGCACGTGCTCGTCACTTAATTTATCAGGTAAATTCGCTTCTAGGGTCGAGTGTATTATTTGAGAACTCTATGATGTCGCTTAATGGAGATGATTTACTTGTACTTAGGAATCTAGGACTACGACCAGTTCAAGAAGGTCTACGACCAGCTCCGCAGAGTCTGCGACCACTTCAAGAAGGCCTACGACAAGTTGGACTCGTTGGACACAATCTACGACCAGAGATAGTATGGACTCCTAAAGACCACCCTAGGACAAGCCCTACGACCAGGTCTTCGACCAGAGATACGCGACATAAGGTGTCACACACCGTTTTAGATCTAATAGGACTTTGTAAGCATGACGAGGTCTAAGTCCAGGTTGTGTACGCCTCGTTCTACAGCCGCACAACCCTAGGTCGACCTCCTCATGTCCCCCCCCCCATATATATTACATGCAGCCGCCACAGTTTAGGGCTGGGTTTTTCTTTGAGATTATTCTCGCTTAGCGCCTCGCCAAGACGTTCGGTTGAGGAACCCCACATTGTGAGCTTCATCTATATTCGCAATACAATATCAGATTGTATCTTCTACTTTCTTGCTTGTGTTCTCGATTCGTATGCAGGAGATAACCTTCTTGGTGAGGTCAACCGCGTTCGGCACGGTTGATAACCAACGGAGCAGTGGAGTAGTGATTGCGGGAGGTTTGATCTGCTCGCCTGAGCCTCCGCATCATCAACGCTGAGTTCTCCACAATCGACTTATCGGTACACTTTCTAAGATCGCCATAGTCTCATCAGTTGGTATCAGAGTTAAAGTTGCCCGTTAGGTAATCACAATTTTTCCCCTGTTAGATTAGTTGTTTTCCATCGTCCTAAACCTCCAGAAAATTGCCACACAAAATATATTTGTTCGTCGTGTTCTTCCGCTGTCCCATCACCCATTGTGCTTGTGCAATTTTCGTTCTCTGTTTTGCATTGTTGAATTAGTGTCCTTTGTCTAAGTCGTGTTGCTGGTTTAGAGTCGTATTCTTGGTCTCTAATCAACACCGTCGCCCGTCGTGCCACCACCCATCCCGGTCGTACACCGCCTTACTCGAGTTCGACCACCACCTCGTGTTCGACTACCTACTCGCGCTCGACCACCTAGTCGGATTCGACCACCTACTCGGGTTCGACCACCTACTCGTTCCCGCCCCGACCATTCTATTGTTTCTTGTTGCTCTCGGACACCCCACGCACTCATCATATCGTGGCTGCCCCCACAAAGTCCGATAAGAATCTTTTAATTACCTCTATACCCCTGATTTCTACAAAAAGTTTGTGACCCATATATATCCATAGACCCAGAAGAGGGTTTTGAAGCGTTTTGAGTTAAGGTCACATTCGCAAAAAAAAGAGTAGAAGAAGACGCAAATAGACCACCCCCAGTTGGTCTACGACCACTCCCCGCCTTGCATCCTTTGAATCCTTGTATCCAGTCCTTGTTATCGATCAGTGTGTGCTAGAGCTAGGGACACTTCTTAGGCCAGCAACTGTGATAGGTACTTTGGACCCTTATTCAACTTTGCTAATCAGGTTACGGTTTTTGCTAATCCTTGCTACATATTGTGCCTTCTGAGCTCCACCTACTCTTGATCAGAACAGGTCCCCTCTTGCAATCATACCCACTCTCGACAAGGTATCACGAACCAGCCACCGGTCGTACCACCGGCTGCGTTGATAAGAACACTGGTAAGAGTGTGGTAAGACGTTTGAGATTGTGTGTTTCCACTTCCATCACCTAGTAGTTGATAGGGATAATACCTTTGTGTTGTCTTTTGTTTTCTGCTAACCATGACAGGTGAGACGTCTGATGAGAAAGAGTGTGTTGTAAAGGGAGAGCTCATGACGATCTTGGAGGAACAACGCACTACCACTAATGAGGACATCGACAGGAAGCTTCAAGCTACCACGATCACTTTGCAGCGCTCAATCAATGATAGTATTGCTGCGCTCACTACACGCCTTGAAAGAATGGTGAACCGACCACCAAACATTAGTCGTGGATACGATCACGATGCAGCCCAAGATCTTGAGGAGGGAGATGATAATGAGAGGAGAAACCGTGATAGCGGCGCTATGTTTGCTGACCAAGATGCACGTCAACAACACCGACCACATCACAACCGGTACGGTATGGGAGGTAATAATTTTCAGCACCACAATGCTCGTGCTAATGATGACCCATTTGCTAAGGTTAAATTTACCATACCCTCTTTTGCGGGTGTTTATGATGCTAAAATTTATCTGGATTGGGAGATAACAGTTGAACAAAAATTTAATGCCCATCTAGTTCCTGAAGTGCATAGAGTCAGACAAGCTACTAGTGAATTTAAAGATTTTGCTATAATTTGGTGGACTCAAGTGGTTAATTTTGGCTTAACACCTAATACATGAGATAGATTGAAGATAGCTATGCGTGCTAGATTTGTTCCTCCTGCTTTTAAATGTGATATGCGTAAGAAATTACAGCGCTTAGACCAGGGTAATAAATCTGTTGAGGAATATTATCAAGAACTACAAATAGGCATGCTGCGTTGTAACGTTGTTGAGGATGAGGAAGATAAGATGGCTCGTTTTTATGGTGGTTTAAGACGTGAGATTCAGGATATAGTTGATTACAAAGACTATAATGATATTAATAGGTTGTTCCAGCTTGCTTGTTTGGCAGAAAAAGAATTGCAGGGTAGACAACAAAGGACCAGGAGCAACTTTGGCAGTACATCTACATCGAGATCAACACCAGGACAAGCAAAGACAGCCCCACATGCTTTTCGGTCTGCTGTCCCCTCTGTGAGTAGGGCGCGTTCAGCAGCACCATCTCCACCGTTACGCGCACCCGAGACTAGCAAATCTACTAGTGTGCAGGCACCAGCGCAGAGCTCTTCTTCGGTTGCTTCCACAGGTCGTACAACAGGAATTGTATGCCACTGTTGTAAAGGAATGGGCCACTTCATGAGAGATTTCCTAAGTCAACGAGCGTACATTGCGACAGAAGATGGTGGTTATGTAAGTGCTAGTGATGTTGAGGATGAATATGCTCTTGCAGCTAACCTTGCAGGCAATGATAATGATCATGAGACAGATAGCGATGGTGAGAAAATTTTAGGTGCCGCTGCTACGGCAAATTATAGGATCATAATTGTGCAACGAGTATTGAGCTCTCAAAGAGAGAAAGAGGAGACGCTACAACGTCATAATTTATTTCAGATGTTCCTCATCGTTAAGGATTGCCGAGTTCGTGTCATAATTGATGGCGGAAGCTGCAATAACTTGGTGAATTCAGGATTGGTCAAGAAGCTTGGCTTGACCACACGCGCGCATCCTCACCCATACCACATTCAGGGGTTCAACAACAGCGGTAAGGTGAAGGTAACACAGTCTGCGATAGTGTATTTTTCCATTGGTTCCTACCATGATGTTGCTGATTTCGACGTAGTACCTATGCAAGCATGTTCTCTCTTGTTAGGTCATCCATGGGAATTTGATACCGATGCAACTCATCATGGTAGAAGTAAAAATACTCTTTTATGCACAAAGGAAAGAAAATAACTTTGCTACCTTTGACGCCTACTGAAATTGTGAATTGTGATAAAGAGCTAGCTAAAAATGAGAAGAAAGAACTTGAACATGAATCTAAAAATCAGCAAGTAGTGAAGAATATTTTTCCACCTAAGAAAGAGCGGTTTGCACCTAGTTCTAAGTCCGAGGGAATTAAATTAAAGGGTTGTGTCATGCTTACAACCAAATCTGATCTTGCTGAAATTTTTGATAATGAGCTGCCATGCTATGCTTTGATATGCAAAAATGCTTTATATTCACTTGAGGATATATCTAGCTCTTTGCCTCCTGCTATTGCTAATCTTTTGCAGGAGTATGTGGATGTATTTCCAGCTGAGGTACCCCTGGGATTGCCACCTATTCGAGGGATTGAGCATCAAATTGATTTGATCCCAGGAGCAACTTTGCCAAACCGTGCTGCATATAGGACCAATCCGGAGGAGACTAAGGAAATTCGGCGACAAGTCTAAGATCTTTTGGACCGTGGGTACGTAAGAGAAAGCCTTAATCCTTATGTTGTTCCTGTTCTTTTGGTTCCTAAGAAAGACGGTAGTTGGCGTATGTGTGTGGACTGTAGAGCTATTAATAATATCACAATACGGTATCGTCATCTCATTCCTAGGTTAGACGATATGCTTGATGAGTTGAGTGGTTCTATTCTTTTCACAAAGATTGACTTGCGTAGCGGGTACCACCAGATTAGGATGAAATTAGGAGATGAATGGAAAACTGATTCTAAAACTAAGTTCGGACTATATGAGTGGTTAGTGGTGCCTTTTGGTTTAACTAATGCACCTAGCACTTTCATGCGTTTAATGAACGAAGTTTTGCGTGCTTTTATTGGAAAATTTGTGGTGGTTTATTTTAATGATATTCTGATCTATAGCAAGTCATATGAAGAACACATGGATCATTTACGTGCTGTTTTTAATGTTTTGAGAGATGCACATTTGTTTGGTAACCTTGAGAAGTGCACCTTTTGCACGGATCAAATCTCTTTTCTTGGCTATGTTGTTACTCCACAGGGCATCTAAGTTGATCAAGCCAAGATCGTCGCTATCCAGAGTTGGGCGCCTTCTAAAACGATCACACAAGTGCGGAGTTTTCTAGGGCTTGCTGGTTTCTATCGCTGCTTTGTGCAGATTTCAAAGACCCTCATTGCACACCGAATGAGCTTACAAAGAAGGGAGTTCCTTTTGCTTGGGCCACCATACAACAACAAGCTTTCGACGCTCTCAAAGATAAGCTAACACACGCCCCTTTGCTTCAACTTTCCGATTTCAGCAAGACTTTTGAATTAGAATGTGATGCTAGTGGCATAGGTCTTGGTGGTGTGTAAATTCAAGAAGGAAAACATATTTCTTACTTTAGTGAAAAATTAAGTGGTCCTAGTTTGAACTATTCTACCTATGATAAATAATTATATGCTCTAGTTCGAACTTTGGAAATATGGCAACATTATTTATGGCCCAAAGAGTTTGTAATACATTCTGATCATGAATCTTTGAAGCATATTCGAAGTCAAACCAACCTGAACCGCAGACATGGTAAGTGGGTTGAGTTCATTGAGTCTTTTCCCTACGTCATTAAATATAAAAAGGGCAAAGAAAATATGATAGCTGATGCTTTGTCTAGGAGATATACCATGCTTTCACAACTTGACTTCAAAATCTTTGGATTAGAGACAATAAAGGAGCAATATGTACATGATGTTGATTTTAAAGGTGTGTTGCTAAATTATCAAGAGGGAAAGAGTTGGAATAAATTTATGGTGCGTGATGGGTTCGTGTACCGTGCTAACAAGCTATGCATTCCAGCTAGCTCCGTTCGTCTTTTGTTGTTACAGGAGGCGCATGGAGGAGGATTGATGGGTCACTTCGGTGTGAAGAAGACGGAGGACATTCTGACCCACTACTTTTATTGGCCAAAGATGAGGCGTGACGTCGAGCGCTTCATTGCCCGCTGCACCACGTGTCAAAAGGCTAAGTCACGACTTAATCCTCATGGTTTATACATGCCTCTTCCTGTTCCAAGCATGCCTTGGGAAGACATTTCTATGGACTTTATTTTAGGGCTTCCTAGAACAAAGAAAGGAAGAGATAGTATTTTTGTTATCGTGGATAGATTCTCTAAGATAGCTCATTTTATACTATGTCATAAAAGTGATGATGCTACAAATGTTGCTGATTTGTTCTTTAGGGAAATTGTTCGCTTGCATGGTCTTCCGAATACAATAGTTTCTGATCGTGATGCTAAATTTCTTAGTCATTTTTGGAGAACCTTGTGGGGTAAGTTGGGGACTAAGCTGTTATTTTCTACTACTTGCCATCCCCAAACCGATGGACAAACTGAGGTTGTCAATAGAACTTTGTCCACTATGCTTAGGGCTGTGCTTAAAAAGAACTTAAAAATGTGGGAGGACTGCTTGCCTCATGTAGAGTTTGCTTATAATCGTTCGCTGCATTCTACCACAAAGAAGTGTCCTTTTGAGATTATTTATGGTTTTATACCTCGTGCACCTATCGACTTGTTGCCTTTTCCAGCTTCGGAGAAGGTAAATTTTGATGCGCAACAACGTGCTGATTTGATACTTAAGATGCATGAGACAACTAAAGAGAACATTGAGATTATGAATGCTAAATATAAAGTTGCTGGTAGTCAAGGACGCAAGCATATTACTTTTGAACCTGGTGATCTTGTGTGGTTACACTTGCGCAAAGAACGATTCCCTGAATTGAGAAAGTCTAAACTCTTGCCTCGTGCAGATGGTCCTTTTAAAGTTCTTGAACGTATTAATGAAAATGCATATAAGTTAAACTTGCCTGCAGATTTTGGGGTTAGCTCCACCTTTAACATTGCAGATTTACGACCTTTCTTGGGGCCGGAAGATGATCTTGAGTCGAGGACGACTCCATTTCAAGAAGGGGAGGATGATGAGGACATCACTTCTACTGATATGAACACTCCTCAGGTGCAAGGTCCAATTACTCGGGCACGTGCTCGTCACTTAATTTATCAGGTAAATTCGTTTCTAGGGCTGAGTGTATTATTTGAGAACTCTATGATGTTGCCTAATGGAGATGAATTACTTGTACTTAGGAATTTAGGACTACGACCAATTCAAGAAGGTCTACGACCAGCTCCGCAGAGTCTACGACCACTTCAAGAAGGCCTACGACCAGTTGGACTCGTTGGACACAATCTACGACCAGAGATAGCATGGACTCCTCAAGACCACCCCAGGACTAGTCCTACGACCAGGTCTTCGACCAGAGATACGAGACATAAGGTGTTGCGTCACCTTTTTAGATCTAATAGGACTTTGTAAGCGTGACGAGGTCAGAGTCCAGGTTGTGTATGCCTCGTTCTACAGCCGCACAACCCTAGGTCGACCTCCTCACGTCACACTATATATTGCTTGCAGCCGCCACAGTTTAGGGCTGGGTTTTTCTTTGAGATTATTCTGCTTAGCAGTCTCGCCGCACGTTCGGTTGAGAAACCCCACATTATGAGTTTCATCTATATTCGCAATACAATATCAGATTGCATCTTCTACTTTATTGCTTGTGTTCTCGATTCGCATGCAGGAGATAGCCTTCTTGGCGAGGTCAACCGCGTTCGGCACGGTTGATAACCAACGGAGCAGTGGTGTAGTGATTGTGGGAGGTTTGATTTGTTCTGTTCGGAGCCTCTGGATCATCAACGTTGAGTTCTCCACAATCGACTTATCAGTGGCCTTGGGATGATATCTCTATGGACTTTGTGGTGGCGTTGCCTCGTTCGCCGCGAGGGAAGGATGCAGTTTGGGTAGTTGTGGATCGATTCAAGAAGTCTCACAAGACTTCATCCCTATTCGCACGACAAATTCAAATGAGTGATCTAGCTCCTATTTATGTGCGTGAAATAGTAAGACCGCATGGTGTGCCAAAGACCATCGCTTACGACAGGGGCCAAGTTTGTCTCAAGTTCGGGAGAGTCTGCAGAGTGCATTGGGCACACACCCGCCTTAGTACAAAGATTTCACCCACAGATGATGGGCAATGAGCGCATTATTCGGACTTTGGAGGATATGTTGCGATCTTGCGCTCTATCTTGGAAGGGTAGTTGGGAGGATCGATTGCCACTTGCGAGTTTGCTTATAATAATAGTTACCATTCCAGATTAGAGCCGCGCATTTGAGGTTCTCTATGGGCGGAAGTGCAGATCGCCGCTTGTTGGGATGCGCTAGAGAGAAGGCGCTTTGGGTCCGGACCGGATTCAAGACCGTTGAGCGTGTGGCCATGGTGAGGCGTAATCATTAGCGGCTCGAGCGCATGTAAAAGTTATGCCGATTTGAGGAGGCGCGACTTGAGTTTGCGGTGGGTGACCAGTGCTCTTGAGAGTGTCTCCCACTAAAGGCATTGTCCGATCTCGTACCAAAGGAAAGCTTAGCCCGAGGTACATTGGACCGCTTCGCTATTGCAAGAATTGGAAAGTTAGCCTACCGCTTGGACCTTCCCGAGTCCATGCGTGGGGTTCATAATGTGTTTCACGCCTCGATGCCGAAAGTTTTTGAGAGACCCGAGCATAAGATTTCATTAGAGCCGCGACTATTGAGCAAGACCTCACAGTTGAGTCGCGTCCGGCGCGCATTCTGGAGAGGTCGGAGCGAGTGCTGAGGCATAAGACGTTGGTATATGTCAAGGTGCTGTGGACGATCACCGAGAGAGAGGCGACTTGGGAGTTGGAGTCTCGCATGCGCGAGCAAGACTTGAGTTGTTCACGCCGCACGTGTTATTTTATTGTTTAATTTCAGCGAAGTAGTTTTTATTTGAGTAGAACGGCGAGTAGAATTCGGTCGAATTCATATGGGTAGAATGTAATATTCAAAATAATAATAATAACAATAATAATAATAATTTAATTAGTTAAAGAATTTAGGGCTTGTGCGTAATTAAAGAATTTAGTATACGTGGAAATAGGATATTTCAGAATTTTTATGAGCTATATAAATAAATTGTGGGAATTTCTTGAAACCCTAGTAGTTTTATTTCTTTTTTCCATCCGCCGCGCGCTTTTTTTCCCCACCAATTTCTGCTACGCTCGAGCGTTGCCGAGCCGTGTCGTTCTTCTTTGCGTTGCCGTCTTCTTCTGCTGCGTTACGCAGCCCGCCCCTCCTCCCGCGTGATCTGCTGCCGCTGATTACTGTATTGGCCGCCACTGAAGCCGCCACGAGCCCTCGCTGCCGCTGATCGTCAGTACTTCGCTGCTGGAAGCCGGGCCAAAGATCGCTGCTGCTGCCAGGCGCCTCTGGCTGCGATCGGCTGCCGCTGCCAGACGCTGAGCCGAGCCGGGCCGAGAGCGCCTCGCTGTGGCTGCTTCTGCTGCTGCTGAAGTTGTCGCGCCGCCGCGTTCTGCGTGGGAGCCGGCAATCAAGAAATCGGTCGTGAAGCCGGTCGCCATCCCGCGTCATTAGTTGGCCACTGTGTGGAGGCGTGCATACACAGGTGTGAGGTTTGCTAGCATTAAATACATATTTTCCTCTGGTTTGCTAGACACTGTTAATTAGAGATTATAATCTAGATTAATTAGTGAGGTTTTATAATTTTCTAATAGAGAGGCCGATTAATGAGTTTGTTTAACCTGCTGTCCGTTGTACGATTTATTCGGATATCTTAATGGCAAATTTTGGAAATATCATCTACTAGTTAATTGTAGATAATTTCGATATCTTTCTATAGCATATTTTATCATGTCAATCGGACAAGTAGAATTCGAGTTATGATTTTCGGAAGGCTGCTGTCATTGTGGTCGTCGTATTTCGGCGCTGTTTTGGTAGACTGCGGATTAAAAATAGTAAATAGACTAATTAGAGTTTTTGATCTACATGAAAGATGTAGATAATTGTCCAATGGTTCTGTAGAATCTGAGAACGCGAATTTTGGTTGAGTAAAACAAAAGTTATGAATTTAGTAAGACCGCTGTTCCGAAGCGGACAGATCGGCTTTCTGGGCTAAATACGGAGGGTTAGATGATTTAATTAGAAGTCTTCGTAATCTAAGAAAATGTGGATAATTTTATGAAGAATCCAGAATGGGGTGGTTTGTGGTGATCGGACTTTTGAGTCAAAAGTTACGTTTGTTTTAGTACCTAGACAGCTACGGGTAACTATTCGGTACCGGCGTAACGTGGTATATTTGGGGTCGGGTAGGAGCGAAGTATATTGATTGCTATTCTTGTTGCTATAGCTTGTATTGAAGTTTGTGTATTTAATATAGGAGAGGCGTCGTGCTTGTTGCCATCTGCTAGCCAAATTGTGCGTCGCAACTAGTAAAGGCAAGTGCATGGTAAACAGCGATCAATGATTGATCACTGTGATTCTTTATCTTTCAGTACCATTATTGTTGTGCTTTTATTTTATTTAATTGCAAACAATGGAATGACATGGTTATATCTTTGTTGATAAACATGATGAAAAGTTGGATATGATGTTTATGATGGAGTTTGCATGTTTGCATTCATAAGCATCTTTGCATATGAGC
Organism: Hsuehochloa calcarea; assembly: GCA_036346395.1. Taxonomy (NCBI): domain Eukaryota; kingdom Viridiplantae; phylum Streptophyta; class Magnoliopsida; order Poales; family Poaceae; genus Hsuehochloa; species Hsuehochloa calcarea. Next base: position 72,945,543 of record CM070597.1, read on the forward strand.
AGGTGATCATGAATGATCACAACTCCACGGGAGTGGAGGAGGTCCCCGATCCTTATGGAGGAACGGGCTTGAGAGTGAATGTTGTCGCGAGCATTCACTCATGCTATACCGGTATACGCGAAAGAAGTGCATGTGGACATGTAGATTAGAGTTGCATTCATACATGAGATTAATGGATGTGAATCAAAGAGAAGATAACTGCATGAGATTATTAATGAAAGTACCTGTGATGTTAATAAAGTTATTGAATGCTGTTGATTTATTATTGTTCGTTGTTTATGGATGTGTTTGCTGAGTCGTGGACTCACCCTTGCTCTTTTGTTGTCTTTAGGTGATCTTCGAGGGCGACGTAACTGAGAGCGAGTAGAGCACATGGACAACACATGATCATTTGCCATAAGAATCTTTTCATTCAAAATTGGTTTACTCTTGGACATGTTAGAGGTTGAATAAAGTTTAGGACAACGTTTGGACTAGACTATTTGTTTAGATAATTTGGATTCATTGGTTGATGCTATTTCGGAATATTTACCTGGTTATATTCCCCTTGCGTATTTATTATCGTTTGAACCATAATTATGCATGTTCTTTTGTGATCCATAGATATGTTTATTGTTGTTTTCTTGCTGTAATTATATAGTGTGTCGTTAATTATTAGTTTAGAGAGTAGTGTGGTGGCATTCTAGGCTCAGTGTTGGGCTGGGGTGTTACATGACTATTCTTCTAAAGAAATTCTTCTAACAACATCAAAGATGGTTAACACTCTGGCCAACGTGCAGTAACACTCCGGCTGACGTGAAGTAAGACTCCAGCGGTGGAGTAGTAACGCTTCCGACCTACCTTCCCTCCCTCTGGGTCCCACCAACAGTTGCTTGCGCCATCAAGCAAAATTCTTGTACAACAATTTCCTTTCCCATCCTCTTAGCCTCTAGCTCTTCTTTCTTAATAAATCTGAGAACAAGTAAAGAAGTCCGATTAGGTAGTAAACACTTCCCATATATATTAAAGTTTAACTTAGCGAGAAGTAAGTTCACCTTTAGTTGTAGCTTCTTTGCTCGAGCTCGTGTATTCGGCCTAATTGTGGTTTGTACATTCTTCTTTTGCCAAATGAAACTAACCGCTGATCTTAAAGTTTGTATATCGTGAAAAACGCCATGTGAGGTAGAGGACTCACCGATACTAGGAATGTCTATCAATTTATCCGTTAAAGCCATTGGACAGTATTCTGACATGGGTGATTATCAGCCTTTGGATTTCAGACAGCGCATATCCATTGCTACAGTAGCTTCTGTGTAATGCAAAACAGTAGTCTCGCTACAATAACTTTCAGCACAGTACATTTGTAACACTAGTCTCGCTACAATAACTTTCTACGTTTGTACAGCACGTTACGCTAATTTTCCAATGTTTGCTACAGTCTCTGTCATTCTCCCTCACACTTTTGCACTGTGTTTCTCTGACTTAATTTGCATGTGTGTTTCCCCAAGAGAAGGGGTATATCATCCGATGTCTCGATAATGCAAAAGAGTACTTTATTTTGAATGGATGATCTTATTTATTCGAGAGCGTATCTGTTTGTTGCAGTTTTGTCGATCCAGATCAATCGTCAAATCATGTATTGGTCAATTATTTATTCAGATATGCCCATGCTCTGGATCGTTTGAATACTTGACCACTGTAGCTCTGTCAATCAATCCAATTGTTATTTGTGCGTCCGACCTTGGGGTCGAGCACAAACAATTGTCGGATAAAATAACGTGTGCGCGGATCATGCTTGTGTAATATATTCTCAATCAATCCAATTGTTATTTGTGCGTCCGACCTTGCGGTCGAGCAGGATAAAATAACGTGTGCGTGGATCATGCTTGTGTAATATATAATGATATGGAGTACACGTGTAGGGATATGGTAAACTACGCTAACATAAAACAAAAAAAAAATTCCATTACACAAACTATGAAATCACGAGAGTAATAGATCACATATTGTTATCACTAAACGCGCAGTACAATAAAAAAATAGCAGAACTAGTCGATCGTCCGATGTCGCGCTTATCGATGTAGTGGAAGTAGTGGATCGTCCAACGTCACTAGCTGTCAATCGTCTCCTCTAGCAGCCCCTCGCGTTCCTTACGTACGATGCTGATCGTCCTCGATCAATGCAGCAACAACCGCAGCAACGTCTCTATGGTTTACACACGTCCAGGGATAGAATGTCATGCGCCGGTGTGCTAGAACCAGCGTGCACGGCATGACCTTCGGGGAGGTGACGACTAGAGTTTCGGTAGATAGTGCGATGTACTCCCAAAAGCATACATGTCTCTTCTTATAAAGACCTCCTTAGTGAAGCCCTAAACTAGGGGCCCATTAAGGTGCAAAACCCACACGGACGGATCCTATTTGAACTAGTTTGTTTCAACCTATTAAATGTGTAACCCTATGTGTTTCATGTATACTCGATCACGACCCGAAAACTCATTTTCAATCCACAAGTCGGTAGTGGTCCTTAGCAGGACATAAAGAGTCATAAATATACATAAATATTATATTGGACGAACCTATATAGTGCTCATATGTTGATTCCTTTGTCTCACGATACAAAATCGAACTCAATGTGAGATGTGTGCCATTATTTGATAGCTTGGTACTTCGATCGATCTTGTAATGGATTACTCATTTGTAGTTGACTCTCCAATGACATTTTGCAATGACATGCACTCCCTTAACCCAATCACATCAAGAGGTCCAGATATATATGTTCCGTTAAAGAGGAGAGACAAATCTCTTCTTAATTTCTCACATTCCTCCGTATGTTTCATAGTAAACCTGAAAACTACCTTTATGACTACCCAGATATGGAGTAATGTTTGGCAACTCTTAAGTAAACTATTACGTATGTAGAAAACCATGACGATCTTAGGTCTAAGTATCCCAAATACGCTATATATATGAGCAATTGATGACACTTAAGAATATAACGATTCATGTAGCATCTCAATATGAGTCAATCCTATATTGTGTTCTCCAACGTATGTCCAGATTATTGATTTGATATCACATATCCATTATTCGTAAAATAAGACCATCAATTAAGACATGTGCTGATCTATAAATCAAAGTGACGCACGTAATGATATAAGATCAAGGATATTTAGATAACATTAAAACATGACTAAAGAGTTTTACGAATAAATCGTATACTTGTTAATCAATATAAATGAGTTTATCAAGGGACAAAATAATATATTATTCAAATATTCATAAACGTAGAAACGATATAATCATCTCTATAATTGCATGGAAAGCATATCACTAACAATGTATACATCTTAGCTAGGAACCACAAAACCAAACATGCAAAGAAAATCTAGTAATGATTAGTATGAGAAACTGTAGCATCCCAAAAATTTAGTCTGTTTTAAAGTTTTAAAAGAAAAGGAATCATTCGAATTTTCTGCTGAAGTTAAAGCTTAATTGGAATTTTTAGAGGTCAAAAACAATTTAATATGATTAATCCCAACATCAACTATTATCAAAACTATTTTATTTGGATTCTATGGGCTTAGATAGATTTTCTAGAATTTTCTAGAATTTTTCTGAGTTCATTTGCTATTTTCTATTTGCCATTTGGATTTTCTGCTATTTTCTAAAAAGAAAAACCTATTCTATTTTCCCGAATAAGAATGAGTCAAGCCCATAATCGCTCCAGTCCAGCCCGCTTCCTCCGGCCTTTTCTCCCGCTCTCCGCTCTACCGCCTCCGCCGCGCGCTCTGCCGGTGGCCCTGCACCAAAGCCGCTTCGCTTTCGCCGCTTCTTCCACGCTAATGGGTCCCGCCAGACGCCACCAAAGATCGCCTCCTCTCGACCTCCTGCTGTCCGAGTCCCGCACGACGCGCGTTGTCGCCGCCGTCTCCACCTCGGACTCCTCCTCCAGCACTATATAAGGCCCGAGCCCCGCACCAAATTCTTCGCCCCTCCTCTCTCCACCAAAACCCTAAGGCGCCGCCCCCTGCGTCGTCTTCATCGCGCCGCATTTGCCGAAAAGCCGCCGGCTGCCGAAGCCTCGTCGCCGTCAAATTCCTTCGCCATCCGACCCTCCCCGGCCATGATTCCACCGCCACTGGGTGCGCATTAGCACGAGCTCCGCCGTGACGCCGTCGCCCGTGGCCGAGAACCGCTCCTTCGCCGTTGCTAGGTCGTTCGACAACAGCCGCCGCCGCCATTGTCACCACCGCCGGTGAGTCGTCGCCGCCCTAGCTCAGCCGCCACCTCCTAGAGCATCGTCGTGTTCCCGGGACTCCATTTTGCCACTGCCCCGCCGCCACCTCGCCGCCGTCCACCATCGCCGCCGCTAGTTTTGCCGCCGGCCGCTGCCTCCTTTGCTCAGGCGAGTCAACGACCAAGTCGCATCCACGCCCGGCGCCACATCACCTCCGTCTCCGCATGGCGCCCCTCGTCCACCGCCATGTGGCGCGTCCAGATTCCCACCCGAGCCAAATCTCGGTGAACCGAGTCTACCATGCACCCAGTCACTTCCAAGTGGGACCCACCTGTCGGTTGATTTTAATTCCAGTTGAAATATCCCCGCTAACGTCAGCTGACGTCATAAGTCTACTTTCCAAATGAAAAATAAATCGGCAAATTCATAAAATCTGATTTTCATGATTTTATGTAATTTCCAACTTCCAAAGCTCATATCTTTTGCATCCGAACTCCGATTGAGTCCATTCAAATTTGTAAATTCATCTAAATTCGAGCTCTATTTATATATGAATTTTATTTAATTTTTGGAGTTGGTTTTATCTCTATTTTGTAATTTTTTTATTCTATTTGCTTGTTTAGCGAGTAGACGTTGCTACTTCGGAAAGTTTTGAACAAGGAGAAGTACACCAAGATCAAGATGAATACCAGGATTTATTCCAAGGCAAGCCGTAGTCCTTTGATCATATTGAACCTATGATTTCAAAAGTATATTATTTTATACAATTGCATGCTATCTTTATATCAATTGTTTTAGGTTTAGTTATTACCTGTTGTCATTATGCCTCCATTGGATATTTGAATGCCATGAATCATTTGTCACCCTAGCTGGGATAATTTTAGTCAGACATATTTGTGTCACCAACATGGGTATCGTATTAGTGCTTAGTCAAGCCTAGTCTCGATGGGTTCATCATCACATGTGTCTTAATGATTAATCTTGACTTAATGATATATGGAATTGTGGTGGTTAGCCACTGTTGTAAAATTTGTGTTCCATGACAGGGGATGCCATTGGTTTTATTTAAAAAAAATAGTTTTCACTCAGGCAAGTGGATGGTGGACTGAGGGTGTGGATTTCACACGTTGTGGGTTTGTGGAAAGATCGCCTAAGTAACTTGTCAAGGACTTAATCTTGTGCGCCATTGAACTAAGCATTAACCGTACAACCACATATCATGTATAGGTGGGACCTAGCTAATTAATTAGCAATATCTTAATTCTAGTTCTGTCTTGGAAGAGTGAGTTACGGGGTACGTACTCACTATGACGCAAGAGGGGGGCCCTATCTGGTCGGATGGAAACATTCAGTGTTGAAACCTCAGCGGGCAGAACTGGGTTAAGAATGAGCTTTGTAAAAGCCTTGTCACGTGCTCTAGCCTACTTACCTAAGGTAGTAAGCAGTGGTATCGACGGATGCCAAATAAACTAGAGAAGTCGTGTCTTGTGGGTCAAGCTGTACAACCTCTGCAGAGTGTGTAAAACTATTCGAATAGCCGTGTTCGCAGTTATGGACGTGCTCGGGGATTTCACACGGGAGATAGAGTTTCTTCTAAAATGAGTCGGAGTGTGAATGGGAAGTTCACTTGATGAATATAATGTTTGTTCGGTGAATGGGTAATTCACTTAGTGGTTTGTGTCGATTGGTGAATGGGGAGTTCACTTATCATTGGTTTAGTTGGGAAGTGATTGGTTAATTCACTGTTTGTTTGAAAGAAATTGTTTATTTATTTATTATTCTTTTCAAATACGCATTTCAATCTATTTATTTTATTTGTCGAAAATGATGTTCTCTGCAAAAGAACCATACAGCTAACCCTTGGTAAGCCTTGCATGAATATTATTTGCATACATTTCCCTACGGCCTGTTGAGTGCTTTATGTACTCACGGCTTATGCCTTTGTTGATCAGTTGAAGAATACCAATATGCACAGGAATTATTTCAGAAGGAAGACTATGAAGATTTTGCGGATTAGGATGCGTTCTCCACTCGATTGCCTGTGGGCATGTTGATTGGCCTTTCTAAATTTCCGTTCCGCTGCAAGAGTTTATTTGTTCTTTTAGCCCTGCATGGCAAGTTAAGTAGACTTTGACCATAAGTTCCAGTTATTATTATTATTTGGTTATTTTAAGATCTTTCTAGTTAAATCGAATGAATGGATGGTATTTTATCACTGTTTTCCGTGTGAGTTAGCTACTGATCTAGGATTAGTTTAGAAAACACAGAGGGTTCCTGATATGTATTTTCGAGTCCCGACAGAAACACTAGTCGATTTTTTTATTCTCCATTTCACATTTGAGGTCCGGAGACATGAACCCTACAGGATTCTTTGGGAAACACTGTATTTACGCTCCTTTTGGCATTGCTGTGGATTATGATAATTTTGTTTGGTTGAACCACTTTTGGATATTTCGGGTTTTGGTTAGCTGCTTGTTTATAATCAAGTTGCATACGGATATATTATTATGAGATGAAATGTGAGAGCACAACCATTAGAACACAATTTATCTAACTTCAATTTGATTTAGAACACAGAGTAATGGACTTTATGCAACTTCGTTTCAACAGCAGCTTCAAAAATGCATAGCATAATATAGTACAACAACCGTAAACCGAGGCTTAGTGAGAAAAAAAAAACTCGGTGGACCCCACCTGTGGACAGTGGAATTTGGTAAATAAAGCACATTAAAAATAAAATATAATCCCAGTGGGACTCACATGCCAGTATTTTTCATTTTTTGGAATTTTCTCTCGGGTCAAGCTTTGGAGAGCTCATTCTCCCTCATTTTAAATCTAAATCAAATGATTTTTGTTTACAAATTCAAGATCTTTCCAACAATACCAAAATCATAATTTTTGGAATTCAATTGAATTTATTTGTGCTATGGGTGTTTATTTGAAGTTGTCGTTTTTGAGTTAAATAGATTCGAACGACGTTGAAGACCTCATCACTACTTCAAGTCAAGACCAAGACCTATCCACATTTGAGCAAGGTAAGTCCTTACCATTGATCATGTTGAACCTACATTTCAAATGCAAAGTATTTTAATTTAAATTATTACTTACATACTTATTATTATTTTTGAAATGTTATGTCAAATGCGGATGCCTAGCTATATGAAAGTTGATTATCATTATGAATCCATTCCTTGTTTATTGACTCCATTATACCCTATCACCATAAGGATAATTATTACATGAGTAAAACTCTCGTGGATTAAATGAATATGACTAATGGTTGTGCTTAGATACTACTTAGTGGTTAAACATGAATAGGACACAAACATTGTCATTATGAGAATTTAGACATAGTGAACCACAGTGTGGTGGTGACATGGGTTACCACTAGAAATAGGAAAAATATATTTACAAATGGTTGAGATTTGATCGAGTGGTTGGTTGAGATTAGTGCTATATGCATGCAGTGGGTTGGTGGGTTATCTTGTCTGAGTCAATTAAGGATCGAATCATGCGTTCCCTTCTAAACTACTAAGTTGTGCAACCACAAGTCTAGTTATGGGGATAGACCTGGCCTATTACTCTACTTAGTTTCCGAACGCGAAGACTCGCGTCCCTATTATATTAACTCAAGAAGGGACGTGACTCCCCAACAACAACGGGTCCCTCATTAAAGATGTCTTGCTTAAATAGGGACAATGTAGGAAGTTGACCCATAGTCGGCCATTGTCTTAGTCGTTGATGGGTTTAATCCGACTGGAGTGGGTTTATTGTCGAGGCCGGGATTGGAAAATTTGGTGCTGTTTTATTTATTTGTTGCTTTTCTCGACGTAGATTCCTGCTTTAAGATTTCTTCGAATTCGACGATCAAGACCCTCTCCTCACAACGAAGGCAAGTCGTAGGCCTTTGACCATGTTGAACCCATTTTACAAATGTATATTGTATTAAATTATCATGCATGGCTAGTTTTATTAAAAATGGTTTTGGGAGTAGATAATTACCAAATTGCCATTATGCCTCCTTGATAAATTGAAAATGAAATGTCTCCTTGAATGACATATATCCTTGAACACCTTAGGATGGTTAATACTAGTTGGACATAGTTGTATTACCAACTTGGGAGCGTAATATTGCTTAGACATGCTTTAGTTACCCGCGAGACCTTCGAGCACATGTTCAATGATTATTGAAATTTGACTAATGGAACTATGGAATTGTGGTGTGAGGCCACTTTATTAAAAGATGTTGTGCCATGGCAGGATTGCCATTTGGTCGGAATGAACAAAAATGATTTATGCTCTGCTTGAGGTAGGAGCTAGAGTGGGTGCGTAATGCACATTGGGTTGTGGTAGACTTGTCCGAGCAAATAACTAAGGACTTAACTTTGCAAGTCATTGATCCGGTCACCTCAGCAACCATAAGTCCGTATGGGACTGACTCGCCAATTAATTAGGAAAGTTTTGAGTCGGTTCTGCTGTGGTCATTATTGGCGCAAGAGGGGTGTGATGGCTAAACCTTAGCGGCGTAACCGAGGCAAAATGGAACTTTGTAAAAGCCTTGTCACGTGCTCTAGACTACTCACCCAAGGAAGTGAGCGTGGTATCGACGGATGCCAAACAAACTAGAGAATTCGTGGTCTTGTGGGTAAAGCCGCATAACCTCCTCGCAGAGTGTCAAAATCTATTCAATAGCCGTGTCCCTGCCACGACATGCCCGGTGATTTCGCGCAAGGGGTAGTATTTTCAAAAGTGTGGTTTGGTTCGATGGAAACGCTTGGTTGAATGGTTGGGAAGTGAACGGATGTTCACCGCTTGATTCAAAAGAACTTGGTTATCTATGTATTATTCTTTTAAAATCCCGCTTTGCAATCTAATTATTGTATTTATCGTTAAACTTGCTTTCGCAAATTAACCATAAAGCCATCCTTGCTTAAGCCCCACATGAATACTAAGTGCATACATTTCTACGACTTGTCGAGTACTTTATGTACTCACGCTTTATGCCCTTTGTTGATCAAGTGTTGAGTACTATGAAGAAGGCTACTTTGAAGACTTTGCGATCTAGGTCACGCCCTCCACTGATTGCTGTGGGCATGTCGATTGGGCTCCACGATTTTGAGATTTCATATATCTGTTGTTGTTAAGCCCCGTGGCGACTTTTGTAAGAACCTTGACCATAAGGTCTTTGCCGCTTTAATTAATATTACTTTGTCCGCTTCATTAGTTCGTTGTTGAATGGTTATGAATGCATCATTGTTACACTGCGTGCAAGCTAGCTACCGATCATGGGACTAGCTTGGTATGCATGAGGGTCTCGGGTTGTGTGAATCCCTGGTCCGACAAGAGATGGTATCGAGCCATATCGATCGTAGGACGAGCCTTTAGTTAGATTGGTCGTCTTAGTCAAAAATTCAAAATATATTTTCTAAATCAAACCAAGCAATTAACTTGACTAGATATTCTTCTCTCATCTTGTTCTGTTCTTTCTTATCTTATTCTATTCTTATCTTATCATCTTACCCTCCTATATCATTCTTGAGTTCTTTCATCTTATCTTTTCTAGAACTTGGTTTTCAAATTTAAATTGACTCCCTCATCTCTGGATTATCCCTAGGATCGAGCCCTTCAAGATCAAGCAATGGAAGTTTTGGAAGTTCGAGATCCGCCGTTTGATCCAAGTTGCCCCTCTATAAAGATTAGATTTGTAGCTGCCCTCCCTAGTTTTAGAGTCGTTTAGTCTGCGTAATAGTGCTTTTGTGCTTAAGTGTCCCTTTTGGGTTTTGCTTCTTGATAGCTTTCCGGCTATCCGTTCGTTGGGTAAAACCAATTTTGTCCGCATTAGGTTGATCCATCTATCTCCCTTGTTCCTCGCTCATCTCCATGCTTTCCCTCTCATCTAAATTGCTTTCTTCTTCTCGTCTATTAAACCGGAAGCTTTGTCGCAGATGGTTCGCACTGCAACTCCGCAAGCCGTGATGAGACTCCAGCGCCAGGCCCGCCTTCCCAGCCGCCGCAGCGATCCGGTTTAAGTCCGCTCATGGCAGCCCGTGCACGCACCGATGAGTTCTTTGATGCGTAATATGACTCGATGATGAATCGCCAGAACTGCATCGGCCGCCCGCCGCAATGATGAATCGTAATACCAAGCAACCGCCACGCCCACGCCCGCTCCACCCCGCTTTTTTCCTCACCCAGTGGCGAGTTTCTAAGGACCCATCCGCCCACTTTCTAGCTCCTGAGCCATTGGACGCCGATGACCGGTTACGCCCATGGAAAGAAGCTCGCTATCACCCGCCAGTGATGATCGCGAGAAGGTTCAGATGCCACTCACCACCTTGAAGGTACCACGCAGTATGGTGGGAGAACTATTGTGCCGCCCATGGAAACCCCGAGAGTATCACTTGGGCCGAGTTTTCGTGAGCTCGCCACTCCCATATCCCTGATGGAAAGGTGGAAATGAAGAAGAATGAGTTCCGTGAGCCGCAAAGAAGGCAACATGTCGCTGAGTGAATACTCAACAGTTCACCTCGGCTTGTCCCGCTATGCCCTGCAGGACGCTGCCACGATGATGCCCGCCAAGCGCTCAAGAGAGGACTCAACCCCAGCTTGAAGGTGCAAGTCATTGGGAATGACTATTCAGATTTCCAAAGACTTGGTGAACAAGGCCATGCTCATCGAGGAATCCCGCCGTGAGCTTGAAGAATCCCGCAAGAGAAAGATGATGCAAAGACAAAGGCCCATCGGCCTCACTCCCAGAGAGCCGTAATGAATGTGCCGCCTCGCCCTGTGTTGCTCCACTGTCACATTCAGAGCCCCCAGAGCAAGACTCTCCCCAGCTAGCCTCAAAGAACCCGCAGCTTCAACGACCCCAAAGAACCAAAGAACCAAGGAATGGCAACCCCGCACTGGATCACCGCTTAAGTGTCATCACCGGGGCACTTCGCATAATGTTGCCCGCAGGCAAGGCCCTTCTCCTGCTCGCTTCAACATGGGAGCCACCCCACCAGACCCCGCCTCAGAGTCGCACGTGGAGCCCTCGGACTCCATCCGCACTACCAAGTCTCTCACTTTTGGAAGAGGTCGTGTGAACCACACCACCGTGGAGGAAGCTCTGACATGCCTCGACGCAGGCCGGGTAAGTTTCTTGTCAATTCAAAGACCGCCATCGCTTTGTTTGATTCGAGCTTCGCATTCGCTTGTTTCTGAGTTTTGCCGAAGGCACCAGCTTGGAAGTTTTGCCTCTTAAAAGTGTTTTGTTGGTTCACCTTCCGGCTCGAATTGAGTACGAACCAAGGTTGCCCTAAGGTTAAAGTGACCATAGAAGGGTAGAATTCCTTGCTAATCTCATCATCATAGACACCAAGTCTCTTGATGTGATTTTGGGAATGGATTGGCTTGCCAATCACCAAGCCCTCTTGGATTGTGGTGGTAGAAGCATCACTTTGGTCATCCGATGGAACCAAGGTAAAGTTTGAAGCCTCCCGCAGAAGCTAGCTGGATCTTTAGTCCGCAGCTGCTGTTGTATCTATGGAAGAAGTGCCGAGTCGAGAGTTTTCGATGTCTTTCCGATGACCTACCCGAATGCCGCATCGAGACTTGAGTTTGTCATCAATCTTGTTCCAGAATCGCACCTATTTTCAAGAGACCCTACAGATTGCTGTCAATGATTTGGTTGAATCAAGAAGCAAATTGAAGAAATGCAAGAGAAAGGTTTTGTCCGCCAAGTTCTTCACCTTGGGAGCCCTAAAGGATCTTTGTTGCAAAGAAGGATGGCACCCAACGGATGTGTGTGGATTACCGAGCCCTCAATGAGGTCACCATCAAGAACAAGTACCTCCGCCAGATCGATGATTTGTTTGACCAGCTTGAAAGGAGCCGTGTGTTCTCCAAGATAGACTTGAGGTCGTGGATACCACCAGCTTGAAGATTCGCCGTAAGATATTCCCAAGACAGCCTTTCTCAACTCTGGTATGGATCAGATGAGTTCACGGTCATGTCATTTGGATTGACCAATGCCCTCGCTACTTTATGAATTTGATGAATAAAGTATTCATGGAGTATTTGGATAAGTTCGTCATTGTCTTCATTGACGATATTTTGGTGTATTCCAAGAGTGAAGAAGAGCATGAAGAGCACCTCCGCTTGGTCCCGAATAAGCTTAGAGATCATCAACTCTATGCTAAATTCAGCAAGTGTGAGTTTTGGATGAAAGAAGTTACTTTCTTGGTCATGTCATGTCCGCAGAAGGAGTATCTCATAACCCTAGCAAGGTTAAGGATGTGCTTAATTGGGAGTCACCCAAGTCGGTGCCTCAGTCGTAAGTTTTCTTGAATGGCAGGATACTATCGCCGATTCATAGAAGGATTCTCCAAGATAGCAAGACCCTCACTCACCGTTGAAGAAAGAAAAGAAATTTGCTTGGACAACAGACAGAGCAAAGTTTTCAAGAGTTGAAGAAGCGCTTGACCTCGGCTCCTGTTGATTTTGCCCGATGTCCTAAGAATTTTGAGATTTTCTGTGATGCATCCCAAGGACTTGGTTGTGTCCTCGATGCAAGAAAGGAAGGTTGTAGCTTATGCTTCCCGTCAATTGAGGCCTCATGAAGTGAATTACCCCACTCATGACTTGGAGTTAGTCAGAGTGCATGCTTTAAAGATATGGCGCCATTACCTTATTGGTAATCGATGTGAAGTCTACACTGACCATAAGAGTTTGAAGTACATTTTCACTCAGTGATCTTAATATGAGGCAAAGAAGGTGGTTAGAGTTAATAAAGGATTATGATATTGGAATCCATTACCACCTGTGCAAAGCTAATGTTGTGGCGTATGCCTTGAGCGTAAAAGTTCACGCAATACCTGCCGATCAAGGAAAATCACCACCTTCATGAAGAGTTCCTCAAGCTCTGTTAGAGTTGGTTGAAGAAGGTTATCTAGTCATTCTAGAAGTTCAACCCACTTTGCGGAATCGATCAAGGAAGCTCAAGTTGAAGATGCCAATATTAAGGAAATCAAGAGCAACATGAAGAAAGGTAAAGCCTCGAGATTTTCGTAAGATGAGCAAGGCACCATTTGGTTTGACAAGTTTAATTTGTGTTCCGGATCGTAAAGAGCTTAAGCAACGATACTCAAGGAAGCCCATGAAACTTTGTATTCCATTCACCTCGAAGCACCAAGATGTACCAAGACCTCAAAGAAATGTATTGGTGGCCTAGCATGAAGCGTGAGATTGCCGAGTATGTAGCTCAATGTGATGTCCACAACGAGTAAAGCCGAGCATCAAAGACCTCTGACTCTCGCAACCCTTGAAAGTGCCCGAATGGAAGTGGGAAGAAATTGGTATGGATTTTATCACCGGTTTGCCAAGGACAAGGTCGATATGATTCTATCTGGTAATTGTGGATCGCCTAACCAAAGTTGCTCACTTTCTCCCACCAAGACTACTTACTCGTGATAGATCGCGAATTGTACATGGCAAAGATAGTGTGCCAAGATGGAGTGCCAAGAAGATCGTGTCGATCGAGGAACCCAGCCACCTCAAGATTTTGGCGAGTTGCACGTTGTTTTGGGTACTAATCTAAATTTCAAGATACTTATCATCCCTGCATTTGGATGGTCGACAGTAAAGAGTAAATCAAATCCTAGAAGATATGTTAAGGGCTTGTGCCTTAGCAAATCGCATCGCTTGGGATCAAATGCTACCTTATGCGAGTTTTCTTATAACAACAAGCACACTAAGCCTCCAGATGTCTCCATTTGAAGCTCTTTATGGAAGAAAATGCACAACCGTTGTATTGGAATGAAGTAGGCGAAAGACAAGTGTTTGGGCTAGATATTTTGGAAAAGCCAAGAGCAAGTTCGATCAATCGAGAAATAAAACAAAGACATCAGACAGAAAGAGTTATGGCCGATAACCGTCACCGAGATCTAGCTTTTGCACTGGTGATCATGTGTACCTAAAGGTGTCGCCTCAAAGGGATGCGCTGCTTCGTAAGTGGAAAGCTTGCCCCAAGGTACATCGGACCTTCCCGCTTCTAGCCCAAGAGGAGAAGTCGCTACGCTTGGAGCTCCCACCTCACCGCCGATGTGCATAATGTCTTCCACGTGTCGCAACCAAGAAGTGTTTATGCAGTGCTCAAGAGCAGATGTCGGTGGAATCAATTGCCCGCAAGAAGACCTCACCTACAAGGAGCATCCCATCAAGATCTTGGAAGTAGCAGACGAGTGACAAGAAGCAAGATCATCCGCTTCGCAAGGTCCAGGGAGCAACCACACCAAGAAGAAGCCACTTGGGAACGAGAAGATGACTTGAAGGCCGAGTTTCCCACCTATTCTCTAGTCACCAATCTTGGTCGAGATTCCCTTTAAGAGGGGTAGGTTTGTAACGTCCCGTTTTTCGGAGTTTTTGAAAAATTTTAAAAGAAAACCATTAGCTTCTATTTGCCAAAAGCTTAATTTGGAATTTCAGAATTCAATTGCATGTTTAATATGAATTAATCAAACTTCAATTAAATTAAAGTTGGTTTGATTGAGTTTTCTGGAATTTAAAATCAAAATTATTATTTTAAGAATTTTCTTGGATTTATTGGATTTTAGAAATTCATTTTTCTTTTACCCGAAATTAAAAATTAATTTAATTGCAAAATAAAAAGAATATTTAAAGTTAAAAGTATTCTTATTAAGTCTAGAATAATTCAAGGAATTTCTGTGAATTTTTCCAGAATTTTTGGAGTTTATTTGCTATTTTCTAAATTGCCTTTTGATTTATTTGAATTTCTGAATTGAAAAAGGTATTTAAAATCTATTTTCTGTGTGTGGGCCGAAACCCTAGCCTACCAAAGACTATTCCTCGCCTGCCCACTCCTGCTGCCTGCTCAAGGCCGCCGCCGCTGTTGATCTCATCGCAGGCCTCGCTTCGCTGCCGCTTGCTTCTTGGCCGTTGATCGAATCCGCCGCATCCGCACGCTTCGCTTCTTCCGCTTCCCACCGTCCGACGAATCGACGGCACCCGCTTATCTCTCTCGCGCTTTTTGATTCTACCGTCCGACGGATCGGACGGCCTGCTCACCCGCGGCCTCGCTCCGCACCGTCCGACGACCGGACGGCGCCGTTCATCGCCCCGACAAGGCTGCTGTTTTCTCCCACGCCGCGCCGCGCAATCTCGGCCTCTCGCTCGCGCGAATTCGCCTTCCTTCGCTGCCGCCGCCGATCGCTGCTGTCCTCGCCGCCGCCAAGGCTTCCCGCCATGCGCTCGCCACGCCGCGCCTGCCTCTCCTCGCTTTTTAAATCGCTCGCTCGCCTCCTCTCTTTCTTTCTTCTCTCTCTTCGCTTGGTCGTTCGCTTGCCTCCCCCCTTCTTTCCGCCTCGGCCGCCTCAAGGCTGCTGCTTCTCCGAAGCGCCACCGCTTTCTCCCGCGCCGCCACCGTTTCTCTTTCTTCCAGCCATGGCCGCCGCTAAGGCTTCTCTCTCTCTCTCTCTCTCTCTCTCTCTCACTCAGGCCCGAGCCCACGTGGCCACCCACGTGGCGCCACGCCGGCGCAAGCTGGCCACCGCTCACAGAACCTGCGACGAGCGCACGTACGCTATGCTGGCGCCGACGTCAAAATCCGTTTTTTCAATTGAAAATAAATCGAAAACCCTAATTTCATCATTTTATGTGATTTAAAACTTCTTTTGGCTATAACTTTCACATCCGAACTCCGATTTGGGTGATTCAAATTTCTAAATTCATATAAATTCACCCTCTTTCATTTGGTACTGGTTTTGTAATTTTTGGAGTTCATTTGGTGCTGTTTTATTTATTTGTTGCTTTTCTCGCACGTGTAGATTCCTTGCTTTAAGATTTCTTCGATTCGACGCATCAAGACCTCTCCTCACAACTAAGGCAAGTCGTAGGCCTTTGACCATGTTGAACCCATTTTACAAATGTATATTGTATTAAATTATCATGCATGGCTAGTTTTATTAAAAATGGTTTTGGAGTAGATAATTACCAAATTGCCATTATGCCTCCTTGATAAATTGAAAATGAAATGTCTCCTTGAATGACATATATCCTTGAACACCTTAGGATGGTTAATACTAGTTGGACATAGTTGTATTACCAACTTGGGAGCGAATATTGCTTAGACATGCTTTAGTTACCCATGAGACTTTCGAGCACATGTTCAATGATTATTGAAATTTGACTAATGGAACTATGGAATTGTGGTGTGAGGCCACTTTATTAAAAGATGTTGTGCCATGGCGTGGATTGCCATTTGGTCGGAATGAACAAAAATGATTTATGCTCGGCTTGAGGTAGGGAGCTAGAGTGGTGCGTATGCACATTGGGTTGTGGTAGACTTGTCTCGAGCAAATAACTAAGGACTTAACTTTGCAAGTCATTGATCCGGTCACCTCGGCAACCATAAGTCCCAGATGGGACTGACCGCCAATTAATTAGGAAAGTTTTGAGTCGGCTGCCTGTGGTGCTTATTACGCAAGAGGGGTCGTGATGGCGAAACCTTAGCGGCGTAACCGAGGCAAAATGGAACTTTGTAAAGCCTTGTCACGTGCTCTAGACTACTCACCTAAGGAAGTGAGCGGTGGTATCGACGGATGCCAAACAAACTAGAGAATTCGTGTCTTGTGGGTAAAGTCGCATAACCTCTCGCAGTGTCAAAATCTATTCAATAGCCGTGTCCCCTGCTACGGACATGCCCGGTGATTTCGCGCAAGGGGTAGTATTTTCAAAAGTGTGGTTTGGTTCGATGGAAACGCTTGGTTGAATGGTTGGGAAGTGAACGGATGTTCACCGCTTGATTCAAAAGAACTTGGTTATCTATGTATTATTCTTTTAAAATCCGCTTTGCAATCTAATTATTGTATTTATCGTTAAACTTGCTTTCGAAATTAACCATAAAGCCATCCTTGCTTAAGCCCGACATGAATACTAAGTGCATACATTTCTCACGACTTGTCGAGTACTTTATGTACTCACGGCTTTATGCCCTTTGTTGATCACCATGAGAAGAACCAGAAATGTTGAGTACTATGAAGAAGGCTACTTTGAAGACTTTGCGATCTAGGTCACGCCCTCCACTGATTGCTCGGGCATGTCGATTGGGCTCCACGATTTTGAGATTTCACGCCGGATACTGTTGTTGTTAAGC
Organism: Hsuehochloa calcarea; assembly: GCA_036346395.1. NCBI lineage: Eukaryota > Viridiplantae > Streptophyta > Magnoliopsida > Poales > Poaceae > Hsuehochloa > Hsuehochloa calcarea. Next base: position 72,962,914 of record CM070597.1, read on the forward strand.
CCTGTGGCGACTTTTGTAAGAACCTTGACCATAAGGTCTTTGCTGTTTTAATTAATATTACTTTGTCTGCTTCATTAGTTCGTTGTTGAATGGTTATGAATGCATCATTGTTGCCACTGTGCAAGCTAGCTACTGATCATGGGACTAGCTTGGTATGCACAGAGGGTCTCGGGGTTGTGTGAATCCCCGGGGTCCGACAGTCGCACACCCTAAAAGTGTGGCAGACGGACATTATAAGATGATTATCTCTTGTGGGTAAAGCTGTACAACCTCTACAGAGTGTCATTAAATCTATTCAAATAGCCGCACCCCCCAATCATGGGTATTGTGAAGAAAGTCACACTTGTCAGTTTTATTAATTTAAAATGGTAAACTAGAATATTTTTGGAACGACATCATGCTGGTAAGGCATGATTGCTGGGTTTTGAGATCTAGATGGTTATGATTTGCAACATGCAAGAAAAGCATGTGTGGTTCCTATGGTTTGCAACATGTTGGATGGAAGCATGGTTGCAAGGTTTGCGACATGTTGGTATAAGCATGGTCGTTGGTATTTTGGAACTTATTGGGATGGACTGGAGACATGCTTGTATAAGCATGGTCGCGAGGGACGTGGTAATGCTAGGTTAAGCATAATCGTGAGAATAGCTGCTTATACAAAATAGCCTTTGGTTTTAAAGTAAAACTTGGTAAGTCATATGTTTGAAGTAAAGTAGCTTTGTGCTATAATAAACATACATCCCCCCCCCCCCCCCGGCGGAATGGTAGGGGTTTGTTTTGTACTTTTGTACTCATAGTTGCTCAAACATATAGATTCAGACTATGAAACTAAAGATCCGGTGTATGAATATTTCTATATTTCTGGCTATGGAGATGATGGAGACGACGTTAACTAGGTTCTAGCCCCAGTAGGTTGCCTATGTCAATGCACGGAGGTCACGCTCTTACGAAGTCTTTCCATTGCTATCTTGTTTACTTTCCGTTGTTAATCTAAACTTTTGCCCTATTTGGCATGTCGGTCCGTTATGTAAACTCTGGCTCTAAGACCCATTTATCATGTTCTGCGATAATATTTAAGTATTATTTATGTATGTGTTGTATGAATGTGATATTCGCCGATATATGTACTGTGTCGGTTAGCTGCTGATCATGGGACTAGTTTGGAATACACATAGGGTCTGAATGCAAATCCGAGTCCCCACAGTTTTGGTACCAGCCTGTACCAGCATAACGTTCTAAAATTTAATATAATAAGTATATATATATATATATATATATATATATATATATATATATATTTATGTACACACTGAATTTCACATGTAATATTACTAAAAATACATAATAGTACTATCAAATATAATATATAGTTCAATAAATGATATTATCAATTCTATCTGTAGACCGGTATTGTGTGATATCAAAACCGGTATGGTTAATATTGACCATATCGTAGCTGTTACGGAACCAAAGTTTATTTTGTACCGTTTGAAGTATAGCGTCGAAACCATATTAATAAGTATGCGTACAACCACACCACCTATCAATCGAGCTAGACTCGGTCCTCGCATCGTCAAGAGTCCAGTTCGGCCAGAGTAGCCCAAGACGAGAGAAACTTCTCCTAGGCCCTGTAAGAGCGTTGGCCTGCCTCGCACTGTGGGCTTTCTTTTGCTCACCGGAATCAATCGATGTCATGAAAAGGGCAGAACAGGAGGGACGAGAAGGCGCACCGGAATAGGAATCCAAATCCAGAGCGAGAGGGATCCATCGAGGAGGGGCTCCTCCTCCTTACCACGCCGGTCTCCATGGCCGCTTCCTCCCCCTCGCCGGCAGAAGCAGCCCCGCCGCCAGACGCCGCCGGCGAAGACGAGTGGGGTAAATAACTATCCACTTCTGCACCCTCGTTTTCTTACCGCGCTTACTACTAGCTAGCTTAAGCTCCCATTGTATTGTACTCTTGTTCTTTTACCATAACTGTGTGGAAAATAGTTCGGTTTGGAGGGTGAGATGGTGTGGGTGACTGGTTGGTTCTTGCTGGTACCCATCTATGTGGACACCACTCGTAATTATTTTATTCAGGAATTGCTTGAGACATTGCAAACATGTTCTTTTTTACGGAATAGCAACAGCAGGTAAGTAGCAATTCAAGAAAAGTACGGGTCACTGGGGAACACAACCAGACTAGGGTATGTTCAAGTGTTTTATGTGTATCTTTATGGCATAGCGTCCATAAATTTGTTAAAACTAGTTTACGTTGGGACAATTTTGATGTCGAAAAGTGTATTGATTTTGTTCATTGTGCTTAGGTTTTAAACTGCAAGAAATGCTGTCAATTTTGAGAAACCAAGTTGTAAATTTCATTTAGATTCTCACATGAAAAGGTTGAACAGAATATCTGCACTAGAAGTCCCATCTGAAAACTGCAATGTTTACTAGTCTTTTGGTGGCTTCTGCGAGTGAGTGCTTCCTGATTCAGTTTGAGAACTCTTTCTTCTGATACAATGGGTAATGCCAAACAAATGGTATTAGGTGATGATAGAAGATAACCATTAAGATCCTTTTCTCATTGCGTGATTAAATAGGAGAGGCCTATGACATGAGGCAATTCATACAAGCCTCATTGAATGGAAAGAGGAATCCTGTAAATCTAATCTACTTGCATCTTAAGTTGTTCTTGGACATCATAGTTATCTAATCCGGATTTGTCAGTGAGATATGTAGCCTGGGTTTCTCTGTCAATCTTTTTCCTTAGCAATAATTTTGCTATGGCTTAAGATGTTTGGAGCTTTTGTCATGTCTTAAGATGTTGATAATTCACAAGAGCATCATATGCCATTTGCTCCCTTCTACCATCTGTTATACCAGCGACTTGCATTGTTTACATCTCAAAACATAAACTTGTATTGTTTACGGAATGGTAGTTGTAATTCATGAATTGAATACCATTCTGAGCTTTGCAGAAGGTGTGTTGATGCTAGTTTACACATTCTTCTAATGTTGATGGTACAATTACAGATGCAGATGGATTTGTTATTCCTAATTTGGCCTCTCAAGATGATGATGTTACTAAGCCCAGTGTCCCCAAAGCCACAGTTCCTGAACCTCTACAGGCAAGTTCCAGAATGCTTTTTTTGAGGCCTTCCTCAGTAATTTTACCTTTATCAACTACTGAACCACTGGTGTTCATTACTTCATTGAGATGTAAATTCATACTTGAACAGGTGAAAGAGGAGAAGATATACTTGGGACCTCATGGGGCTCCACCATCTCAAGCAAAGCAGCAGGAGCTGAACACCACTGGCCGTAAGCAGCGTTTCAGAAACAAGCTAAAGGAAGCAGATAGGAAATGCACTGGCAATGCTCAGGAGAACAAGGTGGAAAGCCTGAGGGAGCTCATGGGGGCTAGGACAGATAGTACAGGCATGCCAAAGAGCTCTCCTCGTGATTGGCTCGACCCACACTGTCACGAATCTGAATTCGATAGAAAACCACACTAGGTGTCTGCCAAATGATGATACCTTTACATAAAAGGTTGATAGACTGTATACTTGTGTGGGTGTTATTCCCCAATAAGATATCCTTGTGTCAGATAATATATGAAAGGAAAATGTTTCTGTGGTGTAATCCATTCCAGTATCTACTATCATAGCCACCTCGTTGAAATGCTGCCAAGCCTGATTTTTTATGAATTTGCAATGGTGAGTGTATTGTTACACGTGTGGTCGCAAAGAGAGAAATGAGGAAATAAGCTGACTTGTTATGTCTGTAACCTGCAAGATAGTGTATGTGTCAAATTTTCTTATGTATCTGTGTTCAATTGATTGATGCTATCATAGTTAGATTGTTTTTTTATGTTTGTATTCTTGGACACTTATGGTTGATTTCTGTAGTTGCTTGTGTATCTCCTGCGGTTTGATCAGCATGGTCCTTGTTAACAGGCTGCAGTTATGCAGAAGTGATTCTTCTCTAACAATTTAGGTGATGTAAAACTTTCTCTTGCGTTAAGATCGATATGAAGTAATAAATTCTTGAATCAGAAAGAGGAGTGAGGTTAATGTAAAAGGTAAATACTTACAGATTTACAGTACCGGAGAAGTATTTGATTACATACATCATACAGGGGATACTGATGCTCACAAACATGAAAGCTTATCTCTATGAAAGTAACTCTTAGGGCTCTCGCTGAAAGTAGTGCAGGCAGTGAAGAGGTGTTTTGACTTCCAAGATTTGATCGTGCAACCGCGGTTGCTCCGTCGCCGACAAGAGCTCACCGGACGGGGACCTTGACCCAGCCATTGGCGAAGGCAATGGCGAGGATGACGAAGGGGGTCGACATGCCGAAGATGATGATGTACGGCAGCGGCGTCATCATCGGGTTCTCCCCCTTCCTCTCCCCTGCAGTCTGCCAGTACCTGCATCCCACCCATCCACCTGACTGAATCACATGTTTCTTTGTACTACACAGGTCTGAGAAAAATGCAGAATTGCATGAGCTCAGGAGAGTTGAGCTTCATTGCTTACTGGTCTGGTTCCTCTTCTCTGGTGATGAACTTCTTGCCTGCAGGCTTGACCTCTCCATCTCCACCTGCGCACATCACTCAAATCTTACATCACAGTCCCAACAAAATGAATAACATGAGAGCATTAAGGAATCGTACCGAGTTTCGCTGAAATTCTGGAGCGCTGTAACAAAATGAAAAACATGAGAGCATTAAGGAATCGTACCGAATTTCGCTGAAATTCTGGAGCGCTTGCTGACAACGCGATCACGGAGCAAACTGACACCTTTCTTCGTTGGTGGGGTAGCAAAGGCAGCACCACTGCCCACGGCGAGGGAGGGAGTAACCTTGGCCATGGTTTCGTTGGTGTGGAGGAGAAAAGAGCTCTCCTGCCTCGTGCACATCACATGAAATAGTGCCTGTGTGACAAGAGTTCAGAAACAAGCGAATTGGATAAGGTGAGTGCTACCCAGGCTCATTCTCTTCCATAGCACATGCCAAGGCTCACAAGATGTGGTGACGTGGTCCAGCCATATACTACCATGTCAAGTTCCATCCTTGTGACGGATCTGGAACTTGTTATTAGAAGTGAGAAATTTTCTGGAAATTACCTTCCATGACAGTTGTCGGGAATGGATTTCTGAATTCATGTATTTCTGTACTGATTTTAGATAAGTAGCTAGTGCACACAGTAGAAACATTGTTAATAACCCGTTCGAATCACGAAATAATATTAATAAATAATTAACTACCGACCTTATGACCACTTATTACAAAAGAGGTTCAAAGACCTTAAGTCTCACAGCAGCGGAAATAAAATGATAAATTATGTGGTTGACACATCGAATCGCCCACTGGCATTCAACTAGGGGAACGCGGCCTAGTACTCCAGGAAGCCTTCGTCGAAGCCGCAGACGAAGTAGTCGTAGTCGTTCTCGGTATCTTCGTAGACTTCTGAGATTTGTTGAGTGTAGCATATGAGTATATAAATTACTCCGCGAGTCTTGGGAAATGATACATATGCATAGCTTTAACAATTGGGTATATAGGGTTCATTTGCACAAAGCAATATTTTTAGTTTAAACATCTTTTATAAAGTTCATTAGACAAAAGATGACTAAAAAGATAAAGTAAATTAAATTAATCTCTAGTACAGGTTTCAACTATCAAACACTAGTAAAGACGCTCTAACCGCCAAGTTTTCAAGAATTTAGCTTTAACTGCTCAACTGCTCTAATCGCGTAACCACAATCCAAGAGTTCCAACAACTCCCAGATCCCCAAAATGTTTCTTTTAAAACCAAAACTAAAATCTACCATGTGTATACGCACATTGCTCATTTCTGACTGTAGGCACGGCTATTCGAATAGTTTTTAACACTCTACAGAGGTTGTACAGCTTGACCACACGAGATAATCAGCTTATACTGTCCGCTTACACACTTCCAATGGTGTGCGACTAAACGATTATCACAGGGCTTTTACAATACTTTATTCTAACATTAGTCCGTCCGATGAGCTTAACCCCAAGCCATGAACGTCATTTACCATCGACTTGGAGCTCACCGTTGTGGGGGATAACCTGTCTGGACTTGGACGTCTTTTACCAACATCCGGCGCAAGCGCCGACAAACATGGACGTCATTTACCATCGTCTACACTAACTAGGTAACACCTACCATCTACAGCCTACGAGCGTAATGCTAGAACATAGTAAATTATCCAGCCAGGTGCTTCCCATTTAGGACATGTGGTTGCACGATTTTGCTTGGTTTAAATAAACACAAGAGTCAGTCTTTAATCGACTAGGGTGAGACAGACCAGACTCATGCCACTCACCCTAGCTTAAAATATTTTTCCACCATTTTTTCATTTCTAAATATTTACATTACCTAATGTCGAATATTTTTCAAATTTAAAGCATACAAATAATAAAGGTTTTTCTCCCCCCAAAGGTTAAATAGAACCAAATAGCACGTCTATACAATTCTATATCAAACTATTTTATAAAATTGTATTCAATGATGCGGAATTTCTACGCTAGGGTTACATAGGTGCAGGATATCAAATATCAAAGATGATAATAACAAACTTTAGGTTTTTAACTAACAACCTATAGTTTAAACTTATCATTTAAATAAAATAGCAATGCATAACTTTTAAACTGAAAATATAATTTACAAATCATAGGTTCAATGTGGTCAAAGGAGACTCGCCTTCGGTGACGTTGGAGATAAGTGCTTCCTATTGATTCAAATTGCGGTTTCACGACGTCAAGTTCTACGTGCAAAACGAGAAACACTAATAAACAAATAAATACAAAATAAAATCACAAAAATATAAGATATATACTAGAAGAGATTAGGATTTTATATGAATTTAGAAACTCGAATCACTGGATTCGTAGTTCGTACGAAGGAGAACGGATATTCGGAAGATTGATAACACATAAAATGATAGCAAATTCTGAAATTGCACTGTACAACAATCCGAAAATGATAAAAATATATATATATATAAGATAGAGAGCTAGGGTTTCCTTTTGGGTCACTTACACATGGGACCCACACACAAATAACTCTTGAAGCAATCGCCGCTTCACCACGTGTAGGTTGATCACGGTTCTCATCGGCGCCAAGCCTCTCTTGTCCGAATCCCATCGGAACCTCCGGAGACTCGATCGATATCCGCACCACCGATCCAACCAAATTGTTTGAACCACCGTTCGATCCATCTTGTCCATTCGCACCATGCTTGAGTCACACGACCTCACCAGTATCCCCGATCGCTTACGGACCTCACTTCCAAGCGTAGTCCCGATCCACTCACCGCTGAGCGTCGTTGACTCGCAAGCCACCGCAGACAATAAACAAACAAAGCCGCTTCCGGAACAAGTTCTTCACAACTTGACCCACGTCCGTTCCGCAATGCAATATACATCAATAAAGCATTGAAGTTCATAGAATCACACACTCGAACAAACTCAATGCAACACTTGGCTCACCTCCAGTATCGCTGGCCCGAGTCGCACTACGGCCGGTCCAGCCGATTCATCTGTCGGACCGCTCCCACAACGGCGGCGGACCGGTCCAAGGACTTAGCCAAAATTCAAGCAGAAATTCAAACCTTCGAAATTTCAATCGAATAGAACTTTTGACCTGGAGCTCCAAAAATGATGGGACCACATCCAGAGACTCCCTAACTTGCCTACACAACCTATTTTTGGCTCGGCTCAAAACCCAACTTTCAAATCACGGCGACCGCCACCATGGCGGCGGATCTCATCGCGTCTGACCGCCAATGACAACCGGTCGACGCCAGTGTCTTGGACCTTGGAGCAATCCCAAAAGCGAGATTTTGCAAACCAACAACACCATTGCCAATTGACTCATCATCCCGAGATTGTGCACATATCCTCACGATATCCACAATCTCCCCTTGATGAACACATTGGCAATTTTCAAAAAATGTGGTTTTCAAATGAAAAGTAAAAATTCGCCGTTTTGCATAAAGGCACAACTTGGTCCATAAGCAACAAAAGCCTAGAAACCGACCAAGCTGGCTTCAGAATAGTGTAAGCAAGTGAGATAAGGCATTGAAAACACAAAATGATTCAAATTCCAGAAAGTAGCCAAAAATCTCACTAAGGTCCATTTGAAAAACAAAATGTTCTATTTGACCTTTGATCATTGTGAGTATTCTTCAATTGCAAATCAAATAAGATAAGACAATGAAATCCAGAAACTCAACTCACCATGATCACAGATTTTCAAAAGGTTCAAAATTTTTATTTTATGAAGTTCTTTTATAATAAACCTTGAGTATGAAACCTAAAGCTCCAACATCATTAACATCATTTTCTTCACAATCTTTCTCCCCCTTTGACAATGAATTCATCAAGATGCATGAAAAAGAAAGAGCATGAAGGAATGACTTTATTTTTGAATTTTAGTGAAAAGGAGCCATGACCATTATACATATAGACAGACAAGTATTATACCAAGCCATATAAGGAGAAGGCGCTATATTCAATCATGGCAAAACATGTCTGCAAAGCTAAAACCAAGATAGCAAATCGAGATTAATGTAATTGAAATCATGAAAGGTTGCTCAAAATCATAGATCCACTCAAGGCAACCAAAATGAGTCAAGCCATGTCTATAAGTAAAAGAGACTCAAAACAAGAATTGAGGATTTTGAGCATTAAGAAAATTCTTTTGAAGCAAAAGCTCAAGCACTTAGCCCTTTTTGGGCAATTTCTCTTTTTCTTTCTCCCCCCTTTTTGCTGTGCTAGATCTCAAGCCTTGTCGCGACCATCTCAAGCGATAAGCTTAAAAGAATGATCTAGGTCATCCAAAACTCCCCGAGTTCATGCCTAGTGCAATGGCAAGCCGTCTCATGAGAAAGGATTGGTGAGATCGTTTTTCGCAGAAAATCTCATTTTCATTTGCTTGACTTAATAAGATAAAAGCTCATTTTTCAACTCGAATAAGTTCAAGACTCAATTCAACTTGTAAGACATGGCGAGAATCATAAATGGATCACTAGAGCAAAACTATTCACAAGATCCAACAAGACATGATTTGATTCAAATTTCTCACAGATATAAGCTAGCAAGTCAAAAGCTAAGCCACACACGAAGAGCCATAAAAGAGGTCTAGCAGACTATCACTCGATATGACAAGGTATAGAATATGAGAATAAGTCATACAAGGATAATAATCAAAGCTCCACTGATTTTATTACACAATGCAAGACAAATGAAATGAAACATGCATTATGATACAATGAATGCAAAAAGAGCAACTTCCCCCTCAAAACAGCCCAATAGGACTAATAACTCCTAACTCTCCCAAAGCGACAAGCGAGAAGAATCAAGAGCCTTAGTGAAAATATCGCAAGTCGTTGCTCAGACTCCACAAAATGAAGCACAACATCACCTTTCTCAACATGGTCTCTCAGAAAATGAAATCGAATATCAATGTGTTTTGTTCTGGAATGTTGCACTGGGTTTTTGGCAATATTAATTGCAGAAGTGTTGTCACAGAAAAGAGGAACACTTCCCAAAGATAACCCATAGTCATGAGCGTGGATAAAATCCAGAGAACTCGAGAGCGACCACTGGCGGCTACATACTCGGACTCATGTGGAATGTAAGACTGCTTTTCTAGAAGACCAAGAAACAAGAGATGTGCCCAAGAAATGACAAGTGCCAGAAGTACTCTTCCTATCCACTCTACACCCGGCGAAATCAGCATCAGAAAATGCTCGAATCGAAAGAGCCGAAGAGGAAGAATACCAGAGTCCAAAGTCAAGCGTATCTTGAAGGTACTGAATATGCGGCGTCTTGCTTGCGATGAGAAGCACGAGGAAGCTCGAAATCGGCGCACGACATACGGCGGAATGTATGTCCGCCTCGGCCGTAAGATAGAGGAGGAGCCAATCATATGCGATACTCCTTCGATCCACGGACTCTCCATCCTCATCGAGGATCCGGCACGGTGGTTGTTGCAATGGGAGTAGACATTGGCCTCTGCTTCCCATATTGAGCGCGAAGAAGGTCCTTTGTATACTTACTCGGTGGACGAAGGTGCCTTCTTTCGTGCTTGATTTGAAGACCAAGGAAGAATGTCGACTCTCCCATCATGCTCATCTCGAATTCACTTGCTCATAGAATCGAAAATCTAGACACCAAAGCATGAGAGGAACCACAAAATAATATCATCCACATATATTTGAACCAACAAGAAATCACGCCATGCACGAGGTGAGACAGGTTTTATCAACCATTCCCATTTTGAAATCATTTTCAAGCAAGAAACTCTTAAGCTTGTCATACCAAGCCCTAGGAGCTTGTTTCAATCCATCTGAGGGCTTTAGAGTTTAAAAACAAGGTTTGGGAATTTTGATTTTCAAACCTGGAGGTTGCTTGACAAAGACCTCTTCTTCTATGAAGCCATTCAAGAAAGCACTTTTAACATCCATTTGAAAAAGCTTGAAACCCTTGGATGTTGCAAATGCTAAAAGAATGCGAATGACCTCCAATCTAGCTCTTTGGAGCAAAAGTCTCCTCAAAGTCTAAGCCCTCTACAGGAATAACCTTGAGCAACAAGTCTAGCCTTATTGCGAACAACCAATCCATCCTCCTTTGCTTATTTTTAAAACCCATTTTGTTCCAATAACATGAGAATCGGAAGGTCGCTCAACTAAAAACGGACTTTGTTTCTTTCAAAATTTTCAAGCTCTTCATGCATGGCATTGACCCAAGAGGCATCGGATAAAGCATGGGTGATATCTCGGGGTTCAAAAGAAGCGACAAAAGCGAGAATGTGCATGGGAATCGGGAGAAATGAACACAGGCGAGTGACTCGCTCTTGAAGATCCCCAATCATCATTCAGGAGGATGTTGTCATTTGAATCGAAGAGGTGCTCTGGTGCGAGGTGGCCTCTACCCCATGAGTTGTGGAGGTAGGAGCAGGCCACTCGGATCGTCGGTGGGGATAGGAGGCATGCTCGTTGACCTGAAGTAGTAGTGCGAGCTCTTCACCCTCTCATGCGAGGAGGATGGTTTGAGTCTTCATCCTCGGAATCATCATCGGCGAAGATGCTTTCTTGAGTTTGAAACACGTGAACTCGAAGCATCGGGTCTAGTACGGACTAGCCTCATCAAAAGTGACTCGCAAGTCTCAACAATTTTGTTAGTATCAACATTAAAAACACGATAGCCACGAGAATGAGCAGGATATCCAAGAAATATGCCATCAAAACATCTAGACTCAAATTTATCAAGATTGCCATGTTTAAGAATGAAACACTTGCAACCAAAAATCTTGAAATGAGAGACTTTGGGAGAATGACCAAATCTAAGCTCATAAGAAGTCTTCCCAACCACGATCTCAAGAAAACCCTATTGGAGATATAACAAGAGAGAGATCGCCTCACTTCAAAATCTCCTAGGGTAGAATGCTCATCTAGCATGGTCCGAGCCATCTCTACAAGGGTTCTGTTCTTCCTTTCTACAACACCATTCTGCTGAGGAACTCTAGGAGAAGAAAACTGATGCTCAATTCCTCTATCAGCGCAGAAGGTAGAAAAAGAAGAATTCTTGAACTCTGTCCCATTATCACTTCTAATGGCTCTCAAAGCTCCAGGTATATCAACAGCAATTCTAAGGACCAAATCTTTAAAGAATCCAAATGCTTATCCTTAGAAGCAAGAAAATAAACCCATGAGTACCGAGTAATCATCCACAACCACCAGACATACCATTTCCCACCGGATGTGAACTCTAGAAGGACAACTGTATCTAAGTGAAGAAGTCATCCGTCCATCATCATTACCAAAGTAAGAGGTGGGTGGGAAGCAGACACCATCTTACCATGTCTACAGGGTGAGCACACAAGATCTCTAACATCCTTCAGCCTAGGCAAACCTCTAATCAAGTCCTTGCAACTGACTCTAGATAAATGATCAAAACCTATATGCCCAAGTCTACAATGCCACAAAACAAGGTCATGAGAATCAGAGGCTACAAGACACCTAGGACTAGAAGCAGAAGAAATGCTGAAATTTGCACAGAAAATCTTCTCAAATCTGGAGATCTCAAAAACAAGCTCACCTGAGGAATCTAGAACTCTACATGCACCTCTCTTAAACCTCACTTCTAGACCCTCATCAAGCAGCTGAGAAACAGATAGAAGATTATACCTCAGCTTACTTACCAAAGCGACGTCTTTTAGCATGAACTTGTCGTTGACGCGCACAGTGCCCTTTGCAGTCACGGTCCCAGTAGAAGCATCCCCAAATGTAATCAATTCATTGCCGGATGCACGTGTGAGGAGGAGAACCATCTAGAATCTCCGGTCATATGTCGAGAACACCCGGAGTCAACAAGCCACTTGTCCTCCTTCCTCGCACGACGGACCTAAAAGGCACAATCAGAAAACACCCGTGCCTCAGTACTGGGGTTAGTGATAAATGAACGAGGAATCCAGTACTGAGAAGCACGATGTCTGGGAGCAGCAGTAGAAATAGCTGAAACATGATCAGGAATAAAATCATAAGAATGCACATGAGAACCACCTAGACCTCTCCGAAACGATCTACCAAAAGATCGATACTCCCCTGCCTAGGTGCTACCCGTGTCTCTCCTCACGATGTCCTAATCCAACATGCTGCCTAGACCCACCAAAAGAGTCTACAAAATTCTCTACAAATCTAGGCCTATGTGTGGTGCGATAAACAGGCTGCCTAGCTCTAGAGACTACATCTGGAGAAGGGACTCCTCTAATGGATCTTAGGACGCTCATCCTCTCTTTTCTTTCAAGTTTTGCTCTCCGAAGCGTAACTCAACAAGATAGCCTTCTTTCTTGCGAAGGTGCAATGGTCTGGACCTTTTGAGGGTCTGCATGAATGAGTGAAAGCACCTTTCTTGCCGAAAGAGTTTGAGCAAAACCACCGGATTGAAAACAACCCGATGGCTTAGGAGGTTCTAGCTCAAACAAACCATTCTTCACAACTCTAGCAATCTTAGGTGGGTTTTTCTTGGAATGCTCTAGGGGGTTGAAACCTAGACCACTATTTTTCACGCTCACCTTGGATTGATCAAGAATCATGTTGAGTTTCTTTTTCCCACTTGAAAATTTCTCAAGAGTCACCTTGAGGTAATCATTCTCTTTCATTAACTCCTCACATCTAGTACACTTGCTAGACTTGATTACCTCATTGCGCTTACTCTTAAGAAGGGCCACTTCCACTTTGAAGGCCTCACAAGACACACAATAGATTCTGAATCCTACTCAACGCTCCTTAAACTTGACTCTAAAAGCCTCTTGTATCCGACTAACCATGGTTTCAACTTCGAGATTCAAAACACAAGAGCTAGAATCAATAACCCTTTTAGAAGCAAGAAAGACATGGATCTTTCAATTTTAGCCTTTTCTTCCGTGGTCTTGTTTAAGGCTTCAATCTCAATTGTAAGCTTGGGATAATTTTCACAAGATGCAACTCTAGAGTAAATCAATGTTTCGCATCTCTTGCATCTTAATCCTATTATCCTTACAATGAGAGCATGTGTGACTAGCATCAAACTTTTGCAATTCTTTTAAGGAACTATCCAATTTTAATTCTAGCAAAGCACAATTAGAGCAAGTTAAAGGGATAGCTTCCATGGCGTCACATCAAGAGGAATGACATCTAAACAAGCGATCTAGACTTGAAGGATTCTAGTTCATCGAGAGCATCTTTTAGTTGATTTGTGACGAGGAATGAGCAGATTTCAAGCTTGTCAAATCTTTAAGCAAGCTAGTGCAGAATCACAAATATCGCAGGATTGATAGATTTAAGCCTAACAACTTCAAGATTTAAATTATCAATCATAATGTCCGCTTCCTAATCATTTTTACTTGCTTATGCAATTTCTCAAAGCACCAAAGCCCTTTTCATATCGCAATAGAAGGGCATACCTCATCGGGATCACTAAAAGGATCCTCATCTTTGGAGGAATCGATTTGTCGTATTGTTCTTGGCCATGAAACACATGCCTGAAGTCATGCGCTTCTTCTTGCCACGAGAATCACTCGTCGTCCTCCGCTTCCGAGTCCACATCGCTCATATTTACATTCTCAAGAGCGGCAAGGACCCTACCGACAAACTTCCGATAGTTTGTCTTCTTGGGTTTTGCATCCCTCTCCGGGATGTCTTCTTGTCTCCTTCTCCTCCTTGCCCTTTAGCTTGGGGCACTTGGAGCGAATGTGGTTTGGCTCACCACATTCAAGCACGTGATAGGTCCACTCCTCCTCCTATTTCTCACCTTGTTGTACGCTCTTGTGAATTTGGTGGAAAGGAGGGCTAAGTCATCCTCGGGCAATTTCTCAAGTTGCTCATCACTCAAAGAATGTAAAGCGATAATGAAAAGCCGATGAGCTACAATCAAGAGAATCGAAGAGCAACCCTTGGATTTGTCGACCACTAAAGCCATCGACTGTCTTGGGAGACGCGAGATAAAGTCAATCTCATGCGTCTTCAACCTCGAGTAGAGCTTATCCATGGTAAGCTCGCTCATGACGATGTTGTCATTGATGGAAGTGATCTTCATACCCGACCTTCACATCAAGAGCACCCGTAAGTGGCGTGCATTTTGCACTTCGAAAATATCAAGTCAACAAATCGGAGATCATGAAGAATTTTAGAGAATCTTCCCCAGCTCATCCAAGGACTCACCAGCCTTTGTTCGATCTTCGAGTAAACCTTTTGAGCTGGTTCTGTCTCACTTCCTTGATCGCGCTGGACCCTTCGTGATAATCACAAAGTGTCCGCGATCTCGTGAGCGACCGCAAGTGAGCAACACGCTCAAACTCGGATCGACTAAGGCCTTGGATCAAATAATTCGAGCCTCTTTGTTGGCCTCCACATCCGGAGTGATCGATCGTCCATCGGGCACGACATAAGGGTTTTTCACCTTTAGCCAAATAGCGTGCCCTTGAGCCTCAATATACGCTTGCATACGAGCCTTCCAAAGATGCAAAGTCAACTCCCTCAAAAATGTGTGGCTTGGTTGAGTACTTGTCACGCCATGGCTCCAAAGACCGTTAAGATCTATAGACAAGAGCTAACCGGCTCGATACCACTTGTAGGACCGGAAGGCGACTAGGGGGTGAATAGGCGCTTTCAAAACTTTTCGCCTAAATCAAAACCAACACGAACTTTACTCCTTTAGCTACAAAGCTAAGAAGTTCAGGAGCACACAACGAAGCCTTGTGTTGGATTTGATAAACCCCTCAAGCACCGACACAAAAGGAGAAAAGAACTCAATGTTCTTCATCGAGCACAAAGCGTCCGGACCGGCTACCACGGCGGTTGGACCGACGGTCATCCAAATCGGCCGACAGAACTAACCAATGGTCGGACCGGTGGACACGGTTCGACCCGCCAAACCAAGTGGATCTGAAAACACGGCGGTCGAAACCGCTTGAAAGGCTTCGGACGGTAGAGTCCAAGATCAAAACTCCACCCAAAACCAAAACGAAATTTGATCCAACTTTTGATTCAACCAATGAAACTTGACCAAATTTCTAGCACACCTCCCTAATGATATTAGAGACCTATTTCTAGCGACGATCCATCGATCCACTTGAGAATCGATCTCTCGAGATTTTACCAAAGAGGTGCACAAACCCTAGAAATGAGAAAAACTTGATTCAACACTTGCTTGTGGGGGTTTGAAGAACTAGACGACTCTAGGAGTAATCCCACACATCAAAGCAAGGTAAAGTAGGCCAAGAGACCAAGCATGAACCTTTGAATCAAGGAAGCACCAAAAACATCCAAAGAGAGAAGAACACAAGGAGCAATTGATCTTTCAATTAAGCATCACAAGATTGTTCATCCACAATAGATGCTTACAAAGCCTCTCCACCTAGGAGGGCAAGAGCTCAACAAGGAGCACACTCCAAACCCTAGTTTTCCTCTCCTCTCCTCCAAACCCTAGAAAAGGAAGAAGGGGCTAAATGAATGCTTGCTTAGTTTTCCACCTCACCCTTCCTATTTATACTAGAGAGCTAGGGTTTCCCTTTTTGGGTCACTTACACATGTGACCCACACACAAATAACTCTTGAAGCAATGCTGCCTTCACCACGTGTAGGTTGATCGGCGGTTCTCATCGCGCCAAGCCTCTCTTGTCCGAATCCCATCGGAACCTCCCGAGACTCGCATCGATATCCGCACCACTGATCCAACATGTTTTGAACCACCGTTCGATCCATCTTGTCCATTCGCACCATGCTTGAGTCACACGACCTCATCGGTATCACGATCGTTACGGACCTCGGCTCTCCAAGCGTAGTCGATCCACTCACCGTTGCGTCGTTGACACGCAAGCCACACTGCACAATAGACAAACAAACCGTTTCGGAACAAGTTCTTCACAACTTGACCCACGTCGTTCCATGCAATGCAATATACATCAATAAAGCATTGAAGTTCATAGAATCACACACTCGGAACAAACTCAATGCAACACTTGGCTCACCTCCAAGTATGCTGGTCAGCCCTTCGGGCGGTCAGAGCCGATTCATCTTGATCGGAAATAATTCCGTTGTGTATGACGCGTGGGGTTCGGCTGTCAATGACTCTAGGGAAAGAATTGGAAATCCAGAAAAATAGGGTTCTCTAGGATCAAACTCAAGATCTATGGCAACAGTAGAGGACTAACTTGCCTCCTCTAACCAACTGAATCAACATGCTCGAGACAAATACACAAAGCCAAAATACTAGAACACTATAGAGCTTCATCTTCCTCCTCCAGCGCAGCACAAGCTCACGCCCATGGTAATGGCGCCGGTAAGGGAGATGGTAAGGTGGCCGGACAAGCACAAAAATGGGAGCCCATGGGGTCCCTCTACCCCTAGGAGGCAGCGGCTTGGCCGGGGAGGCACTGTAGCGGTGGCGGCGCGCACAGGCAGTATGGTGGCGACAACGGTCCAAAGGCTACGGGACGAAGAGAGGGTGAGCAATGTAATACCCCGAAAGTGAATCGGCTTATTAGAAGAAGTTTGGAAGAGGGAGCTAATCGGAAAATCAGAATTTATCTTTTCTCGGGGAGTTTTCTGTGTTTTCACGGCAACCTGGGCTTTGGGCCACAGCCCAAGTGGCCCAAGGGGCCGCCAAGGGTGCCTTCCCAAACCCTAGCCGCCACCCCCTCCTCTCCTCCCCTCTCATTCCAAGCCGCCACCCCCTCCACTCCCTCCCCTTTGGCCACCACTTCCTCCTCCTCCAACCGGCGCCATTGCTGCTCCTTAACACCATCTTGCTGCTGTGGTTCCGCCTCCAGTGTTCCCCAGTGGTGCTACTCAAGGATCCCTCCGAAGTTGCCTCCTTCCACCAGTAAATCACCGGCCGATCGTCGTCGTCGTTCTTGGCCGGCCTTGGAAGAGAGGAAGAAGGGGAAGGGAGGGAGGTCTTCGGGAGGCGGATCAACGTCCTCCTACGGGTCTACAAGGGTAATGAGGACTCCCATTCGCTGTTTGATTCATGAAGGTTGAGCTATCGATTCGATTTGTTTGGATAGTTTTGCCTCTGTTATTAGATCTATTCTGCCCAGTGGGTTGTGCGCCCCGTTTCGGTATCTTAGAAATCGAATCTGGTATTTTTCGTATCCTAGAGTTTTGTAGCCCTAGTTTTTATCTTTCCATAGCCACTGAGATCATGAGATTCCGCCTCACGGTTTAGGAGATATGAATTATTCTTTGCGCGCTGTTCTGTCTATCTGACGAGAAGGAACTATCTGTTTGTTCCTTTGTTTTGACCTTGTTAATGTAAGATTCAGGACTTCCACCCAACTAGGTTTTTGTAGAATTTTGAATAATATTTCTAGATTGGTATAGAACACCTCTATTGGATCTGTAGAGTGAAAGTTATGCCATGTTCTTTACTACTGATCTGTAGTCTGGACAGATGTCTATAATACGTTTTTAACTGCTGGTTAGCCAATTGTCTTGGCAGAATTAGTGAACCTTGTCAACTAGAGTTTCGTAGCCTAGTTCGTTAAGATTCATTGAGCACTGGTTTCACATCATTCCGAGTTATAGATCTTTAATTATGATTTTTCTCGTACTGCTGCCCAGTAAAGCTGTAAGCTGGCTGAATAGTTTTATTGTCGGTTTGATCCCGTTGATTATATTGGATGGTTAGAGGGTTAGGGTAAGACACTTGTGGCTGTGTCAAACCTTGTTATCCTTATTCCGAATATATGTTTGTGTAGGCGGTGAGTGGAGGAGCACCTTCGTTGCCTCCTAGCACGTCACAGCGCGGAAGGCAAGTACAATGTGGTAAGACATGTTGATTTCTGTTGAATGTTGTTAATGCGATATTTCTTCTATGATCCATGTTCATACTTCATGTTATACAGTTGAAAGTTGTTGATGCGATGCTATTTCAATGATTCATAACTCATACTTCATGACATATATTCATTCTTAGTTGATAATCCATGTGATTGAAAGAGGTGACACCCATTGCATATATTCATTCCATTATTGCATTGTTCATGTTCCGTCCACGGGAGTGGAATTGTTAAGACCCATCAATTCCAGTATGGGCACGTAAGACCCACCATTCCAATGTGGGCAATTTCGGACACCCGTATGAAACTTTCTTCATACGGTGATTGGATCCCCGAACTTTGTTAAGTACGGGCTTAAGTGAGCACCGACGGGTGTGTCACTCAGATATCTGCAGTATGAGCATGTGTGAGTCCTTTCCTTCAATGCACCCATTCATTCCATTCATACTCATAAGTGTTCGGAGATAAGTTCATCCTTTGTATTGAGATTGAATAGTTCATAACCTTGAATGTTCAATTGTTTCTCAGACTTGCTTGAGTTTCGACTCATTCTTGTTTTCTTTATTTATTTAGGTGATCGTTGATGATGACTCTATTGGGAGGAATAGACACGCACGTATCACACAGCTTCAATACATTTTACTTTCATTAATAGTGTCGAGTATGTCTTTCAGTGGTTAATTGAGGAACTGTAATAAATAAGATTTCTACTGCATGATATTTCTCTCCACGTTATGTCTTCTTGTTAAATGATGCTAGTGGATCACTTCAATTATTTCTTGATTCTGTTTGATGAATTCAGTCTTTATTCCTGCCATGCTACTATTAAAGTTGGTCCCTTTATGTACTTAGACGAGTTTAAGTTTAAATTCTTCTGCAATTTGGTGGTATATTAGTCCTTTAGGTAACATCTTGGCTTCCGAATAGGCAGGATGTTACAAGCACGGCATGACCTCGACCCACGAATGGTGTAGGTGTGGGCGGTTTGCCCGGAGGATGGCCGAGGTGACCCCACCACAGTGTTCGGCGACATGAAACGCACGACGTCGACAGCAACAATCCACAGTACATAATTGAATGAATTGAGGTGTGGGATAGATAGGAAATCACCAGGAACACGCGGTGACGCAGTTAGAAGTGGCAAAAAACTCACCGAAACGACGAATGCACGATTTGGGAGGAGTGACTGACGTTCGGGAAAACGAGAAATTTGATGTCGTCGGTGCTCCGAAGGTTATGAGTCTTGGAGGGGATGTAAAGGGGTAGAAGAGGTGTCAGTACACCAATTTATAGCCTATCCCGTGATTCGAATCGCCCGGAACGTGAGAAAAATTGGGGCGACAGTTTTGGTTTAGAGAATAATGACAAAGGAAACTGCAAAATTAATTGTGGATAATGGGAGAAACGTGCAATTGATGGAAGCATGATGTGGGTGATGATGACGCGGTCGTTTCGCTTCAGACAGAATTTAATTTGGAGCTTCGTGTGAGAAGAAATGGGGAAAAGAATGGAAGTGACTGTTGTCTGTTATTTTTGAATAAACAATAAACAACATCGTGCACGTCCTGCGGTAGAAGATGAAGTGGAGAGAGAAAAAGAAAAAGAAAATTCAAAAATTCTACAAAAATTCCACAAAAATCTTTGGAACATGAAACAATTTAATAAAATTATTTTGAATTTAATTGATGTTTATTTTAATCATTTAATATATTTTTTATTTTCTAAGATTTTAAACTAAGCTTTAAATTAATCTAATAAATTACAAATGATTCATTTTATTTTAAAGCTTCAAAAAGACTCTTGAATTAGCAGGAACTCCTATTTCAAATCCAAATCTTTGAATTAATTATTTTAAAAATAAATTTTTGAAAAAAGCCAAAATTTAAGATGTTACAACGGGGCAGTGAAAGGAAACAATTGAGCTCATTACAGGGACAAGGATCGAGTCCTTTTTTTCTTTGCGTAGAACACTTAATAATAGATTCAGTTAATTAAGTGAAATATCCTGCTGAACAAGATGTGTTCAATCCTAAACATCAACCATGATTAATGCCCAAAACATTTCCACAGAGCAAAAACTACTTGCACACAAAGATTCTTTCTGACTAAGCGATACAGAGTACCAAAGCATTTGACTTGGCACTAACACAAGAATCAAAAGGAGAGGCAGCGCATAAGCTGTCCTTTGTGACCAAAATTAAAAGGAAAAAAACGTCCTTTGCAATCGCTCGCATTTGCATTTGCCCATCAGGAGCTAGCAGCATTGCTATTGTTGGATTGAGATTCAGATATGATGTATTTTGCAACATCGGCACAGCAGGAAAGCTTATCAGCCTTGTGATCAGGAATTTCAATCGAGAATTCTTGTTCAAAGGCCATGACAAGTTCCACCCGGTCCAAGCTGTCCAAATTCAAGTCCTTTTGGAAATCTGCTGTCTCAGTCACCTGCAAACATTGAATGGTAAATGTGTGCTAGTGTCCAGATGCTAACCCATGCAGATACAAAAGGACTGCAAAAAATGTATGATGTATAAAGCAACTTAATAAGATAAGACTGGAATAGACATTTGCTCATGGCAACTCTTTTTGGACTAACCTTAAGATCACATTATTAGTAGTGCGCTCATCTAAAGGAGTAATTAGGTTCCATACTTCAATATTTCATGAGACTCGCGAATCACTTATTCATAAATATGCGACTCCAAAATTGACTAATGTTCTGACAAAAATAGTAAAAATACCGAATACCCATCAGGATACATGGTTGTATTGGACCCATGACGTACCCCACTTTGGTTTTTGAGACGGTTACCCCATTCATGATTCATCAATTTCTGTCTCATCCACACCCTGATACTAAACGCCTAGTCAATCATCTGCTGGACAACCCTGTGCACAGGGCCTCTTGTTGCTACCCACAATTGACAATGACATCTCATTGAACATCTTAATGCAGCAGTCAACTTGGCATAACCCATGATCACATAATCTCTGTGTACATTTGCCTATACATCCAGTGACCTAGCTGCCTTCATCTAGACAATCTCCAACCTCCCCCGTACCAATTTGTGTCTCACCAATTTGTCTTGTCCACCTTGGATACTTCACTGGCATACTGAAACATGCATCGGACATGACGACCAAATTCCTAATTTATGGGATAAAATAGAATAGCGCATACTGGATGCGAAGCAACTAATGCATATTGGGGGTTACTGTTGCACATTTGTTTTAGCATCACAAATTTTCCTTGCAAGATTATAACTTATAAGATTCTAATAGAAGTATGAGCAATCTTTATTGTGCTTGATTTTCCCCTTCAAATTTCATGTTTACGATTTTAGTACCTACTGAAATTGTCTTTAAACTATGTATTTATTTTATCAGTTTTCATAAACTCACTTTTCAGAAATTGAATATCAGCTGATTTCATAAGCCTGGTGGATCTATATATGCCAGTAGTTTGAAACAAAATAGTTGTCAAATCAATTGGAACCACAGTTTTTCTCCAAACCGCCACTCGCTAGGGAAATTCTATAATATGTCCATTCATTCAACTTGGCCACATCCACATATTTGGACAGGCAAAAACCCAGACAGACCTATCCTGAGGACAGTCAAGCGAATAAGCTCTCAGGTGCTAAACTGCTAATAAGTTTTTTTTTTATTAGTCTCACAACATTGCGGATAGCAGTTTTCCTCTGCTAAACTTTTCAATGTGAATCTAAATTTATGTTAATTAGATGAAATTTCATCAATTACAGAACTCTGTAGTGCCATGAATTAATTGATCTGTTCTAAGGAGAGAACAAACAATTCCGTCTTTTGCAAACTTACGATGAAATATGGCACCACGATGTGCTCCCAACTCACAACTAGATATATCAGTAGACTACTTCACCATTTCCTCTAGTCCTGTGCAGGTTAAAAACCGAACGGGCACTTTCCGATCATCGGCGGAAATGGTAACAGGCCGGTTACCAGATTTACCGGAAAATATCCGGATAAAATTCGTTTGAATTTGCTTAAAAATCAGCTTAAATTCGAAAATTCGAACTTGAATTTGCTAACCCGGGAAAAACCGGCCGGTTTTTCCGTTCCTGCCCCCCACCGGTAAGACCGGTGGCGGTAACCGGCCGGTTTTTTTAATCTCTGGTCCCAGGTAACCTAACAGTTTGTTTGGCCAAACAGCATTGAATTCTAGTCATCCATACGTTGCAGTTCAGCCATAACAGCCACAAATCCTTGCCAGCGACATGTTGCAAACTTACTGTCCTATTGCGGGCTTGCTGTAACAGAACCATAGTATAAATGACATACCGGCACTCAAGGCTTATGTGTGCCATTGTATTGTTTTACATGGTACCAGAGCTAAAGAAAACATAATGACTGATTTCTTCTAGTTCTAACTTGAATTCCTCCAGCACACACCTCATTGTTCTACACTTCTCTTCTTCTTGTGCCATCACCATTGTGGCCTCCGTATGCTCCTCTTCTTCTTGCACTGCCGTAATCATCATCAAGAGATCCAACACTGTTTGTTAGCCTTGGAATGCATGTACTCTTATCGATCCAGGGCTTAAAAGCAAATCTGCCTCCAACTTATGACCTTGCAGAAGAAGGATCTCTCAGTCATGGATTACTTTGTCGTGTCAGGAATCTCGCAGATGCCCAATTCAAAAAAGAATCTTGCAGATACTCTTTCTGCCATTAGCCAGCATTACAAGAACAGGATACAGTATCCTATATGCTTGCAGGACTTAGATCTCCTCTTCTTGTCGTGGCTGGCCAATGGCATAAAGAGTATCCATGCTTGACACAATGGAAGTAATCTATGATAGAGAGACATGATCCACTTGTATGATCCTTCGTTTCCATCTCCACCAGAGCAGAATCTGTTACGTTCAATGACTTGAATGCTCATCTAATGAGTTATGAACTACAGATGGGGCATTATAATTTCAAGTTTCAACAGATCCTAATTTGGATATTCAGCTCATATATGCGATCAACTTGATCAGTCTTATCAACCTGAAGGGAATCATTTTGCTGCACTTGCTACAACTAAAAAAAACTAGAATGTGGTATCAGCAGTGATTTTGATAGATTCAAATTCGAGGAAAACACAATGGTCGTGGTAAGTTCAGGTTGGCAATGCTGACGGTTTGTCAATTCAACATGCTGGCCAATCTAAAATTATTTTGTATACAGATTATTTGGTCCTGAAGAAGTGCCCTGCATTTTCCTATAATAACTAGTAACCTTATTTCCATTAACAAACTCACTCAGTACAATAATATTTCTTGAATTTCATCAGGATCAGATTACAAAGAAAAAGGTCCTCCAAGGCAAATCCAAAAGGCCTTTTATCCAAACAAAGTTACTAACCTTGCTTCATCAAAAGAAGCATCGATTTCTAAGGAAGTCAGAAATATCAGTTGGCTTTGTTGTACACAATCTTTTCTAACTTTTCCCATAACCTTCTCTACGATTCTACTACCTACTAAGTAAGAAGTAAGTTCAGGCCATGCAACATTGAATTATTGTCAGCCACATGTCGGCAAACTTACCTTACGGTCCCTTTGAAGTTTATTCTAAGTTCTAACAGCCTTGGGGCCTATGTCCAGCAATCGCATGGTTTCATCTTCACGACATTTCACTATTGACTGACATTTTACTAATGGAAGACTAGAACCTGTATGACCATAGACCCATGCCAAGCTAATTAAGCAGCAGACAACAACTTCCACAACTAATAAATCGCACTACTACTAACTGAAATAGCAAATATTTAAGCTGTCATATGGCAAAAATAGAGCTTGGATTGGAGAAAACTATGCCAATCATTTGTTCCCCAAAGACCATTAACATTAACATAGAGGTGAAATAACAAACATGTTGGATCCTTTTCCACCTTTTTATAAGAAAAGAAGGCAGGAGAGGAGAGAGCAGAGCCAAGAACCGACCTTGTCGGCGTCGATCTTGTCGAACTTCTTGACCAGGTCGACGATGCGCACCCTGACGGCGCTCTCGGAGCTATCGCATCCAGCGTCTTGGCTCGCCGACGTGCTCATCTCCCGAGCGAATGCGCCCAGCGCCGGCCTCCCGCCACCTCCACGCGCAGCAACGGAGGGCGCGCGGCGGCAGCCTAGCCGCAGATGCTGCAGCACCAAGCTGCTCACCGCTTGCATCCTGCACGAGCTGTACCTCTTCTCACCAAGAAATCGATTCCTAGGTGCGGCACAGGAGGAGTACACGAGATTCCCTTCTAGATTGATGACGAAGGTAAAAAGGAGGAATTGGGGGCCGCAGAAGAAAGGACGAAGTAGGCGGCTTCTCCTGTGCGGCGGGCGTCGTGGTGAGGTGACGGCAGGAGGGTGAGTTGGCCCTATTTGGAAGTGGAGTGGAGGGGAAGAGTGGATTGGATTGGTATGGGCCCAATTCCAAAGCCCAAGGCCTGCTACTAATTCTTGTTCTGCTTCCCATTTCTTTCTTTCTTTTTAATAGGAAATTGCACCACATGTATGTACGTACGTTTTGTTTTTGGCGATTCCCCATCCACATGTATGTGCATTTGCATCACATGTATTTATGTATGTATGTGTGTACATAAGGTATATTTGGAAGTTTAGGCATCAATGTCAGCGAGAAATTAAAGCCGAATTAAGATGTTGTTCACCGACGGTTATACAGGACAAACGTGACGAGGATTGCACTAATTTCATGATATACATACCTAGCCTAAACACTATCACAAAGTTAAAGCTAAATTTAATGTTTATAATTATAGTTTACTTGAAAGGATACGACTACAGCTTTTGCTTATGTTAATGTAGGTTTGCTGGACGTATTAGAAATAGTGCGAGGAGAAGAGGGAGGTAGACCCAACGGAGAAGGAGAGCCAAGAGAGTGCAATCCCATGCACCGTAACCTACTTCTTCGATGTTCCGATCCAACAAGTTAAGGGCGAGATGGCGACTGCGAGGGCACCACAGAATTGAAGGTGGCTCCTTTCTGTCCACGATGGCTTCTTTTCCTAATCTTCCAAGGATTCATCCCTGCTGGACTTGGATTGGGATGTCTCAGAGGGTTCTCGGTTTGCATGCCACATTAGTCGACTTTGGAACTTCAGGGGTCTCCTCTAGTTTCCTTCTTCTTGCAACCTTCTCTCGGTTCACTTTTCGTTTGACGGAATCTTCAGTGGCAAAAGCTCTTCATTGTTGTTTGGATGGAAACTCTCTGGTTTCCATGTTCATCGTGCTTATGATTATGGGTTTTGTTTTTCGGTTGCATCCAAGCATGTTGGTTTTGCGATCTATGCCCTTTGTTCTATAATTTCCAAGCATTTTACAAATCATTTTCATCTTTGGCTTGATGGTGATCCGAACTGGCATCTGGAAGTTCAACTCTGGAAACAGCAACACGAAAATGAATGGACCTTGGTCTCATCCAGAAAGAAGACACCTCGTCCGGCTTTATCAAAAAGTTTCTTTTGCTCTAGACATTGAGCGAGTCTCTAAATTTTGCTCCAGGCCAAAATATTTCTTTGGATTAATCTACAGTCAAAGTGGGTTCAATCTTCATTCAATTGAAACATGATCTACGTTTGGAACCTTCTTCTCATGGATCTCACATTGGGATTTCTTGCCCTCTTCAATCCCCATCCAGAAATTCTAAAGTTCCTCGGCAGAAGCCAATTTAAAATTTCAAATCTGCATCCCCAGATATCTCGCAACGACAACATCACACTTCTCGGGCTCAAGGTATTAACCGCAGTAATTCGTTCATTTCAGTTTCTCAATAGCCAATCATCCATAATAATTGCTTGTTAAATTGCCTAAATTGCCTGGGTGTGGGCCACCGAATAATGTCGGTTTTGCTATAATTATGGACATATTGAGAAATCCGAAACGTCCGCACCATTCCAACAACTTATTGGAATTCGCGCCAGGCTCGATCCTTCGTCTACTTCGGCAATTCCATCTAGTAATCATTCTTTGAGTGAAATTCACCCCATATGCTCCCTCTTTCCGTCATCTCTTCCCCCATGGCGGATTTTGACATTGATGATCCCGCTCGCTTTGTCCCAGAAGGTCTTGAGATTACGGAAGGCGGCCACCAAAGGCTACTGTGGGCGGTCCTCATCTTCGACGGAACTCCTCCGAAAGCGCATGAAAGCTTGGCCATCGCGGTGGTTTAGCCGGAGATTCCAGTCCCCCAGATTGAACAAGCACTTCTTGAAATCAGAGATTATCTTCAGAATGTGTAGAGGGTACGTATTCTCAGTTTTTCTGCTCATCCGCTCGGTATTGGGATTTTCCAATTTACTTCAGCTTTACGAAGGGATAGTGTCATTTTTCGACAACCGTACTTGTTAGATGATGTTCATACTATGAAGTTCCAGAAACATGATGACGCTATAATTGGCGCTCGTCAACTTTTACTAGAGTCGATTGGATCATGATGCTTGGCTTTCCACTAGACTTTCTGCATATCCACTATGTGGCTCAATCCGTCTCAACTTTTGGACAATTCATACACTAGCATGCGGATGATCGCCTAAAAGGAAGAGTTCTTGTGAAGGTTTTGATCCAGGACCTAGATGTTATGCCTAGACGTCTGGTTATCAAGAAAGGAAATCCTCAGGGAAGGCAAGGACAATACTGGATAGTGTACGTTTTCATCCTCAACTCGGATTTTCTGGATGTCTTTCATGGGGACAAAGAGCCTTTTTTCCCTGTCAACCCCAACACTGTGATTGCTCCCGATCATGATTTGGCTCACCTACCAGTTTTTAACCTGCCACCGGTAGTACCTGATCCAGTTTGGGATAATTGAGTACAAGCGGCGAACAATGCCATTGCAGGTAACTGGGGAGATAATGCCGACCATGCTGTAGTCGATCAACCACAACAACAACATCAGATCACTCATTCCTTTTCGTTGGACTCTTCTTCTGACAATTCATCTGTCAACTTCGATCCTAGCCATGAAATCAACATGGATGTTGATCTACCTCAGCCCACATCACCTGCAATGCTTTTAAAGATTGTGTCAGGGATACAATTTGGACTTGACCATCAACTGCAATGATGGTTCAACATTTGTGCCACAAGTACATGGAAACAAGAGCACAACTTTCAATCATTCACAGGGGGTGTCAGTGACCTTCTGTCCCAACACCCTTTGGCTAGCTGCTCAAATCAAGCCCGCGCTAGTCCAACAAGGAAAAGGGCAATTCCAGTTACTTTGGAGACTCCCCCAAAAAAAGGTAGCCCGAAAATTGACCTTCCAGAGCAAGGCCAAACATTTATTTCCAATAAGCAATGTTGGGCCATTGTCCCCTACAAGCCAAACTTGTCACTTTTGACGTTACAATTTTTGGCAAGACAAGAAGTCCACACACCTGCATTTCCAGATCAAGCTTCAATGCTCACCCCTTCGGCCCCTCCAGCAAGACATGCTTTACCTGCTCCACCCCCAAAAAAGAAGCAAGGTAGGAAAACCACAACACCCATTGTGGATTCTGAGCTACGTCGTAGCCCAAGGATTAATATGCCTAAGGATGGCTATCGTCACACACAACTTGACCAAAGTCCAAGGCACCGAAGGCACTCCTCTCGAGCCAAATCAGTTAAGTCTCCAGGTGTCCCTTCATCGTCAAGATCGACAGCCTTTGCTTCCTCAACTTCTCCAGTGGCTCCTGAATTATTCATCCCTATGATGCAATCCATGGGACGAGGTTGCGAGGTGCCCCTAGAGGACATCTCGGATGATCAATTTTTAGCGCCAAAAAAAGATGATCGAGCAGTTCAAAAATCGCCAGTCACTTGAAGCTTCTATTGGACTTCTATTGATCATGAACTTATTATTTTTCTTCGGTTCTATTTTCTATTGGAGTTACTTGATTCTGGTTTATCTGCTGGAGATGATTGGCTAAACACTGCAGTTATTTTGGTTTTATCCTAACTATGTGAACTAGACAGGATGGACCTTCTGGGGGCTTCCAAATGTGCTTCTTTTCCTTTGATTGCCTTTTGTTCTATTATTGTTTGCTCCATTCTGTCTGGTTAGAAAGCTGCACTAGTGATGCTATGCATACTAGATTTGGAAAGTACAACTTGAGTTCTTCATGGTAGGACATCATAAAAATTGGAATATTCTCTGCTGGAACATTAGGGGGATCAATTCGGCTGATAAATGGAATGCTTTGAGGGAAAAAATTGAGGAAAGTTCTCGTTCTATTGTCTGTTTGCAAGAAACCAAGCGTGAATTTTTTGACCGGGGTTACATAAAAAAATTTGCTCCCAAATGTTTCGATAAATTTGCTTTCATCCCCTCCACTGGTCGTTCTAGGGGTATTTTAGTGATAGGGATAAGCTCTCTTTTTGAGTATGTGGTCAATGATCAGCTTAGTTTTGCTATCTCAATCACTTTCACCTCAAGAGTCTCAGCAGATACATGGACTCTAGTGACAGTCTATGGACCTTGCAAAACCAAGCCCGCCAAAACCTTGTAGATTGGCTTCTTAATATACAAATTCCTCACAATGAGAAATGGTTGCTTTTGGGTGACTTTAACTTCTATCGGTTATTGGATAATAGAAATCAGCCAGGAGGAAATATGCAACATATCTTGGTTTTCAATGCTATCATTAGTACACTGGCAATGCTATCATTAGTACACTGGGGTTAGTGGAGCTTCCAATCAAAGGGAGGAATTTTACTTGGAGCAACATGCAGGGCAATCCTCTTTCGGAGCAACTGGACTGGTTTTTCACTACAAACAACTAGACAGCTGCATGTCCTAATACTATGGTTAAACCTCTATCACGATATATTTCAGATCATATCCCTTGTGTGGTGTCAATTCAAACTAGAATTCCAAAGTCAAGAATTTTTAGACTTGAAAACTTTTGGGTTGAACATCCTGGCTTCCTTCAAGTGGTTAAAGAATCTTGGGATTGGGATATGCCCTGTGTTTCTACCGACATTGCAACACTCCATTCTGTCAAACTGAAAAGACTTCACCAGGATCTCAAAATTTGGAGTAAAAATTTTTCTCACCTGTCAACTCTCATTACAAATTGCAATATTGTGCTTAACCTTTTGGATGGTTTAGAAGAGCAATGACCGCTAAGTCTAGTAGAATGGAACTTTCGGAACATTATCAAGCGACACATACTCAACAGCTTTATTGGCAAAAGAGATGCACCATTAGATGGGTCAAATTTGACGACGGGAACATAAAGTTTTTTCATGCTTTAGCTACAGAGAATTATCGGAGAAATCACATTGTGTCTTTTACGAATCGAGATGGTCGCTTACTAACGGACCACAATGAAAAAGCTACTATCATTTAGAGTACATTCAAGGAAAGAATGGGAGTTTCGTGCAATCCGTATATGCACTTTGATCTGGATGCTTTGATTGATAGAATAGATGATTTGGAACACTTAGGACATCCTTTTCTAAAGGAGGAAATTGAAAAAATTGTTAAAACATTACCTTCAGACAAAGCTCCTAGACCAGATGGTTTCAATGGATCATCTCGGCGGATATATTTCAGTTTTGTGATGTTTTCAGTATGGATAAGTTAAATCTCCAAAGCATGAATACCTCTCTGATCACTTTGATTCCCAAGAAAAAATCTTCAAAAAATATCAATGATTATAGACCAATATCTCTGCTTAATCTGATCCTCAAACTCATCACAAGGTACTATTTGACAGACTCCAACAAGTTATTATCAGCCTCGTACATGGTCATCAATATGGCTTCATTAAATCAAGATCTATTCAAGACTGTTTAGCATGGGCTTTCAAATATCTGCATCAATGAAAGCACTCTAAGAAAGAATTATTCTACTTAAGATGGACTTCGAGAAGGCTTTTGATACTCTTGAACATAATACCATCCAGTTGATGCTTGAGAAAAAGGCTTTAATTCAGTTTGGATTCAAAGCATTCTGACCTCAGGTACATCAGCTGTTTTACTTAATGGAGTGTCGGAAAAGTCTTTTCATTGCAAGAGAGGAGTTCGACAGGGCGATCCTTTATCACCCCTCTTATTTGTATTGGCAGCTGATCTGTTACAATCCATTGTCAATGAAGTACGACATAGGAATCTGCTCAATCTTCCAATTCCTAAAGAAGATCAACAGGACTTCCCAATTATTTAATATGCGGATGACACTCTTCTTTTCATGCAAGCTGATTCTCGAGAACTCATGTCTCAAAGGTCTACTAGAAGTCTATGCACAATCCACTGGTCTAAAAGTAAACTACATGAAGTCAAGTATGATTCCGATCAGTGTTTCAGAAGAATGTATGTCAAACCTTGCTGGTGTCTTCGATTGCCAAATTGGTAGCCTACCTTTCACTTATCTGGGTCTACCTCTCGACACCACCAAACCAAGAGTACAGGATTTTGCTCCTCTGATTGATAGTTGAACGACGTCTAGTTGCTTGTTCTGAATGCGTCTCTTATGGAGGACTGTTGATCATGGTAAATGCAGTCCTCAACCTGTTACCAACTTACTACATGTGTATTTTGAAAATTTCGGATGCGGTCATACACACTATTGATAGGGCCAGACGACACTGTTTCAGGAGGGGATCAAACCTGATGCGGATCAACCTCGAGGCGAGATTAAATCCGCAGGGTTGCCCTATCTTTCACGGTGGAATTTTCTGAACAAATATGTGGAGCACGAATTACAGGATGCAACTCGCACTTGGATAAATAAATCTCACACCCACATACACCTCAGTACACGAACGAGAAATATGGATCAAAAATCCAACGAGTAACTCCTAGCACCACAGCTAGAAACCCTCACGCCAAGATGAAATCCGAGATTGGAATTCACAGGAACACATATAAAACAGGAATGAACCCTAACGGCCGAAGGCCAACACGCACACGTATTTTAATTCATAACTCCAAAACTTGACGCCCCTACATGGTCGCACCTCTTGCCCTTTTATAGGCTTACATGCACGCACACGCACAGGCACACGCACACAACTAAGTTTATTGAACTCGTATTAAAAACTCTCCAAACCGACGTACACTTGAACCAATGTGACATGGACTCATGTAACAAAGGCATAAATGAACCAGATTGGTTTTTATTGGAAACCAGTGATTTTACAAAGAAAGTCACGAAGCATACTCCAACTAATTAAACAATCAACGTGAAACCTATTTGGTGCGCCATCTTAAATAGATCAACTTGTCCTGTTGGTGGACCCCATCCCATATCGCGTAGAGAAAGAAAGACACGCACTAGTAGAAACGGAGGTACGCCGGACCTAACAAAATTCACACAAGTTAGATGTTTCCTTCGGATTTCTTGCTGTTTATCTCCAACAGAATCTCCAAATATATCTCTATTAGTTGATCGAGTAGTTGTTGGTCTCCTGCTCCTTACGCCCAAAAAATAGGAAATTGAATTGATTTCCTTTGTGCATACGGCTTGAAATCCCATCTCTATCATATGCTTCATCTCCTCCTGGCTCCCATGCAATACCATTGCACGTAGAAATAGGAAGCCTTGTTGGTTTCCTTTGACTCCCGTACACACACATGCATTGGGATGATTAGTTAGTTGCTCCCATATATGCAAAATCTACATACACTCCTGGTTCGAGTGCAACCATGCACACGCACGACAGCCCGTGCGCCACGCATGCACCTCACAGACAGGTTTAGTAGTCGTGGCCGCATCAAAACATGAATTCGAAAAAGCAATCATTAGCAGATTGGGAAAAGGTTTGTCAACCGAAAAACAAAGGGGGACTGGGAGTCATGAATCTGAAAATTCAGAATGAAGTTTTACTTATGAAACATTTGCACAAATTCTTCAACAAAAAATTTCCTTGGGTACACTTAATTTGGTCCACCTATTACAGACATAAATTACCACAAGCATCCAAAGAAGAGGGATCGATCCTTTTGGTGGAAAGATGTCCTTTGACTGCTTGATAAGTTCCTAATAATCTCTACTTGCTTAGTTATTTCAGGGAACTCGGTCCTTTCTGGCATGATAAATGGAACAACATTATGTTATCTCGCAAATTCCTAGTCTTTTCTAAAAATCTTTAAGGCTAAAACCGATTTATAATATGGAAACGAAAGTCAATTCGGTTTTGCATTATTAGAACCTAAATATCCTAGTTTTCCTTAAGTGCACCTACACCCTAAATCTAAATTAAGGTTTGCAATTCTAGTTTGATATGCAATCAATTTAATTCTAAGAATATAAATTGCACAAAGTAAATCTCAAGAGTGCAAACAACAATGATACAAGGATGTTCAAGAGAGCAAACCATAATGACACAATGATGTTTTACCATACCTCCGAGGTAAGTCCAAACGAATTGAACCGGCTCACAACTTGAACAAACACCTCAATCTACTCGAGGTTGCTCTTCCTCCACTCCGGAGAGGGCGAGCACCAAACCACTCACAATACGCCGGGCCTTCTCACAAGATTCTTGAGAAGATCACCGGATCACAACGCCTCCACACCGTCCAGGTGTCGGCAAGCACCAAAAATAATAAACCACAACCCTTGCTTGAAGGTTATCAAGTGCCAAAGAGATCAAGAAATGCTGCAAATGCACTTCAATGCTCTCAACTACCTCAAAATATGAAATATGAGCAAATGAGTAGTAGAGAGTGCACCAATAGCTCAAATGTATTCAATGAGGTCAGGGCCAAAGAGTTAATGGACCACAAATTCGACCGTTTGGGGCAAGATCCCCAAAAAAATCAGTAGGTGCGGTACTACCGTCATGTATCGGCTGGTACTACCGCTTGGCTCTACCGGTACTACTGATTTCCAGTGGAGGAAAACTCTAAAAAATATGCTCTCTAGAAATAATGTACCGCAACTAGAGATCGGATCTATCACACTGCGGTAGTACTGCACTTCATGTGCGGTTATACCACAAGGTGGTTGTACCGTAGTTATACTTGCGGTCATACCGGTTTTACTGACAACTATTTTTTTCAGATGCTATTCTAAATGCAATGCATGACTCTTAGTTGATCAAGATGGCAAAAAATAAGTCCTCAAGCTACTAGCCATAATCCCTCTTTATAGTACAACATCTAGCCTATAAATCTGGTCTTTCCATCAATCGCCGAGACCGGTAAAAACTAGAAAAGGGTCCTTGGGCAACATAATACCTTTGTCTTTAGCCATGTCGATCTTTTATCGTGTTTGCATGCCATTTCCATGTCGTCATCCAAAATCCGGGGCTAAACCTTTAAAACATCTTAGCACATGGTAGTCATACCTTTGCCTTGAGCATCCATCTTGGAGTGATCACTCGATGACGAACATCTTCACTCCAAGTTCAAGTTCTTGACTTGATAATCATCAACACATGATGATTTCCTTTACTCCAAGTTTTTGACTTGAATATCATCAACACATAACAATCTTCTTCACTTCAGGATCTTGTCTTGAATATCATCAACACATGATGATTTTCTTTATTTTGGGATCTTGACTTGAATATCATTAACACATGATGATATTATTTTACTCTAAGATTTTGACTTGAATATCATCAACACATGATGATCTTCTTCACTTCGGAATCTTGTCTTGAATATCATCAACACATGATGATTTTCTTTTACTTTAGGATTTTGACTTGAATATCATCAACACATGATGATCTTCTTTTACTCCAAGATCTTGACTGAAATATCATCAACACACAACAATTTTCTTTTACTCCAAGATCTTGACTTGAATAACATATGATGATTTTCTTTATCCCAAATCTTGACTTGATGACAATCAACCCACGATGTCACCCAAAGTCTTCATCATCATAGAACTCAATCTGTTTCAACAACTCATGAAAAATATTAGTTCACACGACGATTGTCATTAATTACCAAAATACTCCATTAACTCATAATAGTGGGTCTAGATTCTTCACCTGCGCAACTAGGTGGCTGATGAGGCTGGCCACATATGTGAAAGTCACGTTCCGATGCTGCTGTAGGGGCTCTTTAAGCTCGCAAGTGTGTTCGGTCACCACCTTGACCGCGAAGACCGAGCCGAAGAACTTTGTTTGGTGAGCGCTGCCCTTGTTAGGACAGCCTTCCATTACGCACTTCACCGTGTAATGTCCTGGGTTAGACCGGTGCACCCGGTACGCATGACTGATGAACAAGGCGTACCGTGCAATAGCTTGTTGAATGACCGCCTTGGTAGGGAAGTGCTCCCCAACTAAGGGGGTGTCGGCATCAAATCCCCACTGGGACCCTTCTTCTTGCGGTAGTACGAGCGCCACACTGTGCTATCATCAAGTCTCGATGCCACATAAGGTACCTCTGATGACACAATTCTGCTGGTTAGACCACCAGCTTGGTGTGCGTCCTAATTACCATCCGAGCCCGTGTCGACATCCTTGTCGGACACTAATATGAGAGGCTAGTCTGGTAGAAACTTGTGGTAGTCCATGCGGGCCAACCATCACAGTTCTGTCCCCTCATTTTGCACAAAATTATACACAAGTCTTCCCTCTGAAATAGCAAATTTCGTGCTATTGTCTTCAAGCTCCACCTACGGTTGCCTACTTACCGAGGTCCCAACATCATCAAGGTTTCCTAGCGCCATGCGTACAAAATTCACATACACCATCGCTTCCCGTATATCGTCGCCTCGGGCTGGGAGGCAATCTCCATGTACTGGCCCCATGCTACGCTTCTATTCACCTTGACTAGCTCCCATACGCCCTCCCTCCCCTGTTCGTGTAAGTGATCCCCTCAATGATAAGTTTCTTCGTCATTGGCTCCGTGTCGAACTCCCTTCGGATGCAATTGCAAAGCTCATGAATATTCATTGCATCGAGCCCCTCCACCCGGACCACCTTGTACTGGCATCTCGATAGGTCCAACCTATCGGGTCTGGCCCGTACAAGACCATCACCATAAAACACTACTGTCTTGCATGTTCGAAATTACCTAAATCAACAATAACTCGATCTGCGGTACGCAATATAACAAACATGGTATGTAGTTACCACAAATTTAATATGATGGAACTAATTAATACTATTTAATTTCAAGTAGTTTATTTGTTAGTAATTACCCACGGCACAAACAATGACGACAAATTGTATGCAAGTAATCGATTAAATACGAGTAATGAAATACGAATAATTAATTAATTAGCAAACTTTTTTTAGTTGTCAAGTAATTACTTACGAGTAATTCATTACTAGTGTAATTACTGCTAATAAACTACAACTCAAACAAACATGATTTACAAATTACCACTGATTCACTACCACTAAATCAATTATGACTATTTAATTTCCATAAAATTAATTATGCCTAACTAATTGCCACTAAACTAATTATGACGGATTAATTACCACTAAATTAATTACGACTAATTTATTTCTACTAAATTAGTTATGATGAACTGATTACCACTAAACTAATTATGACTAATTAATTATGAATATTTAATTTCCACTAATTTTTAACAAATAACTAATTCATACTAAAATAATAAAACCTACTTAATTATGACTAAATAATTACCACTAATTATTAAGCACTAATAAATTGCCGACACATTAGCTACGACTAAATTATTAACAGTAATAACCTACAACTAAATTATTAATAGCTATTTAATTAAGAATACAATCTACATTAATTAGGACTAGCTGAGTAAGACTAATTAACTACGACTACGGTAATAATGACAAATGCAGTGGACAAAAAATTACTTGCCCTTCGGGGAACCATTCAAAACTGCTATGATCCTAACAACTGCTCCAAACTTTAATCTCCAACAAAAATTTATTATGTTCTCTGTTCTCGGCGACGAGCGCGAGAACGAGAATGAAAACACAATTGAGATGACTGACTACGAGAGTCTGGTATTTATAGCTGCGCGAAGGCGCATCGCTCGTGGAGGGAAATGCGGAGGCGGCAGCACTCCGGGCTAGTGGGGCAGCAGCAATCAGGCGACACTTGTGCGGAGGAGGTTTGTTCAGATGGGGGGCATGCGGTGGCGGCTTGTTCGGGCAGGGGCTGCGCAGACGAGGCTTGTCCAGGTGGTAGCCGTGCGGAGTCGATTCCGGGTGGTGGCTGTGCGAACGCGGTTCCAAGCGGTGGCCGTGTGGACATGGCTACGGCCGGGCGATGGCCGTGTAGATGCGGCTATGTGTCGGCACATCGCGTGTCTGGGCTATAGGCGTGCGGCCGAGCTGCCATTTTTGACAATACGTTGCGAGAGACGCTAGTTGCGTCAAAAATGCATGCAACATTGCCATTTAGGCCACAAACTCGAGAGAATGAGAGATAGAAGGATGCAGATGGTTTTTATAGGATGGTATTTTGTGAGTAATTTCTACCAATTTTTAGAGGTAATGTCCTAGCCTCAACCCCCGAAAAGCCTAGAAAGCACTTCTCCCCCGGCCTTGGCTGTGGTTTTTTACTTTGACTTGTACCAAAAGCACTTACGAAGATGACCTATTTGGAGGGTGGGCTTCTAGCTTTTTGTAAGCAGAAGCTGGTTTTAAGGCCTCCAAATAGGCTGTAGTATAGCCAAGCATTGCATTTAATGAAAAATGATGATGTTAATTGGATACATGAATGATGATGATAATGACCAGCTTGAATGATAAGCTGTATATTTATTATTCTATTGTTGAGGTTGTCATTAATCATATTTATTGTTATTTTTAGGTGATCAGTAAAGGCGACATGCATCAGATGGGAGTAGCACATACGCATCACATGTTATCAATCACACAATTATCACTATTTAGTTGCTATCATTAATTTCATGTAGATTTGATTATTACACATGGATTTCATTATCTTAATGATTGGAATATATTTGATTTAGTTATGGTTTATTTATTTGATTTTTTATTTTTATTGTTAATCAATGTTCCCACATGCATGGTTTCGGACGTTGTCAAACATATGGCCCAGGCATTCTTAAGCGTGAGGGCCAACCTGTGTGAAAAGTTATCATTTATGTATTTATATTGTTGCGATAGTTGAAAGAGAACCCGTTGTGAGTTTTATTCTATGTATTAGTTGCTGAAATTTTAAGTGAATATGGTTTAAATTGCGAATGAAATATATATGTGATATTCTAAGCTCAGTGTTGAGTTAGAGTGTTACAGTAATGTAACATCCCAATTTTCTGATCTTTAAAAATCTTTTAAATAGTTAGTAGTTGGAAAATTCAACATTTGGATTTTATTTGAATTTTAATAGAGTTTAACATGGACTTTCAGTATCAAAATAATTTAATATGATTAATGACAACATCAACAATTGTCAAAACTATTTTATTTGGTTTCTATGTGCTTGGATATATTTTCTAGAATTTTCTAGAATTTTTTTGAGTTCATTTGCTAATTTCCATTTGCTATTTGCCTTTTCTATAATTTATAAAAAGAAAAATATATTTAAAATCTCAGAACAGTGTCAGGCTGAAGCCCATTCCTTCCCGGCCTTTTCTCTGTGGCCCAGGCCGCTCGTGTGCAGTGCGCCGCTCCCTTGTCCCTCTGCTAGGTGGGCCCTGCCTGTCAGGTGGTCGTAGCCCTTCCCGTCATCTTCCTCGCGGAGTCGTCGCCTTCGACTGCCTCCGCCATTGTCGGAGCTCGATGTCACGTACGACCATGAGATATCTCCAGTTAAACCCTGTCTAGAGAACGTGTAGGATCTTATCTCTATCTCTCCCGCACCCGTTTCAGTTAAAATAATGTCTCGTAACGCTCGCTATCCCTGAGATTGTATCGTGGTCGTTTCAGACTCGATTCGGGGATTTTCAAATCTGGTACGCCCGAGGCCTATAAATAGGACCCCTGGGTTTGCCTTTTCACCATGATCCCGAAACCCAAGCCACCACACCCCTTGAGCTTGAGCGCCGTCGCATTGGAAATTTTAGGGTTTCTGTCGCCGCCGCTCGTTTCTTCATATTGCGTCGTCGTCGACCGCGTCGTCGCCTTCGCTTTCACCAGAGCTATCTCTAGCACCCCTTCACGACCGCGGGATGTCACTGGTGTTTGTCGCCGACAACAGCCGCACTTGCTCCGCCGCTTCGTCACCAATTCTGGCCAACTCCGACGACCTTCTGTGCCAATACGAGTACCGGTATGTGCGCAATAGCCTGTTCTACCCGGTGCGCGCATCCGCCGCCATTCGCCGTTGCCGGTTTAACCCGAGTCTCGCCATCATCTTGTCGTTGTGTCGTGCCATTGTGTTCTGCCACGTATACTCGTGAGCATATGTGTCGTGCGACATCTATTCGTAGGCGCACGTGCCAGCCACATCTGCTCGAACCATCCGCGTGTCTGCTCGATCAGCCGCGTCAGCACCCCGCAACTCTAAACCAGATCCGATCTGTTGTAAACATAGTCCACCATACTCCGTTTCTATACCATGTGGGGTCCACCAGTCAAATTTCTGTTCTGTGAACCCGTTAACCGTAGGACCTTTCCACGATCAGATAATCGTAATCTTCTACGACCAGATAGTCAAAATCTCTCAACGACCAGATAGTCGTAGCCTCCTACGACTATGTAGTCTAAACCTTTCGATTATGCGGTCGAAACTCCATTCAACTACGCGTAGTCAAAAGCGGTGTACAATACTCGATGTACAGTGCTTGATGAATAGTACTCGAATACTCTTTTTTTGAGTATTTTCTATAGATTTAGAACTTACAGAAGTCATATCTTCTTCATCTAAACTCCGTTTGAGCCCATTCAAATTCCTAAATTCATCTACATTTGAGCTCTATCTTTCTGAGATTTTTATTTAATTTTTGGAGTTAGTTTTTCTCTCTATTTTTATTTATTTGTTTCGTTTGCGAGTAAACGTTGATACTTCGGGGAATTTTGAAGAAGAATGAGTTCATCAAGACCAAGACCAGTACCCGGATTTATTTCAATGCAAGTTATACCTTTGATCATGTTGAACCCATTTTTCAAAATTACTTTGATTCAATATACTGCATTCTACTTTAAATATTTATTTAAATACTTTGGGTTTAGCTAATCTCCTATTTGATTATACATACCTTGCCTATTGTATTGCGATGATATTTTGTGACCCTATGTTGGTTCATTATTAGTTGGTATTATGATAGCACAAACATGGGTTGGTTAGACGAATAGTGTTGCTTAGCCATGCTACGAGTCACACATATTATTCGAGTTGCAATTATAAATTTGACTAAGTGACTATAGAACTTTGTGTAAAACTGTGTGCTATATGTTATTACTTTATGATATCATGTGTTACACTTAACCAACAGGGTGGGAAATGATTTGGACTGAGGTAAGTGGTGGATAATAAGTGTTATGGTGGAGCTTTGTGAATGGGAATGATAATTTTTTTGGCATAGTTAGAATTTGAAAGTCTTGTCTTAGTCAATTAAGGACTTAACTTTGTGCGCCATTGAACTGTGCCTTCCGTACAACCACATGCCCCATGGGACGGGCCTAACTTAGTAGGTTCTGGAGTCTTGATATTGACAACTTAGATTGTAGGTTAGAATCTCAGTGATGGGTGGAGGTGTATTTCAGTTTTAGTGGCGACTCACATCGCGGGACGGTTCGCTGCTTCCCTGTCCAACGGTGTATGTCGTGTCAAATGCTATGTATGGGTTGGACGACGATAAAGTATATCGAGAGTGTCAATTATTGAGATGAAGTTTCTGAAAGGTTTAGTTATGATCGGTGAGTTACACTAATTGTATCGTGTAGGTAAAGTATACAATCTATGCATAGTGTTAAACAATATATTCAAATAGCCGCGTCCACAGTCATAGACATGCTCAGGGATTTCACATGAGGGTTAGATTTTCATAAGAACATTCAGGAAGGGAGTTGTGTGATCTAAGTTATATAGCTATGTGAAATAAATTGATTAGACTTTATGTCTTTATGAAAACAACCGTCAAACTATTATTGTCTATTTGTTTTAAACATGTTTTTCGATATACTATTTGTATTCAATTGCAAAAGTTGCTTTATACAAAATAACCACAGAAACTATTCCTTTAGAATAAACAATCATCTATAAATTACATTATATGATATGACTTCTGAGTACGGTTGTGTACTCATACGTGCTATAATCAATCAACAGAAGTGGAGGGATCTTCACCTGTCTTCGAGGAAGAGTTCTACAAAGGTGTTGATCGCTAAGTCACGATCTCAGTCAGTTGCCTATGGTGAATTGATGAGATTCCGCTGAAGTTTGTTATTCAAATTACTCGTTTATTCTATTATTTAATCTTGTGTAGATCGATATTTATATATGTTAGCACTGTATGCACTAGCATGATCCTGAACTAATACAGA
This sequence comes from Hsuehochloa calcarea, assembly GCA_036346395.1. NCBI lineage: Eukaryota > Viridiplantae > Streptophyta > Magnoliopsida > Poales > Poaceae > Hsuehochloa > Hsuehochloa calcarea. The sequence goes on from CM070597.1 coordinate 73,003,628, forward strand.
ATACAAAAACAGTCCAGAATTGTATTTTTCAATCCCGACAAGTAACCACTTTTAGGTGAACTGGATAGTCCCAAAGGTGCACAGCAATGTTGCCTAGCCACAATAACTGTCACAGAAAAAAGGTACTGGTTTTATTAACAGCCTCTTTCGACTACAGGTCAGGGACAAACGACATCAATGGTGCCACAAGCAAGGCCCAGATCTCACTCAGGTGTAGGAGTTCTTCTTCTTGTGCGTCCTCCACTGCTTCAATAAGTACGCCGCTACCTCAGGAATTGGGGCTTTCCGGTTCTCCTTGAAGTTCCACAGCTCAGGTACGGGATACCTGCCACTGGGGTTGTATTCATTCATTTCAAGAAGGGCCTTAACGACAACGCTGTAGGCCTCATCACCCAATTCCACGCTCAAAGCATTCAGCTTCTCATCATCTTCCTTGATTATTTCCTGCACCAGTGGATCTATATTAGAGGCTGCAAACATGTTTCAGAACAGAATAGTTGTACAACCACGCATTCGTGTTGGTCAGCTTCTCAATCAGTGTTGGCACTTTTTTTTCATGATAAAGAAACTACTTTGTGCATTTGGATATTGGTCCAAGGGCATCTCTAATAGAACCATGTCAGCTGTTGGTTAGCCCTTCCATGTCAAGAAAATCCTAGATGGAAGAAAGAGACATGAGAGAGAGAAGGAAACCGTCTCTTCCTCAATCAACCATCTCTACACACGAACCTGCACAAAACAACCAATGTGATGAGGATATCCCTAGCTCTTTGCCATCTTCTGCTACTATAGATCAAGCTATAAGTGTTGAAGCTCTAGATCTGCCATCTGGATCTATTACAAGAGCACGGGCCAAATTATTAAAAGAACAGATGAATTTGTTTTTAGCTGAATCACATAATGTTATCAATGAGAATTTCATACTACCTAAAACTAGTGTTTTGCTTGTGCTCAGATTGGAAGATTCAATAATGAACGGAGATGAAGGATATGAGGCTGTTCTTGAAGAAAGATCGTCACAATGGAGGAGAAGCTCGTGGGAGACAAGCAAGAGGAGAGAAGCCCAAGAATCCAAGTCAAATTCGAAATTTCCACAAGCCCAACCAAATTCAAACTCGGAATCAACTCAGAATTCAATTCGGATTCGGAATCAGCCTCAAATTCGGATTCGGAATCAGCAGGACAGTCCGGAGTAAAAAGGTCATAACTTTCTCATACAAAGTCCGATTTGGGTGTTTTTGGGCTTGTTGGAAAGCTAACTTCAAGCCCGATCCAACTGATCCTCCCTCACTTCGAAATTCATTGTGAGTCAAAAGATATAACCGAAAAAATATGACGGTTGTAAAATTAGAGTCTCCTTTTTGTTTTAGATTGAGTCGGAATTGGAGTAGGAGTTCTAATTCCGAATTAGAGTAGTAGTAGGGACTCTTGGCTAGCCATGAGGAGGAGAAGGGGCACTATATATTGAGGGTTAAATCCCCATTGTAACCTCAGACCACGTTTAATATATTTTCAAAGCTTTTGCTTGATTCTCCTGTTGTGCTTATAGCCAAAACAGAGGGAATTAAGCATTGAGAACAAGAGGTCGTTCTTGTTTTTCCGCTGGGAATTGAGGGTTCGACGATTCTCGCTTGTGGTCAGCGAGGATCCAATCAAGTGTGTGTTTGGACGAATTTTCCATAGAGTTGCAAGTCCGTGCATTTGCACGGGGGATCAGCTGGTGGTTTGTCAGGATATACAAGTTATCGAGAGGTTCTACGTCGAGAAGATCGGGCACCCCGTATCACAGTGCATATGAGAGAGGGGTGAAGGAGTGAGAATATTATAAATTTGGTATAAATGTTAGAAATAACTTGCTAAATACAGCTTATTGGAGGTGTTGTCTCTAAATCTGTCTTTCGGTGATGTGGAATTGATATAGCAAAATTAGAGACGACACTATTGGAGATGTTCTCGTGGATCTGGTCTGATGCCTAGTTCTTATAAAAGAGAAATAATTATGCAAAGAGTAAGATGTATTTATATTTAGACATCTGAAACAATAACATGCTGTTGTTACTAGACAACACAGAAGCACGCCGAAAATGTTGTGAGCTATAACCGTGGGTATGTGAGTTATGTAAGCACATTATAATTTAGTAGATCAACTTCCCATAATGATAATTGTAGATATAGGAATATCATTGCTAAAATCGGAAGTTCATTCACTAAAGGTAAATTCAGTAAAGTTAAATCCAAAGAGGGATGCATGATAGTCTCAAGTAGTAACAGTTGACTCTGACGTAACAGCAATAAATTTTGAGTAATTGTGTTTTCAACTGTCTTCTTTCTTCCTTAAAGTTCCAACCTCAACAATTTTCTGAAAATGATACCCACAGAAAAAAATATTTATAATTTAAGTTCAAAACGAGCGTATGTGTATCTCCCTACCATTTCCCCCAAAGGGTGGCATTCAGCTACTCAAATGCCAGTGACATACTAACATGTAACATCTCAGTAACCACCATGTGTATCATTGGAAACGAAAGAGTACAGCAGATTACCCAACAGAAAATAGCTTACAGTTGATAGTTTATCAATTACTCCAATATCGTTGTCATTATTAGAACAAGGGCTCCAGTCGGTAATGAACGTATTCGGTTGAAATTCAACGAATCTTGATATTGCTTTTTTTTAATTACATAAACAAATTTATAGTTCCAACATGACAGCAACTACCTAATAATGGACCAGAAGACATTAATATTAAGCAGGGTTCCAAATTCCATTTTTTCAAAAAAAAACTCGGACCCCCACCGGTCAGTTACTGCTGGGAACCGGTTTTTTCCAAGGCGAAAGCGACCATCCAAAATTTTGAACTCAAAAAGGGATTTCCGCTGAAATTTGGCTCAAATTTGTCAGAGATTTTCGGGATTTTGGCGGTTACTGGCCGGTGCGAAGGAGAATCCTGTGAGATTTGCTCTGTTAGTTTGTTGGGTGTAGTTCCTAGATTTTAGGCACAAAATCGCCTAAGCAAATGACTGAGTTGCTATAAGGGCATGTACAACAGTAAAGACAACTGTCGTCTATATAGCCCTTCACATCATCTACTAAAAAAAAGACAACACTTATAATGGAAAAGACAACCATTGTCTGTACTCCGGTAGGACCCACAAATCACGTTGTGAGTGGAGCTCTCTACAATGCAGGGATGGAAATCCCGGCCGGTCCGGCGGTAACCGGCCTTACCGGTGGGGGCCGGGATTTGAAATCCCGGCCGGTTTTTCCGGAGTTTACAAATTCAAATTTCAAATTTCGAATTTCGATTGATTTTTAAGCAAAATTTAACGAAATTCGACCGGGAAAAACCGGTAACCGGCCGGTTACCAGTACCGGCCGCTGGCCGGGAATTGCGCCCGGACCGGTTTTTGAATCATTGCTACAATGGGCATTATGCTGTTTATAAGTGCAATCATTGGTTCATGCTAATAGATCGTCTGTTCAGCAACAAACGACCTCCTCTCTCTCCCCTCCCATTTCTCCTCCATATCAGCATGAATCTAATGTGGCATCGTTTATAGACGGCTGATGTCAGGCTATTGTACATGCCCCAAGTCCAGGCTAGGCCCTGCATGATAACAGCTAATATCTCTTCGTGTCTTTCCTACATGTGAGGCTGCACGTCTTCTAGCCACACAAGTTAGACATAATTGTTGTCATGCATGCATGCATCTGTTAATTAGAAATCAGCCCTAAAATTACGGAAAATTTGGAAAGCAATTGATAACTTACTATTTAATTGATACCTTGGATGGTATCTTGAAATAGAGTTTTTCCAGGAAAACAGGAACGCGTGAGTTCTAGTTATGTGCTGTTTTTTGAACGTCTCCCACAGTAGTAGGAGGCAGTTGGACTCTTGACATAACGTTCAGAATATTTACGTAATAACTCCATGCTACATTTAATATATTTTCACACATAATTCAAATTCTAAATACAATATCAAACCGGACGGAGTTTTTTTCCCCGGTGCCCTCTGAAAATTCCCGTAATTGGCGGTTAACGGCCAGTATCCGCCGGGATTTGGAACCCTGATATCAAGCAATATAAGTGAAAGAATGTTTACCTTCGTCTGTCTATCAGCATCGATAATCTTAAAAGGATGCCATTCTGGTTTTCTGATCTCATCTTCCCACTTTGAACACAAAAGTGCCAACTCCCCTTTTAAGTCATCTTTTGGCACTTTCTGTTTACATGCATTATAAAAAGCTTTTTGATCAAGCTCACCCATTCTTTTTACACCAATAATGGATCGAGCTTCTGACATTTGTTTTAAGCCCTGCATAGTGAGTAATTTGTTCCCAGAAAAGGATTATTCAATATATTATTTATCACAAACCACAGCAAAGTCAATAGTGACATCATACATACACTTATCAGCTCGTCCTTGGCTCCTGCTAGCTCATCATTGGTCCTTCGTTCCTTAATAATAAGGGTCTGGTTGAGAGATTCCATATACTCCATTTCTTCATCTTTCTCTTTCAGCTTTTTACACAACTCATCGACCTCCTTTAATTTTGTATCTTCCTCACCTCCAATGTGCTTCATTACCTCTAACTTTCCTCTCAACTGTTCTATTTCCAGCTCAAGTTTCTGTTTAGAATCCAACTCCTTTTGCAAATTGTATTGCCTGCTCAAGGCATCTTGTTTTTCTCGCTGCAAAATTTAGCCAGTGAGACAAAGTGTTTTCACCAGGCAAACAAATAAAAAAGTGGGAAAGCAATACCTTTTGTTTCTCAACAAGCCGTAAGAGCCCCTCATCTGCCTTCTTCTGCTTTAGGGTTGCTAAATTAAGAAGCCCATTCTCCTTTGCATTCTATAAGAGTTTTGAACAACATACATCAAGTTCATACAATGGAGGGAAACTTGTAGATTGTTCTTAACAGCCTTTGGAACCTCAAATAGTATTGATGAAAAGACAAAGAAAACTACCCTTTCTTTCTCTGCTTCGAGTTTCGCTCTGTCAATATTAGTTTTTGTAGCCAAGTCTTTAAGTTGTTTACATCTCAGGTCGATTTCTTTTCTCCTAGTCTGCAATTCTCCATGCAATCTCAGATTTTGATTAATTATTTTCCTAGAATTTTTACAAGCAACCTGCTGCATCTTTTTTATCTCTGTCATCAGAAGGGACAAAACAAACTCAGTAAATTCAGTGAGGATAAGCTCAAATTATGCTGCAAAAACATAGGCAATATAAACATATGTACAAACTTTTATTGTGTTCTTCAATTAATTGATCTTTCTCTTCCATCATCCTATCAAGTTTCATGGCATTCTGGTTGTTCTTAAGCTCCAATTCTAGCAAATGCTTATTCTTCTCTTCGATTTGGCGAGCAAAATAAGCCACACGCCTGTCAGTTTCTTGTAGTCCCTCACGTTCCAGGTCACCAACACTTCTTAGATCACCATTTTTTCTTAAATACTCTCCAATTGGCCCAGGAGAGTTATAATCATCAGATCTTGCAAGCCATCCATAAAAATCATCCCTTCTACAGTTTCTTTTGTTCCAATCCGTCTGACCATATTGCTCCACTTTGAAATGCTTTTCAAAAGCCAACGAATCCTTCAATCCAATCCAGTCTTTAGCAAACTTGACGATAGCATAATCTGTTTGGCCCTCAGAATTCCAAAGAATAGTGACTTGGAGTGGTCTGAATCGCGAGAACTGTGCTCTTAGCCTATTCTCACTTTCCCTGACAAATTTTTCGTCCTTCAATGCAGTTGGTACAATAACCAGAATACCCATCCATGGCCATACAAACATCTCTTCTTCATTCTTAGGAGGCTTTTGCTCAACGATGGCAAGTTGCATTGATGACTCCAATGAGCTGGCCAAATCATTCTTCAAGTACTGAGCAAGTGCTAGGTGTGTTGCCTTCACCTTAGCCTTACGCTTAGAAGCAGCCCCTATTCCTGTCGCGTGCTGCAGAAGATCCTTTAAGTTATAATCCTGCTTCTTTTTCCCTGGGCAGAAAGGGCATCGAAAGATTCTCTCACCATGCATCACTTTTATTTTTCTGGACCGCAGTTCAGTGTATGTCTTCTCCTCATACTCACCAATTTCTGAATCACTAATATCAGATTCTTCTGCAGAGCTGTGCCCCATTGGAGATAGAGGGAGTAAATACCCTGAGGATGGACAAATGAAAAAGCAGGAAGTCAGTGTAATCAACTGATTTGAAGTGACAAATATTGGTAAAACAACATAACCAGTTCCATACTATAAAATAGAAAGGTGTTCATTTCCAGGAACTTGGCACTTTGAACCTAACAATGCTAGAGCAGCTGAGTTTTTTTTTTAAATTTATTTACCCAGATAGAATAACTACCATTTTTGTGTTAGGTAGGTAAGATTGAGGAGATTGGACACTCCGCGTTTCCTAGAGACATCAGAATTATTATTATACTAATTATAACAGGAAAAAATGCTAGAAACTTCTTCATTGATCAGGAGAAAATAAACAAAAATATATCCTTGTGGTTTAAAGGATGAATGCAGATTCCATATAAAATCAAATTCATGGTCGCATACTCACCTGCTTTTGATTTTTTATTCTAATAGAAGAAATTCTATGTACGCTTGAGACTGAAGAGGCTTCTCAACACAAAAGTTAACCATTTGTGTAAGAATGGAGAGAGAAAATTTCAAAATGGGCTATGTATTTCCCCGAGGATTGTAGTTAAATGCTGTGATGCATGAGGTAGAATACAACAAATTTGCCTTTTGGCCCTATCATTTGAAAAATCTTGAAACTAAGCCAAGGAAAATAATTGTATTCCTTAGTTTGTTTCTAAACAAAGCAACAAATGAACAGAACTACTAACATGAGTACTTATGACCATTTTCCAACATCTATTGCAGACTACTGTGCAATCCCATTTATGATTATTGAAGAAAGGATGCCGATGGCAGCAGTCGGTGGGAAGCTACACATTCGGCTGTGTGGATTTCCTATGTTGTTCGTAAGATGTTTATTTACATCAAACTATTCCTTACAAAAGAACATTGCGGATCATGCAATTGTATGGGCTGGAACTAGGCAACTAGTTGTACAAAAACTAGAATTTTTTTATATCACCTACACAAGTTCACACAAACATGTCATGTAATAACTAAAAGACACGACTTCGCAACATTAGCAAACATTTCTTTGGAATCTCGATGGAAAGGGCCCATACTGGGCCAGCTTGCTTTCACGATACCCCTCAAATTTCACACGAAATGGGGCTCTCAAGGCTAAAATCATTCCGTATAAATCAACTTATCAACACCCAAAGAAGAGACGCACAAGAAAGGGAAAAGTAAGTTTTTTTTCCCGGGACGCGATCAGAACAACATACCGGCAGGATTTCCTCCTAAAGATCGAAATCCGCAAGAAGGTGGAGAATCAGCCGGGCAGACGACGATCTCAATACCTACGGATTTTTAAAAATAAAAAGAAAGGAACGTGGGATTAGGGTTTTTTTGCTAGGAGAAAAACCCCAACCATCAAGAATCTTGGCCGAGCAACGAAGCAGGGCAACAATGCGACCCCGAACTAACATGATATTTGCAGAATCGCGACCAAGAGAGGGAGAAAGATGCGCGCGGATTTCTTACCTTCGCGGAATCGTTTCTATGATCTTTTCTTCCCCGCTCTCCTTGGGCAGATGGGGCTGGGGAGGACGAAGGGTTATATTGCCGTCCGTTCAGACGGGCACGAGCCGGCCAGCCTATCTTGACACGGTTCACGATATAAATCGAGGCACAGGCTAAAGGTCGTGCGTGCCGTGTCACGTCGATTCTAGTCTATTTAGACACAGGCTAAAGGTCTGTTGTAGTCTATTTGGTCTAACAGACTGGTTGTGCCTAAATAACCCGTTAAGTTAGAAAAATTCTTAAAAAATTTAAAAAAATATATAGAATTTAGAAATAAATATAAAAATTATATATTTATATATATATTGAGAAAAGCATATTAAAAATATAATAAAGATTTTATTAATGTTCAAATGGCTGCCTCATTAATACATTTGCCAAGTATAAATTTAACATGAGAAAACCTTAGCAAAGGAAAAAGAGTACAACCTATAACTCTACATACATACTTATATAGGTACAGATTTTCAAACACATCTGACAACTCTAGATTTTTTATAGAGTGTTGTGTTCGTGAATCAGCATATTCACAGTCTTTCACAGTTAGAAGTATCTCCACCATCTCACGTGTGAGACATGTTCTTCTCTCCTCTCCTCCAATATTCTCTACTACTTAAAAGAACGAATTGGTGGCGGTCCGTCCTCCTTTATGCGATGTGAGCCGTTAGATTTATTTTTCTTCGCGAGATGTGAGCCGTTGGATCTCATTCTTTCTCAGTCCCCCCGTGCGTACGGTTGGTCACCCATAACCTCCTCTCCACTCCCCCACACCCCAACTACCCAAGCTGGTGCGCAAGAAGCCCAAAGATTCCATCGATCTTTCCCGAGCAGATTCTGAACGGATCACTTGCATTGTAAATTTGAGCACGACGACGATTGACGAGATATAATTTTTTTAATCCGTAGCAAAGCACGGACATTAGACTAGTCTTATAGAAAGACTGAAAGCAAACTCGGAGGAAACCGTTGAGACAGGAACATTTAACACATCACGTGCAAGTATGGATAGCAGGGGATATGCTAACTTATGGTCATACCACCAGTGCAAAATTTTAAAAAAATTTGAGTTTAAACCGTATCGCTGTTTAGATAGGAGGATATTTCCCCACTCCTTAGGTGAGAGGTTAGTCTTAGATTTTGTTGAGAAGGTGATGTTGTAGAAGAAGAAGATCTGGACCTAGAGGAAGAGCATGCACCCTAGATCTTGCCCTATAGATTTATCTTGTTACTTAAGGTCGTTGCAAGTGAACTCTCTAGAACTTATTTTTGTACCTTTGAAAAATCTTATGTAATCGAGAACGAACATCTGCAAAATAGTTAGAATAGTCTAGCCCTGTAGAATCATTAAGAAGATAAAAAACATTAGAAAATCCGTTAATTTTAGCTATAGGATCTAAAATAAATGTAAATGCATATAAGAAAGATTTATTTTCAATATTTAAAGTATTTAGTTTTCATAGCAAAAACAACATCTCTTAAAACTGTGTCATTTTCATAGTTTTTTTTAAAATGTCTAGCAATCTGTAAAATACTATGCATAATAATAGGAGATATTGGATAATAGACAGTGGATAATGCAACAATGGCCTCATAACAAATTTATAAAAACTGAAGTATCTTTTCAAAGCAACGAATCAATGTTGCTCACTCAATAGTATACTACCATCAGTGCTTTGATAGTGTGTTCGAATAAAAATAGAAAAGGTGCTCTTATATAGTAAAAGACTCTTAAGCATCAGGTAAGTAGAGTTCCATCTTACCAGCATGTTCAAACTGAACTTTCTTATACGTATATCTATCGTCCTGTAGAAGTTTTTATATGCTGCTATTCTTACGTTAGGATTATTCAAGTAAGATATTGCATTACAAAAAGCTTTAATATACGAATTCAACCTCTTCAAACCACATTTGACTACAAGGTTAATAATATGACAAGCGCATCACTGATGTAGCTAGAAGGAATCGGCGTATGTACTCAATACTGGAGTAAGAATATCCATAGACCTAGAGTTCGAAGCGGCATTGTCTAAAGTAATTGAGAATATTTTGTTTGTAAGACTAAAGTCTTCCACTACTTTGATAATACAATCCGCAATATTCTCACCCTATGTGTGCTACATCAATTAATTTGAAACCTATAATTCTTTTCTTCATTACCCAGTCGGTATTAACATAATGAGCAACTACACTAAGATAATTCTCCCTAGACCGACCACTCCATATGTTCGAGGTTAGGGCTACCGAAAATATGCACGTACTAAATAGTTCCTTTATTTTATTGCGGCGTTCATTGTAGTATTTTTACTAGATCTCTAGTTGTTGTCTGTCTAGAAATGATAGAAAATATAGGATTATGCGCAGTCCTAATGTAAGTTTGGAAAGTAGTGGACTCCCTAAAGCATAAATGGTAAATACTCAGAAGCAATTAAACGATACAGAGATTAACGGGCTACCTTAGGATCGTAGTCCCAACTACGTACCGTACTGTCGGGGTTGTACTGCAGCTATGTCTGCCTCATTATCAATCCCTACTTGGTCTTACATCTTGTAGCATGTCTAAGCAAGTGCCCCGTTCCACCTGTAGACCTTACAGACAATTCATTGCAATAAATTTTGCAAATAGCGTATGGTACTTCATTTCTCTATGCGTCTGGCTTAGTTGTCCTTTCAAAATTCTCCCTCACTCTCAATGTAGACGACCTCGGTCTCTTTGCTCTGGTGGTCGCGAACGATGATGCTATCGTGGAGCCTAATGGTGAAACTCTGCCTTGCCCTTCCGGTGATAACTACAGTTTGTTTGAGGCAGCCGCAACCTCCATGGATGCAACTTCCTCCGATGAAAGTTTGTGATCACTAGGAGCAAAGCTACCATAATTTTCTATAGTGAAAACTACCAAATCGAAATTAACACTATTATTACTTTTATCTTAGCATAATAAATACTAACAATAAAAGTATGCAAAAAATAGTATTGTACCTCTTTTACTGACTTGCTACTGAAAATTGAATTTTCTAAAATTTGGCATATTTTTTTTGAATTTTGCCAAATTATCTCACAACGAATTTGAATTTGCACAATAGAACTTCAAAGAGAGATTTAGGAATAGATGTGTATTTAATTAGGAAGGTATGTTGGCAACTATAGTAATTTTTTTGGGATTTTTTGATTTGTTTACTGTTATTAAAGTCCCAAATGGTCAAAAACGGTCAAAAAAAACCATAACAGACAGATTCCCCCTGGGTCGTGCTGTGCCAGGCATGGCCCACCGTGACAGTGTGGCTCACTTGTGCCTCCCCTGCCCTTTTCTCCCTCCCAAGAACCACTGCGCATCGTGCGTGCGCCACACCAACTTGCCAATGTGCCGCACGCAACACTACACCCTACCCGCCTCCGCCCCCTGCCCGCTGCGGTGCCGCCTTCTCCCTTAGCGCTGGGTGCTGGCCCCCGCCCCGTACACCCTGCCCCCGGCACCTCCTCCCTCCGCTCCGGCCCTCGCCTCATAACCTCCTCCCTCCACACCGACTACCGCCTCCTCGGCTCCTCCTCCTGCTTCTCCTCTGCACCCTTGCGCCACCCACCTCCCTCTCTCCCTCCGTGCACCGCCACTTCCCCACTCCGTCTTCTCCTCTGCGCGCCCCACCCATGCCTCCCCCGCCCTTCCTCTTCTCCCTCCCCGGTGGTCGGTGACTTCTTACCTCCTCCCTCCCTCTTCTCTTCTTCGATTGTCCCTCCTCCCTCCGCGCTGGCCCCACACCCGCACTGACATCCTCCTCCACCGCCCCTCCTTATTGGCACCAGCAGCTTCCTCCTCGCCGCGTCGCCACTGCTAGCCACCCTCTGGATTCCCTTCCGGCTCCAAGCTCCCTGGCTCCCCCTCACCTCTACGTGGGCCACATGGGTTGAGCTGGTGTCATGTCATGCCTAGCATGGCCCGGCACTATGCGTGTTGTACCGGGCTGGCCCACCGTGTCGAGGGGGCAACCTAGGCACGGCCTAGGCCATCGTGTCGTGCCGGCCTGGCCCATAAATAGTATGGACTGTGCCGTGCCTAGGACGGGCCAACAATGTCGTGCCTCGGGTCGGCTTGTTTGGCACGGCCCATCTGGCCACCTCTAGCAGAGGAAATGCGAGTTAGGCACAGTGGCGGACACATCCGAAAGTGTTGGGTGTTAATAAAATATTATTCAATAGAAACATTAAAGGTCCATGATAGCAAAAAAATAAAATATTTTTTTTTCATATTAGAGATAATACCATAAAGAATTTAGATAAATTACAAAACAATTAAGAAATAATTATTGAAATGAGAATTTGGGATTTGAGATAAAGGAATTGAGGAATAGGGATTGTTGTACCAACATAAGTAGCAGTAAGAAAAGGGGGACCCTAGTTGCCTTGAGGATGCAACGAAGGGAACCATGGTATCCTCTAGAGAGGGGACCGGTGTCAAAAGAGGACTTAGTGTGTCTTTATTGCCTTGGAAAAAGTCCTCCTTTATTATATGAGGGAAGTGGCTATTTATAACCTCTCCGCTATGGTACATGAGATTACAATCCTACACCTAGAAAGGACCTACATTGATACATGAGATTAATGGATGTGAATCAAAGAGAAGGTAACTGCATGAGAATATTAATGGAAGTACCTGTGATGATAATGAAGTTATTGAATGCTGTTGATTTATTATTGTTCGTTGTTTATGGATGTGTTTGCTGAGTCGTGGACTCACCCTTGCTCTTTTGTTGTCTTTAGGTGATCTTCGAGGACGCCGTTAATTGAGAGCGAGTAGAGCACATGGACAACACATGATCATTTGCCATAAGAATCTTTTCATTCAAAATTGGATTACTCTTGGACATGTTAGAGGTTGAATAAAGTTTAGGACAACGTTTTGGACTAGGCTATTTGTTTTAATAATTTGGATTCATTGGTTGATGCTATATTGGACTATTTACCTGGTTATATTCCCCTTGCTTATTGATTATCGTTTGATCCATAATTATGCATGTTCGTTTGTGATCCATGGATATGTTTATCGTTGTTTCCTTTCTGTAATTTTATAGTGTGTCGATAATTATTAGTTTGTAAGAGTAGTTAGTGGCATTCTAGGCTCAGTGTTGGGATGGGGTGTTACAGTTGGTATCAGAGCGGGCTTTAGGTCCGTGGTGAATAGATTAACAACTTAGGCAAACTAAAATTGTTAAAATTTGTTTTAGTTTTAGTAAAACAACTAAAATATGCTAATGGTTAACTAACCTAAAAATTTGACACACTAGTGCACAGTAGGTTAGAGAGAGGTACGAATATAGTTTTACGCTTCCGTTGTGTTGTTTATTGATGCATGATTTTATTTTGACCTTTGAACTCATTGTGTATTGTTGATTGTGGTTGATAGCTATGCCGAGGGGTAGAGGACGTGGTCGTGGTGGCGCGATGCGTGGAGGTCGGGGCCGCGGCGAGGGTCCGTGGAGCCACCTCCCGTGAGCGCATTTGAGCCGAGTCGAGGGGTTGCCGTTGACCCGCCTCCGGTTGGGGTCCAGATGAGACCCCGCTTGGCCGAGAGTTGGTGGAGAGATCCGTGCTTTCGTCAACAGCGCCGGCAGCCTCGCTCTCGCGCATCTGCGTTGTTGCTCTGCCGCACCTCCACCGGTTCTCGAGGCGCGATGTCACTCGAGAGTGGATGGGGTTGAGGTTGGATCCGCTTGACTGCCCTGCACACCGGTCCAGCAAATGGACCTGGTTACGCTACATGGAGAGGCGCTTGAGCTTTGGAGATGTCTTCACATCGAGGGTCCGCTTTGTAGCCTTTCACCGAAGGGCAAGCGATATTTGGTGGAGGGCGTGTTGTCTCGAGGGCCGCCACTCAAGGGCCACCACTTGGGAGGACTTTGTTGATCGGCTCAAGGGAAAGTTCTACCCCTACTCTTTTGTTGAGAAGATGGAGGTTGCCTTGACGACCTTTGCTCAGTGGAAGAGGTCTATTGTGAGTATGAGGTCGAGTTCAACAACTTGGTTCGCTTTGTCCCTTCAAGAGCGAATGATGATCTTCGTAAAGCCAAGAGGTTCCGCGTGGTCTCACCTCGAGTATCGGATGTGTTGGGAGCTACTCCACTCCGTGATTACAACACTGGTGGAGCAAGCCGGGGCATGGAGTTGGAGATGCACCACAAAGGAGCAAAGAAGCCTCGGTGGATCGGTAGCTCGGTGGTGACCGTAAGAGGAGCTCTAGTGAGGAAGTGGGTCTGCTCAACACCCGCTTTCAAGAAATTCAAGGGAGGACCGCATCTTTCAAGTCTAAGGCCGAGGCCGTTCTCTTCTTCTACCTCGTCCTTTGCAGTACTCGGCTCTTCGTCCCGTCCCTGGCGTGGCATGCTTTGCTTTAAGTGCGGTGATGGACACCGCACCGCCGAGTGCACTTGGACGGAGATTGCCGCTGCAGTGGCCGACGGGTCACAAGGAGCGGGTGTGTCGCCGTAACCCGCTAGTGTGATCAAGTGGGAGCTCAGACCATCTTCTTCTTCGGGTCCCGCCGAGGATCTTTCCGGATGATGATCGCTCCTCCAGTACGCCATTTCTTTTTCACTTGGGCGCCTCCGGTAGGGTACTCGGCGGTACCGCCACCTTCGGACCGCCAAAGTTGCACGACCGCCTTACCGCACCGCCACAAGAGATTGCCGGGCTCGCCGCCCCACCGTCGTTTCTTTCGCCATGGCGCCACGGAGGTACGCCATGCCCACAATGGAGTCCGCGGTCGTCCCGACGTGGTGACAGTACTTTGCTTGTGGATTCGCTTGATGCTTTAGTCCTTTTGATTCAGGGCTACCTTTTCGCTTGTCTCGACGCCGCTTGCTAGGAGAGCGAACTTGAGTATGCAAAGGGATTTCGATCGCTGTTGGTTAGTTCTCCGGGGTATTATTGCTAGCTCCACTGCTTGTCCCGGTGTTCTATTATCATTGATGGAGAGAAGTTCACGCGAATTTGATAGTTATTCAAATGGAGCCGCTCGACGTTATCTTGGGTATGGATTGGTTGCACTCTTATCGAGCCGTGATATCTCGCTTCAGAGAACGCCTCGTGCGCACTCCGCCCGGGAGACGTTGACCTTTCAGGAGTGCGCCGCGCCTCTCTTTCGATGTTGGTCTGATCGTTCTCGTCGGTCGCAAGCAGCGGGCTTCTTTTAGCTCTTGCCGAGAAACCGAGCGTGGCTTCGCAGATTGAGGAGATTCCAGTGGTTAGTGATTACCCGATGTGTTCCTACCGAGCTTCCGGCTTGCCACCGCGCGAGACGTGGAGTTTCGCATTGATCTTGTTCCGGTACTCGCCCCATCTCGATGTCTCCATATCGATTAGCACGTCCGCTTCGTGACGAGTTGAAGAAGCAATTGGATGATTTGTTGGCTAAAGGTTTGATCAGCGAGTGTATCGCCGCTGGGAGCTCCTGCTCGCTCACGAGAAGAAGGATGGGAGTTGGCGCATGTGTATTGATTACCGTGCGCTTAATGCGGTCACAATCAAGAACAAATATCCATTGCCCCGCATTGAGGACCTGTTTGATCGGTTGAATGGAGCTCAAGTATTCTCCAAGATCGATCTCCGCCGTGGTATAATCAAATCCGCAGCGTGAGCAGATGTAGAGAAGACCGCTTCTCCACTGTATGGGCATTATGAGTATAATGTTATGTCTTTTGACCGACTAATGCACATGCCATTTTTATGGAGACCATGAACAACATGTTGCACGAGTATTTGGATGACTTCGTGGTGGTGTTCATTGATGACATTCTTATCTATTCCAAGACTAATGAGGATCATGAGCGTCATTTGAGGCTGGTTTTAGATACCTTGAGAGAGCACAAATTCTATGCTAAGTTGAAGAAGTGTGAGTTCGGATTTCGTAAGTGGGTTTTCGGGTCATGTGATTAACCCTCGTGGCATTGTCGTTGATCCTAGTAAGGTCTCCACAAGGTGGATTGGAAGAGGCCGACTAGTGTGAAGGAGGTGAGGAGTTTCTTGGGATTGGTCGGTTATTATCGGCGCTTTGTGCAGATTTCTATCATCGCCAAACCGATGTCTCACTTACTCAAAAGGTGTGAGGTTCCAGTGGATCGATGAGTGTGAGTGCAGTCAGATTTTGAAGGACAGAAGTTGGTGACCTCTCCTATTCTCACTCTTCCCGAGCCGGAAAGCGGTTCACGCCTTTTCGGATGCGTCTCGAGTGGGTCTTGGCTGTGTTCTCATGCAAGACGGTAAGGTGATTGGTTATGCGTCGAGACAGCTTAAAGAAGCACGAGCGCAATTATCCCACTCATGATTTGGAGTTGGTCATGCGCTTGTTTTTGCTCTCAAGATTTGGAGGCATTATCTATACGGTGAACCTTGTGATATTTTCACGATCACAAGAGTCTCAAATATATCTTCACTCGTAGGATCTGAATTTGAGGCAAAGGAGGTGGTTGGAGTTAATCAAGGACTATGATCTTACTATTCAGTATCATCCAGGCAAGGCCAATGTAGTTGCTGACGCTCTTAGTCGCAAGGCGACTCCCGCTACTCTAGATTGCCTCATTGCTGATTTTAATCGCATGGGAATATCTTATTGTTATGCGGCACATCACATGTTGAGACACGCTTGATTCTTGAGTCATTATTCCGCATGCAGCGCGAAAGCACAACAGAGTGACCGGTTATTACAGAGGTTAGGAAGCGCCCGGATGAGGGCAAAGAGAGTGATTTTAGTATGGATGATTCTCGTACTTTGAGGTTTAAAGGTCGTCTTTGCGCATCAAAAAGGCGGAGGTCAAAGATGATATCTTGAGGGAGGCACATCGCACTCCGTACACTGTTCATCCTGGTGAGACCAAGATGTATCGAGATCTAAAACATAATTTTTGGTGGAAAAGGATGAAGGTGGATATTGCTAATTATGTGGCTTCTTGTGGTGTTTGTCGCCAAGTGAAAGCCGAGCACAAGCGCCCCGCAGGTTGTTGCACCCTTGAGGTTCCCAGTGGCCTTGGGATGATATCTCCATGGACTTTGTGGTGGCGTTACTGCACGCCGCGAGGGAAGGATGCGCTTGGGTAGTGGTGGATCGATTCAAGAAGTCCGCACACTTCATCCCTATTCGCACGACAAATTCAATGAGTGATCTAGCTCCTATTTATGTGCGTGAAATAGTAAGACCGCATGGTGTGCCAAAGACCATCATTTCGATGTGGACGCCAAGTTTGTCTCCAAGTTCGGGAGAGTCTGCAGAGTGCATTGGGCACACAGCCCGCTTTAGTACAACGTTTCATCCATGCATGATGGGCAAATGAGCGCATTATTCGGACTTTGGAGGACATGTTGCGATCTTGCGCTTTGTCTTGAAGGGTAGTTGGGAGGACCAGCTTGCCACTTGCAGAGTTTGCTTATAATAATAGTTACCATTCCAAGATAGAGCCGCGCCATTCGAGGTTCTCTATGGGCGGAAGTGCAGATCGCCACTTTGTTAGGATGCAGTTGGAGAGAAGGCAATTTTGGGTCCGGACTGGATTCAGAGGACCGTTGAGCGTGTGGCCATGGTGAGGCGAATCATTAGCGGCTCAGAGCGCATGTAAAAGTTATGCCGATTTGAGGAGGCGTGACTTGAGTTTGCATGAGGTGACCAGTGCTCTTGAGAGTGTCTCCCACTAAAGGTATTGTCTTGTTCGGCACCAAAGGGAAGCTTAGCCCGAGGTACGTTGGACCGCTCCCGACATCGCAAGAATTGGGAAGTTAGCCTACCGTTTGGACCTTCCTGAGTCCATGCGTGGAGTTCACAATGTGTTTCACATCTCGATGCTGAGAAAGTTTTTGAGAGACCCAGAGCATAAGGTTTCATTGGAGCCGCTGACTATTGAGCAAGACCTCACAGTTGAGTCGCGTCCGGCGCGCATTCTGGAGAGGTCGGAGCGAGTGCTGAGGCACAAGACGTTGGTATACGTCAAGGTGCTGTGGACACATCAGTCTGAGAGAGAGGCGACATGGGAGTTGGAGTCTCGCATGCGCGAGCAATATCCAGAGTTGTTCACGTCGGGTACGTGTTATTTTATTGTTTAATTCCAGCAGTGTAGTTTTTATTTGAGTAGAACGGCGAGTAGAATTCGGGGTCGAATTCTGTTAAGGGGGGTAGAATGTAATATTCTGAAAAATAATTAAATAAATAATAATAACGTCTTTAAGGGCTTGTGCGTAATTAAATAAATAGAATACGTGAAAATAGGATATTTCAGAGTTTTTTTAAGAGCTATATAAATCGTGAGAGTGGATTCTAGAAACCCTAGCAGTTTTTCTTTTTTTTTTCCACCGCCGCCGGCCATTTTTTTTCGCTAGCCAATTTTATCTCTGAAGCCTTGCCGCCGCTTGATCTCCTGCCGCGTGGACGCCCGCTGCCGAGCGAAGCCTTGCCGCTTGATCGCCGCTGCCGGACGCCACCGCCGAGCGAACTCGCCGCTTGATCGCTGCCGCGTGGACTCCGCCGCCGAAGCGAAGCTCGCCGCCGCTGATCGCTCGCGCCGCGTGCGTGCCGCTGCATGGACGCCGCTTACTCGCTGGCCGCCGCCCCTCCGTCCCGCGTGAAAAGCCAGCAAACTAGCGCCAGGTTATCTCTTGTGCTTTTCTGATTTCTCTTCTTTTAGTGCTGATGCTAGCGTTAGCAAATGGATTAAGAGAGTGCGGTTAGCAATAGATTAGTGAGTAGCTGGTTATATGTTAGTACATTGCTAAGGTTAATCTAATGGAAACTCTTGAATTTTGGGCGTAGCCAGGTCGGCATGCAGATCTAGTAGTGGTAATTAATTTAGTAGTGCATCGGTTGGAATTTAGTAGTTAGCTATTTTGGTTATGTGGACTGCTGCTACATGTGTGTGTGTGGCCGCTGTATGTACCACCGAAGCAAGGGAATGTATCAAGAAAAATTAGTACAAAAGCGACTAGGCAAATAGCCTGCTGTTCTGTTGAACGATTTATTCGGATACCTTAATGGAGAATTTTGGTTATATCATCTACTAGTTAATTGTAGATAATTTCGATATCTTTCTATAGCATATTTAATCACGTCAATCGGACAAGTAGAATTCGAGTTATGATTTTCGGAAGGCTGCTGTCATTGTGGTTGTCGTATTTCGGCGCTGTTTTGGTAGACTGTAGATTAAAAATAGTAAATAGCCTAATTAGAGTTTTTGATCTACATGAAAGTTGTAGATAATTGTCCAAGGGTTCTGTAGAATCCAAGAACTCGAACTTTGGTTGGGTAAAACAAAAGTTATGAATTTAGTAAGACCGCTGTTCCGAAGCGGACAGATCGGTTTTCTGGGCTAAAAACGGAGGGTTAGATGATTTAATTAGAAGTCTTCGTAATCTAAGAAAAGGTGGAGAATTTTATGAAGAATCCAGAACAGGGTGGTTTGTCGTGATCGGACTTTCGAGTCATAAGTTACGTTCGTTTTAGTACCAAGACAGCAATGGGTATCTATTCGGTACCTGAGAAGCGTGGTAGATTTGGGGACGTGTAGGAGCGTTGTCGATTAATTGATGTTCTTATGATGCTGTAGCTTGTATTGAAATTTGAATATTTAATGTAGGAGAGGAGTCGTACTTGTTGCCATCTTCTAGCCAAATCGTGCGTCGCAACTAGTAAAGGCAAGTGCATGGTAGACATCGATCAAAGATTGATCACGGTTTTCTTTATCTTCCATTACCAATATTGTTGTGCTTTTATTTTATTTAATTGCAAGCAATGGAATGGTATGGAGTTATATTGTTAATGGACATGATGAAAAATTGGATATGATGAGTATTATGAAATTATGCATGTTTGCATTCATAAGCATCTTTGCATATGAGCAGGTGATCATGAATGATCACAACTCCACGGGAGTGGAGGAGGTCCCCGATCCTTATGGAGGAACGGGCTTGAGAGTGAATGTTGTCGCGAGCATTCACTCATGCTATACCGGTATACGCGAAGGAAGTGCATGTGGACATGTAGATTAGATTTGCATTGATACATGAGATTAATGGATGTGAATCAAAGAGAAGGTAACTGCATGAGAATATTAATGGAAGTACCTGTGATGATAATGAAGTTATTGAATGCTGTTGATTTATTATTGTTCGTTGTTTATGGATGTGTTTGCTGAGTCGTGGACTCACCCTTGCTCTTTTGTTGTCTTTAGGTGATCTTCGAGGACGCCGTAACTGAGAGCGAGTAGAGCACATGGACAACACATGATCATTTGCCATAAGAATCTTTTCATTCAAAATTGGATTACTCTTGGACATGTTAGAGGTTGAATAAAGTTTAGGACAACGTTTTGGACTAGGCTATTTGTTTTAATAATTTGGATTCATTGGTTGATGCTATATTGGACTATTTACCTGGTTATATTCCCCTTGCTTATTGATTATCGTTTGATCCATAATTATGCATGTTCGTTTGTGATCCATGGATATGTTTATCGTTGTTTCCTTGCTGTAATTTTATAGTGTGTCGATAATTATTAGTTTGTAAGAGTAGTTAGTGGCATTCTAGGCTCAGTGTTGGGATGGGGTGTTACAGCAGCTCTGGGGCGGAGGGCCCTAGAGGCCCCTGATATGGGGTGTCCGATCTTCACGACGTAGGATCAATGATAACTTTGGATCCGTGCAACCTGACAATCCGATGGTGCTAACCACTGTCAACAAAACAACCTGCGATAAAAGAATTCGTCCAACCACACGCTCTTGATCCTGTCTACTCGACCATAAAAAAGTAGACGTCTTGTAGGAAGGACCATCAATTCCCTCAAGGTGCACTTGGCTAACTTAGGAAACAAGAGTATAATTCTCAAAATTCGTTTATTTGTTGTCTTAGGTTACAATAGGGTCTACCCCTCAATATATATAGGGTCTCTCCACCCCTCATCACGGCTAAGAGGCCCTACTCCTAGTCTAATTCTGATTCAAAATCAAGATTGAATTGGATTCGATTTCAACATTAGATGCGGTTTGCTCCAATAGCCATAACTTTCTTGTAGAAATCTCCAAACCACATGCTATTTGATCCGTTGAAAATTAGACTTGATAAGCTTTCCAAATATAAACTTTCTACGCAATGTTACCATTGGAATTGGTGTAGAAAGCTTCATGAACTTTGTTGATAGAACATCATATTGATTGAAACATGATTGATCTTGTTTCCTACTCTTAGGTCGATCTCCCTCTCCTCGTTTGAACCTAACAACAAACAATGACCCGCTATTAGGTACTATAAAACTCTTATTAAAATTCAAATAAAATTCTTTAAGGAGTAGATTCACCTGTTCATTAAGTTTCTCTTACTCTTTAGCTCTTTTACTGAGCTTGTGTTGTTCTGAGGTACTTGATGCATTGAAAATACTATATGGAACAACATAGCTTAGGATATCCACATCACCCCCCCTTTCTTCAAGAAATGCCATCCTCAGCTTTTGATAGCTTGTAAATGTGCTAGACAAAAAAGACAACGTATATACATGGTATATGTATGAATCAATTCTTGTGTTCTTCTCGTTGTTTTGCACAATCAATAGCTCTAAATCATATTTCAAGTTGCACAACTTACTCATATGATCAAATTTCACATTCCCAACGTCAAAGTCATTTAAAGTGGGTGAAAACCAATTGAAATTTTTTATGCTTTAACTGCGCTACTCTGATTAGTAATACATGTAAGAGATAAACAAGTAGGCATCATGTTGCATTCTAAACAATAGGTTTTCTTATTTAAACCCATCTCGAAGTGACCATTACATTGCTCAAAAGATGGTTTGTGCAAAACATGCAATTTTAAATCAACAAGATTATCTCAAGTAATGCATATCCGATAAACATGAAACTTGTTGTTTACACCGTAGTCTCCAATAAAATTGAATTTATAAGTAGAGGTGTAGGTACTAGCTAGTGGTTTTAAACATGCAATTTCATAAACTCTCCCAAGCGCACTAGATAGCTCTATTGAATCATCAAGCATGATATAGTATAAAGAATCATCAAGAGGTATTATAGTAAGAACTTTATGAGTAATCAAATCCACATTATGCAAATTAAGCATATTAAATTCAGAGTGTAAAATCATGAAAGGAACAGTAGAGTTCTCAGTTTTACATATCTTTTCTTGATGAACTATCAATTCAGTAACAATATTGTTACCTTGATTGTCCTCCTCAGTTGATGTAGGTGTCGTGGGTGTTGTAACTTCATGATGCAACCATGGGCTAGCAAGTGTTTCTTCTCCAACCGTGGTTATCTCCTCATCTTTTTTCTCTAGTGGTGCAGGTTGTGTAGCGTTTAGCTCCTCACCTCCTTTTTCAATCTGCACAATATGAGAAATAACACTAGAAATTGAGGATAAATCATTAGTCTAAAAAATAAAGTCACTTTCCCTAACTTCTACTCTTGCTTTTCTTTTGGTATATCTCTCACACTTGCAATGTGGATGCTCGCAACCTCACATATGGTGGAGTCATACAACTCACTCTGTTCAACACTCTCACTCAATTTTGGCTATGTGGCTCTTATCGTCACATGGGTTTTGATGCATCTAATCCTCTATGGACCGTGGGCCACCAATGGTGCAATTACCATCAACCACGATCCCCTGATGTGCTGCATGTAGCAAAGGGGTAGCACTACATGGCATGTTGATCGAAGGGAAAGTCTCATGCTCGATCTTCTTCTCCTCTTTCTGTAGCATACTTCACAAGATCTTGCATACTACACAAATATTTATGTTGAAGGGCAGCAGTGATATTAGAATTCAAGCCACCTTTGAAACGTGTTTTCTCTTTAAATTCATTAGTGATATACTGGCGCGACGTATTGCATGATACAACTCAAAATAGTATTCTTGAACATCCTTACATCCTTGTGTAATGCTTTCTAAGTGGCGAAGTAGCTCTTGTTTATAAGAGGGTGGCACAAATTCTCTTCTCATGAATAACTTTAAATCTACCTAAGAGGTAATGAGTAGTTTCCCAATGAATTGTTGCCACCAACTATAAGCGTAGTATTTAAACTCTCTAGTGGCTCTCGTCACCTCTTGTGTTGTGGTTGCAGGAAGTTTCTAAAATTTAATCAACTTATCCATTTTCCCTTCCTACTCAAGATACTCCTTTGGATCATAACTTCCATAGAAACTAAGTTCCACATAGTTGTAATCTACCATCATTAGTAGTAAAGAAATCGACTATTTTTGTGGAGTGCAATCAAGGAATGAGCTATGCAAAATATAAGTGAAGAACAAAATAGCTTATATTGCACAAGTTATAGAAAGATGCTAGCTAGTTGCAATTAAATGAAACTCGGGCACAAGATAACACAAATAATTTTGGTATACTAACAATTGTATCAATTATAAGTCGGGATTTATGCTCAATTTATGCTTCGGCCTTGCACTTTCTTCTTTCTTTCTATTTTTCCTTTTCCCTTTTTTTTTACAAATATGGCCGAAACACTTGTTTCAAGTAAAGGAGAAAAATTCCTTTTCCACCTTTCGATTTTTGAACAATTGCAAGAACGTAAATATTAATATGCAGCCTTAAGCAACGATTTAGCTAGTCTTACAAGGTTCAAAGTAGTCACAAAGGATCGAAATGTTCACAAATGAAAAAAAAAATCATATTCCACTTCTTTGTGTGTTTTTTTTGCTATAATCACTGCTAGAAAAATCTAAACTAAGATCAAACTAGGCTAAAAAAGCAATGCAAAAGGAATTCAAGATTAGCAAACTAAACTTGAATGTAGTGGACACAAACTTAACAAAACCCACTAAAATAACAAATTGAAATCTATAGGTTAAAAGAAGAAATTTTCGCCTTTTTGTGTATAGCAATGAAAATGATAAATGTACGACTAAGGGTAAAAAATCCTACAGTGTCAACCCGACGCTCCGATACCAAGATGATATAGGGTGCCCGATCTTCATGACATAGGATCTATGATAAATTTGGATCTGTGCAACCTGACGAACCGATGGCACCAACCACTGTCAACACAACAACCTGCAATAAAAGAATCCGCCCAACCACACGGTCTTGATCCCGTCTACTCGACCAAGCAAAAGTAGACGTCTTTCAGCGAGAACTCCCAATTCCCTCAAGGTGCACTTGGCTAACCTAGGAAACAAGAGTATAATTCTCAAAATTCATTTATTCGTGGTCTTAGCTTACAATGGGGTGTACCCCTCAATATATATAGGGTATCTCCACTCCTCATGACTAGCCAAGAGGCCCTACTCCTAGTCCAATTCAGAATTACAAGTTGCTTTAAATTCGTATTCAAAATCAACATTGAATTCAGATTCAAAATCAGCATTGAATTCGGATTCAGATTCCAGCATTGCATGCGGCTTGCTCCAATAGCCATAATTTTTTTTGTAGAAAGCTCAAAATCACATGCCGTTCGATCTTTTGAAAAGTAGACTTGATAAGCTTTACAAATATAAACTTTGTGCGTAATGTTACCTTCGGAATTGGTGCAGAAAGCTTCATGAACTTTGTGGACAGAACAACGAGCACCATGTTGATTGAAACACGATTGATCTTGTTTCCTCCTCCTAGGTCGACCTCCCTCTCGTCATTTGAACCTAACAAGAAACAATGACCTGCTAGCAGATAGTATAAAACTCTTATTAAAATTCAAATGAAATTATTTAAGGAGTAGATTCACCTGTTCATTAAGTTTCTCTTGGTCTTCAGATCTTTTATCGAGATCATGTTATTCGAGGTATTTGATAGATTGAAAACACTATATGTAATAACATTGCTTAAGATATCTGCATCACCCCTCGCAACCTACGAGGTGGTCCGGGGCGAGGGCCCTTGGGGTCCCTTCGCTTCTGCATGCAACATGACTTGCTATGGTGCTGCCCCTAGCAGGGATCCTGTACCTTTCGGTAGTGTGGAAGTGTACCTAGGACCCTTCGGCAGAGCCAGAGTGGGTCCCTGGTTGGGCGCCCCTGGAGGCCTTCATGCGCCTTCCTCCCCCGGTGCCCTTGGTACCCTTCTGGGACCCGTGGTGTGCTCGCGGTCAGTGCCTTCAGAGGTCCTCTTGGGGCCTTCGCCAGGTCGTTGGGGTCGGTGGGATGTCCCTACGATATGGATGCACATGTGCTGCTATCGAGGTGTGAGACCTAACTCGCCCACCCTAGTGGCTCGGCTAGGTCCCACTCGATGCCCGCTTTCTTGGCGCTTGCTACCTTGCTTCTACCTTCTATCCAATGTGCTACCCCCCGAGGTTAAGCTAGAGCCCGAAGCCGCCCTCGCCTTCTCGCTTGCCACAAAATCACCTTGCCCAACGCCTGGTTGCCTCGTGGACTTGTGCAATAGTACTGCCTAATGACCCGAGAGAGGGGGGAGGTTAGAACTTGGTTTGAGGGGGAGGGGGTCCTCGGATGGGCTAAAAACTATTGGGTTGGTGGGCAGTGTCGGACCCCCGGGCGTGGAATACCCGAAGACCCTATATGTATACTGTGCTAGTCCCTGGATCAGTGGCTAGCACACACATTCAAAATATTTGGTATTTACATCCATACAACCACAACTAAAAGCATACAATCACAACTAAAAGTAAAGAAAATGGAACTCTACTTAAGCTATTACAAGTTATTGCAACAACCGGTCGACCGGCCAAATAAAAGCAGTCATGAGAGTAAAATATAGCAGTAGAAGATATAATAAAGTAGCAAAAGTCCAGCAAAATGCCCATCCAATCCCGCAGGAAACCTACAAGGAACAATGCCTAGGTAGACCTGTCACCGAACCCTTTGGTGCCGGAAGCAATGAACGTGTCGTTAGGCGTCTGCTCATCTTTGATCTCTTAACAACAATATTAGCAAGATTGAGTACTTGTGTACTCAACAAGATTTGTAGTGTATCATAAAGTTACAGTAAATGCAAGGCTATCAAGGATGAAACTCTACTCTATAAGTTATTTTGCTTAAAGCCATTTTTATTTTCAATAATCATAAATAATATTTTGCAACAGAATTTGAAAGAGCAGTTTAAATAAGTACAAGATAGTAAATAAGAAATTTAATCAAATAATAACAACACTCACAACCCTACTCGGTTGCAAGCAAAACTATACTCATATTCAGCCATAGACATGGCACTGATAAATTCATGTTCAACCATAGAAATGACAGTTCTGCTATAGACATAGCAACCTAGCCATAGACATGACAGTTCTTCTATAGACATAGCAACCCAACCATAGACATGAAGTTAACTCAAGAAATAAAAACCCCATGACATTACCCAAGTCTTGTGACAACCTGGTTTTTGGAAAACAAGACTACAACGTTAACAGCCGCACTAAGCATGCTTATGACCGCGAGCGTGGCTATTTAAATAGTTTTTTCACTCTGCAGAGGTGTACAACTTTACCTATAGTACGCGATATTCCAGTTGCCTAGAATATCTCTATATCACTGCTCACTACCAAAGGTAAGCAGTCTAGAGTTCACGACGTAGCATTTACATCATCTAACCCTAACCTTGCACTAGTCCAACATATCATTATTCTCATTTACCCGAATAGAAACCCATCGCATGAGAAGCCTCACTCGCCCAGATAGAAACCCATCAAGTGAGTCCCTCACTTCGCCCTGATAGAAACCCGTTGAAGTGAGGCATTTGATGTTGTGACGGCAATAGCAATTGTTCGCACTACTTCTGCCTACTAATCATGCAAGGCTAACATACGATAACTTAGTTAGCTACGACTACCCCATCCTAGCACATACAATTACGATTAGATCTTAGTCCCGGATTTGTTGGCTTCAGTCCTTAATCGACCACATGTGAGAATCTCCACCTTAGCTACTAGTGAGTCACAATCCTCATGTTTTCATAATACAATATAACTCACCCGCGTCTAAAGACTGAAGTTTTCATTTTATTTTAATACAAAATAATAGAGATACCTCCTTTGGACATTCTTCAAAATAATCCAAATTCTCATATTAACATATTGTCCTTTTTATCAGTTTTTCAGAAAATCTACCGTTCTAGTTGCATTTGTGCGATAATCACACTAAAAAAATTCCCAAATGAAATTATGTATTGTCTAACCCATATTATAATGGATACAATAGTAAGGGATCAATATCACAAGGATATATATACACAGCAAATAGGATTACGACTACCAATTTCCCAATAATAGCATTTTTCATACACAACATACACACATGCATAATAGATTTTATAAAACAAAGTACAATAAGTAAAATACTGGGAATATAATCAAAGGATGTGCTTGCCTTGCTCTTGTTGTTCTAGAAATATAGTGTATTGATCGTCAAAATAATTACCCGGACAATCGACGTCTAAATAAAAAAGAGTCATAAACGAATTACATAACACCACATAAATTCATTGGTGACCAAAATTAAATATTTTAATATATTTATGGTATTTCATGATTTTATATGAATTTAGAGATAACTTTCATTCAATTTGAAGTTTTGTAGCAAAAGTTATTAAGGTTTCATTTATGTTCGGTTTAGGAATTCATAGAAAATTGAGAAATACACTTTCCAACAAAGAAAGCATAATCCCTCGTATGTTCTAATGAGGTTTACACTTTCCAATAAGGGAAAGCATATTCTCCTCATAACTGAAAACATATTTTCTATTTTTCATTGGATTTTCATTCAAACTGACAAATGGGGCCTAATATCAGCGACTTGGTCCACTAGCACAGTGCGTGAACTAAAGTTCACGTGCTCAGTCCACCAG